>JAMGYX010000002.1:3023554-3647108 GCA_024713715.1 Morchella sp. 2018-W26
ATTAAATTCAACAAGCCTTGAGACTACATGTAGTCAATTGACTCAAGATTTTCAGGGCTCGGTCCAATGACCGGTAGACAAGACATGCATGTCTGCACTGTCTTGTGCCCACCACTGGAGCACTTATGTAGTCTCGTTCCCAGACCTAACTGGTTTGTGGTTCACAAACCGGAAGGGTGCTTACCCAAAGTTTGTACCAGTCCGGTTGCTACGCCTAAATTAAAAGTCCGGTTTCTATCTAGAAACCGACTTTCCCCTAACTGTGGAACGCTATCTGTCACAACCACAACCACAGTATGGCTGGGAACGAGTACTTTCATTCCCCACCAAGCGAGTTCACCACCTACCGAGTTTGAGGTCCTTTCACACGCAAAAAATGGCCGCTAAAGCTTCATTTAGCCAAGAGATATTTAGGTGCTACACTCGGTGGGTGTAGTGGTGAACAGGGTTTGTAATTGCCGCAAAATCTCAGTTCGTTCGGACGGTTGCCAAGATCACCGTTTTGCAGAGGAGTGCCTTTTACAGCCAACAATTTCGCTCTTGGCAACCGTTCGTATACCTACCTGCGAGTCAGTCAAGGACCAAAGTAAAGTTTCGTATCACCCGCCCCGTGGCCCCAAGCCCAAGCCTTCCGGGCACCCCCAATACTGAAAAACAGGGGATCTTGAGTAACCTTAAAAGAACGGAGTCCCCGCACCATGGGCCCACGGGGCTTAGGTCTTGTCAAATAATCCTTGCCCTCGCGCAATATTATAGGTAGCCAATACGCTCTATGTATTATAATTGATAACCCTTGGCTGGCTTGGGTGTCCCTATGTAATTATGCATGGCCTAGTAGGCCACAATACATACATACCTTTTTTCTTTCGGGTACGTGGTTGTATGACCATATAAGCCTCGGCATCTCAGGACGAGGGTTTGACTCTAGCATTCTCATCTGTTCCCAAGATACCTCGAGGGCAATCCCTCCTGAGACACATTTGCAGTATGTAGTGCTACCTTACACAATCAACGGGTGAACCTGAGAAACTCCGCAGTAAGCCCGGTTACCCACAAGAAAGAGACACTAACTGCAACTAAAGCTGCGAGACCTTGTAAGAGCTTGGACATGCCCAGCTATGGGCTCGCTCTGGGTCCAGGACAGAGGATGGTGTGTGAAACCGTGGGGTAAATGCCTCGAGGCTTCTAGTAAAAGTCTGTGCCAAGATCTCATCCTTGGCTTGACTCACAACTACTCACTCGGAGCAAGTCTGATGTTATTATTGTTGTGGAACCAGTAGAGAAAGTCTTTAAGTTGGGTGCTAGTTTGATTAATCAATTGACTAGACAATTCACTAAGTAAGGTTAGAGACTAGTAGTGCGGGCGACG
The DNA here is from genome assembly GCA_024713715.1 of Morchella sp. 2018-W26. Classification (NCBI taxonomy): domain Eukaryota; kingdom Fungi; phylum Ascomycota; class Pezizomycetes; order Pezizales; family Morchellaceae; genus Morchella; species Morchella sp. 2018-W26. The sequence continues at coordinate 3,024,924 of JAMGYX010000002.1, forward strand.
TTGGTGAAGGGACGGCAATGAAGGCTAGCTCAGGTTTGTTGGAGAGTTTGAAGCAGCTAGGAGGACGAACTCGAATAAGTGTAGGACTCGAGTCGTTAACTTTCTGTTGGACGAAAACACCTAATGAGAAATTATAGGCGAGGTTATACCAGTAGAGTTTAGGAATAAGTGGGTGGGAACCCTATATTAACTAACAGGATCCTGTTATCCTCCTTTATCCTCTGCAAGACCACCCAGCACGATGATGAGGTCAACTAGAAAGCTTTTTCTACCAATTTCTTAATTTCAATTACTCGGTGCGCATAGTACATACGTACCTTTTACCGCTCTAGTCCCAAAATCAGCGTATACTAAGATGGTTACAACGTTCTCATGATATGAGCCCATATATAAAGCTTGCCATTGCTAGGGGATCCCGCAGGTGGTGGGTACGATCCAGAGTGGTCACACCCTCATCGCTAGTACAGGGTCTAGTAGAATTATTGCAGATGTGGGTCTTGCGCGACCCAATAGCCCTATTGCATGGTCCATGCTTATAGCAAAGAATTCCTTTAAAGAACAAGAAACTGTATAAGGGTATTAGTACGTACTTATGGATTTATTTCGATCCCCCCAAGTACGTAAATCAGGTCTCAAGAAGCAAGGAAGGCCACCATCATATATCATGCGTTGGGAGGCTGTAGGCTAGGCTAGATATGGGGTGGTCGTGGAGGGGAGGTTCCCCAGCCACGCATGGGGGGGTTCAATCACCCCACCCCCGAAGGACTAGCTTTTTTTCCCTTTACTTCAAGGGCCTCTACCGGACTCTGTAATTGCTAGTCAGCCTTTAGGGTTAACTTGAGATGCATTGTACAGGTATGTAGCTAGCTTAGAAGTCGATCATAGAAGGTATAGGGCGATAGGCGGTAGCGAGGCGCAGAGCAACCAATTAGACAGAATTGAACACAGGATATTCTTTGGATAAGATAATTGGCGGCATGGTATTCGTATCGACACTGTATATATGTATGTAGGTTGCTCTGGAAGCGAAGAGTCAGTCTATCGAAGTAGATGGAGCTCGCACGTACTGTATTGTTTGCAAACACGGCATAATTTCTGATTACGTACTTCACGATGTCGAGGTGCTGTGACGTATTTGTTATAGAAAAAAGTATAAGTCACAGAAGTAAGCGGACAAAGTCACTAAAGGACAACGTCACAGAAATACTAGATGACACCTTGGTCAAACGGGGGCCAAACTATATATAGCCAGTGTTTTATCTTCCATAAACTAACATGACCTTCGATGGCTATGATTTAATCTGCATCTCAAACTATCACTCTTGTTCGATTGCGTATGGTCACTCTCACGTATTCATTGGATTTATTTTGAAATGATATATATGTCCATCACGTGCATTCGGGTCAAGAAGATGACAATATATCGATCGTGAATGACTGCCGGACCTAGGCTTTTGGATAACCCGAGGGAGTGGTCGCCTAAGGTTTCCGCGGGTCCGGTTCAGTGCTTTAGAATCTCAACATAAGTATTTACTACCCCAATGCATAGCCAGAAGTGCAGCACTACGAACATCATTTACAGACAGAAAGAAGACTACATGTATCTACGCCTTCCAATTTGAAAGGCCAACTCATGTGTATACATTGTATATTTACATACCCATTCTGGGTTACATGTATGTCCGTGGAAATACATGACTTACCTTACCATGCCTAGACAAATCTCAGAATAATCGATGGGCTAGGCTACATAGATACAGTTTATATGCTGCGGCTAACCGAGCGACTAGTACTGAGTTCCACTTGAAGTTAGTCCATCTCAATTTCAATGGTATCACCGCCATTCAATGGTGGTGACCAACCATCCATTGGCCGCTCAACTTTTGCTATTGACGTCGACTATATAGCACGCACTACTCTAAACTAAACTACACTTATCCATCAGTAGGCATCACAAGACACTCTACCATTCTACACCATAATTGCCCAACGCCCAACGCCCAACACCCATTACCATCTCATAACATCAACACCACAGTATTAACAATCAATTAATACTGTATCACCGCTACCCCAATCCGATTTCCATCATCACCCTCATCCTCGTATCTACCATCACCATAATTCCCATCCCCACACCCAACCAAGCCTGCACGCCTTCCCGCTTTGATACCTCCAACACACAACGCTGCCTAGCAACGCTTTTGTTTACAATTTTCAAGACAGCCTCCACTCGGCCAATTTTCAACTTTCAAAATTCAAGATCTAGGCTCAGGTCTATCTTTTCAACCACACCCCTCCTTTTCTCCTCAATCAAAATGCCTAAGATAAAGGCTCCCCGCAGATACAAGTATGTGGTGAACCGTGTTAGCAACAATCCTGTCACCACCACCAGCAAAGAAAAAAATCACCCTCCTATAATGGCCCCTAGCCCCCCTCCCCCTCCCCCTGCATCTACGAAGGCAACCCCGGCGGTTGAAAAAGAGCAGCCGCGGCCAGCGGTGTCCCGCTTCTCTTTCACATCCCTCATATCTGGGATTGAGAATAAAGTCCCTCCAAAAACAGCACCAAAACCCAATGTTGGTCCTCTTAGTCCTCCGAGCAGTAACGACAGAACACCAAAGGGTCCCCTCAGTCCTCCCCGAGATAAAACGACGTTGAGGCCTGTTACTGGCCCCTCAGTACAAAAATGCAAAGCTAATCCCTTGAGCCCGCGTGCAAAAACCCCACCACTCGTCTTAAAAAGATCATTGGGAGAGGCGGCTGCAAAAATCGGCAAGAGCAAGATTATTAAGGTCAGTAAGGCGAAAAGTCTTACTACCACCACCCCAACAATAGCCAAAAAGAAGACCGACGGCAGCGGTTGCAACAATTCTACTGCTACTGCCATTTCTACCTCTACCACCAAGACTGCTGCTACTGCTATCAAAGCTGTTCCCGCTACTACAGCTGCTATCAAAATCAACATCAAGGCAAGAAAATACACTAGCAATGAAAGCTCACCTATAACTACATCTACCACCACTACTACCACTGCTACCACTCCGAATAACGACATCAAAACCAAAAAGTCTGCTACTGCCACAGATATCAATACCAAGGCGAAAAAGCCCACTACCAGCGATAACTCGCCTATAGCCGCTGTTGCTGTTCCTGCTACGGGTACCACAACCAAGGCCAAAAAACTCTCTAGCTCACTCACTGCCACCACAAATGCCGCCAAAAACACCACCACCTCAGTGGCCACTATTACCAATAACAAGGCCCCCAACAAAGTCCTTACCAACAACATCAAGCGTAACCGCACCTCAAATATCAACCAGAACACACACGCAGACGACTTACCCTCACCAGCAAAGACGGGTACAAACAAGCGCCCCCGCAGCTCAGAAGTCGTCGATCTTGAATCCTTACCTTTACCATCCTTCAAGAAAGTACGCGCCCAACCCTCAGCTCCCGGCAAACCCGCCGTCCCTCGACTCAACATCAAGCCACTGAAGCAGCGTCCAGCGCCCCCGAACCCGCTCCGCGTAGACATGTCGACGACACCGCGGCCAGCGATGGCACAGCCACTGCATATCCCCGACTTTGCAAAGCCGAGAAGAGAAGCAGGAGTAGCGCAAAGGGCCGGTGAGCCGTACTTGGGGCCTCTGTCAGAGAGGTTTGGCACGAGTATGAGGGATATGATGGGGCCGCAGTGGGCAATAGCGCCAGAGGGGGCAGTTTCGAAGCAATACTGGGGGGAGGGAGCAAGATGAGTATATAAATACCTCGGATTCTCTTTGTTGGGCTTCTGAATGATGTTACGAGTTGGGGTATTGGGATGGGGTGGATGTGGGGCTGTAGGGGTCTGTGTAGGCGTCAACTAGTTGCATAAGGGTATTTTTTTTTAAATAGATATCTCCTTCTATCTCTATTTCTTTTCTTACTCCATATTATATCCCTCTTGATTTTAGATAAATTAATTTTATCCGTTTACCCTATGTAATTAATGAAGTAAACCAAAAAAAAATCCCTTTACCCTGCGAAAACCTGCCGAGTGAGAGCTCATGATGAGAACTCCGAGTGAGCATCTATGAGTCCAATGTTTATGTGAATAATCTATTTATGAAATTTCGCAGATCCCTGTTGTATAAACTTAAACATTGTCCCTTGATTTAATTTGTTTTAACGGGTGTCGGTGTAATTACATATAGCGAGCCCAGTCAGTCATCCATGGCTATTATGATACCCCCCTAAAGTTCTCGCATTAAATACATATTCCCATTCTTTTTTAGGGGCTTTGTTCACAAGATAGACGGGGGATGTAGTATGGAGCGCTGTTTGTTTGCCGTGTGCTTGGGTGTTGAGTGACTGGTTGTGGTTAAAGTTCTCTTGGATGTGATGTGGACCCTATTTCCCTGGTTCTGGTCGATCTTGTTTTAGTCTTTCACACACCCCTCTCCCTCTCCACTCTAATCCTGCTGTCAATTATTCTAATAGCTCCAATGGTATCCCTTCAGTTGCCGGTAAATGCTGACCCCCAGCAAAAAGCAAAGTCCGGTGGCTTTTGTTAATAACTGATTTCCCATTACAAATCCTGGCCCTATAGTATAGAGGTCAGCATCGACAACTTAAGGGGTAGTCCCCACTATTGAGAGAGACATCTGTAGCTGCCAGACCTTGGTACAACGTTGGCCAACTGCCGGCTTGGATCTTGACACTTCCTCGGAGACCAATCTGTCCAAAAAATTAAGGGCCCCCCCCACCCTAATCGGCGGCATAGTTGATGGATGACTGTCTTGCTGGTTGCTGCTGACAGAACAGATAAAGGTAAAACGCACACGACGTTATGTGCCTTGCTACATGTATCCTGACGTCTGGGGGATGACCGTTATTATACGCGCTAAGTCTAAAACTTGGTATGATGTGCAATAGTGATCCATTTTCTAAACGTCAGGGAAGTACTAGTAGAGTTACATGCATGCAACCCCATGCACTCCACGAACGCCGACATGGGTCCGGCCAGACCCGTGGGGACGGAGTAGAGTAATCATACAGAGACATCTACTCAGTCCGGGAATGCGTGCAGAAACCGGGTTGGTGGTGGTGGTGGCGTTCACAGACATGCTCTACCTACATATACATAAACACGCCCAACCTTCTGGATCAAGCAGCTCTATATTTGGGCGCTTATGTGGTAGAAGAGGGAGATACAGACGGGCCGGAGGTACCCCAAGAACGGCGGAACGTGATTGGGAAGTAGGTACATCAGTATATACCCGGAACAATGTCTAAAACAGTCGGCCTGTTGTTTCGGAGTGGTGGTTGTGTCACAATGGGGGTGGTGGTGGTGATGATGGTTGTTGTGGTGAGAATGTATGTCACATATTTGAGGGACATGGTTTCGGGTTACGTGACCTTGTTCAGTCTCGCTGTTAGCCTTAGGAAGGTTGTTTTTTTTTTTTTTTTTTTTTTTCAAAACCTGCGACAGTATACTGTATACGGGGCTTAGGAATTTCGCATATATGTATATATCTACACCGCCACCAACCAGCTGTTGAAGTGCAAAAAAAACACTGCCGACCCACCCCGACAACCGATTTGATTTCCAACCCTCCACCGAGCGAGAACTCATGACGCTGGGGCTAGGGTTACCCCCCTCCACCCTTCAACCCCTCCATATTAACACCGCGGGGTCCGAATTGCACGCCCAAACACTGCGCGCTCTCGCTATCAGAAGCTTTCAAGTAAAAAAAGACACCCCTTCGTAGACCCTAAGTGTTACTACGCAAGGCTACAAACCGAGGCTCCAATGTATTGTATGTATGTAGGTTGTTGCTCTCGGCTGCGGGATGCCTAGTAGCGGGGCCGGTCACTGTGCATGCGCAACACCCACCACAACCACCAACCACCATTTTCCTACCAGCCTCGACATCACCACCATTAACCTTCCTTTAAAGAAAATCCACCCCGTCACCCTCACCTCGCCTCACCCCCCCGTCACCTCCGTCACCTTCGCCACCAAAACAGCACGAAAAAGTGAAAAAAAAAAAAAAAAGATGGAAGGCGCCGAACCCCCAACGCTCCCACCGCAAATGTTCACGACATCTGCGCAGCTCCTCGATCTGACCGATAGTGCGCACACCATCCTCATACTCGCCCGAACCAAAGTGAACTGACGGGTACAGAGAAGCTGCTGGTTGCGCTCCGAGATGGGCGCAAGCTGATTGGTGTGTTGCGGTCGTGGGATCAGGTATGTTGCTGCTGCTGCTTCTCCGCTTCCTGTAGAAGAAGAGGGAGTGTTGACTGAGTGGATCTGTGTGCGCGGTATAGTACGGTTTGTCTCAATTTTCGCTTCTGCGCTAGGTCGGGTGGTTGGATGGAATAGATAGATTGTAGGGAAGAGGCCCAGCTAACACACCCTCGCACCCCCCGCGCAGCAAACCTCGTTCTCCAGAGCACCGTCGAACGTCTGTATGTGAATGATTCGTACTGCGACATCCCGCGCGGCGTCTTCATTGTCCGTGGCGAGAACGTCTTGTTGCTTGGCGAGATTGTATTCCCCACCACCCCCCTCCCTTGTGTAGAGTATGGGGAGGGTCAAATTCTGACATTGCGGGGGCGGATAGGACCTTGATCGCGAGGACGACATACCCTTCCGGCAGGCGTCAGTCGAGGAGGTGTTTGCGGCGCAGAGACAGGCGGATGCGGAGAAGAAGCAGAGGGACAAGGTGCATAGGAAGAAGCTGCGGGCGCTGGGATTCGAGGATGAGGGCGAGGTGTTGGCTTAGGAGAGTTATGAGATGAGAGGGGGGGGGGTTATTTGACAGAGCGAGAGAGAAAGAGAGGGATAGGGGACCTTGTTATATTAAACCCAGGGCCTAACCTCCGGAGAGAAACGCAAAAAAAATGCGAAACAAATTTTTTTTTTATTTATGCACTCAATTAATGGAATGGAGTTCTTTTTTTTTTTTAATCCTACTAATTATAAAGTGGGGGGGGGGGGGGGGTTCTCATTTATATATTATAAAAACCCCACGAGAGAAGGAACTGCGCAGCTAAGAAGTTACTTAGCTACGCAAGCACTTATCCATCCAGCCTACGCCGTCAATTCTCTACAACAGAACAGAATAAAGAAAAGAAGAGGAAAAAAAAAAGTCTAATTTTCCAACGCCCTCCTCCGCTCCACCGCATCGATAATGGTCTCCACCGCCCACGGCAGGATCTCATTCATATGCATATCCGCCTCCAACGGCGCCACAATACCCTTCCTCTTTATGACCTCGGGGTCCAGGTTGCCATTGACATCCCCACCAACGAAGAGGTGCCTGTGCGCTTTTACCTGCAATTTGTTAGACTCAAACATCAATAAAAACCGGCTGGGGGGGGGGGGGGAAGAGGGGACAAACATAATTTGGCCAGACAATCTTATCAAAGTACCCAGGGGGGTCCTCCCAGAAGCCTAGAGTTAGTTAGCTAGGTGTATATATATATATGTGTGTGTAGTATAGAACAAAATATAAAGAATTGGGACTACCCTCGATGGTGACATATCCGGCCCTGGCCTCTCTCCTCTGTTTTGCCTATATATGTATAAAATATCCCATTAGCACTCAGTCCCAAACCTTAACCCCCCCCCCCCCCAGATCACAAACCCACCTTCTCATACGGCGCCCTCAAAAACACCGCCAAATCCAGCGCCTCCAGCACCTCCTCATCATGGAACAGCAAAAAGCCATCCACAACCGCCAGTCTCACCTCCTCCCCCACCCCACCACCCAACGCCTCCCGCACCCTCGCCCTACACCCCGCCACCACCTCCTCCCGCACCCCGCTCTCCCCAAGCGCGTTCTTATCCTCCTTACTCACCAGGTCCTCCGGCAGGCGCCCGCGCTCCCTCACATGCTTCAGCGCCTTCTTGAGCGCCGCGAAATCGATGGCCTCGACGCAGTCGTAGTCCACCTCCCCGTCCACCACGGGGAGGTCCGCTTCCGCAACAAAGAAGTCGTCTTGGTGCAGGATGAAGCTCGAGGGGAAGAGGCCCCGTAGGAGCCGTGACAGCGTCGTTTTGCCGCTGTTGGAGAGGCCTGAGAGGCCGATTATTAGGGGCGCGGGGGCGGGAGCGGGGGCGGGGATGGACATGGTCGGTAGGCACATGTAGGTAGCCCTAGTTAGATAAGGCAGGAGCGGGGATGTAGGAGGCGGGGTATGTGTAGCTGTAAGCTGGTTTGTGACAGGGCCGAAGATTCTTTTTTTTCTTCTATGATATATAATATTAACGTTGGTGATAGGTACCTTATATATCTGCAAAAAGGCTCAACCAACCACAGTAGATAATAATAGCAGTACATATATGAGTTCTCAAACGACTTATCAAATGGCTGGACAGTGTTCGAAGCCGACGTCACTTGGAGATTTACGGTTTTCAGGCTTAGTCTATCATTACCCCAGCAAGGCTCAGTTATGCGCTTTCCCCCTCATGTGGCTGGGATAGGTGCCAAGGATGGATAAGCTTTAAAGCCACACGGGTGGTGCCGTGCGAATACCTGGTAATAATTGACCCTTTCCGGCATTTATTATTTACATATAGGTACAAGGCATTCTGGTACCATAGAGTCATAGCGGGCTTTTTATCCATTTCTTTTGCTGGACCTGCATGAGGCTGCAGTACAACAGGATTGTTAATCATTGACCATCCGTTGTGATGAGTGGTAGCTACATGTAGTACATAGCTAGATTTGGTCAAATATAGTGGTTAAAATTCTGTAGTGACTACTCACACGCCCTAGTATCCTCAAAGTGGTGTCTTAGATAGAGACACCGCCCTGAGTAGCAATAGTGAACTCAACTGCTGCGGGTCCAAGCAGACTAGGCCCCAAGAACTGCACCATCTTCATAAAAAGCCACATACCTATCACGCTTATGATCCCTAGGAGCACAAAAAAAACTAGTAGGACTGTTGCGCTCCTCTTCTCCGACAATCCCCTCATCTCCTTCCACTTCAGGTCCATCGCCTCGATGCTGCCCGCCTCCGTCTTTGTTGTCAATTGTGGCACAAACTGGAAATCGAAATTTGTTAACCCCCCCAGGCCGTCGTTGCTAATGAGGATATTGAACATGATCCGCTTTGTGGCCTCGATCTTGCGCTTGTCGAATCCGGGGAATATTCGGGATGAATAACCGATATAGCAAACGAATAAGCATTGTGAGAACACCAACACTTTACTGAGGAAGGGTGCCTGCGGGAGGCCAAGCTCGTCACATAGTTCGTTTCCGTTGATCCATCTGGCTGTGGCGACCAAAAAGTCGGCAGATGGATATGACGGCGGTGTGTTGGCAATGGAAGCAATAATATTTTGAGATAGGATCTTCGAGGTTTGCGAGGGCTTCACTTCGTTGATGAAAATATATTCCAGGTAGACCCTTGCTAGCTCAGGGGTTGCGAGCACGCTGTTGATTGACTTAGTGACATGCAAGCTCGTTTCAAAGTGCGGGGGAGGTTTTACTCTGTAGGGCAGCCAACATAATGCGCAACCAATCTCCAAAACGCCGTGTAATCCACAATCCTACTCGCCAGAGATAGAAAATCAATATAAACCTATAATATAGATAATTCAAAGAAAAACTCACTCTTGCCTCGTCGGGAAAATTCCTTGCCTGGGTAACGCAAACATTACCATCGACAAGCTAAATGACAATATCGTAGCAATTGAGTCCAAGTGATTGATTGGTATCCCAAATTCCTCAAGGTCGTAATACTCTGGATTTTTCTCCCGAAGCTTCAATATCCTCTTACGAACCGCCGAGTGAAGCAACCGGACCTTGATAGACGATATGTGGCCCTCCCCACCGGGCTTTATCGATTCAAGGGACCTAGTACACTACCATTTCCATCCCAAAGTTAACAACCGGCCTAGCCATGACGTCGATCCCGTGTTACAGGGGCCTTTCGTCCAATCTACCCTACCTGTAAGATATGTCTTGATATAGAATTAGCAAATAATACATCTAAACCGCAACACGTACAACACTGGTAGGTTAAACGAGAAACAAATAACGTACTGCGTAGTCTCAAACATCCTCCGTTTCGCAACCGACTTCGAGAAGCCACCTGTACGAGCCAGCACCTCTGCGATCTTATGCGCGCCCTGCATTTCTATTTGTCAATCCTGCATAGCAGCCGTTGGACAAAAGTATCCTATCACAAAGCACAAGAAAACTAGACGTATGTGAACATACCATCCCTCCTAGCAGACTTGAATATGTCAACCCAGCACTAATAGCTATTGCATATCGATAATATACCTAAACCACCCCACCACTATCAGTAACCAATCCCACCTATCCTCCTCTACACCGTTTACATCTCTAGCACACCACCAACATCCCACTCTCCCGGTTATAGTAGTACAAAAGAAAAACTCACATCTTGACCCCTCTGAATCTGCTCCCAATCGACCCATTCCGGTATCGTATTAACCTCTGTCCACAGCTGGTCCAACACGTCGTCGTTCTGATGTTCCTCCTTCAATGTAGTGTACAGGTCCCTCTCTCCCTTGACCGCCAATAGCCTAGCTAGTGCTTCGTCCGAGAGTTTATCCCAGCAGCCCCGCAGGGCCGTTGCCTCATCGTGGCTCGGGTGAAGCGGTGACCATGTATATTTCCAGCCGAAATTCTCGTAGACCACCGGCTTCTCGCCGCTGCTGAAGCCAGCTGTAATTTTGTGGATCCAGCTCATAGCTCTTTGTGGGGGTTTGAGAGGAGGATCGTTATATTCTAGGTGGTATAGGTTTTCTTCCTTGCAAATGGGTGAGGGCTTTTTCTTAAAGGGTGGGGAGTTTAAGGGATAAGAAGAAATCGATATGTTGGCACTAAGCTGAGGGGTTGGGAATTTATTCGTTGAAAAGTTCGTGTTCTAATTTACTCTCATAGTATTTATTGTATGCGTGTACATGTGATTTACCTTACCCAAGTCAATTTGTCCTCTCTAGCAGCCCACACCATTTCATACTACGTACTGCATCTTCCAATAGGTTTTTACGGTAGTAGCGGCGCTTGTCGCCAGCACCTTGCTTTTGCGCGTATGAAGATCACTTATGTGCGCCTCACACGGGATAGTGCTGAGCGCCCCTCTCGGCAATCTTTGTGTTGAACCCTCTTCTGATAGCGGGGCACACCGGGGGTTGAAATCAGCCAGTCGTTGCGTCATGTCATAAGCTAGATCCCAATAAATGCTCTTGGCTGGTCGGTTCTAGACCACCGAATCACTTTCCATGATCATACTTGAACGTATCATGCGAGAGGAGCACCTTGAGAGAATGTATATAATCATGCACACCCTATAATAGTAATCCGATTCTCACACAGGCATGAAGTAGGTAGTAGGCGAAAAACTACCATCATCACAGCCCCCTCCTCCCCCACTCCCAAATGTCTCTAGTAGTATTAGCCGCGCCTGTCCCTCGCGTGCATTCAGCTCCAATCGCATCCAACTCCCCCCCCCCATATTCCCAAATTTCAGACGACAAAACTCCACGCCCCCATGGTCACCCCACATCCAGATATTGTAAACTTTACACTTTGTACACCTATCTCCCACCCCTATATGAAAATCCCATTGACTGAAGTCCTCAAGAGAGAAACAAAGGAAAAAAATCTGCTCCGGAAAGTAAATAAATCCTGTAAAAAGAAAATCCCCGCCCCCGACCAAAAAAAAAAAAAAAAGCAACCCAGAAGCTAGGAGAATTGAATGGTGGAAAAAAAAAAAGAAGGAAAAGAAGCCCTGCCCATGCAAAAGAAGCAAAGAAAACTAGTGTACATTAAAACCCTATGAAACGATTTAAAACGAAGGTATCTCCAAAGCAGGTCAAGAAAAACGAGAGAAAATTAACTCAAAAAACCAACCCAACGAACTGTAAAACAAGTAAGAATGAAACAAAGTTGAAGCACACGGAACACCCCGTTTAAGAATAACATAGAAGAACCCAACCGAATAAAGACTGACCAGATACAAAAACGCATGACAAATGAAATCGAACTGAGGGTATTTGGAATTAATTATTACTTCTTAACCTTCTCCTGATGTCTCTACCATCTTCTTTTTCCTTTCTCGTGTAAGTGGGGCTTTTGTTTCAAGCCTTTCGCTTACAATTGAAACTAAGCGCTCTGAATATGTATCCAGTAGTTGTGTCATCACCGCATCTTGTGGTCCAAGGCTGCGGGTGGATGCGTTTGATCGTCCGCGGTTGGTCTTGCCCTCTCTGTCCCCACTCGCACCCAATTCCTTTGCAGTCAACCCTAACTCCCTCTGCAACTCCTTCAGCACCTCCGGGTTAACGCCTTCTTTAGCACCTGCGTCGATTTTCTTTCGGAAGTTTCTTAAGCTTCGCGAAAGACTCTCAGCAAGCCCGTTCATATTTCCTACACCAGTCCCGAGAATAGGTGCATCAACACTTCCCGCGCTATGTCCCCGTACCCGTGTTCTTGTGGTAGAGTTTCCTCTACGTAGAGGGGTTAGGGCTGTTGGGGCCTTTTTTGTTGTGGTTGGGCTTGGCGTTCGATTTCTAATTTTCCGGCCTTCTCGTATACTAGCTGGAGGGGAAATGCTTTTCCGGCCTTCCCGTATACTAGCGGGAGGGGAAATGCTTTTTCGTCCAACACTTGTCCGTTTGGTGACCTCTGGACCAAAGAGAGGAGTTGATGGGGATGTTGAATCATCAGAGGTCGTTGAGGGTGTTGGGGTTGCGGATGATGCTGTTGAGACTGTGCCAGGTAGTACAGCTGGTAGCGTAGGTACTCCTTTGGCACTTGTTGTCCGGTTCATCCCATATGCTGAAGTCTTTCGCCTGAGAGTTCGCGGAGGAGATGTGTTTCCAGTGTGAGAGGACGCAGGCCTACTAGATTGTGCTGAACCGCCAGTTTTTGGAGTAAAGTCCATCAGTTCAGTCCTGCTCAATACACGCCGAAGTGGTGGCCTGGTTGCGGTCATTTCCTTCTTTTGAGAGGTAACATTTGCGGTACCATCTGTATCCACAACTGTTGCTGACTCGGGCTCAGAATTCTTTGGTGTAAATCCCCAGATCATTATTGTTCCATCTGACCCTGTGCTTATCACAATTGTTTGCCCCGTCTCCTCCCCATTCTGCGGTTCCCGTTCCAACAAAACCACATCACTAACTCCTTCAGTATGTCCCCACTCCTTATCAATCAGATTCCCCGACAAATCATAAAGTCTTATGCTCTTATCCGTTGTTGAAATTCCTGCTAGGATTCTAGCCCGTGGAAACCCTTTATCCTTGCTGACTGTAACAGAATCCATCACAACAGCGTCACCCGACTCGTCTGTCGCCTTAAAACAGCCAAAGCCTTTCCCGGTACTCAAGTCGAATTTTTGAATCTGTCTATCCATGGTTGAGACGATAAGCGTTGAATCTGAAAGTGGCGTCATATGTACTGGTGATGCTTTTGTGGTAAGAGTCCTGACGGGCACATAAGCCATAGTGACGGAGCCATTGATGGCCTCTCGGCGACAAAGTTCCCTAATGACAATTGTCCTATCCGCTGAGCAAGTCAAAAGTTTATTTCCGTTATCCAGTAGTAAAACCCTATTCACGCTTGCCGTATGATCATCCAACGTCTGTGTCAAGGTCCATCCCTCCGAATCCTTGTGAAAAACTTGTGCTGTACGATCTCTCGAACAGCTAGTGATAGTATCTCCACTTATCGCGATATCCATAATCTCCCCAGCATGAGCTTTAACGGCATAGAGGCAATCCTGGTCTTTACCATCAATTACCCTAGTCAAATCGTCAGCCCAAGATACCAAAATGTTCGTGGCCATGTAAATACCGTAAAACACCATATTTATCACCAGTAACGAACATGTCACCATCTTCTGAAACCCTAACAACTTTAAGCTCATTTGCCACATCATCTTCGCTCTCCATAGGTTGCTCAAGCTCAACCTGGAACTCTCCTCTAGTTACGCCGTCCAAATTCCAGAATAATACAGTGCCTCCGGAGGACCAAGTAAAGAAAAGAGCGTCGGAGAAGCGGCCTAGTGGAAGAAGTCGAACACCGAGACAAGGATCATGATGAGCTGGTAATTCGCGCACTAGTGTATTAGGAACAGGAACGCCATCTATAGTAGACATGTTGATCATTTTGAGTGACTTGTTAGAATCTAAGGTGAACAGATGGCCGAGCATGCTCGCCATTGCGAGTACATGGGCGGGTCGAGATCCAAACGGAAGGACTGGGGAACTAGAACGTGAGGATGATGGCGATTCTGGTGGTGTCGAGGGTACAATTTCCTTCAAAACAAGAGCCCTGAAAACCATCAGTGTGCGTTCCTTGAACTCGACTAGAGCGCTACCGACCGAATGCTTCCATGTCTGCCTGCTACCCATGCAAACTTTGAATCCGCGTCCACGGTAATCGAACTCACACCAAACTCAGCGCTCGCGACTCTAGTGAATCTGAGCCCGCTCTCATCGAGCAAACAGATATCACCCTTCTCCGTGCAGACCAAGGCTTTGTCGTCCGATATACCGACAACGCAGCTCATTGTTGAATCCGACATACTACCCAACAGCGCATTTCGGCCATGCAGGACCTTCGGTCCTGGGTTAACGGGCTTTTGCTTTCTGGCTGTCAGCCTCAGTTGTTTGCGACTGATGGACAGAGATTTTCTCACATCTTCTTCAGTTCTCCAGATTTTGACATGTCTTGTTCCCACACTATCCAATTGTCAATAACCATCTGGAAGTCGCTCGGGATATATGGATTACGGACGTAACAAGGCTTTTCCCCATCCATGCGATCTGCCGTACAAAGCTTGTACATTTGTTAGTTGCGTGAAGGCGAACCAATCCGCTTCTGTTTGTGTTCAATGACCAGACGTAGACAAATCCGCTATAGATCCCCCCTGATTAGCTCTGGTCAGGTCTTTCTCGGATTGCGACTGCTATTGCTTACTCGTTCATAGTACCTATACTAGCCAGGTATCGTGAGCATGCGCTGAAAGCCACGTCGCGCACCCCAAAGGTATGTTCGGACATGGCCGCAGCAGGGATATCGCTAGGTACATCCTTGGACATTGAAAAAATCAAAATCCTAGGGTTGTAACCGGTCTGCCGAAATGGAATTTTAAACTTTAGCATGGGTAATCACTCGGCCACAACGAAGATCATTGGTATATACCTCTCCGACCGCAAGCCATTTCCCATCAGGACTAAACGATAAGCAAGTTGCAGCTTTTATTCGCTCACGAGCAGACCACGTCTTCGAGCTTGGTGAATCATCCTGGGCGAATGGTGATGCAGAGTTAGTATATTGGTAGCCGACTCCAGATTCCCGTAACGAAGCTGCTGTCCTATTCCTGGTCTCTTGGATGTAGCTAGTCGGTGTAGAGGGTGCAAATGATGCTCCGGTAGAAGCAAGAGTAGGGGCATTAGGCCGGGCTCTAAAAAACCGCTGGGTAATCTGAAAGTCGTCATCAAGGTGAACGACTACAGCAGCGGCACCTGCAGTGTAGGCAAAGGATCGTGATGGAGGGTGGCTATCGAACGCAGTTGTAGAGCAGCCTATCACTCGTCTTAAGGAGAGGCCGCAATCTGAGAATGGTGAGGCGGATGAGGCTGAAGAAGAATTCTGTCTGGATTTGCTTTGTGAACGGTTGCTTGGGCGAGATGAGAGGAACACAGGGGAATTGTTGTTTGAGGTCGTAGTAGGAGTGAGTTTGAGGTTGGGAATACCTCCAGAATTTTTGGAAATAGGAGTGAAGAAGCCTGACATTCTGTCCCTCATCACTATGAAGTTCCGAGACGTCAATGGGAGGGGACCAGGTGAGGGTTGAAATGAAGGAGAGAGGTAGGAGGACTGAGGACAAGAAATGGGGTGACAAAGATGGAAAGGCCTCAACTCTGCATCTGGAAGGGAAACCAAACAGTCTTGTATGAATGCCGACTGTCATGCACGACGCACAATAAAGTGAAGATGGACAATTCTAAATAGAATTGGAGGGGGGGGGGGGGGGGTAGGAGGCTTATGGGTTAGATGGCTAGGGTCTAGTGTGTGATCGATGATGATGCAAAGTCTTTTTCAGTATCTCCGTCTCTCCGTCTCTGGGATTGTGGGCCAACCCTTCCTCAGTATTCTTCTGCCTCTTCACTCTTCTCTTCTCTTTACACGTTTTCCCGTCTCGCTTTTCACTTTCGCACCGATAGACAACGTGTGTAGTTGAACTTAAGTAACCACTCCGGGGTGGAATAAGCAGTCAGAGCAGTCCTGCAGCAGCACGAGACTGGTGAGCTTAAAGAACCCTTAGCGGCTATTCGGTGGTTTGATCCCGGATGATCTTCCTCTTTTTTTTTTTTCTTTTCTGGCTCTTCTTTCACTCCCTTTCTAAGAAAAAATAAAAGTGAGGGGAAGCTGTAGGAGGATGTATGAAGTACGTGTATAATGTTCAGTGATGTAGACCTGCGTCGATAAAAGACGTGTAATTGTTCTGTAGGCCCGGTCCGCTAGTACTCGATTGCAGCAGAAACCGACAGCCCGGTGGAAGTTGACAGGGAGGACGACGAAACAGAGTGCAGGAAAGGGAAAAAAAGAGCGGATAGAGTGAGTGAATGCATACAAAGGGACCAAAAAAGCTGTAGTACCACCCCACAGACACAGGACAGGCAGCAATTAGAGGCAAAGGCAAGGCAAAGGCAGACAAACAGACAGACAAGCAGCAAAAACCAAAGGGTAACCAGGCAAAGAGAAATCAAGCACAGCAGCAGCCCTTGAGCGGCGTGTGCGCAAGAAGGGGAAGGGTCAAAAAAGCAACAATCCAAAGTTCTTGACCTTAAGCAGTTTTGGGGGTGGGGTGTCCGTGCTCGCTAGCTTCTTCCGGTATCGTGGAATGATGCTTGGCTTCGGGTCCTGCCTTGGATTGCTTCTGGTTGGCTCATTTCTCTTAACTGCACAGGGGTCATCTTGACCCAGCAATAACAGCAAATCCGAAAACCTGGCTGCCCCCCCGTCACGCAGATGCGGCCGATCGAACAACAGTGACCAAAATATCTCTCGTCCAAACTTGTTGTCTCTTCTGTAAGTGACTGTATTGGTAATGAGTACATGTGAATATATTTTTACACCTGCTCTTGAGGGCGGCGCCAGGCTCCACTCTAGACCTGGAACATCGGGGATTCTTATGCGCGGGGATACAGTAAACGCCCCTCAATCCTTCCGTTTGGCGCGGCTCTGGGAGGTTAATCCGGAGTGTTATATGGCATCTCTTGGCAATCAAATTCCCCCCAAATCACCTGTGCACCCAGAAATGAGATTAAACAGGAGCCAAACAGAAACCAACTGTAACATCACCAACCCATGACTCCACGTTATGCTCCGTAGGAGGGAGCACCTGAGAGGAGAAGAGGGGGCAAATGCACTCCTTAGTTCAAATCTTCGACTTTTCATAACGCGCAACGTACAATCTACTAGGCATGTAGAAGTACTGCTCTACATGGTAGAGTTATCGCAATTGATTACCTACGGTATATATATATTATATATTAAGTGGTACAGCTTATGAGAAGAGCTCCATCTTCCCATCTGGAGCACGAGAAGAGGCACATACCTATGTGCATATACGCAGAGCTCTTTACCTAGATATATGCAACCCACTTAAAAAAGTTTATTTATCCGGGTCTCCGCGATCGAGTGATGATTACACCTTCAGCTCACTAAGAAACCGATTCCTCTCACCAGATTTTGGAGTGGGTGATCCCGCTGACGGCGGAATAAGGCTGAGAAACAAGGCCATGGTTACAGGTGGTGTTGCCTAGAGAACCATGCTAGAAAGCGGGCGGACAAGCAGGCAGGCATAATCTACGATAAACGAGCCCGATTGGTAAGATCCAAATTACCCCCCAAGATGACGAGTCGGTTATTCTAATACCCTTGCGTTACCCATCGAGCGAGTACATTTCCCCGTAATCTGTAAAATCGATATCGATCGATGTTTGAAAGGAAGAAAAATGTTTCCCGCCTCTGCGATTGCAGGCTATTTGAAAAGAGCGAAATGTTTATATCGCATGTACCAAACACATGTTGGACCGAAGCTGGCGAGATACAGGAAAAGAGGGGAGCTGACAATCGACCCTTGTACACTGCATGTACATACCCAGATTCAGGCGCAGGCCATAGCAAGTTGGATATTGAAGTTGGGTTTCGGGCTTGATATCGAGGCCCCCCTGTGGCCGACAATGCCGATTATTGAACTATTCGGCACGGATTCCGACACAAGATACGAATAACACCGGGAAGACACCCGGTGAGTGGGGGAAACGTATCTTTCATCTTATTCCAGATAAACTCTTACCTGTTTCAATCACATCCGTAAGCTACAAGCCTTTTCACTAAACTACAATTCATCTCCCAGCGCTTCTTTCTGTCTATGGACGGCAAGGCCACCACCAACCTGAGCTACTGCTATACTGGCGCGCGGTTATTTATCATTGACATCTGCTTTATATTTAGCATTCACCAGCACCACTCCGCCCAGTACCGAAAAATCGCTGCGCGCCAGGCACTGGAAAAATGGTAAAGCATGATTACATCAAAAGCTAGGTTGGGTAATATTTTATTCCATCAACATTAGGTCTAGCCCCTGACGATCTTGACAGCACAGAGTGGGCGGTCATGGTGTATTAGAGTACGGATGGAGTTCTTCGCTTCGCTTGGGTGCGCTTCATTTGGGTTGTGCTTAAGTCTCTAGAATAGGTACTTAACATGTTGTTGAATTGTCATTGAGGAGACTAGCATTAAGGACACCTATCTATCGATATGTGGATATATGTGAAAACAAACAAGTTTATAGACAACCGATCGCACCCAATGTCAGACGGAGATTGTACCACCGAGATATTTGGGAATCAGCAACACTGCATGTGAATTTTACCGGAATTTTAATTGGGAGATCGGTAGCTTAATTATTGGCACAATGCCATTTTCACCAATAATTTATTACTCAATCAATCGCTGCAAGGCAACAATAAGTCTTACCCCCCTCACGTTTGCCGTTGACACACAACATCGAATCGATCTAGAGGAACAATACTACATGATATTATAATTTCACATTGAGCAACGAGACTGAGTTGTTTTTTTGGGTCATTTTGGGAAAGTTATCATCGTGGCTTTTTGGGCGTGTTCGGCGACTATTAGAATATTATGTCACTGATTTCGCATCTTGAGTATATAATTGGTTCTTACGACGACCCAGCCTTCTACTCCTACGGTTTCGCAGATCGAGTATCTAAATCAGGAACGAAGGCTTTCATGTAAAGACCAGAAACATAAAGAACTCATTCAAAATAGGGCAAATGAATTTTTCGCATCACATGCAACTCCTTCTACTGTACTAGCTCTAGGACCTAGGCCTAAGAAAATACAAGCATCGAATCACAAATTCTCACTCGGTCAGATTCAAATCAAGCCAGAAATAAGCACAAGTTTCCAGGCAGTCTACGAAGGAGTCAACAACTGCAAATTGCAAAGACTTTGAAACTCTTTATCACAGTCAAAGCACCGAGAGCTACCACTGTTTGTGCAACTTCTCCCCCAGCATATTCTTCGCTTCCACCAATCTTCAGCCTTGGATGTCAACTCTGCAAATTCCAGTAGCTCTTCATCATAATTAAGATCAGGCATCTCATCATTGCTCGGCTTGCTATCCCACCTATACTCGAGAACCGTATCCCCAATACCGTAGGTGCGTTCGAATGGCTTGTCTTGCAATCTGCGTCTTTTATTGGGTTGATTCTGGGGGCGAGCATAGGGTGGTGTATATCTGTTGCTCATTTTTGTTAGTGATTATAGGTGTAGATGAAGGGTGAGTGGTGTTGAGTGGTGGTAGGAAAGGCTGTGAAGGTGAGTATTTTTATAGCCATTAATATTTAAAACGATATTCTTGAAAGTGGAGGTGGTGGTAGCTTTCTAGGCAGCATTGAATCTCTAAACTGTGTTTGGGAAACTTGAAAGTTTGACTTTTCATCTCACTTGTTGACGTGAGTGGGGTATACCAAGATGAACGCGCCCTAAAAGTGATTTACATGTACGTGTACATGTACTTGTGTCATGATTGAAATTTGAATTATAGCAGGTCGCGGACGTATCCAGGTTTCTTCCTGGTAGTAATTGCTAGATTTTGTTGCAGCAGCGCTTTCCCTACATGCACTAGCTTAAACCAAGCCAAATTTACCCCACCAAGACTGAGGGCTCACGATTTCATTCCTGGGAAATACATGATCTTAAAAGCATCAATAATGAAGGATATCTGGCTATGGTGCGGATTGTTCCTAGGATTAATGATGTAGATCCTGGCTGCCGATCGATCGACCCTGCATGGCTGATCTCTTTTAGTACATACATGTACTTGGCCAGGGGGGGGAGGGGGGTAGATACATGTATACATGTATACTTTGTAGGTACATGTAGCTAGCACCCAAAAAAGAATAACCTAGGAGGGACGATAAATCATGCCTTTTTGCTCGAAACACCTCCTCAAGATACCGTACTAGGCAAACGCGGATGGTCATTCCGGATCCTATGGTTTGACAAAGCACCGACTACGAAGAGATAATTAGCAAATTCTCGCTCATGGCTCTCGAGAGGTGCAACACACCCGCAGATGTTTCGCAAGTTAACACAAGGTCCCGTCAGTCTTGAAACTGGGGCAGGTTAGTATAGTTTTTGTAAGTGGGCGAGTGCTACACGGTGTTGCAAGTAGCCTAACTTGGATAGTCGGAGATATTGCTACCACTCGATTCAGTTTTATACTTTTGGAAACAAAGCCAATACAGAAGGAATTGGGGAACTATAGGGTATATTGGTATATATTACTCTCGAACTTAGGGCCTGTCTTGGGAGAGTGCAGTAGGGGAACCTGTATCTGACTAGCTCAGTCTCTCGGAACCCGGGTTATAAGTTGAAAGGTGGCGCGGCGTTTTTTCTCTTTTTTTTCACATCTTTGGGAGAGGGGGGCATGGTAACATCTGTACCTCAAACCATTCATATTAGGCCCTTTACGCAAAAGACTCCAGAGCCTTTTCAAGGTAACCTTATTGGTGCCAATCCTCCCATCAACCAATCATACAAGGAGAAAAAGACTCGGGAGTCTTTTGCACAAAGGGCATTATAATTTAATTGCTAATAGCTACGAACCCCCTGGTAACAATCTCGAGTTTAGAGACATGCAGGGCTTGGATGATAATAATATTCGAGTGATATCTCATGACGTCAAATTGAAAACCCGATACCCCTAAGAACACAATTACACCAGATCAACCTTACTAACCTATCAGGACAAGAATGGGACCAGTACACGTGTTTTTAGTTTTGTGTAAGATCGTTAACTTCCTGTACGCTAGAGATCTAGACTAAGTTCCCTTCAACAATGGTACAAAGTCTATCAATCAGACACACGCATAAATATAGCCATAAAGTATGTTAAACCTGGATGGTATTTGGGTAATCGGATTTCTGCCTTTGAAGCCTACCATACATAAACTAAATAACCATATCAAGATAACCTCTAATCACTTGACGCCGCCCATAATCCGTTCTTTTTCCTTTTTAGTAAACATCACATCGTCGAGACAAAACATAAGGGTATCGATATATCTACAAGAACGGCCCGGTCTTAGCTTCAATACGCCAAAGACTAAGGAGAAAGAGAACAGGTCAATAAAAACTCCACCCCCGCTAAAACAAGAAATTAAGATAAACAAACACCATCTTTTCACAGTTATCACCATATTCACACCATCAGGTTAATACCGCCTTCCATTATATACCAATTAAGAGTTTTGAGTTGAGCTTCCCTCCCCACCGTTATCAGTTTCCTGGGGCTTACTAGCCGCTGCATGTAGTCTTTGATCCAGCGCCTTTAGCGCTAGAGCTCTTCTTCTCTCTGCCTCAGCTCTTGCACTACCTGGGATTGGTGCTCCACTCGTGCTACCATTCCTTGAATGCCCCCCGTGACCACCGCCAAACAAATTATCTAGCCTTGCGTCACCACGCGCCTCCGCCCTACTATTTCCCGCTGATATATCTGCTGCAGAGAATGGCGTACAAACCCTGATTGCAACCAGAAAATTGTACACAACCTCCGAGACAACCGCAATAGGCCGGCTTAGTGGTTCCGGAAAGAAGTAAGCAATTGCAAAGGTCTCACTTGCGTCTCCCTTAAGACTAGGCGCCTGATTGCTCCCTAGATCTGGGAATGAGCGCTTATAAAAGCGCAGATAGCACCATCCCGCGCCAAACCCTAACCAAGCGAGTATCGCAGCCACATCCGTCCCAAACAGTGGTCCCGAGAGTGTGTTGACAAGGAGAAACAACGCTGGGAAGTGTTTCACCCGGATCTTAATGATGCCGCGAAACACGTCAACCGTGTGTTCGGGGACCAGTTGTTTGAACGCCACCAAAAACCCTGCTTGCAATGCTACCCCACCACAGATGGTGACAAAACTGGCGGATGGATCCCCAGTAACAGCAAATGTGATAAGGTAAATGACGAACGCCAGGAAGTTTGGTATGATTCCCACAACGAGAATAAATTTCCCGTACTCCGAGCTACCCCACGCACGCTCAAGGTATTTCCCGCCGTAGAAAAGAGTTGTGAGTGTGATGATGAGTGTAAAAATGTTGGACTCGATGAATGCCGCCGTTAAGAAGGTCCACGGGAAAGGGAGAGACTCTGCAGGGACCACAGTAAGGTATGGTATGGTGAAGTACTCCTCGGATATTGCGCCCTCAGATGCTGGTGGATCCGAGGAAGTTTCCGAATCGGGAGTTTGACGTGAGAGAAAGTCCCTGTATCGAAGCGTTGCTGTGATGATGGATAAGAATATTGTAAGGAGAAGAGATGCCCGTGTCAGGGGGGGGATGTTGACTCGAGGAGGCATTGCAAGATGGATAATGGTGGGTATGGACCAGGATAGGTGAGCTGATAGAAGAAATTTGATGATGAAGAGTTACGAGGGGAAGTGACGTGACGTTAGGTGGGTGAGGCACGGTGACGGAGCTGTTTGCTTAGGTACTCCACGTTTCCACAAAGAGAAAAAACAAAACGGGAGAGGGTAACGCGTGAAGCAGGGAAGTGGCGCAAAGGCCAACCGTTAAAGTGGCTTTAAGGGCAGCAGGGCAGCCACAGATCGAAGTTTTGGTGTGATGCGATATGCAGCCGAAAGGGAAAGGTTTGAGATGGTGACCAGGCTAGCGAATTGCCTTCCGCTGCTAGGCCCAAAAGGGATGACGCATTGAAGATGGGATTCTGGTGGATGTTCGAGTCTCACTCAGTACTGCAACGGTTCCAGGTGGTGATCTTCTGTGGCTCTTTGTTGCGTAACTTGATATAGATATAGTTATCCTCAAGGAGGTGCAGCGTGTGTGTGCTGCTGCACAGAGGGCACAGTTTTTTTTTTTTTTTTTTTTTTTCATTATCCCTCCTTCACTGAAATGAAAAGAGAAGTCTTTAGGTTTAGAGATTCGATGTTCGCCATCGAACTTGATCCCATCCCTTGGAAGAAGACCCTATCCGCCCTAGATAAAGTAGCCAAGACGACATAAGCAACGTGCAACCGAAAACACGCAACGATCAAGAAAGCCTCAAGAGTCTGAAAGAGTCTATCCCCCCCCCTGGTCAACAAAAATGCCCCTGGTCCCCGGATCTCTCTCACTCTCTGCTGCCCAACATCGAACCGCCAAAGGTGGCTGTTTTAACACCTCATTCGGTCTGTGTGAGCATCCATCCACACCATAACGCACCCACACGGACGGAGGCCACCCCCCCAGTCACTCTTCAATTTCCAGCAGACCCGAACCAGTCCCAGCCCAGTCAGCAGCCAGTCAATCTCCATCTTTGAATTTTATCTTGCTCAGTCGCGACTCGGCCAACCATCAACTGGGGACCTGTCAATCTCGAATCGATCCGTCAATCAATTGTAATCTTCAAATCTCCGAGTCTCGAAGTCTCTCTCCTCTTCCCATACTTGTCCTATCCACACATACATAGGAACTTCATACCTCTTTTTCTACTACATACTACATAGTATGTACATTCATTCATCCACATAGGTACATCGTACAGACACGCACACACACAATATCTACAACGTGTTGCTCGTCTCTTTTTCTCCCCTCTAACTCCAGTCGTTCTTCTTCTCGAGGTCAAAAGGAGACAGTTCATGTAATCAACCATTCTTCACCATTCATCTTTCCGTGTCCGCCCATCCGTCTCCCACCCCCCAGGCAGCCTATTGCCTGGCCGCTTTTCGCTGCATACACGCATACATCCTGTATCCTGTGCTTCTCGGCATCACTTAGAGCCACGCACCCGTCGTACTTGCCTACCCACATCCTGCCTGGCTGCTTACTTACCTACTTCTCCGTTCTATTGATTGATTGATATTACCCCCCAAAGAAAGTTGTAGGGAAGAAAGAAAGAAAGAAAGGAAAGAAAGAAGAAGGAAAGAAAGAAGAACAAAAGAAAGGACCCACAACCCTTCTCTCGCTTCCCCAGCGCCCATCCGCGGCTGCGCTTGTCAAAGTTGGCTTGGTCTCTCCACCATCCATCAATCAGTCTGCCCTCCCAACCATCTACTCACTCCTGCTCCAACAATCTGCAATAACTGTTCGTCTCGTGCTTTCTTTTGTGTCCTTTCCCCCAATCTATAATCTCTTTCCCCTTCCCTTTCAGATCCTAACTTCAATTCTTTCTCTCAATCACCCATCCTTTTTTGATTCCAACCCTTTTCGTCTCACGCACCTATTCACTCAACCAACTCTTCCTTAGTCCTCAACTTTGGTAGACCCCCCCCCCCCTCCGATCTCAGATTCTCCTTCAACCATCACAACCCCATCTCTATCCACCCAACCCTGTTTTCTAATTCGTTGTTATCAACTAACTGTCAAGGCTGTTAGCCCCCGTCGCGTGCGTCTTTGTGAGCACCTATGTCAAGCTCACTGACGTCTGATCAAGTGAATTACCTCGTTTGGAGGTGAGTTTCTGATTTTTGATAATATATACACCTATCCTACCTACATTGCCTGCATACATCTCACACACCCTCATTCCCCCCCCCCCCCCTTCAATCATTCCTCACTCTATTCAACGGTCTCCCCACTCTCATCAATAAACCCCTCCAGTCCGGGCTCCACAAGGCCCTGAAGTAATTCTTCAAGTAAACCTGCTTACACTTATTCCTATACCTAGGTATCTTCAAGAGTCAGGTTTGTGCGCCCTTCCTCATTCTCATATTCTCGACCAGATCCCCTAATTTTTTTTGACTTTCATCTCTTTTGCTCCTGTACCTCCATTGCTTAAACTATCTGTGCGACAGGGTTCCGGGAATCAGCCTGCAAATTTCAGGTTGAGAGTAAGGTGGACAAAAATGGCTTCGGACCAAGGATTAGGACTGGGACATTGATAAATCTGATCCAGCGAGGTCTTCAGTACCTTGAGTGCGCCGCGCTCGTCAATAAGGCACGTTCACCTCGTTAGCGTCCGGGAGGCTGGTGCTGTCTCGCGATTTCGATGGTTGCAGGATACGTCGCTGACTAAGGGTATCCAACCACAACAGGATGGTGGGTTGAGAAAAAAGTCTGCCGAGCCTTTCTGTTTCTTCCCAAACAACAATTCCGCAGCCGACGTGGAAGACGAAGGTGTTGGAGAGGAAAATGTCCACGCTCAGGAAGACGATGATGATCCAATGGAAGGATCAAATTCTCCAACTTCCGCCACAACCACCCAGACAACGAGTTCGAGAAAGCATGGGCGGGATGATGTGGTAAATGGGAATGGCGTAACAGGCCACAAGCGAAGGAAAAAGGTATTGCCTGGGTTAGATGGTGATACGCCAATGACAGATGGGTTTCCGGAAACACCAGTACCTGTCGAACTCAATAGCATCGGTACCCAGGTGGAGGAGGAGGTTGTGGAGTTGACAGCGGCAGATACAATACTGCTTGGACAAGACGATAAAAGCGTAATAACATGCGCATGGAACCCAGTACACTCGACGGTACTTGTTACAGCAAGTCCGGACTCGATCGCACGAATATGGAATGTGCCGCTAGAGGCGACACAATCAGATATGATTCAAAATAAAATTATATCACATGAGCCTTTGGTTCAAAAAATAGACGATCCGATGGTTTCAAGGCATGGAGATGTAACGGCATTGCGTTGGAGTCCACAGGGAGATTTGTTAGCCACAGGCTCTATTGATGGACAAACCAGAATATGGACAACTGATGGATTGTTGCGCTTCTCACACTCACTGCATAAAATCCCGGTCACTAACCTTAAGTGGAACAAGTCGGCAAGTACATTGCTTTCATTGTCGTGCGATGGAAAAATCATTGCATGGGATGCTGTCACAGGGGACCTTCGAAAAAGTTATGAATTAGCAAACAAGGAGGTAGCGGGTGACATGGACTGGGTGGAGGATGACCAGTTTGTTGTGTGTGGCGACAAAGGGGGCATTTTCAAATACGACTTGAACAGTGACGAATCCTTTGTGTATTTAGGACACGAGGGGGAAGTCAACTGTATAAGTTGGGATGAAGTATCGGACCGTTTCGCCACTGGAGGGGCGCTGGATAGTGCTGTTATGGTTAGCAAAGTTCTACAGGGTTGAAGCTTGACGCCGTAGTACTGACAGTATGTGTCTAGATTTGGAACAAAACCACGAAAACTTGTGAGGCTAAGCTGACAGGACATTCTAAATCCGTTGTGTCTCTTGTTTGGCAACCCGTGACAACTAGCTCACCTTCTACTACCTGCCGCATCCTCGCGTCTGCGTCTGACGACTGCACTATTCGCATCTGGAACACAGTCTCAAGGACACCTATTCATGAGCTAAGAGGCCATATTGACCCTATAGAAAGCATTTCCTTCTCACCTGACGGTTCGCGGCTAGCATCAAGCGCAAATGGAAAGTTGATTGTATGGAAGACAGAGACGGGTGCAATGACACATGTGTATGATGGAACAAAAGCTAGGAGGAAAAACGGCAAGGTCTCTTCAGTAGATGATGACGGAATCAATCAAATTAGCTGGGATGAAGGAGGGGTTAGGGTTGCGGTAGGAGGAGGGGAGTTAAAGGTGAGTTATGTACTAAGTACTGAAAAGTAAGGATTGCTGATAAATATGAAGTGCTCGGTGATACGTCTAAAACCATCACCCTGACATCACAGGCCCCGATAGAGGGGTACAGATATCCGTTTCACCACACTGTCTCTGTAGTTCGGGGAATTGGGACTCCAATAAGACTAGAAAGGTTGTAGATGAGGTAGGTACGTCGCATGTGTTACTAATGAAATATTTTGGATGCAGAAGCGGCGTGGTGGGGATACTGGAGTTCCTTTAGTCTTTGTCTTGTCATTGGGAGTTTATCACGGTGTTTGTGCTGTTTTATTGTGTTCGGGGTTTTCGATGATGTATGTTTTTGACATTGGTTGGAGTGTCTGGGTCCCGGATGATACGGGATGTTCTCAAAAGCCTATGACGAAAGGGGACTACAATAACGGGCTGGAGAGAATAAGGTTCGGTTCGACAACCCACTGACTTCTAACTTATCAGGAGACAATTTTTATTTCAATAGTTTTTCTTCTTTTTCCTTACCGTTCGATTGCACTGCCTGTATACTAGTAAAGTACTCTTACCATTTTGACTTGTTGGAGTACTCACTTTTCCTTTCCGTTTATCTCTTTCATCTGGCGTGGTGGTTTATTTTGGAAAAAGTGGACGTCATTTTATTTCGTTTCATTTATATTATATATGATTGTGTTTCAAATTGGAGGAGGTTAGTTGAGTATGAATGTGGGGTTGGGGGTTAGGGGTGTTGGATGAGTTGTGAGTGGTTCGATGGTTGATGATTTCTATTCATTTGCAATTGCTTCTTCTTGACCGTCAGTTTGCAGGACTTTTGATGGGGACTTTTTTTACCTTGGGGATGGCGATAGGAATTGTTTTCTTTGTGAGTTTTATTGGCATTTTGGAACTTGGTTTGATAAACAAAAGATAGCATGGTTCGTTTTCTTCTTTTTCATGTTTTATTTTTTATTTTTTATTTTTATTTGGTGTTTTTCTATACTCTCTTTTCTATTCCCCCCTTTCCCATACCTACGCCTTCGTATACCATGTTTGTCTCCTTTGTTATCTTGACGGGTCTTGTCCCATGCCAGTCCCTTCGAGATTGTTTACTAGTTACTACTACTATTACTACTACTGTTATTACTAGAGAGTACATGTTACATTTTGGTACTATAAATTCTATGGGTTCGATGATACACTCATGTTACATAGGTGCTAGCTCGGCATTTGCTACTAATTGCTACTACATTCGGCCTGACTCTATCCTTTCTAGAGCTAATATCTATCCTTGGGCATGGGCGCAATAGAATTGGGAGGCTGTTCGTCTGAGTCCCATCACCACCACTTACTCGCAAATCCAATCACGGTTCATGACCCGCACCGAGTACCGTCCTCCCACATCACTGAGCACTCGACCGAGTGAGAAATCATGGTCACGTTCTTTTATTCTCCTCATCCCCAATCCAATTCCAATCCCAGCATCCCTCCTTTCTTACGCCACCACCTGGCATGGTCCGCCAGCGGAGTATGTATACAATAGAGTACAGGCATGCATGATCCCTCGGACAGGATGATAGCTAAAAAGTAAAAACAGGTTCTTGAATGGATGAAGGGGGTGTGGGCATGAAAAAAGACACTACAAAGAATTATTCCAACTCGAAAACCAGTCTATAGAGCAACCTTCAAAAAAAGAACAGAATAAAGAGAAACCGCGCCGCACAGAAAGGAATAAAGGTATATATAAAAAAAGCACTCAAATATCACTCGACTGCTGCCCAGTTAATTAGATCCTACTCTTCCAAAACGGCCCTTTTTGCAACCCATTTCTTCCACTCTTTCTCGCAGTCACGCCCATGCGTATCGCAGTTGCCAAGATTGAGAACGAAATCACCGTCCGTGTATGCGCCTTCATCGTTGTTGCCAGTGCTGGGGTGGCTGTTCATAATGTTTTGTGGGACAAGCGCGAGTTTTGTGAGGATTGTGGGGTGCCATTGGACAATATGCTCCTATAGAATGCCATTATAAGTTTTGGCCCAACCGAAAGCTTTTCAGGGTGAACGCTACTAACCAGTGCATGCCTCTCTGCCTTCTGGAACCCATACAGCCTGAAAATCGGATCAAACCATGCATCGAACAGATAATGTGCCCACTGTCCTCTCTTAACCAGCATCGCGCTTGGATCCAGCCCATCTTTGTCCTGCGTTAATACAAACTGAATGCGCTCCACAGGCACGTGGCGGTATGTCTTGATAACGCTGTCAGGCGGGACGACGGGTACATCTCGGCGCATGAGCTTCCCGAGGCGCTCGGGGGTCATGATATGGGATTCGATAGAGAGTGTGGGGTTCATAATAATACTATTCGAGTCGAGGAAGAAAAAGGTGTCGGTGTAGGGGAAGGTGGACATGGCGTGCCGGAGAGCGGGAATGCGGGACCAGCCGCTAGAGACAGGCCCGATAGGATAGTCACCGGTAGACTTAACAAAGAGACCATAGCCTGTTGGTAGTTAGTTTTGTCGAGCGAGGTCCCGTAGGTGGTGGGTGTGCATACCATGGGCCTCGGCATATGTGCGACGGTTCTCAATTACTCGCTCTACGTGCTCCCCCGAGTGTTGTTTTCGGTCTATGAGTAGGACTATCACGGTGTCTGGCGCATCTGACGGCCGTGACGGGCCAGAGCTTCGGCCAAAGACAAGAATCAATATTACTACGAGCGCGATAAGGGCATATATGGGCCGTCGTCGGGAGAAGTATGCGCGTGGGACTGAAGAAGCTGCGAGGAACGGGGAGGAACGGTGGTTCCGAGTTGGGAGTGCGAAGTGCATATTTCTGCCGAGAAGCGAAGGGAAGCGAGTGTAAGACTCTGTGATCCGCAATAGATCTGAATATCAGGAGTTGATTGCTATTGTGGTAATAGTGGTGAGGTTGAAGTTGAGATTGTGAAAGGGGGGGGTTAATTCATGATGTGGTTGGAGGGGAGGATGTAAGAGCTGAAGTCAAGTGGAGAGTGTGGATGAGGTTGAATTTGACAGGTCTCCTGAATCTTGGGAGGCTCGGCTTGATCCGCACGCAGCTCTCACTCATTCTGAAAACGGAAAAGCTTGATTCGTATGTTCTTTAGAGACCAATTCCCTTTCTTCCTTTCTACCTGGGTTTTCTGCCTGGGGTATTGCTTGCCTGCTTTCGAGGGATTGACAAGTAATCAATAATCCATCGATATCCTCACACGGTACGAGCGAGGTACGTATGTATGTGTGTAGTTCCTAAATATAGAACAACTTAATGGCAATCTTGAAGATTCCCATTGTGCAAATGAGGATCATGCTGTGTTCCCAAATACCCTGGCATTGGGTCACTTCGGTGTTGGTCGTTATCGGCCTTTCGGAGAATATTGTTCCCCAATACCTAAAGTGCTAGTTTAGAAACTGGCCTACCCATTTGACGTCGATAGCGGAGTCAGAAACAAAACATTCCCCGACACGAAACAGGCTCAAATACCCACTCACACCCCCCCCACAACCAACTTTAAAAGCAACACGCCTCTTTCCTTCACAACCAAAAAGCAACACCATATTGACCTGTCACCAACTAAATAGCTGTTTACATCTAATTAGCTCTTCTGCATGAGAACGGCAGATCTACTCCACCTTAGTCCATCTCAAAAGAAGATCTTCCAACCAGAGTCAGATCCTGTGCAGGGGTTTATAACCACAAAAGTGGCGCACACATGCTGGCTCTGAAGAACCCCCCACCTTCACAATCCTACTACCACCATGGACTACGAGTAGCACCGTG
Organism: Morchella sp. 2018-W26; assembly: GCA_024713715.1. NCBI lineage: Eukaryota > Fungi > Ascomycota > Pezizomycetes > Pezizales > Morchellaceae > Morchella > Morchella sp. 2018-W26. The sequence continues at coordinate 3,055,848 of JAMGYX010000002.1, forward strand.
CGTGCCCTTGGCCCAAACACAATACACTCATAACACATGAGACACTCTCTTCACGCTCTCCTAAACTTTAATATGTTTATCTACATCCTAGGCCCATTTGTGGTAAAGGAGGCGGGGTGTATCAGTGTGAAACCGTGAATTCTTTACGAGCCGGAAGGGTTAGGGGAGTCCAGATGTTTGATAGAGACAGCAATCACAACAACCAAGTTAAGGAATTTGCCCGGGGCTGTGTTTGGGCGGCGGACGGATAACCTGGTGAGGGGCCGGGGCGGCTAAGGCTCCGCAATGGTGTTTGCCCTACTTACCAGGAGGTGGGAGAGGACTGGTTCTTGGAGTTGTGGTGCCTGGGTAAGACGGCTCGCGAACTATATTCTGGGGAAATACCAAAAGAGCGAAAAATCAAGCGCGACTGCTAAAGGCAATTCCTGGACTCATGGAATTTAATTTTATAAGAAATTAGCTCAAAGTCTATAGACTCTTGAGCGAGCAACTGCGCAAGCCAGAAAGGAAACCATCAAAACCAAAAGAACAAACTGGTAGACAACTAGGCTTTATAGAAGTCAACCTAGCAAAGGATTTGCCCACAACACTAGCTCAACTGGACTTCTTGTCAACATTCCCGGCATGGGCATAATACCCTCTTCGGAGCATATCACCAGCCCGAACAACAGCAGCCGCCCACTAGTTCTACCGACGCCGGTCCGAGGATATAGGCCGCAAAAGATAAAGAAATAGTATACAGGAGATTACGTCTCACCGCCAGCTATAATACACTACTCATAATATGAAAAGAGCAACAAAATAACACAGGCATAAAACATTTCCCAGCAGCTTTTTTTATAGGTTCTAAAACGCTGCTAGGCCTGAAGGAATGCTACGAGATATATAGTAAGAGAAGGAAATAATAGACAGAGAAAAGAAGCTAGTGGACATATAAAGTAATAAGCTAATTTGCTGGGCCTAGGTAAGTGCGTGACTGTGCATAAGGTACATGAGGGGGTTTGTTTATGTCGCTAATGATCGCTTTACATGATTTCGCCGACTACTCATCAACTGATTAAGTGTCACTAGTAAGAAATTAGCAAACATGTTATGTATAGTTTAAACCGAATATACAGCCTACCTTACGCAGATCTCTTGATCACGAACACTAATTCGGTCTGGACGGCCTATCAATTTCCTGCTGGACATCTGCTAACAAGGCATATATGGTGATGCTTTCCATGTCATACTCTTTGTCGCTCCTCTTCCTCCTTTCTGGGGTCGCCGGCGGCGTCGCCATCCCCCTCTCCGGCGGGGGGCGCCCACAATTCTCTACACATAGTGCAGCAGCTACATGCTCCAGCAGCTTCTGCTTCACCAGCGATCTCCTCTCTTCTGCCTATATTACATCAGTACACACTCATAGTCATGGGTTGGAATAGGAAGGGAACAGTACCTTCTCCAGCTTGCCCTCCCAATTCTCAATTGCTACATCCAACTCTGCCAGTGCCTCCTCCTGCCTTAGTAGACACTCCCGCCTCACACCTTCACCCACAACACTCCTCAGATACCCTAACACTCTCCCTCGTAGTGCGTTCCTCCCACTTCGCAGACTCCGATAGGTCTCCCTTAAATACTGGCACCGTGCCTCTAGCCCTCCAAGCTCACGACTCAACACCTCTACATCTCGCGCCCCTAACACTCCGAACCTCTCGCTCCGCTGCCGCGCTGCGAGCTGTAGTGCTTGTAGTTGGCTATAGTTATAGTGAGCTGTGGCCTTCGCTGGCTTCACCCCTTGTGGCAAAGGTTCAGAACTACTGCTTTTCTTGCGGTGGTGCCTTGTGGTTGTGGTGAGTGTGGGTGCTGAGTCCGCACGGGGGCGGGAGTGTGGTGGTGAGAGTGGCCGCTCCATGTACTTCACAACCGCGCGGACATCGGCGGGCCGCTCGCGCTCAAATGACACTGACTTCTCGACTGGGGCTTTTTCTCGATCAAGGAAAGCCGGGACTCTTTGCAGGGCCGCTTTTGGCGGGACTGTCGGTGGTTGCGGCGGCGGTGGTGGAGTGTCATAGTACTCGTGGAGCTTGTCACTGATGTTTTTTGAGGCAAGGTTGACGCCAGGCCAGGGTGTGTCGGGGAAGCACAGAGGCGATATGGGCCGCTCTACCGGCGAGGCCCCAGTAGGCTTAGAGGTTAGAGGGGGTGTGGAGAGGGGTTGGGATGCGTTACGCCAGCCAAGGGCTAGGGCAGGACGACCAGGAATGGTAGGGGAGTCCATAAGATTCTCCTGGACGGTAGAAAGAGTACCAAGATCAGGGGAGCCGCTGCCTTTACGGCGAGAGACGAAGACACCTTTTGCACGGGTATTTGTGGAAACCTTGGGGGTATCGGGGGAGCTAGGAGGAGAAACGGCAGACAGTGCGGTGGTGGCACCAAGGGAAGCCTGCTTGGTGGGTGAGGTGTTACGGGAGGTATAAAGGTTGACGAGGCTTTCTAGTGAAGACTTGGGGAGGGGGGCGGAGGGTTTCCTGTGTTTCTGGAGTTAAGGTCAGTGATCGTTTCCCGGTATTTTAGAGCAGAGCGATTTGGGTGCGCGGGTCGGCAGAAAATTGATAAGTAATTGACATTAGGGTTTTGGTCCATATGTCTCGATTTCCTTTCCACCTTAGGCAGATAAAAACTTCTAATTGGGAAAAGGCTTACTGGAGTCTTGACGGCGGCTGCACAGGAAGAAATGTGCTTTGGCGGTACTGGTGGTGGTATATCGAGACTACCATTGCGCGCTGGGAATGGGAATAGACTCATTACTGTCTGAGTATTTTCCAGGAAAATTAAATATTCGACTGAACTCCAGACTCCAGGGAGGGCCGAAAAAAAGAATAAATAAAAAGAGAGCGCTAGAAATCACAGCAATTGAAGAAAAAATAGCCTTCGATAATGTTGAGGCCAGCCTCTAACTATTTATGGGTCCTTTTCCTCTGTTCTTTCCTCACTAACAGTTGCTCCTTCTGATAATCCACAGTGAGTAATTGATCAGTGAAAGACGGGCGGACGTTGGAAAATGATAACTGATCCGGAGCTTCTTACAGATATATACTAGAGATTTTCCGCCTAGCTAGTCTAGGCTCTCAATTCCCTCGGAGGTCGCTTGGTACCATGTGGGAGACACCCTTGCGACTGCATGTTTCGAACAATTTCAGGTCAGTACACTAGCATCTGTCCCCTATCGGGGGATATCATAGTCAACTATATGGTCGGAAGCGAAGTAGTATTACGGCGGTTGCTGCACCAACTACCGCTGGGACGTGATAGCTTAGCACGGGTCGGAGATCACTGGATCAACTGCATAAGCCGTTATTTTTCTTTTTGCTTTTTCTCAGTTTATGACTCCTTCTACGTGCTCCATCGCGATAACAATTGTAGCGTAGGTTCATACACAGGTAGGCAGGAACAGACAGATGCAGAAGCAGTGAACCTGGTCCTAGTTGCGGGAATGCTTAGCTGCACGAGACAGCATCTTCCTTGTATACTGTTTACCTGTAGTTGCTGGGTGAGTGAATCGAGACCCTTTTCGAGGAAGTAGCTATGTATGCATGAAGGAACATTAGGGTGTGAAAGTTCTGTGTGATCAATTTACATCTTGCATCCTTCCAGAGTCCGCTCTCTTGTGCGTGCGCGCTCAGGCAAAGTGAGACTGTGTAGGCAGTGCACAATCCAACTCACATTCTAGCTGAATATCACTGGATGGATGGATAGGGTAGGGTAGGGTTTACAAAACATGGGGTGAAACATTCTGCTGCTTCTTACCTAACCCCATTCCTGTCAAACGGTTGGGCACCCTTGGGCCAATGTTTGGACCTCCTGACGATGGATATGTGGAGGTTTTTCTGTGTTTATTTGCCTCAACCGGACTGGTTCCGGACAATAACAGCACTCCGGATGCTAGAGACTTATGACTAGCTATATAGAGGGGGGGGGATAGATATCATGAAGTACGATAGAAATCAACTACACAACTACCTGAATACCTTCGAAGCTTCCTTGTGTGGAGGAGAGAGAGAGGTCCATGCTTTTTGATACTATTGATACTAACTTCACGTGTCCCACTGACGTTGCGTCAGTATCATCCGATGGATGCGCTTCCGGCCCCGCACGCAATCCAGATTTGCTTGTCTCAGCAGCAGCTTAATCTACATGTAGCTTATTAACAGAAAGATCAAACCATAAAGTTTATTTTCCCGCAGAACATGGGCATTGTTCCACGGTTAGGGAGACGTATTGGGAGCCGGAAACTTGTTACAAAAGTGTTTACCGGGTGATGGGGAGATGAGACAGAGTTAGAGTCGGTTAAGCAATAGGATCGGGCTAGCTAGGGATCAGGTATAATCAAGCTGATAGATACTTTTTTTCTCCCCCCTCTTCTACCCATTTTATTCCCCGACGGATGCGAGGGGAAGGGTATATCCTCGCCTATACAGGCTTCTCCAGGCATACCACGAGGGTGGGGGGGAATGGTGGATCTAGGTGAAATTAGCAAGGCTAAAAGAGCGGGGAATAGATTTTTTGGAATAACCCGTTCCCTACCGAAACGCTTTCGCTAGCAGGAGTAACAAACAGTCCTACCTACCTACAAGGTGAGTAGCAGCATGCCAGCTACGGAATACGGGCACCATGGGGCGGCCGGGGGCGCAAGCTATCCCATCCCGACGGGTGTAACATTGTTAGGACGGATGATGGGCTCTTGATGATTGGTTCCCTGCCATATCCACATAGATGAGTGTCTATATCTGGGCGAATTGGGGGGGTGAGTGAGTGAGTGTTCGAGGTATGTGTACCCACATGGCCCAGCTATGTATATACTCTCTAATGACTCGTGCTATATACATACGTACCTACATGATCTTGCCTAGGAGGTTTTCCAACGGGTATTTCAGTACAAAAGGAGTGAATCACAAACATGTGCAGCTCCCTACTATAGAGTAGCTGATGCATAATAGAGTGTGAATTACAAGTATCCCCCTAGTAATTAATATTTGTTGTATCTGACGTACGGGTTGGCCGTATGTACAATTAGGGTTATCGCAACTGGTCGCTTGTTCGCCTTGGCAAAAAGAAACAATGTCTTACGCAGGGGAACATGGGATGGGGGTTACAGACAATTACCTATTAGCCAATGGACTAGAAGAGCACTGTGGCGGCTTTAGGATGTCAACTAACACTGCCCCCCAAACCCACGCCAAGAATGTGGCTTACTCTAACAGATTTATCATCAAAATTCTAATCCTCTATTATATAGGGGTGGCAGCTGGCATTGACATCTTAAGGGATAGGAACCTGGTAAATTTCCCGCCGTGATGGCGGTACGGCCGGGTACATGGTGAGAGGACTCTACATACATCTATGTACCTATATGTACTTAGTACATACATGTAGGTTGATAAGCATACTCCGAGTTGCTTTTTACTTCTCTAGATTCCCGAGAGTACAGGGCCTCTTGCTATGTACGTGTGAGGCCCCACCCCACTCCTCTCCCCAGAGCGGACATTATTCATATCTTTGGGCAACTTGTCCGACCCCAAAGCCTCTTGATGCCGGCTGTTTTCCGGCCTATCTGCTGTTGTGGCCCTGGAGACTTTCGGAATATATACATGCACGGGGAAATGCAACTGTATGTAGGGCAACCCCTCCCGCGCAAACCCGGCAGCCTGGAAGCTTGTCTTGACACTTTTGACAAGCGAGGGTCCTTGCATGCAGACCGTAAAACATTGGGTTCTTCTTTTTGCTGTTTGCTGTTTGAAATGGGGGGAGGCAGGTAGGTTAAGGGCCAGCAGCTAGCTAGCTGTTGTGGCTACCTGCAGGAAGTTTAAGGAGTGAAGATTGTGCGGGGGAGCTATTGGGGGGTGAGGGGATATTATTAGGGCAATGATTTATTGCTTACCTCATTAATAAAAAAAAAAAAAGAATACGAGATGGAAGGTATGATCGGCAGCATCATGTCTCGATGGAACCATAATTCTCCGATATTTACCGCGAGATATATCAAAAGCAATAAATGGATAGTTATTTAATTATGAAAACCATGAGCTGATGTCCCAGAATCGGACTACCCCGCTACCAGATGGCAGGTGGGCGGTAGGCAATGATATATAGACAAGGGGCAGCTGTGATGAAAACAGGTCTACCGGCATGGTATATCACCCTTCTCTCCCCCCCCTCCTCCCATACGCCTGGGGGGGCAAAGGTGCTAGCTGGATTGAAGCTAGTATCGCGCATCACTTTATTCGAGTGAGCGTCTGTGTCTGAGAGGATATACCGCTTTAAGGCTAATAAGTGCCGATCGATGATCATGGCCGCCAAACCCATGTCCAGGCATGTTGCAAATCACCGTTGGAACTTGTTTTGTTTGGGAGCGGCGGTAAGAGGTAAGGGTCAATATATCTGGGAATATTATTGATCATGGGGTTCGGTACTTTATCGGGATCAGGGTTCTAGGTAGTAAGGTTTTAGGGATGGGGCTTCTAAATTGGATGTGATGTGGATGGCGGATTTGGGGGGTCGGGATATTCGTGGGGGTACTTGGATCATGGGAGAGTGTCTGTGGGAGAACTAGAGGTTAACCTTGATATCTTGATATATCTGGCTTTGGGATCGAATATAAGTATGTACCTACAATCAGATATTATTTCGCTGCCTGACAAGTGGATGTAAGTAATCCGTGGGGAGAAAGTAAAAAGCCCATCTATAGCTATCTACTCTTGTGGCATGTAAAGGAGATCGTGATATTATGATGGAATGGCGAAGGTCCAGTCCCATACGATGAGCGAGCATGAGGGATGTAGTTACATGTGCTTATTTCAGACGTGTGCAGTACGGCGTGCCGCGCACAGATAAAAACTAGACACGAGACTTAACCCTTGCCGTTCTCCAAAACATGAGACGAGAATTACATTTTCGGGCAAGTGGCCGCTCCTACAGCCGGATCTACACCTTTTGGCATCCAGAAATTCAGAGCATACAAATATAAATCCAACAAAGAGGGAGGCCGTATTGGGATTGTAAACGGCTTCTGAGGCTGGAAATGGAAATTGCATCGGTCTTTGTCTTCTCAATTGAGATCTTCAACCGGTTTAACCTCTCGATTTGAGGTGACTATGCACGTTCATAACAATTAATCGAAACGACGTGATTCGGGCTGCAGTACTATACTGCATACTCCACTCCAAGTTCTTCTGATACTCGCGCTCGGGACATGTGCGTAACAATATGCAGCATGCAGACCATTAACCCTGCAACATGTAGTTACATACATGTAGCCAGTATGAGAGTTTTCCGGGGAATGTCGCATATGCCTCGTGGGTCTTATAAATTTCCGGCCGATCGAAGGCTTGACCACAACGAACCGGTAAACTATTAATACCCCCTACACCCAGCCGACGATTTTTATGAGGAAAGACTTATTCGGTTTCATATCATGATATTGTAAACATTTAAGTTTCTCCGTTATCGACACATCTCGTATATACCCCCTGGTCCAGTTAACCTTGTTCGGCCGGAAAGTAGAGCGCGGTCATGGGAGATCACTCACGGATAAATATTTAATTTATTAAGCAACTTTGTGGACTAGCCAATAGCAGAGCTGGCTTGGCATATCATTTCATGCATGCGCAACTGTTCTCGGTTGGATAATAAACAATTGTGGACATATAAGTACAAGTACTTATGCATGGATGGGGGATACACCGTATGGTAGTGTAGTACATGATAGTGTGCGTATGGAATCTGGACCAGTTATATATCCATGTTTAAACATAAAGACTCGGGATTCGGCTATTGCATGTAGGTAGGGGAGATAGTGCGTGTATTTAACGCCTCAACTCAAGTATATTGTAACGTCTATGGCCAGATCCGCAATATTTACACAAAATGATTAAATGGATCAATAAGAGGCGTACAATCAAATAGATGTATAGACACTTGTATGTACTAGTCATTTAAATAATTTAACTACGCGCCCTCAGTTCGAGCGAGCAGGGGTGCTTAATTCACATAAGGTGGTTGTGTTTACAGCCTGCCAATATAATAACATTGAAGTCAGGTTGATTTCCGACACAAACCTCAGAAGGGGGTTGTTATAAGCATATACACATAATGATCATTCCATGGTCCAGGGTCTACTAGATTTAAATAACTCTTTTGGTGATTGGCCAAATTCCTAGGATTTATTAGTGTCGTGGTAAAATTTGTTTCTACGATTGATCTCTAGAGCTGGCGGCGAATCTTTAGTGTCAACAAAACCTATGATTGCCCGGAGGTTCCTAGATATAATACTACATGTACATAATTGAAGTCTTTAATATACCATTGAGTATTTCAGTCTCCATACAGATATACATAGCCTTGTTCCTAATGACTCGTCAATCATATAGACACAAAAGTATGTCTTGTGGGGTGACAAAAGTTCTTTAAAAGTCTAATCCGAAAGTCCAGTAATAGAGACTTAAACCTAGGTACTACATGATGTTCTAATAGCCTTCAGCTCTCTAATTATACCAATACCCTTCTCGTATCCCTACTTAGTTAGTAGTCGCTAAGTTATAGTCGTTTCGTGACCTATCCTTGTATAAAATCAATACTTACATGTACTACGTATCTATTATGTACTGGATTACATCCGCTTTGAAAGTTTCTGTAATATGATTGGTCGGGCATGAGGGTACCGAAACTCTACCCAGAAGGTTCCATAACTAACATAGAGGAAGAATGCGGAGAGGCCCTGGGGGGGCACCCAAGGCTAAAAAAAACAATTAAATGAAATAAAAAAAGCCGGCAACAAAAGACTTATGTGATTAAGTATAATCCAAGTATCATCCCCTCAAGAGCGTCGCTACCATATTGGGCTTTCTTATCACTGCTCCCACCAGGATTTGAACCTGTCGTGGTCATATGACGAAGCCCAGTGTATTACCACTAGGCCACGCCACGGTGCTTTTTTTTGTGCCGTAGTAGTTTATGAGCCCTCCATTTGTGGCAAGAAAGATCCTTTCCTTGGCAACGCATCAAAACCTGTGAACTGAATTGCATCACAGGGCAATGAAAGGTCAGACTGGCGGGAATTGGGGGGGAGGGAGGGGAGGGAGGCCGAAGGCCGCCATATGAAATGTCTAATATCAGATTCACTACACTATAGCTAATCTTGTACTTAAGGCTCCATGAGATTAATGTGCATCGAATTTATAGGTCTAAAGAGGATAATCATAATTACTTATGGTTAAATCACCACGTCAGCTCTATCGGGCAACTAGCAGGATTTTGTTTCTAGAGTGTCTTGTCTGTAAACATTGATGTTGCAATCACAATCAGTACTGCATTACAACTGATAGCTAAGGATAATAGCAGAATATACACGGGTCTCGTAGATGAAATTCCTCAATGGCTAGTCCTATCTGGTGGTGTATATAAGCCTTTATAATCTGGTGACTTCTAGACTGAACTTTCCTGCTTTCCGAGCAGGATCACTAGGTCCAGTGGTAGCTAGTACATGAGTACACTGGTCCTACCAAGAACGCGGAGCTAGGTATGTGACAGCGGTAGTCATTTATTTCATCGCATCCTTCTTGAGACTGGGCCCAATCAGAGTACGCCAGAAGGAAACCCGAGCGGGCGGTAGTTGCAGCCCTCGTGGGACAGAAAAATGGTTAGGTTGGTTTAGCGGTGAGGGTTGAGTTCGAAAACCTTGGCTCGAACCTATCGTGAGTTGGTCGATTCTAAGACATCAGACCTTGATGCATTAATTTTTTTGACCTCATGTATTTACATACCTTACGGATTTCATTGATATAGGAGACCTGATATTGGAGATTTTGATATTAACTCTTAGAACATATATCCGAGTAATGTTTGAAGATTTTCCCCCTATACTACTGAAAGTGTGCTACATGTTACAGGTCCGTCGGCATAGATACATGTAGCTAGCTATAGCTAATGGTCCCCCATGGCTTTACCCCAATACCCTAGGGTTAGCTGACTTCTAGTATGTATCGGATATACCCTATATGTGAGCTGTAGCTGTGCTTGAGAACGATATTTTCGTCTGGTCCGCATTACCAGTAACGGCAGTGGCTTCAATATCATTAAAAGTGCGGACTGATATCCTTTATCTCTTCTTTTAGACTAGTACAGGCTACGTGGCTCCATGTATACCTAAAATTTGTTCTTTGGTTAAAAAGATTCCAGTCGACAAGAAGTACTGTGGCTATTACTTGAAACACAGCTTATAATGAGCCAGCCTTGATATCGACCCCGTCCCCTGGAACCGGATACATGCCGCCATATATTCGCAGCTAGGGATAGAATAGAGTAGTAGTAGCTGCCGTGTCAATCGTGATGTATTACTATACCAGGGAGAGACAAACCCATATGTCACACTAATATGCGTAAAGAATACTTGATTTCTCCTATACTCAATGTGAAATATTGAGCTGAGAGCTCCTTCATCCATGCTGGTAGAATCTAGACTATTCCAGTGAAACTATCGTAGTTTACCCATTTTACCACCTTCCTTGATACTGTCCCTCGACACTGTCGCTTCGGGTGATTAAATAGAATAGCCAGCCCAACCCCGTTGTCTCGGGATAACCTCATGTCACTGCCCCGTGGGGCCCTACATGTAGTATTCCACGAGTCAATATAATGAGATATCAACTTTTTAGTGTGCTGAAGTAATACGAGTGGGGTGTGTAAAGTTTTTCGGGGCCCTCATGCTCTCATTTTGAAGTTCAAAGCCTGTGTGGTGATTTCAGGTTAGTGGCCATTCGTACCGGCGGAACATCAATGAGGAATTGGTAAGATTTATACTGCTAGTTTTAAAAGAAACCGGGTGATGGCGTTAGTTATTTATTCTCGTTATCGTTACTACATTTCATCACTGTCAGATTATGATATGAGTAAATATAATCAGTGAACCTATCAAGATATTAAATGGGAGTGCTCGCTTCGCAAGCCTTTGTGTAGTGTAGGTACGGTGGCAACTTGCAAGGCTACATACATATTACTTACCTATGGCTACAGATAGGGCTTTGAGCCCTGGCAATGTCACCAAAACTATTACCCTCGCTCACTACTGTTGTTCCCTTTTGTCAACAGGGAGAAGACTCACTACAAATACTTATCCCACTTGACACCCTCCGTCTTTCTTGGTTGCCTCGCTCTCAGCCCAGTTATTGACGCCTGACGTTAGGTGCAGAACCAGACCAAAGGGGCTTTGATTGGTTTACCCTTTGCAATTCACTTTGCTCTTTGTAAAGACCCTTGAGATTGAATTATAAACCCCTTTCATCTTCTCTACTAATTGTTTTCAATGATAGCTAGCGGAAGATATACAGCCCATAGCATCTGTATACTGTCACGCCAGTTCCGGCTGAAATCGGGTGATGTGAGTTTCAGTGTCTATATAATCTTCATATTTCATCCCACAAATTGTTAGCTCAAAAATTCAGACTTACAGTACTGGCTCCGTCGGGCTCACCGGGGCCCTGTTATTGAATTCCAGGGGCGTTGGTACAACGACAACCAGTAAGCAGTGCATGTGCTCGGTGACCTTCCCGTGCTTTTTCAGGTGCCAGGAATACTAGCGCTAACGCATTAATAGTTGGAGCTCTCTCTGTTCTACACCACATCACGTGTGATTTTCAGCAAGGAAAACTATGGCTTCTGCATGAATTTCCCTAATCCCAAGCCTGTCTCATGTCCGACCACGTTTTCCCCACAATGCTTGGCTAGGGTCTTGTCTAGAGAAGTACAAGTATGTATGGCTTGGGTCTGCATGTTACCTGGTCCTTGCCTCTTACTTCATATCAATAGCGGCATGTTCCATTTTCCTTTTGAGAGTACATCCCCTCATTTCCAATGGTTATCGCGGGTTTTACCTCAAACGAGGAGATACTACGTTTCGCTTGAGAGGTGTTTTTCTCTTTCATAGTACCCTTTTTCTTTTTCTTTCATTCTTCTTCTTTCTTTTCCCGCCTATTGCTGACTTAGACTTCAGGCAAAAATAGGATTTCGTTCATTTATCTAGTCGGTGTGAAAGTACACGGCCCTAAAATATTTTCCGGGGGAGATTTCGGCCAACGGGTTATAATATATCCGCTGTTGTAGATTGAGTATGGCAGTTTTGACTATACATAACCGCACTCTTATAACCTATGAACGACGATAGGGAACGTCGCAATTAAGCATATCGGATTAGAGCTAGGTTTGGGGGGAGCAGCCGTTAGAGGATAAAACTATAGTTATTGTCCGGCGATACCTTATCCCTTAAATTATCATGATTAAAGGCTAGTTGTCGATCTATCTTGTATTAGTTGAGCTTGTCTGAGAGTCAGACAAACCTACTATACAGCCATTGAGGTTCGCCTTTGGCTGTCGTCTATGTATGGTCCGTCTCATGCGCCAAGCCTGCCAAGTTCCAACCAAGGCTATTAGACAATCAATCTAATGATTTGTTCTCTTTATCTCTGGGAGTGGATATTAATGTCAAATAGGGCGGTATTATACCAAGCTAGCATTCTCTATGAGCCGAATATCGATCGAGCGCTCAATCTTTCTTTCCTCAGCACAAGGGCTCTTGCCCCTCATTTCGATGGTTGTTTTGTTGGGACACATGCCATGGTTATATAACATCTCTATATAGCCGAGCTTTGGGAAGCAGTCCCGGATATTGTTCTTGAGCGGCACTGGCAATTCTTCCGGAGGAGACGTACGTGACCGAGAGCAGGCCCTATGGAGATCGGAATGATTAGTGATTGTGAATTAACTCACCGAGAGAGAGATAGAGATATTGCAATGTGTCTTCCTAGACAGAGTCGCTACGACCCAGAATCTATCGAGTACAGACGTCCACTTGTTTGACGAGGAACGTCTAGCAGGAGCTTGTCCGGGTAACCCATGCAGAATTTAAGATGAGATGCTCATTGCCCTCGAAGTTGATATGGTATCGATATATCGTGAGATTGGCTGGCTCAGGGGCGACAACATTAAAAACAGCCGGCGCTTTTTCGTTATCAGGAGCCGTTTAGTCTTGTCTAGACTTCTCTTTATCCCGCTCCCCCATATCGGTTTCGTTAGCTTCCCTTTCCCCAGAATATCACTCCCCGGATGTCCGGGGTTACTTGGCAAAGGGGGGGGGGGCCGTTATCGTCATCTTCCCGCAAGCTTTCCGAGTTTGGACCGAGGCGGTTAGGGGATGCGTTTTCAGTGGCTACTAGCGCTCGCAATCGGCTGTCTCCTACAACCTATTTGCTTGTTCCTGGTAATATCATAACCGGAACCCTAACACAGCCGCAGGGCAGACCAGTTTACACGTATTCGGAGAATTTATGGTGTCCGAAACATGACCCGAGACGTAACATGGAGCAGTCTGGCCGTGTCCATAGAATTATTATATTACTGTAATATCTATGTACACTCCCCTACTCTATCAGCTCGAGTCCCTGTTATCTTAGGTGCCTATTTGGATACACATGTCTCAAATATGTGTATTTCGTAATATCTTCAATTAGAGTGCCTACGTGCTATGTGCGGGCGTAATTCTTGCGATTCTGATCCCCGAAAGCTCGGAATACTTAACAACCCGTAGCCAAGGCTTTAAATAGTTGCTCGTGGGGTACCTACATGCGTACCTACATACAAGTACCGCTCTATTTGCGGGTTGGAATGGGTCCACATAAAGGCCAAATCTTGCATAAGTACCATGTTTGGGGCTTTGCAATCACGAGCACATGCACTCTATTCCACTAAGCCGGCTCAAATATCGCACATATTGCTGAGGCTCTTGGGGAAGGTTTGTCACACAAAAGCTCCCTGAAAAGGGCATAACCTATGTATCTCTCACCTTCGCCGCCTCATCGAATGCAAGATAATGCTGAAATTCTGCACAAACACAAAAGGGTTCCTTTCCCCCGGTGTGGGACGTGGAGGGTTCCTACCTTTGGTCCGAGAGGTGGGAGGGTTGGGACAGAGCGATGGGATGCTTAGCGCGCCTCCCCCGCACCTTTACCAAAACCCCGCCAATCGTCATTTATCTCAGCGAGTTGTTTTTTCTTGACTAACACAACTTGAGAATCGATGCATATGGGGATGAGCGAGCTTTCCTTAGTTTGCTGCCCTGTCTACCTTTGTAATCAAGTATAATTACTCTGGTTATGATTGGTGGGCTATGTCACGTAGTGTAAGTTAGTAGTTATTGGATCCCGAGATTATTTGCCGAGCTTAAGGCTTTTAGGTAACGCCGCGGGGTGGTTTTTGGGACTGGTCTTGGACCCTCTCCCCTTCTTACTATCTTACTTATAACTGGGGACCTGAATCCACATTATCCGTTCGCCCGTGTCCACGAGTATAACAAGAGGACTGTGATCTACGGTTTTCCTTTCCGTTCAAGTTCCATCTTCTCCAACATCTCCTCAACAAAGAAAAAGTAGAACAATAATAAGAAAGACTCGATCCCCTAACGAAAACTCCTCAATTGAAAGAAAAAGGGAACTAGAGATGTCTGAAGGAAACGCTATACCCCAACCGGTGGTCATCGAGGCCCACAATGTCCAGACCTACCAAGTACCGGAGAAATACTACCAGTAAGTAGCCCATCAAATACCACATCAGAGAGGTCTATCATTAATACTCCTTTCCATTAAGGAAACACCCCGCAAAGCCTCATTTGACACTCGAAGAGTACCAAACACAATACAAAGAGTCTATCCGGAACCCTGACAAGTTCTGGGGTGAAAAGGCACGGGAGCTCCTCCACTGGGACATCCCGTTCCAGACCGTCCGAAACGGATCTTTCGAACATGGCGATGTTTCCTGGTTCCTTGAGGGCCGTTTGAACGCTTGTTACAACTGTGTCGACCGATGGGCATTCAAGGATCCCAATCGGCCCGCCATCATCTACGAGGCTGATGAGCCCTCAGAAGGCCGTATCATTACCTATGGCGAGCTTCTCCGCGAGGTTTGCAGGCTGGCTTTTGTTCTCAAGCAGATGGGTGTGAAGAAGGGGGACACTGTTGCGATTTACCTTCCCATGATTCCGGAGGCGCTCATTGCCTTCATGGCCATTGTCAGAATTGGTGCTGTCCACTCAGTAGTATTCGCGGGTTTCTCGGCGGAATCTCTCCGCGATCGTGTTAAGGATGCTGGATCAAAGGTCGTTATTACATCTGATGAGGGAAAGCGTGGCGGTAAGGTCATCGGAACCAAGCGCATTGTCGACGACGCCTTGAAGCAGTGCCCTGAGGTTAGGAACGTCATTGTCTACCGCCGTACCGGTGCTGAGGTCCCTATGCAAGAGGGCCGTGATTCTTGGTGGCACGAGGAGGTCAGCAAATACCCTGGATACTGTGCTCCTGCCCTCATGGACGCAGAGGACCCATTATTCTTGTTGTACACTTCTGGCTCCACTGGCAAGCCAAAGGGTGTTATGCACACTACCGCTGGTTACCTTTTGGGAGCAGCAATGACCGGAAAGTACGTTTTCGATCTTCACCCTGGGGACAAGATGGGGACTGCGGGAGACGTCGGCTGGATTACCGGACACACATACGCAGTCTACGCGCCTTTGCTTCTCGGTGTTTCCACCCTCGTCTTTGAGGGAACTCCAGCCTACCCGAATTTCTCAAGATACTGGGATATTATCGAGAAGCATGGAATTACCCAGTTCTATGTCGCTCCAACAGCCCTTAGACTGTTGAAGCGCGCTGGTGACCACCACATAAACAGGCAGATGAAGTCCTTGAGGGTTTTGGGATCAGTCGGTGAGCCCATTGCTGAGGATGTATGGAAATGGTACCACGAGAAGGTTGGACATGAGGAGTGCCACATTGTCGACGTATGTTTCCCTTTACCCTTGATGACATTTACTCGCACTAACTGTATTTAGACATACTGGCAAACCGAGACTGGCTCACATATCATTACCCCTCTTGGCGGTGTTACACCAACCAAGCCCGGATCCGCCTCACTACCATTCTTCGGTATTGAGCCTGCCATCATTGACCCTGTGTCTGGTGAAGAGCTCCACGGAAACGATGTCGAGGGTGTCTTGGCTATCAAGCAGCCATGGCCCTCAATGGCCAGAACCGTCTGGGCATCCCACCAGAGATACATGGAGACCTACCTTAATGTTTACAAGGGTTACTACTTCACTGGAGACGGTGCTGGACGTGACCACGAGGGCTATTATTGGATTCGTGGCCGTGTTGATGATGTCGTCAACGTCTCTGGTCACCGTCTCTCCACAGCCGAGATTGAGGCCGCTCTCATTCATCACGAAGCCGTTGCCGAAGCTGCCGTCGTCGGTATTGCTGACGAGTTGACTGGTCAGACTGTCAATGCCTTTGTATCGCTCAAGGGCGCGTTCTCAAACTCGCCCGAGATGCGCAAAAGCCTGACTCTCCAAGTCCGAAAATCCATCGGACCTTTCGCCGCACCCAAGGCGGTATATGTTGTTGACGATCTACCCAAGACACGATCAGGGAAGATCATGCGAAGAATCTTGAGGAAGATTCTCAGTGGCGAGGAGGACCAGCTCGGCGACACATCAACACTGAGCGATCCTAGCGTTGTAGATGCCATCATCAAGAACGTTCATGAAACGTAGGTTACCCTAACTCCTTTAAGCTTTTGATAGGATGCTAATTGCAAAATAAAATAGTCGCGGGTCGAAGTAAATGAAAGTACCAGAAGTGTGGGGTCAAAACTGCGTGGGGGAATTTCATGGAGGGAACATTGCCGGGTTTTTCTTTTGTCTGTTCATTTGGTTTATCGGGACATTTTATGATATCTACTAGCAGGAGCAACCAGTGCTCTTTTCTACTTTTTTTTGCAAATTTTTGGCGGTCTCGAATTCTTATTGGTGTCTTTGTATCTCTTATGGACTTGAAGGCGCTGAGCCAATGCAAATAATTCCTGGGTAACTTTTTCCACGTGATTTCGGTACCAGAATTCTGAAGGTCTGAAATTTGATGAACCCGGGAGGCACCCTCTGGGGAATCACTTGGCCTAGTCAAGTAATCTCGATATCATGGATCCTTCCATCTGAAGAAATCAATACATCCCAAATCTAATGCCTTATCCGGGGAATCCAATACATCGCCGATGTCAGTCGCTATGAAAATGGCAGTCACAAGGCATCACAGAAACCAGAGTGCCATGTAGTGTTTGGTCTTCTAAGCGGTAAAAGGTTCTTGAGTGCCATGAAAGGCCGTTTTTAGACCCTGATGACCTCCAGAACAGTTGGTGCGGTAAATGTAGTAATATATCGCAGCAGCATGGCTAAGGGCCCGTTTGGCAACCAGACAAAACAAAAGATCGTTGAAACGGAGTTTGCAAGGGTGGAAACTCCGTTTTCGCCTGTTGCCAAACGTGCCCTAAGATGGTTGAGGTTGTGAAACTTTTACACACATATGTACTCATTGGGTTCTACCCATTTAAAGCACCTTATCCTCCTTGTTCCTGGTAAAGCCTCCATGCCTCAAATATCACTCGGTCTGTCGCTAGTATCAACCTATTATTTCATGTATCACGTGACAGCAACAGTTATGTAAGAGCCTGTGACTGCTCTTCATAACGGGCCGTGGGCGCCAAGGCCCACTCTCAAGCCCTTGCACCCACACACTGGTTGCTGTGGATCTGGCTCTCAATCGTTGACTACGACAACACAGAATTTCGGCAACCATCAACAACCTCATCGACTCCGAGGACAGAAATAAACATGCCGGTACGCATTAAACTCCAACCCACTGTTTTCTCGTTGTTTGTGGGGAGGTTTTCGCGGGAATTTCGGGGGGGTGGGAGCGAAACCGGGCGAGGAGGCGGGGAAATGGGCTAGGGAGATGGTGCGAATTGAAGGCTAACGAAGGCAATTTGGTTGTGGGTATAGACAAGATTGACCAAGACCAGAAAACACCGTGGGCACGTCAGCGCCGGTCACGGTCGTGTAGGGAAGCACAGAAAACGTGAGTTTTTTGCACCCGCCCGAGATACGATCTTTGCCGAACCTTCTACTCTACGCATACCTCGAATTACAACAAGTTTTCCGACCAAGTGGCTGATGAATGAACCTTGATAGATCCCGGAGGTCGTGGTATGGCTGGTGGTCAGCACCACCACAGAACCAACTTGGACAAGTACCATCCTGGTTACTTCGGTAAGGTTGGTATGAGGTACTTCCACAAGCAGCAGAACCACTTCTGGAAGCCTGTCATCAATCTTGACAAGGTCAGTTTCTCCCTTTCCTCGTATACCGATAAAGTGCTGAAATATGACAGCTGTGGTCCCTCGTCCCCGCCGAGTCCCGCGAGAAGTACCTCAAGGGTACTTCTTCCGCCGCCCCCGTTATCGACCTCCTCGCTCTCGGATACTCAAAGATCCTCGGAAAGGGAAGGCTCCCCAACGCTCCCGTCATCGTCAAGGCCAGATACGTCTCTGCCCTTGCCGAGAAGAAGATCAAGGAGGCTGGCGGCGTTGTAGAACTTGTCGGTTAACCGCAATTTCTCGGGCTTTTCTTCCTTTCTTTTTTCTCGCCTGCTTGTGAAAAAAAAATTATTAAAAAATAATTTAAAAAAATTGATGTGAATCTTTTCAACAGGTGATTGAGGGGAGTACTTCAAAAGCGTTCTCTTCTTTTTTTTGTGGATATATCTTATTTTTTTTGCGTTGTTCAGATTTTTTAGGTCATGGGCTATTGTAGGATGGGTAAATACTGAAGGGTCTTCTGCCAAACTTCTAGAAGGGGTCACATCACATACCGCACGTCCATCTTGTGAAGGTTTGTTACGGGAGCTCATTGAGCCTGCCAAAAAGAGCTCCTGAGCACATGTATGTACCACCTGCCAGGAAGTCAATCCCATCCTATGAGTAGCTTTGTAGTAAATCTTAATTTCGGTCCATTTGATTGCTTGCTTATGCCAAGCACTGCGGCAACACAGTCTTGTCTCCAGGTTGATTATTATCATTGGGCCGCTGCAACACGCCGTCTGAGCATCGTATTTATCGGGATCCCATAAAGCACATTCAGAGATCTTCGAATGAGATCAACGCGGAATATGCCTTTCCTCTAGGTATTGGGGGGGATAATCTCTATTTACTGGTTATTAACTAGTGGTTCGAGTGATATCCGATGAAGAAAACCGGCTTATGGCTTCGGATTCCATTATCTTGCTACCCTACCCCTCCCCTCTCTCTGCCCTAGAAGGGTCATATGAACACCCCCCTTGATTCTGAACGGCGCGGAAAAGGTCAGAGACGCATTGGCAGCACTAGTTTTGGGGTATATCTCGAGCTATATTCCATCACCCCCTAACTCAATACAAGGTAAACAAGGCAACGACGAACTATTGATTTGAGATTTAAGAAAAGCAGAAAGAGTTGAAGGGGAAGCCACTTAATTCGCTCTAGAATTAGGACGGTCCATGGGGGGTAGGGTAAGGCGAAGCCTCTATGTAATTCCCCCTGCCCCGCCTGGGGCGCTGGAATAGAGTTTTAGGGGAAAACACTATCTACATGGGGGAAGAGCGAGTCCCAACCCTCCCGCTGACAGCCGCTGTCTGGCAATAAACTAGCTCAAAAGGGCAATGCATGGCGAGTAACACGACTGTTTAGGAGGTAGAGAGTTGGAACGTAGCATTACATGCTACCGCATCAACGGGGCCATATATCTCAGACCATATTGGTCAGCAAGCTGCCCTGAAAAGAGCTTGTTGTTGATATCTCGAAACCCATGTAGTTATGATGCATAAAGTGGAGGGCAATAATGTTGCACTCCAATCATTTCCACTTCCCTGGCAACCACCCCACAAGAATGATTCCTCAACCACAACCACATAATTGATATATAAAGCTATAGCACGGGAATATGATATTTAAGATATAGATCTAAATAATAACACCTTTTAAAGGCTATCACATATCAAACTCACGATTTTTATATCTTGAAAATAGAACATCCGTTTCTCCGAAGCCCACCACGCCACGCCAAGCCTACTCCACCCACCAAACCAGAACGCTAGGCCGCTACTGCTACATGTAGTTTGGACTAAAGTGATAATGCGCATAAAAAACCCGCCAAGACTCACTTTTTTGTATGACATACCGTTGTATCCCTTGAGCTGTCAGTAAATACTAGCCCCCCAGCAGAAAGCAAAGATTGATTGCTTTTGCTAATAGATCTTGCTATCCCATGCTCGAAGACCGCGTTCCAAAATCCGGGGGAGTCCAAACAAAGCTCAACAAACTCACTCAACACCCTGCCTATGGCGCAACTCCACAACCCGAGGTTTCCAAGCGCAAACTCGTCCTAACAGATGCGCTAGCATGTGTGCCTAACATATACCACGAACTCCAGAAGCATGCCCATGGCAGCTCTGGTATAATCGGGCTGGACCACCGTCACTTTACCTCTAACGAGCTTGCTGTTCCTGTTTCCTTATCCCGGTTACAAAGCGAGTGGGGAAGCGCCCTTACCTGGGAAGGAGTCTGCCTAGAGGGGGGATGCAGCGGCTGTGGGGTGATGACACGATTATATGTAGCTAGCTAGCTGTCCCTCTGGCGCCATTGTAAGTTCAGCTCCAGAGCCACGGCGCGAGGGTTAGGTTTGCGGGGTACAGGGGGATTTAGGGTGCGTTTAGCTGAACGTCAGCGCGGTAAATACAACCTAAACTATATGAAGGAGGAGGTCACAACCTGTTCAAACCATGATCTGGTGAGCCAAATAGCCCAATCCCTCTTCAACTAACTGTGGTTGTTGGTGGTAATTTGTGTATGCAAATGTGTATTGCGGAATAGGGATTTCGTTGAAATTATACTTTTTCTAGGTTTCTCGAGTCATTACTGCGGATCCATCCAAGAAAGGAGGAGGAAAAAACCGAACCAAGCAGTCTAAACCATACCAATATTGTTCAGGATCATGACCTGCGTGGTTTTCAAGAGGCCCCTAATAGGTATTGATGCACCCATAACCTACATGCATACACACCCCCACTGCACCCCCAGCTCTGCAGATCTAATGATTTTAGCATATACAGCAACCGTTTCCAGTCCAATTTCAACTCGAGAATTGTACCAAGCTATCTATCCATTTATTTGTTTTATTTATCCTTCACACGACACGCATGCAACCCGAAGGCTACGGCGAAACCTCAATCCGAGGTAGAGTAATTTAAGAGTACACGATCGAACTAACCCCCCCCCCCATAACCATCACTACAATTTAGGCTTAGGTAGATAGACGCCTGAGCCGAACTTCGCTTCCCCCACTCTTGTATGACTATGCGAGTGACAGTCTATGATCCACTCCATCACCCGTACTCTCTGAGAACCCGGGCAGCCATCTGGTAGACAGACGGGTGTGGAGGGGACCCCTTCAGAGGTATAAAGGATGGAATTCCCAGTGTTTCTTGAGACGGCGTGATGCTCATTTGTTCTGTCCGCTGGCTGGCACAACTGCCCATGACTTCAGTTATATAATACTATACACTACACTACACTACACCACACCACATTAGACATTAGCTTGAGAGCATTCGACGGGCTGTATATACTTGATAATCTATACTACTCCCCCCTCTGCATCACAAGTAATATATACTGACATACTCACAAACCTCCTCCGCCACCCCCCCCCGGGGGCCCATCTACTATTCACATACACTACACATAGCAGTACCGCACACAGTACAACACACTCCAAAAGAAACCCACGCCATCCCTAGGTCTATTCCAGATGTACAAAGGTACAGTAGGTAGGTACATACATGCAAGCTAGTGCTGCAACCATAGGTATTTATATTCCGTCCTTTCCTCCCTTATATCCTCCCATCTTTTCGCACAAGGAAAAAAAAAAGGTCCACCCATTCCCCCCAAAAAAACAAAAAAGGAAATTCGTAACAGCCCCTTCCGCCACATAACAAAAAGAAAAAAAGAAAGAAAAAAGGAAACCCGGTTATTCTCATGCTCGACCCTAGAATATTTACTAAAAAAAAAAAGAAAGAAAGGAAAAGAAGAATAAAAGCCCCCCCATCTCTCTCCGTCCAGTGTAAATAGAAAAAAATAAAACGGATAAATGGTTCCTTTACCCCTTGCCCCTTTCCCTTTCCAACCCTTTCCCGCGACTAACCCTTTATACCATCCAAAAAAGACACAAAGAAAAAAAAAATCTGGGCCCGATATACAAAATAAATAAGTGGTGAGGAAGGAAGGAAATAAGAGCAGCAAGTGTAACAAAGTAATATTTGACGGGGGCGTGCTCTGCCCCATGAGAAAAAAAAACAAAAAAGAAACAAGAAAAAAAAGTCCAAAGCAACAAACAGAGTGCTCGCTGTCTATGCATACCTCACACTCTGACCTTGGGTATAACTCGGCGGCGGCACCGGCGGGATCCCCTGCCCCTGTTGCTGCCCCTGTTGCTGCCCCTGTTGCTGCCCCTGCTGCTGCCCTGGGTACCCTCTATTACTACTTCCACTCCTCGTATTACTGCTTCCGCTCCTTGGATTACTTGGCCTCCTCCCCGACAGTGGGGGAGGCATCGGATACACCGGTGGTAGCTGCTGGCGCTGCCCCCACCTCGGATCATGCGCAGGCACAAACCCGCCCTGCGCCGGCAACTTCTTCTGCGGCCGCCTCCTGCACCTCGAGTAGCAACAGCTTAGTAGCGAGAACAGTAGCACTGCGCCGATGGCACTCCCAACGCCGATAACAACGTTCCTGTGCCTGTTGATCCAGCTGCGCACCTCGCCGAGGGCGCTGGCCCCCGTGCACACGCCATTCCTGCAGGCGCCGTCGCCGGCGCACGGCGTGCCGTCGAGGAAATTCTGCTGCATACCGAAGCAAGTGTTGGCGCCGAACTCGGGCGAGCGGCAGGTCAACTGGCAGTTGGTGTTATCACAGGATGAGGTGTCGTTGGCGTTGGAGTACTGGCCCATGATAGTTTGGCACTGCTGGTCGCGGGAGGTGCATTGGCCACTGGCGCAGCGGAGGTCGGTACCACAGGTTGTGCCATCATCGGCGATCACGTCAGTGGGGCAGGTGGAGGAGTTGCCGGAGCATGTTTCTGCGGGGTCACAGGCACCATTACTGGCACGGCAGACGGTATTCGCGGGGGCATATTGGCAGCCGCGGCAGCAGTCTTCATTGGCGTCACTGTGGAGGGGGGTGGTTAGTAAATAAAGGTCATATAGATACGTAGTGGATGGGGGGGAACATACTCGCACACGGCAGTGTCGACAAACCTGCAGGTAGTAGGGTTGCAGCAGGCATTATCCCCACAGCCATCAGTACCACCACAATCGCAGTCCTCGCCAGCCTCGACAATTCCATTACCACACTCATTCTCGGTGATGATTTGGACGTCCTTGTTGGACGTCAGACAGGTTGTGTTAACACTGCGGCGCCTGAAGGCCGAACATATATTTCCCACGGAACATCTAACAGAACATGTAAGCAAATCCCACCAAAAAGACACGAATATATATATATATATATATATACTTACGGGCTAAATTGTTCAATCTGATCACTCGTTGAGGGATTCATCATATACCTCCCACCAGCATCACAGGTAGTAGCACTTAGTGGGCAGCACTGCGACGCCGAGACCGTACTACTCGCCGCGCACGTGGTACTCGTACAATCATGCACTGCGCCCATAGTATGTCCGATTTCATGTGCAATGACCTTCCACTCGGTCGACGTCCTTGCAATGACATTGGCCCCACTCACGATCTGCGAATCCTGCGTCTGCGAACCCTGCACACACAACTGCCCCAGCCACGCCAAGCCCACAGAAGCATTAGTCTCGCAAGTGGTCAGCAGCGTCCACAGCGCATTCTGATCAGAGCGGGTACCGCGCCAGGCCGAGAAAAGGTTCAGGCGGTTCTCAATCGTGACGTTACTGGAGCAGGGAACATTCCATTCCGCAGTTGACGGCGCAGTGCCAGGACAGTTTGCATCCGTAATCACAAGTGAGGAGAGACCAAGTGTGATGTTAAACGTCCTCTCGAACAAATTTGAACTACCTGCAAGTCAGTCATTGACACCCCAAACACACACCCACAACCCAACACATCCCTCCCCCAAAAAGATAAGAAATAAAAAAATACTCACGCCGAGTTAATCTGCGAAATGATATTGGCCCTCGCCAGCTCCGTCGTTGCAAACTCTGCAGTATACGTACAATCGGTGGCAACGCCGATCAGCGCCACCTGCCGAGTCGTGGGACACCCATCCGTGCTCCCAATAGTAGACCTCAAATTAACCCCCGCCGAGTTTCCCGATCCACCATAATACCCATCCCCACCATCCACGCTCTGCCGTTTCGTCAGCCCGCCCTTAAACATGCTCCCCAGCCCCAAACCACCCCACCCGGCCCTCGGGATCGTGCTAGGCGGGTCAAGAATCATCTTATTGATCGGGTTTCCCGGCTGCACATTGAACACCAAGCGATCCGACGGGCACATCACATCCAGCTCTCCATCCTGCACACCAAACCCTCTTCCCACAATCTCCTCCACATCACGTCCTACCAATCCCTGATGCTCATATCCGCTCAACACATCCGAGTCCCTAAAAACCACCATGCGCTCCTCGAGCCCTTGGCCATCCTCCACTTCCACCACCGGGTCCAACGCATGCCGCGTGCGCATGTAGCTCTCGGCCAGTTGGACATGGTGCGCGTCGTGGCCGAGCGTGAATGCGCCCTCAAAGAGGGGGCTTTCGCCATCACGGCGGACCATGATGCGCGCCCAGCCGCTGTGGTACCAGCCATCGGCATCGCGCAGCCACGAGTCACCTTTGTAGACCTTGTAGTCGCGCGCGAGGATTGGTTCTGTATGGCGGATGGTGCCGTCGGGGTTGTGGTACTCGACCTGGGCATTGCTGGAGAGGATGTCGTGGTTGGGCTCGAGGGTGAATTTGACGTCTTGCTCGCCGGCGTGCAGCTGGAATATTAGTGAGAAGGAGCTGTGCGAGTGGATGCGCTGCGAAGGAGTCTGAATCTCGGCGCTGTCAATGTAGGTTATGTACGTTACGGGATTTCGGTGTTGTGAATGGCCTAGAAGTGGGTGATTAGTCTCCGCGGGGAGTGTGGGTGGGGGGGTTAAGTGGCACCTAAGACTGTGGATGCTAGGAGCTGGAGACCTGTGAGGGCCCAGCATAATCGTGGTGGTAGGCGCATATTCTATTCTATTTCTGTCTATCTCTTCTTAACTCAAACCCCGAACAATGCTTTCGTGAAGGTGATGGTAGATTGGGCAGATATATAAGGGATTATTTACGGGCGTGGGGTGGTGATGGTGATGGTTGTATATTAAGAGAGGAAAGGAGTGGTCGTTATTATTTATTATTACCCTTTGAGTAGATGCTGCAGGCAGCAGGTAGTAGATCCAGTAGGGATTAGGCTTCCAGTCGGACGCAGGCAGCTGGCTGTAGCCGAGTAGTAGTAGTGAGCGACGACGGGAAGGCTAAGTAAAGATCGATTGACTGATCGATTCTGAGGGAGGGAGGATGACGGTAACTGTAGTAGTGAGTGGGTGGTGTAGTTGGTGTGTGTGTACAGTGTGTGTGTGTGTGGGTGGTGGCTGTATATTATATTATCTGTTTGTAGAAAGTGCCGTCGACGTTGTTACGAAACAAACAACAAAGCCTCCTCTCTCTCTCTATCTCTCTCTAGTCCTTCTCCCTGGTGGTGGTGATCCTTCCCTTCTATTCCTCCGTGGGGGTAGAGGGATAAATGGTGATATGACGGTACCCGGGGTAAATTTTATTAGGGATGCTGACGGACTGACTGGCTGACTGGCTGACCCGTAAGGTAGTATGTCTAAGTAGAAGTAGTTGAAGTAGTAGTAGAGGTAGCAAAGTGGTAATGAATGGTAGGCAGGTATAAGTTAATAACAACCTTTTCCCTTTTTCCTTTTCCGTAAAATAAACAAGAATCAATAAATATCAAGGGAAGAAGAAAAAAAGGTTGTGGAAGACGTAAAATAAAACACAGTCAATTAAAGAATATGGGTACAAGTCGTCTCACTCGCTCTCATCCGAACCTCTCTCTCTCTTTCCCCCAAAAAACTAAATCCCGAAAGACAGCCTAAGAGGGGTTGGGGGATAGAGTTTAATGGTGGGGGTATGGGATGGGATGATGGAATGATTAGGGGGGTGGTGGAGGGGAAATAAGGAAATATTAGAGTTGAAGGGGAAGGAAGAGACGAGAGAACGAGCGGAGAGGAAGAGGAAGAGAGGAGAAAAAAAACGAGCGTGAATGTAAAGAGAAAGAGAGGAAAGTGGCGGCGAAAGAAAGTAATCAATTAAAAAAAGGTTGGTTATGCCTTTTTCCTCTCTAACTCACTCTCTTACTCCTACACTCCCTCACTCTCTCACTTCAAACGAAACGAGCGAGCGAATCAGTATACGGCTACGGAAAATCGGATTACAGCAGCAGCAGTGCAGCAGCAGTTGCAAGGTTATCGTAATTGAAGAAAAGAGAAACACAAGCAGACTTCAGGCAGGGCACACACACACACACACTGGGGCATGGGCATACTGGGGGGGGGGGGGGGTGGTGGTAGTGGATGGAAGGTCAAGGGAGGAAGGACAAGATCGTCTAAAACCCTTAAACAGGAAAAGGGAGGCGCCCTGTCTCGGTCGAAACACGCGTCCATCATGGAGAAAAGAACCCCTGCTTTCTTCTCTCTGCCCTGTGCTGTGTGCCCAGAGATCTGGAGGAATAACTGACAGACAGACAGATGCCAAACTTAGTTCTTTTTGCTTTTGTAGAAAGAGTCTACAGAGGGACCAGA
This sequence comes from Morchella sp. 2018-W26, assembly GCA_024713715.1. NCBI lineage: Eukaryota > Fungi > Ascomycota > Pezizomycetes > Pezizales > Morchellaceae > Morchella > Morchella sp. 2018-W26. The sequence goes on from JAMGYX010000002.1 coordinate 3,082,664, forward strand.
GACAGATCAAGGTTACAACTACATGGAGACCTATGAGTATCTCGTCCTTCTTCCTCTTCATAGGGCAATCCGAATGGTAAAAATAGTGTGATAGAGTGGAGTGCCTACATTGCAGTACCTGCTGTATTTACGATCCATTCATTCATTCACTCATTCACAGCTTGGCCCTTTTCCCCTCTCGTTAGCTATAATGTTCTTTCAAGAATTATGAAGGTTGCTACACCATCATCTATCACACACACCACCACCACCACCACCACCACCACCACCACCACCGTCACTATCATCATCATCACCTTCCTCTTCCCCATAAGGCAGAGAGAGAGAGATAGATATCACGTACCATACCTCATATACCCTCGTTCCCTGCCCAGCGAGTTCACCACCCACCGAGTGCAGCACCCAATTCCTGCCCAAATATCTCTTGGCTGCAGCTTTAGCGGCCATATTTTGCGTATGAAAGGACCTCACACTCGGTAGGTGGTGAACTCGCTTGGTGAGGAATGAGGGTAATCCTTACACTAACTGTCCTGTCTTGTCTTGTCCTGCCTGTCCTCCCCCACCCCTCACCTCTCTTCGTTGAGCTTGCATTATGAGGAGGGAGGCTCTTAGCCTATGCTTGGTCACAGCGTTCGCTGACGCGTCTCCTTCTGCGCCAACCCGGCTACTCGGCCACTTTCCGAACCCCAACCCAACCCTCCTTACAAACACATACATATAGATACAAAAAAAAAAAACTCTGGGCCCCAACCGAATCAAAAATCAATGCTGTGTTATATTGTTTTTTATTTTTATTTTTCCCCCTTCTACCCTCTTCCTGACATGATTCCAAAGATTGGCCATGTGAAGAGGAGGACTTGGAAAGACATGTCAGAAAACGTTCATGCGGTCGTAAGATCGATATCGTTAACTCCGTTGAGTCTGCGCACTTTGGCATGAACATTACGACGCAACTCTTGGTGTTTCTCTTGGGGCCGAGGCATGGCATGGTGAACCTACATGTAATTCCTACCTGGCTCGAAGGCGGGCAACGGGAATTTCAAAGCAATGATCATAAATCCAAATACCAGCAGCAAACAATCAAAAAAAAACAGGGAGGGAGAAAGAAAAAAAAAAGGAAAAAACACTGCCTCAGGCTATAGATTATATTACGTCGACAGAGGACTCAAATGCAGATACAAAATAACCATAAAGAGATTTTTTCTTTTTTCATACCTGAGCTTATTCACTTAGGGTGTTGTAATCACGCATCTCACGGGTCTCGGTGCTATCTAGGGGCCGGACCAGGGTTGGGGGGGGGGGGGGGGGGTTGGAGGAGGGAAATGACCGACTGGCCAACTTCCCCCTTCCTCTTTAAACACAGTACCCACTACCTGCACCATAGTCCAATAGCACGGCGCGCTTTATATATACAGCCCTTCACTTGCTGCTTCTGATCCGAACGCCTGCCTAACTACGCCATTCGTGCCCACCACCAAGATCACAATCATAACCATACTCATACGGCCAGTTCTCGTCCGTCCAGTCCAATTCAAAATGCTTCGCTAGCCTGAACCCCTTCTGGGATAAAAGGATAATTGCACTTGCACTTGCCTGCCGGAGTTACGGCACCGCTGGTGGTGGAGGCCCATCCGTGTTTTGGATATGTAAGGCTTGTCGGGTGTCGGGAAGGGGAAATGAAGCATAAAATATAAACATATAGCAGGCGGGTGCGGTCGGGGGGGTACCATCGGGAAGTATACATAGGTAGGGACGTTGTTGTTTGTAGTTATGGTGGCTAGGGTTGCAGGTAGGGTTTTCTTGGGTGCGAGTGATGGATGGTGATTGGTGCTTTTGTGGGGGGGTTGGGTGGTGGTGGTAGATGTGACTGGGTGAGTGAGTGAGTTGTTGTGATCAGAGCTAGCTGAAAGTGACTCTACTAGTTCTCTAGGCCTTGATTCCAAATCTTGCACACCACCCTCTCTCACTGCAACTAGCCTAGACCAGTTGCCTCCTCCTCTTCCTCCTACTCGCAAACGAACCCGGCCGGGGCCAGTAATACCCTGAATACCCGCCCCCGTGCCGACTAATCTCCTCAACTGTGCTCCGGACATTACGGCCCACATCTCGGCGTCCAGAGTTGGCAGTCTCGGCGCCCAGCTGGACGTCCGTCTGATGAAACGCCGATGGTATGGTCTACATACACACATACGTACTCTACCTCACCTGCCTTACCAGGAATATTTCGAGATGATTTCAAGCAGAAGATATAGTGCCTACGAGGCTCCGCGAGCCAAGATGGTGCCATACCAACTTCACCAAGAACACGGCCGACGCTCTATACTAGAGCTTTCATGGTAGAACAGCCCCACCCGTCCGTCCAGCAGATATCCGGGAAGAGACATCAGTTGCGAGACCGAGGAGTACGTGTGCTAGACCAATGATCATCGTACTGATATGTTTTGCCTTGGTCTCTTGGTATCTACGGCACTGCTGCTATAGATAGCCAATCCATCACCGATACCAAGCCAGTATAGCTCTAGGATGATCCCTACAAACCCAGGCAAGCCCTTACAAGTAAATACATGTATGTATACTAAGCACCCGTGTGCTGTGATTCTGCCAAGCCCACTGGCCACATTGGCGCAGCTTGGCGGGCAGGTGGGCGGGTAGGCGGACGGCTAGGGGAGGGTTTGTTCCTGCAGGGTGCACCTGGGGCTTGGGGTAGGGTAGGGTATGTATGGATCAGGGTGTATGCCTACATGTACTTAAAAGCTGGTGATATAACAAGCAGCAAAGTATCGAAAGTGCATGTAGATACATAGAGTACGTGAGGGGGAGGGGGAGCCATGGTGCGGAGGCCTGTGGTTGGTGGAGTTAGGTACATGCCCACACATACCGTACGGGCCCGACTAGTCTGGTAGTAGGTACCTGAGTACATATACTGTTCTATGTAGTATACGATTAAATACGAGAAACCTTAAAATAAACTTATATAAAAAAAAACATCTCAACACCTTCCTCCCAGCCAACCAAGTGTCACTGATCCCCCCAAAAGAAAAGAAAAGCATACGTACTTCTTAGGAAACAGAGGTTGGGTGTTTAATGCTGTACCTACATAAGTGTATCCGATCCGATCCCATGACCGGTCCCCCGTACGTTTGTTAATCCGTTCATTGGGTACATGTATGGGCTCTACCTTGCGCAGACGGGGTAATTCGGCTCCGTGATACCGGTTGTGAATATACATTTTCACATCTTGCACCGCCTCCTCCCTCCTTCTCCTCTTCTTCTTCTCTTTCTTCCTCCTTCTCCTCTTGTTGTTTGATCTACCATTCGCCTTCCTTCCTCGAATATGTACGTACATCGTACGTACTTGTGTAGAGGTACAAAATACTCTGTCCCCCTTCGGGGATAAGGATTGACGAATCCGAAGCTAGCGTGGCGTTCCCTACATGTACTTATCTGTGTCTACATGTAATACCTTGTCACGGTACACCCACTCACCCGTTTAACGGATCTCTTTGTTTCTACCCATACTGTATGGTTATAATTACAAATTATCCAATACGATCAAACCCTGACTCTCTCTCTCTCTCGTCTCTCTCTATCTCTCTCGCCCCCACTCTCACCTTGATCGCGGGGACTACTCCGAATGATGGCTACAGATTACGAGCCCTCAGTCTCCCTCTCTCTCTTCCCCCCACTCGATGGCAATTACTAAGTGAGTCATGTCAGGCCACGAATCACGAAACAGTCGAGCTTACATGTTTGCGTGTTCCTCCCCCCACTCCGTATCTGTTGCTGACATGACATGACAGTCAAGCATCTGACCGCTACCCGAGAAACTGCCAGAAGTGAGGCTCAAACATAACAAGACCTGGGAAGAGGAAGGAGGTTGCTGCTTTGTTCTTTGATTAGCAAACTCAACGTGGGACTTCATTGTTTGGTGGTTTGGTTGCCGTCATGAGGTATCACTCGGTATAATCATCCCCCCCACCCCGGGTCTTGGGCTGGTGCATATGTAGCTAAATTGCGACTATCCACAGATGGAATCCCCCCCCTTACAGGTGTCCGAATTGATAGAGTGGTGGCTGGTTGTTTCTGCAGCCCCTCGCCTTGGCACTGAAATAAGCTTTGTGGGACAGCAGGAACGAACCAAGCGGCTGAAATTGTTGTCAGGATTGTCAGGCCTACATACTTAGGATTGACATTGGGTTTGACTCTACATGTTGCAAATGTACCATGGACATATCCATTCATATGAGTTAACACCTTCTGTTCCTCCTCCTTAATTGCTCAGTTCGTTAATCCATAGTACAGGAGAGATCTAAAGTACGGACCAATAAACATACATGTACTTAGTTGGAATTTAGTGTATGCATGCAGCGCCATCTGGCCGTATCTGACAAGTCCGCCCCACTCCCGCGGACCATTGACCGATGTGATACCGGTACCACAGAGGCATAGATCAAGGCCGCTTTTATACCCGGCGTGGTGCTTTTCTTTTTACCAAGGCTAAGAGATTATTGTTGAGCGCCTAGCCACTGTAAGCCTTATATATTTGGCTACTAACCGCCCACTGTCGATTACGAATCTTGGCTCTTCAAAGGCATAGCGTACCAGTTCTCAATACACAGGACTCGAAGCCTCCAACTGATTATCAGGAACAACAGTTTTTTTGTTTGCAGAACTATACAGGTGTGTCATACATAAATAACATAAGGCTTCGACTCTCCAAAACGAGCAGAATAGAATAGAATCGAACCTGGCCTGGCATATTTGTTTACCATCCATCACAGCTGAGAATGCCTGTGAGGGGGGTAAAAAAAAAAAAAAAAGCACTCAGGCTCGCTCTGATTTGATTCGATTCGTCCCAAGGCTACATAAATTCCTCCTACCTTACCCTACCAGGGGGTCCAGGCGAGACTCGGCTGGCGAGCGAGAAGCTACTGTGGCTTGAGACAAACAACCCACCCCCAAGGCTGGGAATGAATTCGGTCCGAGCATACACCCATCCCCGGCATTATGGCGAATCAGTTTCAGTTTTCTGCAAAAGCGCACTGACCTGGTTCCATGGCGAAATCAGTCAGGCGTGCGCGCAGAGCCAATCATATAAGTCAACTGACGGGAGTCTCGCCAGCCCCCCCTTCCATATCCTCTTATTCTTTTTTTTTATCCCTTGGTTGCCTCGCCAGAGACGCAGGGCTGGTTGTATCCCATGACCAAGCTCTGACCAATAGTTTCACTCAGTGTTGTCGCCACGGAGCAAGGTGTCACTGTCACTGTCGTGTGGACTGATAAAGGCAGGCTGCTCTTCCTTTTATTCATTTCTCCCCCCCATAGCTAACAGCAACACACTGCGACAGCTCTACGTACTCTCCTTCCCTCCCCCATCTCTCTTCCTATCCCAGCACATATCGCCTGTCGTGGTAGCTAGCTAGCTGTCTGTCTAGCTGTCGAGCTGCCTACCTAGTAGCCGCACTATGCCCGAACCCGACGTAACCACCACCACCTCTACTACCACCGCCTCTACCACCACCACCACGGCCGCACCCCAAACCTCAATCGCACCCACACCCACACCTGCAGCCGCCGCTGCACCACCACCACCACCACCACCTCCGCCTCCTCCTCCTCCTCCTCTACCAGTACCAACCGTTCGCAGATTAGCCCCCAAACCAAAACCCGTTGCCCCTAAACTCGCCCCCAAACCTAAACCAACTCCACGCACCACCATCACCACCACTTCTCCCACCACCACCACCACCACCTCCTCCTCCTCCACCAAATCCAAGCCCACCACCACTGCAGCTACCACCACCACTACGACCCCCAAACCTCCACCTCCGCCCACCTCCACCCCCGTCCCCGCATATCATGCTTCCCAACCCCGTTCCGAACGCATTGCCCTCGCATTGGCGCATTACCACGACACGCTCGCCGCTCACACTAGCTCACCCAGCACATACCCGAAACCCATCGTTCTACAGCTCGCCAAGAGCTATGGTATCCCCGAATCGACGCTCCGACGCCACATAAAGACGCCCGGCCACCGCTCGACGGCCGAGGCCAACCGGCAGAAGCAGCTCTTTACCCCCGAGGAGGAGGCGGCGCTTGTGCGCGCACTGCAGGACCCGGCGGTACCCGCAGACCGCAGCAGATGCTATGAGCTCGCGCACGAGATACTGCACAAGAGGGACCCGGACAGGAAGGTGGGCAGGGACTGGTTCTACCGGTTCCTGAGGAGGCACCCGGAGTGCGGGTATAGCAGCGGGCGGGATGGGGGAGGGGATCCGGGTAGGAAGAAGGCTGGGAGGCCGAAGAAGAGGAAGGAGGAGGCGGTGGCGGCAGCGTGAGTTGGCTGGAGAAGGGGGTGTTTGTGCCTTTGCCCTTCTCGATGCCTGTGCGCGGTGTTGTGGCTCCTCTGATGATGGTGACACTAGTGTGGCAAGCCCTTTATGTCGACGGCGACGGCGGAAGGTGTGGGTTTTCCTTTCTTTTTTCCTTTCTTTTTTCCGCGTTTTTATTGTAAAACATGACGGACCCATCATTGCTTTCCCCCTCAGTCTACCAATTGTAGCCCATTGTTACCACTAGCCCAGCCAGGGCACTTTACTCCCGTGGCTATCATTATTACTAAGTATACTTTTTTTTAACACTCGCACATCTTGAGTTTACATTTAAAAAAATAGAGAAAAAATAGAAAAAATTAAAAAAGAAAGCAGGGTTCGGTGGTTGGTTCATTTAGCGATGTATGAGATATAGATAAATAATAATGGTTCATTTAGCGTTCCCAGCATGTCTATCTCAAGTACATGTAGTAGCGGGGTTGGGGGGTAGAGCAATGGTAGGTGTGTTCTTGGGGTATTGCGCACTGGAACAGCACAACACTCTGGGTATTAGAGAGAAAGCCCACCACCGTTGACCCGGGGTGTTTTACTATAGTGATGGCTCTTGGTTTGTTTGGCGGCATACTCCTGGCTGCTGTGTTTCTGGCTGGAGGAGAGGGGAGGGTGTATCTGTTCTGTGTTGTTGGGTGGGTTCGGTACACATGTGCACGTAGACAGGATAGGGCGAGACAATGGCCGGAAGGGATGGACACACCACGTACAAGAAGAGGCGCGAGATCACCACGGTATCCCGCCGGCCACCACGCTAGCAGTGCGGTAAGAGTGCGGCACTTCCTCCGGTGCCGGTTTGATTCGGCACCCATCACTAAACCCCCCGTGCTTCCATACGCGCAAACACACGCGGTCCAGTCGTTGCACGAATTGATCAATCCCGAGTGACGCCCCGTGACCCTCGCACCAACGTCACGCCAACGTCACGGCAAATCACTCGTTATCGCGGAACTTGCCACCTTGGCGGAAAACTGCGTCGTTTTCTCTTTTTCGTCTTCTTCACCACCACAACCACAACCCGCAACCACCACAGACACAGACACAGACACAGACCACCACAGACACACACAGACACACACAGACACAGACAATGGCAGATATATTCCGCCTCCTCTCGCGCGGCACGCCGCTGGCCAAGGGCGCTACCGGCGGGTCCCACATCACCACCGCACACACTGCACACACTGCACACACCGCCGCTGCTGCTGCTGCACCCCCAGCGAAGCAGAAGAGGGCCGCCGATGGCGCTCTGCCGAGGGAGTTGGACTTTTTCGGTTCCGGCGCTGCTGTAGGCGCGGGTAAGGGCAAGGGCAGGGCTGTCGACGAGGACGGCGACCTCTCCATGGACGACGACGAGGAGGAAGAAGCCAGCAACGAGCCGGAAGAAGAGGCAGAAGAAGAAGAAGAAGAGGAGGAGGCCACGCCAGACGACGACACGGTCCGGAAGCTCCTGCGGCGCCACAAGCTCAAGTTTACAATCCTCGCGGACCCCGCCGCCGCCGCCGCCGAGGAGGGCAAGGGCAAGGGCAAGGGCAAGAAGAAGAAGGGGAAGAAGCACGCGCAGCTGCTGGTCCCGCCGCTGACGTCGTTCGCGCAGCTGCGCTCCGCGGCACACGGGTATGCGCTTTCGAGGCGCGTGTACGGGAACATCCTTGCGCAGGGGCACACGGCGCCGACGGAGGTGCAGATGGGCGCGCTGCCCGTGCTGATGGGGAAGAAGGGGGCGGTGGGGGAGGGGGTGGACCTGCTGACGTGTGCGCCGACGGGGTCGGGCAAGACGCTGGCGTACGTTGTTCCGCTGCTGGACTGGATCCTCGCCTCCCGGGGCAGCAGCGGGGGCGGGGGCGGGGGCGGGATCAGGGCCGTGGTGCTGGCGCCGACGCGGGAGCTGGCGGCGCAGATTGTGAATGAGGTGCGCAAGCTGGCCGCGGGCACGGGGGTGCGCGTGTCGCTGATGCGCAAGGGGATGGCGGGGACGTCGGTCAAGGGCGAGGAGGCGGGCATCCATGTCAAGAGCGATATCCTCGTGTCGACGCCGCTGCTGCTGCTGCATGCCGTCGAGGCGGGCGGGAGGGCCGAGTTTGCGGCCGTCAGGAGGCTGGTGCTGGATGAGGCCGATGTGCTCCTGGATGAGCTCTTCAGGGACCAGACACTGGGCATCTGGCGGGCGCTCAAGGAGGCTGCGGAGAAGGATGGCGGGCTGAGGACTACGTTGTGGAGCGCTACCATCAGTAGCGGGACCGAGGAGATTGCCCGGAAGATGATGCTCCCCACCACCACTACACTCGACGAACCCGCCTCCCCGAACCCCAAAAAGACAAAGAAACCCACCCCCGAGACCGCGCCGCCACCACCACCCCCCGCAACGATCCTCCGCCTCATAGTCGGAATAAAAGACACCTCCCTCCCAACCGTCAAGCAAACCCTCCTCTACACCGCCACGGAGCCCGGAAAGCTGCTCGCGCTGCGCCAGCTCCTCACAACGCGGTTCACGCCGCCCGCGCTCCTCTTCGTGCAGAGCATCCCGCGCGCGCAAGCGCTCTACAACGAGATCCAGTACGACCTGCCGACGCCCGGGCGCGTCGCCGTGCTGCACGCATCCCTCACGGACACGGCGCGCGACGACGTGATGGCGCGGTTCCGCCGCGGCGACGTCTGGGCGCTCATCACGACGGACCTGCTGGCCCGCGGCGTCGACTTTGCCGGCGTCCGCCTGGTGCTCAATTACGACATGCCCACCAGCGTTGGCGCGTACATCCACCGTGTTGGGCGCACGGGCCGCGCGGGGAGGGCCGGCGGCGAGGCCGTCACCTACTACACTGAGGCCGACGTCGGATATGTCAAGGGCATTGCGAACGTGATTAGGGTGGCGCAGGGGGCGGACGGCACCGCGGCGGGCCAGGTCGGCGGCTGGTTGCTGGATGTGTTGCCGAGGACGGGCAGGAGGGAGAGGAGGGAGGTCAAGAGGCGGGGGGTCCCGGAGAGGAAGGGGGCGGCGGGGAGGATCAGTACGAAGAGTGGGTATGAGAGGAGGAGGACGGAGAGGAGGAGGGGCGCGGTGGAGGCGAGTAGGAGGAGGAGGGGTCAGGCTGGCGGGGAGGGGAGTGCAGGGGAGGAGGAGGAGGAGGAGGAGGAGTTTATGGGGATTGAGGATTAGGGGGGGTTGGTTTATATATATATAGATATATATATATATTTCTCGCTCTTTCTTTTCTCTCTTTTTTTTTTTTTTTTGCCCGTGTGATTTAGATAATGCTGTATTGTATATACTGTAGTCCTTCCTCCCAAAAAAGCTACCATCCATCCATCCATTCTTTCGTCCATCTAAAATATATTACATTTACAAAAGAGCACACCCACCTTACGCCCTCCATGCCTACCTACACATCCCCCACCCAAAGCACATCACAATCATAAAAGAGCACGAAAAAGAGATCCAGGTCTTACGCCCTCCATCCATCCATCTATGAAACGACGACCCATATGCATATGGGGGACGTATGGTCGGTGTATGTTACGGGAGGGGCCAGTCCGGTTAGCCAGCAACAGCGCGCCCGCCGAGTGATACCCCATGACCCCCACACCCACGGGCTTCCGTTTTGCTCCTGAGGCGCTAGGAAGGGGGGGGGGCCGGGGGTGCGGTTGGCGAGGGTGTATGGTGCATGCTACCCGGCGCGGGCGGGCGGGTCAAGCAGGGTACCCCGCATTTAATTTTCGTGGGGCCGGGCCGGGCGGGGCGGGGCGCGGTGTGGTGGTGGCTGGTGGGCCGAGTGATGGCTTGTGAGCTGTCACTCTACGCTTCTAGCTGGACTTGAAGGGTAATGTGCGGTAGTGGAATAGTTGAGACTCCCAAGCTTGTTTTCTCTGTTCTATAAGGCCGATCAACACATTCACATCACAGTGGCATCTACCATATTCAGAAAGAAGCACTTTTATTCTACCTACTAACAAGCAAAGTAATCTCTATATACATCCAGACAGACAGACACACGCATCACTTGAACTTGACACTCTTGACCAAGTTCTTCTTGATGCCCGTCAACTCACCGCCATAGCTGCCCTGCAAGCCGCCCTTAAACACGGCCTTCCTGCTACCCAACTTCTTCTTAGCCGCCTCATACTTCTTCCTCTTCTTGACCCTCGGGTTGCGCACGTCCTTCTTCCTGTGCGGCGTCAGCCCCTTATTCTTGTCAATGACGTACCCGACGGGCCTCTTTCCGCCGCCGCCGCCCGCGTCGTCCTGCTCCACGACCCGCACCACCCCGCCGACCCTCTGCGCCTCGTGCTCGGCCCGCCTGCGCTCCTTCTGCAGCCGCAGCTTCCCCGCCACAAGCTCGTAATACTCGTTTCCGGCGTCCTCGCGCATGCTGCTCGCAACGCGCACGTCCTCCTCGTCCGGGTCGCTGTCGCCCAGCCCTGTGTTGTCGTGGTCCTGCTGCTGGCGGAGCCGCGCGGCCTCGCCGGCCAGCCGCAGCTCCTTCTCCTTGCGCCGCTCGCGGTGCGGGAGGTCGGTGTCGCCGCCGGTGGACTGGCCGGCTGCGTCGCGCTTGGCGGACTTGGACACGATCTGGGAGGTGTAGAAGCGGAGGTTGCGGCGGCGGGTGGCCTTCTGCTCGGCGTCGAGGGCGGCGAGCGTGCTGTCGTCGCCAAAGTCGGTGGCGTCGTGGGTACCTGTGGTGGTGGTGGTGGTGGTGGTGGTTTCGGGGGTCTTTTTGGCGGGGTTTTTGGCTATGGTGGGGCGGAAGGAGGTGGCGAGGTCGGCGAGGTCGGAGAGATCGGTGGTGGGCAAAGACTTTTTCTTGGGCTTCTTTGTGCCCTTGGTGGCGGGGGCAGAGTCCGAGTCCGAGTCCGGGTCGGAGAATGCGGGCGAGAGCTTCACGCGCTTCCTCTTTGGCTCCTTCGTCTTCTTCTGCACCAGCGGCGCCTTCCCATCCGCAGCCGCCGGCGTCACGGATGATGTCGCAGCGGTCCCCCCCCCCCTCTTCTTCCTCTTCTTCTCCGCGCCCTCGCTCCTAATCTCCTCGACCTCAAGCCCCTTGACGGCCCCCCACATCTCCCTACACTTGACCAGCCCCTCCATGACGCCATGCTCCCTGACCCCCGCCCCCTGGCCCCGCACCGTCTCCGGGCTGCTCAGCACGGCAAAATACATGCTCAGCACGCCCAGATACGCGCTCAGCGCACGGAACTTGACCACCGCCACCGAGCTCCTCACGGTCTCGCCGACGGCCTCGGCCGCCGCGGCGCTCAGCCCCAGCGGCGCATGCAGCGCCTGCAGCTCCGCAAACTCGTCCGCCAGCAGCCGGAACTCTGGGTGCCGCGCCTCCAGGATCTTGCCGCGCTCCTCGGCGCTGAGGTCCTCCAGCACGGCGGCGGCCGTTGTGGTGGTGGTGGTGGTTGGTAGTGCCTCGGTGAGGCTTGTCCCCACGACTAGCGGCTGCGGCTTGGTGCTGGGCGCCTCGGCGGCCCACTCGGCCTCGTCGAAGCCGTAGTCGGCCTCGTGCAGGGCGGCGGCCTGCTTAGCTTGTAGCCGGAGGGCCTCGGCCGCCTCGAGGGCTGCGTCCTGCTCGGTGGCGATGGCGTCGCCGCCGCCGCCGTAGTAGTCCTTCTTTGACGTTCCCCAGCCCTCGGCGTCTGGGTCCTCGTCGTCGGTTGGTGGGGCGTCGTCGTCGTCGTCGTCGTCCTGCTTGGATCCTTTACCCTTCCCCTTACTACCGCCGCTACCTCTCGGCGCCTCCTCCTCCTCTTCTTCCTCAGAGTTCTCAGAGTCCTCAGAGTCGGAGTCGGAGTCGGAGTCGGAGTCGTCATTGAGCGCCAGGACCTCCTCGTCGCTGACCTCGCCGTACTCGTCGTTCCTGCGGCCGCCGCGGCGCGCCCTGTTCTCGCCCTCGAGGAGGACCTTGTCGCGCGAAATGTGGAACTCGTCTTCCTCGTCGGGGATGTCCTCCCATGTGTCTGCAAGAAGGAATTAGATTAGCTTCAATTGAACGGGGAGCAGGAGCAGGAGCAGGAGCAGGAGGGACGTACTGAAGGCGGCGATCTTTGCATCTTTGGGGTTGAGCTCGCGGGGGCCTGGGGCCTTGGACGTGGGCGTGGTGGTTGATCTGCGCTTCTTTGCCATTGTGTGTGGTTGTGGTTTGTGGTTTGTGGTTGAGTTGAAATCTTTTGTGAGTGCAGCTAATGAAGAAGTGACGGCAGGGATTGTTGGATCTTATCGTTATCAGTAGATCCATCTGATTAGATCTTGATGATTTTGGTCTGCTGCCGAGTGATCTTTTGTGAGTCTGCGCGACCCATTGCTACAGTTTGCATCACATCACATCACATCACATCACATCACATAGTAATCACGAAAAGAATAACAGCTTTTTTTTCTTTCAATTTCTAAATACAGACGGAGGATACAACAATAATCTCCGTCTAAGCAACAGTAGCCTCAATGCACTCGATGCCATACTCCTCCTTGAGCTCCTTGATCAACGGGTCGTTGATCTTGGCGTTCATAGGTGCCAGAACACCCCTCTCGGAGATGGTTCCGTTAAGAACCTGCTTGACAGCGACGGCACAAGGAACACCGACCAAGCGGGCCATGGCGCTGTAGCCCTTGGGCTCACCGTACTCGATGAGGGTAGAAGTGCGAGTTTCCTGTATACACCTCCCGTCAGAAACCACATCCCACTCAGAGCTCGTCACATGGGGGGATTCATACCTTCTTTCCATCAGCAAGCTCAATGACAAACTTGTGCTGGAGCATAACCATGTCCCTCTCTCCCGGCCCATACTCCATCTTCTGCTCCAACGTGGCGCAGAGCGTATCCAGCGGGTTCCCACGCGGGATGGTCTTGTCCTCGCTGAACAGACCCAGCCACTTCATCCCCGCAATGATCCTGTTCTTCTCCTCGTTGTCGGCAAACGTTGTCTTGCTGCTAATAGCCCAGACCAAGTCCTCCTCCTTCTCCGAGCTGGACCCGAGGATCTTTGCAACGGCCGTCTTCCAGGGAGTAGACTCCTTCAAAAAGTCCGCAGGCTCGTCCGACAAGAAACCGATATCCACGAGCGTCCTCACAAACTCCGGGAACCCGGCATAGCGCAGGGTGCCTCTGATGATTGTCTCCGCCTCCGGGATCCCATAGCGCTCCTTGTACGGCGACGAGTCCCTGTTGGGGTAGGCCACGAACGCGAAGCCGGGGTAGATGTGGTACGGCTTTGCGGCCTCCATGAGCTTCTCGCCGGCAATCTCCTCGATCTTGCCGTCCTTGTAGTACTTTGCGCTGTTGCGGAGGGCGAGCAGCACGCCGCGCGACGACCACGAGAACTTGTATCCGAGCGGGTTGCCCGAGACCTCAGGGGCGGGCAGGCCACCGCAGTAGGAGAGGAAGGAGAGGATCTTGCCGCCGGCCTTGTGCACTTCGTCGATCATCTTGACGGCGTAGAGGTGGTCGATGCCGGGGTCGAGGCCAATCTCGTTCATGACGGTGATGCCGGCGGCTTTGGCGGCGGCGTCGAGCTCGGCCATGGCTGGGGAGACGTAGGAGGTGGTGACGACATGCCTCTTGCTCTTGATGGCGGAGTTGATGACCTGTACGTGGTGGGTGTAGGGGATCAAGCTGGACTGTATGTTAGCTATTGGGGTGTCTTTTCAAAGGGAGTAGAGAATTGGAAGAGGGGTACCTAATGACAAGATCGTGCTTAGCAACCTCGGCGTCGAGGGCACTGGTGTTTGAAACATCGAGAGAGATGGGGAATGTGTTCTCAACGCCCTTGGCAAACTCCTGAGCCTTCTTGAGGGTCCTGCAGGCTGCAATTGCACCACCAATGCGGTCAGCATCCCATTAACTCATCCATCCGTCCGTCCGTCCATCCCATCCCATCCAACCTCAACCCCAAACTCTCCCAGCAGCCATACTCTCTCTTGAGGGAAAAAAAAAAAAAAAAAAACTCGAGAAAAAAAAGACTCACCAACAGTAACCTGAATGCCTGCCTTTGCCAAAATGTCCAAAGTGGGCTTCGCCACGAACCCGCTCCCCAGCAACAGAACCTTTGATGCAGACATTTTCACTCAGTTGAAGTCGTACCGTACGCAAAGTAATGGTGGTGGGGTCGAGATGAGGGGTCCAAGTGGAGCGTTTACATGTAGTTTAGAGCCCTTTAGATTACTAACTACAAACATAACGTGCCAGGGGTGTGTGGTGTGGTGTGGTGGGGTGGGCCGTGGGCTAGGGGTAGAAAGAGGGGAGGGGAGGGGGGGGGGCCGTATTCTATTCCCCCTGGCCCACCGACCCAACCCACCAACCCACCACCGGCCCGGTTCCGAACGCCATCGGAGCCGCAATTAAGCTTCACCAGCAATCACTCGCAGCCACCCTTCCATCGGGTTCCATCATCACCATCACTACATGTACCCTACATAGATAGGTACATACATATATACTGATCAGTCAGTCGCAGTCGTTATCTGCCCTCCTGCCCAGCCCCCACATACATACATACATAGGAATTAGAATTACAAAGTCAGTCAGTCAGTCAGAGTAGCAAAACAGACTGCAATTTAAGCATGCAAATCATCCCCCATACCAGATTCCATCCAGGGCCGGTACGCTGTCGATTTCCCACCGATGACCGGGGGGGAGGTGGGAGGGGTGATATTTATTCTACGGACGGGTTACCATGCGGTGCATCGGGAGGGAGTGTGAGTATGTAGAGTAGAGAGCCAAGCAAGCGCACCGGGCAGAGCAGAGCGGGTAGGGGTAAGGGAGTGCTCCAAAACGTGACTCGACAGCTTGCCTGGGGTTACAATACAACTTACAACACAACCGACCCGGGGGAGCCCAGTTGCAAACACGACTACAGCTCAAGGGAGTACCACCAGACGACAGCCAGCCAGCCAGCCAGACAGACAGACAGCCAGACCAACAGCAGCAGCCCCCCAGACCTGTTGAACACTGGTAACAACAACGGTGGGAGAGGGGCAGCAGCAGCAGAAGTAGGTTTATAATAGGTAGTGTAGTGTGTGTGTGCAGTGAGCGTGCGCATACGAACGAACGAACGACCGACCGGCAAACGACGACGACGGGTTTCCCGAAAACCCGAAAAAGCACAGAGTCTTGATTTGTCCCCCCCCTCAGTCTGCTGCTGCTGCTTCTGCTGATGATGATGATGCAATGCAAGTATGGTATGGTACTCTACAGGAGTACCTATCACCATTCATATATGGTAGCCCTACAGCCAACCAACCCAGCCCAGCCCAGCCAGGGCCGAGCAGCACAATGTGAAACGAAACGAAACCAAAACCAAAGAACCGATAGCCAATATAGATACGAGGCTGCTGATAAGATCAGGTTACCAACGGTTAGGGTAGGGCTCTCTTTTCTTTTTTTTCCTTCCTTTTCTTCCTCCATTCTGCACAGGTAATATATTGCACGCTGCACAACCTACATATATATCTGCATGGAGCACTCTACCGTACTTCTTGCAGATCATGATGGGATTCGTTGTGTGTGTGTGCTTGTATATATGTATATATATATATATACATATCGACATGTATGATGTAGACATGTAGGTGAGTTGTGGTTGTGCTCCAGATAGAGTAGACTCAGGGTCCATCATCTTACTCGTACCCAAGTCTACCAACCACCACCACCACCACCACCACCACCACACGCGCTGTCCGCGAGAGCGGCGCAGGGCCCAGGGAGCTCGAGGGTCAACCTAGAAGGGGGTACTGCCGCACAAGCAGCTCAAGGGTAACAGAGCTGAGATTTGAGTACTCTAGAACTAGATGTATGTTGCTGTGTAGCACTTCTCTAAGCAACCATGGCATTTATATGATATGCATCCCATCAAAACCAAACCGGAAAGACTAAAAAACTCCAACAATGTGTGTCCCCCTCAATCTCGCACAACTACATGTACGCACCACCATCACCACCACGCCTCATCATACAAAAGGGCTGTTAGGCCCAATAACTACTACTACCACCACAGCTCCTACCTCTACCATAACCACAATCACAGCAGTACAATATAATAGTAAGATGACGACAGAAGAAGGAGAAGTAAAAAGAGAAATCCCAATATCACACTCACCCAGTCAGAAATTTTGTTGTTGCTGCTGTTTTTCCCCATCCATGAATCCACTAGATTATCCATACATAAAAGTGGTCATCGATTTGAAAAGGAAGGATGTGGCAAAAAGGAAAAAAACAAAAAAAGAAGAGGAAGAAGAAAAATGTAAGAAAATGCAAACATGCAAACATGCAAAAAAAAAAAAAAAAAAAAAAAGAGCCCATAAAAATAAAATTCGCCATAAGAAGAAGCTTCCCGCAGCCCCCTCTCGACCCACCCTGCCCCATCACCATCCCCATCCACCCCAATTCCCGCCAGTCCTCAGCCCAAAGACCAGATAACCCAAAGAAGCAACAGAAATCACAGCAGAAAAAAGAAGTAAATATATGAAGACAAACATGAAAACAACATAAAAGGACGAGGATAAAGAAAAAGGGGAGTGGGTTTCCAAGAAGAGGAAATCAATAATCAAATTTCATACTACATACCCGACCTTTGCGGCCGCGATTGTCTGCGCGCCCACACTCCCCCCGCAAGCATTCTCTGCTGCATTAGGATATACTTTCACAGGGATACTCGCGTCGAAGCTCTCGACCAGCAGCCCCTGGCGGGCTTCAAAAAGCTCTCCTCGATCATCTGCGTGGGTCTGCTCCAGTAGATCGTCGGGTACAGCCTCTTCCCCACCGTTAGGGTTGAGTCGCGCCGAGAGCACTGGGGTAACGAACTCGAGGCGGAGAGTCCAGTTGTTGGATACGCCGGATGTGCTAAACTCGGGGGTTGCGCTGGGGGGGATAGTGGGAGTAAAGACAACACGCTTTGCGAAAAGGGTTGATTCGGAGTGTTGAGAGTGGATTTTACGGGTAGCACGGTGGATACTAGAGGGAGATCGGAGAGCGATGGAGGGGGCAACTATTTCGGAGGTCTCGAGAGATACGTTGATCTAATGGGCTATTAGTAACAACAGTCGCAAGTCCTAGCTAGGCAGGTGGACTTACATGGTAACAAGGTATCTTGGCTTTCGAGAAATCGATAACAGCAGTTATGGTCTCTCCAAGCTTATAGGCTGGCCGGGCTAACGTCAAACTGGCCACCTTTCTCCCGTTCCTCGCAATCTCGAATAGTGTACCATCCGTGGATCCTCCTGCGCCCCGTAGAATCGCAAATTCAATTGCGTCTTTGGAGCTCGTTGGCAATTCCTCCCACATCGACATCCGTTTCGACATCACAGGTACTGACGGTGATAATATACCAAGAGGATTGTTTGAAAAGTTATTATGTTCTTGATGTGATAGTAGACTATCAACGTATGCAAGGAAGTCGTCTAATGAAGACTCTTGCTTGGCCGGTTTCTTGGGGGCGGATGGGTCTGGAGGTGTTAGAGCCTTTTGCTCCTCGACACAGGATATGGTGGCTTCATCGCGGAGAAGAATGATGGGGGACATGAGGTCGTGAGTATGTAAATAGCCACCCGCTGTTATACATTAGACGGATATTGATATTAGATGTGGTATATCAAACTTACGCTCTACATGAGGAATGACCCGGAAAGGGATCTCAACGACCTTCGGTTGCTGAACTCCTTTCCCAGGCCTTTGTGTTCCAATTACCAGGTTATAGGTCACCTTAATAGCCTTCCCTCTGTGAGAGGGTGGGATCGCTTTTGGCAGCGTAAAGCTGTATGTATATGTTCTACTTTCACCCGCTGCCAACCGCAAATCGACAAAAAGGATGGATTGCGGTGTTGACAGTATGGGAATCGATCTTGAGCCTATCATTGGTCAATATCTGTGTTCCCGATAATGGGTCGGGACAGGGACTATTCACTGGCTATTGTCTTCATCTCGGCGATGGAGCTCATATTATTGCCTCCTAAAAGCCCACTAAACCCGCCGCCAAAGCTGCTCCACCCAAACCCACTCAAGAAGCCACCGTCATTCTTATTGGTCTCTAACCCTATTACCCCACCCCCCATCTGCCCAACCACTCCTCGCCGCTTTACATCATCAAATATGCTAGTTTGTATTAATGACCCGTCCAACGTGAAGGTCCCAGATACCTGTGCATAGCCCATCATCAGCGACTCCGATGATCGCGGGCCTATAGCCAATAGGCTGTGCCGCCGACTATGTGTCTGCTTAACGGTGCGCGCAGCTGCTGCCCGAGGGTCATATTCTGAGACTAGCGTCTCTGTCGTGCTATTCGAGAGAGAATAAAACTCCCCGCTTGACCGCGGTGTTTCATCGCCTACACTGTGCGCAGATACCACTCGGCTTTGTGCACGGTCAGGATCTGTCTCGTCCGTGGGGCTCCGAAGAGCAATATGTGAAACTTTCCGCGCAGGTTGTGGCTGGCTTTCCGTAGACTCTTCCGAGGACAAGCTTTCCGTAGTAATGAGGAGTGGGGTCGGTGCAGGTCCTGGTGGGAACTTGTGTATCGATTTTGACTGCGAATGTGCAGGTTTGAAGTTACTAGGTGTTTTCGGGGTTATGGGCGTGCTGGGTGTCCGAGGAAGAAAGGAAAAGGCACCCGGTCCTTGTGCCTCTGCTATCAGAGTACTAGACTGTGAGGGCCTAAATGGTGATTGGGGGGTTATAGCTATGATCATTGTCAGCGATTCCCGCGATAGTGGCGGAGCCATGTTCGCGGAATGCGTACCTGAGGTTGGGGTGTACCCATTCAGCATGGGTGATCTTCTGGGTAATGTATGTAGCGAAGCAGATCTCCCATGACTCCTCGCCCTCCCCTGCGCATTTGGTGATCTTGAATCTTCGCGACCCCCAGCCTCTATCCCGGCCTCAGACCCTATCGAAACGATGGATATCGATCTCTTGTGCTTATGCCCAGTCCCGCCATTGGAAGCCGAGGCAGACACCGGAGATGTAGGTGGAACTTTACCCGCAGGCACACTCAACGAGAGTGACGGTTTATGCGCCGAAGGCGGCCGGCCAGTCCCTGCAGGCAGCCTCGGACTCACGGCACCCGAGCGCGCTGCTGGTGGTGCCGGGAGTTGTGATGGTCCAGCTTTGCTACTTGGCCGACCTCCTGCTACTACTACTGCTGCTGCTGCTGCTCCACCCGATGTCAAGCTCCCGTTCGTTGCTGGTAGGCCATAGACGTTTCCTGTCGGTTTCTGTAGATGTAATGGTGGAGCTCCTATTCCCACACCCCCTCGGCTAGATCCGGGCACAGACGAGACGTTCTTGAAGGTGATTTTGCACTCGAGCTTCTCCCCAGCAAAGACGGTTGATGTTTCGGGGAACGTGACGAACACCCTAATGTCGCTCATGGTAAGGGTATTATAGTATGTAATATAAATCACACACCAGTTCTTTTCTTTAATTTCGTTATTTTTTTTTACTGTTTTTTCTTTTTCTTTGGTACTGAATTTATTGGTCAAGAGAGGAAATGAGGATTGAGGGAGTCGTATTGCTGCAGATCGTCAAACTTTTTTCGTCTTGTAGATTGTAATGTACTGTAGGTACTGTAATTGTTCTTTTCGTTTGGAAGAGGTATGATGTAGGGTTCGAATTAGTTACTGGCCAGCAGGTATCACAGCGCCTGTTGCTGGCCGCGGCATTGCTGGTCAACGTCCGTGTGCTTTTCCTGAGCTGCTGAAGGTTGCTGGTTCTAGGTGACGACAGACAGCGGGAACCTTAGACAGGACAAGGGAGACTGGGCGGGGGTGGGTTTGAATTCTGGAGAGGTGGGAGCGGGTGGCCGAGGGTTGTTGTGATGGGGGGCGCTGTTGAGCCTAAGGTAGGTATGGATTGGGTTTAGATTAGGAACAGGGAACAACCTAGCCTGCAATACTGCAATAACCAACGACAGGACGGACAGAACAGAGAAGGAGGTTTATCTTCAAGATCTCTTTGCCAAGACACCTCTGAAAGTGATGATTTGATGCACTTTTGACGGGAAATGATCATCACACATTCAATACATACATGTATCCACTTTAGAGAGTAGGTACCTACATTACATACTCTAAAATCTACACACTATCGGCTCGGAGCGGAGGGTTTGCAAGGCTGGACGGGGACGGGGTAAGATCTTTATGTAGGTACATACATGCCCAGTAGGCACATGTTCTCTACCTGGTATCATTCCCAGGATATCTTTTAACCCATTCCTCAACAAGATCGGCTTTTGAGATCTCTCACTCGAAAAAGTCCTTCCCTCCCCGGACCTCTCACGTGAGAGAGGACATGTCACACTCGCATCGCCATCTTAAACGAAAGGGAAGGGAAGGGAAGGGGAGATAAAGAAGAGAGGACACTTCTCACGCCGATAGAGCCTGGGAACCCCCCGGTGCACTTAACTTGACTGCGCGATTCGCAGGATAAAGACATGTGGGTTCGACGATCCTATCCATCCATTCATCCATGCGCGGGTACGGGCTTGTACCTACGTGTAATCCAGAGTCGGGAATTCTCATGATGCTGCTTTATCTATTATGGATGGCTTTCTGGTGCATACATGAAGATAGCGTTTGGCCAAGGTACCATCTTTGTTACCATGGTACTGTATGTATCTACAAGTATACAATACCGGTATTGTACGTATGTAGGTACAGTACAAGTAGGTACAAGTACCTTATGTACTCCAAAATATAGAAAATGAGATCGAGCGGCCCGCTCTGTTTGCTGAAAGCTAAAACTAAATACAGACACCTGCATCCGGGATATCATGGTAGAGTTAAAATTCCTACTCCATGTGCCTTAGCTGTTAGCTCGCCTCTTCCATCCCTGACATCTACTGTATCTAGACGTCTACAATCGATACCATATCATGCACCAATTCCATGTGAACCTAATAGTGTACCACAATAGTACCCCCCCCCCCCCCCAGCCCTCGCTCAAAGGAAGATCTTAACACCCTTGATACTCCCAAGAAAGAAAAGGACATACCCCCCCCCCCCCCCCCAACTGCACTCATCCGCAAACACCCCAGAAGTGGCTCCATCATGCATATAATCGTTCAACTCCCTATTTTCCCTAAGACACACCGCGCAGCAGAAAGAAGGAAGGAAGGAAGCAAGGTGAAAAAAGGCCTGTCCATCTACCACGTGTTTATGCCCACTAGACACAGAAAAGGGTTTTCAGCTCCCCTCCCGTGATATATAGGTTGTACATAGGATATGTGCCTACGGACGGACGGACGGACGAGGCGTGAGACGTCGATGTTTTGAATCTGGCAGGCACTGATTTATGCAGATCAAGGTTGTTGTAGTAATATCTTGTAAAATTATTGCCTCCAGACTACTAAGTATGGGGTGGTACATGGCCGCTGGTTAGACGTATTTCAGTGCTACACGGAGCCTCCTTCAACACTTGTGGTACTCAGGCTTGAGATATATTTGAGTTCTACAACTTGTTTCGCTCCTCCCACCAGCATAGGCTTCCCGGAGATGAAACCGGGGAGTGAGGTTGCATTAAACTTTGTCTGCCCTCGCCTCCGAAAAGGAAGAAGCCTTTTATAAATGCACCCCACTGATCTTATGATGCCCGTTACTACTCTACACATTATATGATTACGAAGTTTGTGATGTGCAAATGCTTGGCAACGTCTCCAAAACAACCAACAGCAACGATCCCTACGTACTCCCAGATCGGGGTGTGCAAACGACGTGCAAACACTCCGGCGCCGTCCAAGATTAGTGGCGTTAGAGGCTCTGTAGAATGCTGAGGTCAAAGCAGTCAGGACCAACGCCTCAGGTCGTCCAGTCTCGGCCTGAACGCGACTGTGTTGTGACCAGATGGACGGTCTACTTACTTTACACTAGTCTATGGTCTGCCTGCGGTCTGACTATGGATTGCATGAGGGCCCGTTGGGTGTTGCCTAAGTTGCTTTCTTCCTAGGTTGAGGCGGCTCCAACCTGGAGTTCATAGACAATATGTATCACCACATTCAAAGAGCATGAAATCAATATCAAAATAGTTCCAAATCATACTCTTCAGCCTTCATGTAGATAGATATTCATTTAATTACTATAAACATCATAATGAATAATATCACTAAACTCTTTTAGGCCATTATGCAGTCCATAGTCCGTCCAGTCCGTCCAAAAGGTTGACGGACTGGCTTGGCTGAAAAACCGCAGTCGACTGCAGTCCACTGCAGTCCGTGTAGTCCATCCCAATTTTTGGACTACTTGGCTTGGCACAGTCGACTGCAATCGACCACAATCGGACTGGACTACCAGCGGTAGTGGTCAGGACCCAGTCCCTCGACAGAAAAGGGGAGAGCTGCTCCAAATTGAAGATTCCGTACAATGTAAAACCCCACTCTCTTCCGAACCGATCACACGGCATGGAGTCTTCTTGTGCGTCATTGACGGACGCAGACCGGGTCTGTCACTTGATGGGGCTGAACGAAATCTAGATCATTCCCAACTTACGTAAATCCCCGAGTGATCTGTTATGATCCCAAGGAGAAATCCTATTTCGCTTCGTTCATATGTGGAAATGGGATAATCTTATTTTGGCCGGGTCCTTGGGTGCGATACGGATTAGATCTCACCTGCCTAGGAGGTACCGGGCGACAGAAGTGGCTAATTTCCCAGGGAGCCGCTACCATTGGACCCTTCCATCATTCTGCGTTGTTTTCCTTGTGCATTACAGGAGGCGGCTATGATAGGTACCCCGCTTCGGGGGGGGGGGGGCGTTGTAGGTGGAGCCCACAAATAGAACAGACACAGACGGACAGATCACAGACGACATACAGACGGGACTCGGTCGGCTTGTGTCCAAGATTCCCATAGCGTAAAATCCGTGGGATGGATGGATATATACCGTTGTGTATCTCTACCCTAAAACCCACCGATATTTATTCTTCTCTCCATGGTTTGGCTTTTTTTTTTTTCTTGTCCCCTTTTTTCTTTCCCCACGATGCAACCGACAATGGAGGAGCTGTGGTTACCGGGAGCACGCGAACCCCGGAACTTGCCCAGTAACTCAGAAAATAACAAGCCTTAGCCAGGGCAAGGTAGGCATGGTGACTAGCTAGGCCGTTCTCGGGTATCGATTCAATTCGATTCCCGATCGAAAGGGTAGCCCAGACTTTGAAGCGAAAATAACCACCCAAAATTGGACGGGGTTGTTGAGGATACGGTACATCTTTCTCTCATGTATGCAGGCAGGCGGGGGATTAAATAATCATGCTCTGCCTTTACTCGAATGGCTCGCTGCGTCAAGTAGGCAAGGCAAGGCGGACCTCTTCCCTCCTCCCCCAATTCCACGGGAAATGTAAGAATACACGTGCATACGCCTCCTGAGATAGAGCACAGGACATTTTTTTTTTAAGAGCACCCATTTCGGATCCTTCCTTAGGCAGGCATTTCTGCCTAGACAATTTTTTTCTTACTACATACAATCAACCTCGTGATTGATTTACGATAACTGCCACGCGAGGTGTAGAATTGTTGGCGCCAGTGAGATTTTACCCAGGAGATGATGGTGTTGATACACGGTGTTCTATGGTAAAACGTTAGAGCCTTGGCTCCAAGGAGGAAAAGTGTAGGCTCAGATTGGAAAACACATGTATCGATTATAGAGAATTGTTTTTAACCCTGTTCTTGTGGTCGCTCCCAGTACTTAGAAGGAAGTATATGCCTATGAACGCCATCCTCCCCTTCCCTTCTCCTGATTAGAGAACGAGCATGAAGACATGAAGAGATGGGTATTCTACCACGGAGTCTGTTGGTGCCAGCAAGGGTAAGATTCAACCACAAAGGGGAGTAAGAGTCAAATCATGGGCGGTGCCGATAGGGCCAACTTGATCTCCGTAAGTCCGCACACAAAAACGACGTCCCCCCCACCCCCGGCAAAGAAGAGGTGCTTGTGGTGGTGGTGGAACGAGCTTGTTTCCATGACTCTGTGCTAGGTTAACCCAAAGCCCAAAGATTATTTTTGTTGTGAACCCTGGCAACCGAGGGAGATATCTTGCAGCCATCATCGTCTCACCCATTTCCTCACGTGGCTTACGTCATAGAGGATTAACAGCATCACTGAGATGAAGCCCAAAGGAGGGGAATTCAGTTTAAATTATTAAGGTTCACAGAGATTTCGGAAAAATTAAATTACATTAGAAGAAGGGAAAAGTAAAAGATGGTTTATGTTTGGACATCGGGATAGCGAATAGAAAGTTTCAGATGACCTTGGCAACAACGAAACCTTAATTCGACATCTTTGTTTGTTAGACACTGGGTTTTTTTGGAGAAAAAGGGGGGAAAGATCGAGGGAATCAGAGTGTTAATATTTTTAAAGGAAGAAAGGAAAAACACTTTAAAAATGAGGGTGTGTTGGGATTTTTCCCATGGTGGAGAAAGAATCTGAAGGAATGCGCAAAGAAGGGGGGGGCTTCCCGATGTTGTTTTTAGCGCACCCAAGAGATGATGTTGACGTGTGCTTTGTCACAGACTCGCAGCGGAGCGGAAGCGACCACTCGTGTGTCGTCAGCGCAAGGATACCCGGCAGAGCCTCATCCCTTGCTTCTGCCCGACCCGGTTGCGCACTAGCCTTGGGGTTAGGGTTTACACGAGATGCCAAGAGTTTGAGCGCCCGGCGCCACCACCCCGGCCTCGCGACAACATCCATCAGGCGGCGAGTCGATCCGAACACTGCATCCTCAGCACCCAACACCACCACACCCTCCCCCCCCCCTTCCCTCCCTCCCCAAGAGATTTGTTTGTGTCTCTGCAGTCTCCCGTTTGGTTATTTTCAGCTCACCAAAGGATTAACCACCACAACCGTGTTCTGCGACACATACTTTAGCAACACCACAAATCGCCTGTATCCGAAATGTATGTGCATCATAGTAGTAAAGTCTAATATGGGATATCTACACGTGACTACGATCGGTCCTTTTAGATGGAAGCG
The DNA here is from genome assembly GCA_024713715.1 of Morchella sp. 2018-W26. Lineage (NCBI taxonomy): Eukaryota > Fungi > Ascomycota > Pezizomycetes > Pezizales > Morchellaceae > Morchella > Morchella sp. 2018-W26. Next base: position 3,107,991 of record JAMGYX010000002.1, read on the forward strand.
GGTGGCGGCAGATATAAAAAGTAAGCATCCGAATGTTGCAGTCTTGCGACTTGCAGGACCTACATGTACCTACTCCCAGAAAAACAATAATCCCCGAATGTGATCAAAGCGCTGAGAGCGCTCATAGAACGCCAAAGAGTGGGTGCCGACTACATATGTTACATGGGGGGGGTGGGAAGGGGGAAGGGGGGGTGTGAGAGTGTGGGAGGAAGACCTATGCCATTGGGTTTAGGGGTGCTCTTGCCTGAAGTGAAGGAAGATCTTCGATGGGTACTGTTGGGAAGGGGGGGGTGTGGAAGTGATAGTATGGTATGTAGGGTATTTAGGGCATGTAGGAAGTGTAGGGTAGAATCGGTAGGGCAGGGGTGAGTAGCCATAGGGTGGGTGGGTGGGTGGTATATTGGGAAAATAAGATAAAGGGTGTGTGTAACAGTGTGGGTGTGGGTTAGGTAGGGACTGTAAGGTGGATAATTCTTCGACGTTTTGTTTCTGGCTGTTCGATACCCTCGTGGGTGGGAAGACCCAATGTGGGGCATCCATCAAGAGGTTGCGCTATGATAGAGTGGGTATCTTTTTTTTTAGTTTTAGTGTGTGTGTGTGTGGTGCAGGACATACATACAGCGACAGATATGCAGACAAAAAAAACAGAAAATCTGGTGCAGCACACCGCACCCCCTTCTTCTGTAAATCCCTGAAGTCTGCGCTAAGAGAGCATGCATGCCAAGCAAGCTGTGTGAGTTTCACCCAGACGAGCAGGATGCGGTGTGGGAGGGAAGAAGTGGGAGGGTGGCTGCTGCCTCTGTCTCTCTCCGCCCTTTCGCTCTTCCCTGCCGCCTGCAGTACTGCCGTTCTGTGCTACCACCCTCCCCGAGCCTTTTTTTTTTTTTTTTTCTTTTCGATACCACTCTTCTGCCAACCTCACCGCTGTGCGTCCTGTCGTTGCTGCAGTCTGCTGCTGCTGCTGCTGATGCTGCTGCTGCTTGTTGCTTGCTTGCTTGCTTGCTTGCTTCTGCTGCTCCGCTTCCTCTCTCTCCCTCCCACTCAACTCTCTTTTTTTTCCCACTCCTCTAACTCTCTTCTCTTCCCTCGTATCTTGAGTGTAAGTGTGTGTGCGTGTGTGTGTGTCTGTCTGTCTGTTGCTTGGGGTTTCTAAGTCTCCACTGCCTTACTTACTACCACTATCATCACTATACTACTATTCCCCTACCACCACCACCACTACCTTTTTCTACCACCACCACTACACCAGTTGTCAGAGTTGTCAGCAAGTGGTGACTTCACTACTACCCCGACACTCTACCACCATCCCCCCCCTCCCCCTCCACTCCCCAATCTCTATCACTCTCCTTCTCGCCATACTACTATCCCCCATTACGTATAGTCGATATCGTCGCCCTTCCCTCAACTATACTATAGTCGCGTCGCGATTATCTGTATCGTCCCTTAACGCACCTGGTTCTTCGAGAGAAGCCTGGTTCTGTTATTCCGTCCGAACAGGGTGAAGGACAGAAGGGAGGATCCGAGAGAGAAAGAAGAAGAAATACACGCATACGCTATAGCCCGTTGCGTTGCTCTGTGGTACGGTTGAGCCCCATCATCATCATCATACCCCCCCCATCAGAATCATCTTTGCCATTTCCGCTCCCCCATTACCATCACCATCACCATTACCATTACCACTACTTCCATCATCGTCCCATCTCTTCCCCCACAACACTCATCCCCCACTCATCATACTAGGAGTTTGGTCCTGCGTAGTCGTGGCTTCCCGTCTTTCGCCCTACATTCCCCGTGAAGCTTACAACCGCCCCTGACACTAATATTAAATAGTTCTACCCGGCCGATCTCTCCCCCCCCCCCGTCAGAGTTGAAAGTGATCGCACTACCACCACCACCATCACTACTACTACCACCATCACCACCACCCGTGTATCCGGAAATAAAATTTTATTGATCAAAATTCTTTGTAATATACTTTCGTCAAGTATACTCAGCAGCAATCTTTTGCCCCCTACACTGCATTGTTTACGACCAAACATAACGTCGCCTTCACGATAACCCCCCCCCCCCCGGTCAATAACTCTACCGGTTCATTACAAACATAAATTACCGCTACTCGTAAATTCGTCAAGGATGGCGAGCCATACCACCTCGCCTGGTCATGGGCAATCTCAGCCGCTACATCAAGCAAACGGTCACCCTCCTCAGCCGATTCAGCAGCAGCAACAACAACAGGCACGACCAACAGCATTTCAAAATCTACAACATGTGAACGAGTCAGTATGGCTTCAAATTGGTAAGCCTTCCTCGGAAAATGATCATCCTTCTTTGTGATCCTCGACTTACCCCCTACGTAGGTAGTCTGACAGAGTTGATGGGCGACTTGGACCGTGCAATGGCCGCATACGAGAACGCGCTTCGCCAAAATCCCTACTCAATCCCGGCGATGAATTCAATTTCGTGTATTCTTCGCACGAAAGAACAGTTCTCGAAAGCAGTAGAATATCTCCAGAGCATATTGAATTTGGACGGAAATAATGGCGATATCTGGGGTTCTCTAGGACATTGTTACTTGATGATGGATGATCTTCAAAAAGCTTATTCGGCCTATCAGCAGGCCTTGTACCATCTTCGCGATCCAAAAGTAATTATATACTCGTTAATGTTGTAACTGCGCTCAAACATATTAACCCCTATTCTAGGAACCTAAACTTTGGTACGGAATTGGCATTCTATACGATCGCTATGGGTCTCTTGAACATGCTGAGGAGGCGTTTTCGCAGGTTATGCGCATGGAGCCAAACTTTGAGAAGGCCAATGAAATCTATTTCAGGCTGGGTATAATCTATAAGCAACAACGTAAATACCAGCAGAGTCTTGAGGTGGGTCCACCAACATTAAAACCCATAAATCTTGGCATACAAATGTGCTAATTTAAGACTTAGTGCTTCCGCTACATTGTCAACGACCCACCCCGCCCATTGACTGAGGAGGATATCTGGTTTCAGATTGGACATGTATATGAGCAGCAGAAAGACGTTAGCCGCTCCAATTGACAAGATTGATTGTGTATTTGAGGCTGACAGTTGTCATCATAGTATAATGCCGCGAAAGACGCATACATGCGTGTTCTTGAATCTGATCCAAACCATGCCAAGGTCCTCCAGCAGCTTGGGTGGCTTCATCACCAGCAGAGCAACAACTTTGATAGCCAACAGCTTGCCATTGAGTACCTTGAGAAATCAGTTAGTGCTGGTATGTATTTTGCTAGAATTTGTTCTTCGGGTAATAAAATAGAGCTGACCATGCAAAAAGATAACTCGGATGCCCAAAGCTGGTACCTGCTTGGACGATGCTACATGTCCCAACAGAAATACCCCAAGGCGTATGAAGCTTATCAACAGGCTGTTTATCGCGATGGTCGCAACCCAACGTTCTGGTGCTCTATTGGCGTTCTATACTACCAGATCAACCAGTACCGTGACGCCTTAGATGCGTACTCCCGGGCAATCAGGCTGAACCCCTACATATCCGAGGTTTGGTATGATTTAGGGACATTGGTACGAAACAATCTATCCCCGCCCCGGGCTGAGCGTGACTAACACGTTACCTTAGTATGAGTCGTGTAACAATCAAACAAACGATGCGCTTGATGCCTATCAACGTGCAGCTGAGCTAGACCCTAAAAACCAACATATTAAGGCTCGCCTTCAGCTATTGAGAAACGGCCAGTCTTCTGGTGTAGCACATCAAGCAACCGCACCGCCTCCACAGGATGTGCATCCTCAGGCCTATCAGGCCGCAGGGGTTGGCGGTCCTCCAGGGCCACAATGGGGTTCACAGGCGCCTCAAGCGCCCCCACAAGCTCGTGCGCAGCAACACCCCCCCCCTCCACTTCCCCAGCTTCCTCAGCACCAGCAGCAATTGCAGCAGCCCCAGCAGCAACCATATCGTCCTGTGGATCAGTCTGGCCCGCCACCACCACCGCCACCGCCGCCACAGCGACACATGGATCATAGTCCGGACCTCATGCGGGGACGAGTTGATGACAACAGGCACCACCTTAGAAGACCACTCTCGCCCTCGCCAAAGTTTCCGAGTCACCCACCCCAGTCAGGTCCGTTCCAGCCTTCTCAGCAAAGTCAGCAACAGCAGCAGCCGCCCCCAAATCGCATTCTAAATCCCCATCATGGCTCACAAGTTATATTGCCACCTGCATCGAATGGTAATCCAATGACTCTTCCACCGTATGGTGCTCACAACAGCCCTCCACCAGTGGAGGTTAAGGCCATTGTTGACGAGCACCTCCCCTCACCAAACACAGGTTATCCTCACCATTCATCTTCACAGGGTGGCATCGCTGGCGGCGCACCACCACCCGCCTCGGCCACAATGGCAGCGGAAGCAGCGGCTCGCGAACGGGGTGAACGGGGTAGTGAGCGGGACGAGAAAACTCTTTTCAATAAAAGACAAAGGGATTGGGACGAGGAAGATCCGCAGCACATCAAGAAGCCGGCATCAGACGAGAACAAAGCTAGGCTGGATGATATCCATCATCATCGGCCATCACCCCGTATCCCCTCTCCACATCAACAAGAGTCTAGAAGGCGAAGCTCCTCAGAAAGACCAGAATATCATCATGGCCAACCGTCGCTTCCCTCTCAGATACGAGATCACCACCCATCAAATGCCCTCCCTCCGATTAGCCAACTTCCTCCTATGGCAGAAAACAGTTCAAGAACAGAAGCACTAAGAATGTCGGAAACTCCACGAGAGGACCGAAAGGAAATTATAGAGCCACCTGCCAGAAAGGTCGAACTAGACGAGGATTATGATAACGAGGAGATGGGTGATGCAGAAAGGGATCCTTCAGGCAAGGGACAAGCCACTGAAGGTCCAAATGGTGTTACTAGTGGACCCTCAGGCGACAACTGAGACTCTTTTTTTTTTTGGACTGAAAGGCTGCGATCTTTAAGATCAAGGTTTTGGACATGGGCTAGGGGTGTTTTCGAAATTTCTCGGTATCTACGGTTTCAGGCAAGGCGGCACTCTAAGTTGCGTCTGCTTCCCCAATAATAAAAAAAATTTTTTTTTGCGCTAGTTATTGGGGGCGTTGCGTGGTTTATGACAAGCTCCCCCGTTATTATCGTACTTTACTGCCCTAAAATTCTTTCTTCCATTTGTTATATTTGATCCACACTTTGTGTTAGTCTACTTTGTCTTCGTGTGTTTTCTTTTTATCCTCTTTTTTTCTTTCTTTTTTTGGTGTTCATGTAATTTTTCGGAACTTTTTTTTTTTGAGTCGAACTGGTTGGATTTAGGTAGATTAGTAGTGGGCACAGCAGCAGCGAGCCTAAAAATAACTGGGTACCGTAAAGATTGATGACGGAAATTAACGAAACCGGTAAGGGGGAGGGTATTTGAGTTTGTTCAAACTTGTTAGGAAAGCATTGAGGCGAATGGAACTCGGTATAGGAGGGTTCTTCAGAGAATGCTATCTCGTTGTTTCAAATGTCCGCATGGCGCTTGGGGAGTCATTATTTCTTTATCTTTACTTTCTCAATATTCGTTTCATTTTTTGTTAACTATTACTTACTTTTGTGAGAGTGCAAGTGTGCTCTTTCCGTTGAAAGATTGGGCTGAAGCGTGTATGTACAACTATTGAAGGGAAAAGAAAAAAAAGAATCACGATCACTTAAAAAATCAAGGACCACAACACCAAAATAGTAATAAAAATAACTACTTGGATAGAAAGAGCAGATACCCTGTTACGACTTACTTGTTGTAATTGTTATTGTTATTTAATTGTAACTGCTAATATTGCAACTGCTAATATTGCCACAATTTACCTATTCTGTCATGTCATTATTACTTTTGGTAGGTACTGAGTTCGGTTTGCTGCGGTGGTAGTTGTAGTGGTGGTTGTGGGGGTGTTGCGGTGGTAGATGCCCAGCATAGTTAAGACAGCAGCCGCAAGCTCCGAGTTTGTTGTTCGCATGCGGTCTGGTTGCCGCAACGCCCAGGCTGCCCAGCGCCCAGAGGTTTGGCATATGGCGGAAATTCTCACCACCGCCTTGGCCACGGCGCTGTTGGGTTGTATGGATCTCTTGGTTTCTCTCGGCGCTGTGTGTGCTTCCCACACATACCAGACATGGCAAAGGGAGGAAAGGAAGGGGGGGGGGAGGGAGGGAGAGTTTTTTTTTTGGTCCCCATCTTCTCTTCCTTTCCCATTTTCCTCTTTGAACCCTTTTTTTTTTTCTTTGAAAAAAAAAAAAAAAAAACCACTGGCCCATTACCTTTTCTTTTCTTTTATCTCTTCCCTTTTTGATTGTTAGGAAAGAGAAAAGGAAAAAAAAAATACTTGAGGGCTTACCTTCTTGCCCCCCCCCCCAATCCCCCTTCCGCACTCTGGAAGGAAGGAAATGGTCCCTTGCCCCCCCATCCTCATCCCTCCCTCCCGCCCGCTGCGTTCTTGTTCCCAGGGTTGATCGGTTTCTGGAGCCTTTGATCGTAGCTCATATCGTATTGTTCAGCTTGTTCAACCCCCCCCCCCCCCCCCCCGCCCCCCCCCCCCCCCGTCGGTCGCGTTTTGCTTGCTTGTACCTAGCATAACCATAACCATATCCTACATCCACACCCACTCACCACCCCATCCTGCCGCTCCCTGCATGACGCCTAATTCTCAGTCGCCGCCAGGACTGGCGGCCCACCCGAACCGGAGCCCTGACGTCGCTATCGACGGGCGGTCGCACGAGATCCAGAGCTCGGTTGAAGCGGCGCGATCCGAGGGATTGGTCCAGGTTCAGTCGGGACTTGGGGGCGGAAGTGGTGGTGGTAGTGGTGGTGGTAGTGGGGGTAGTGGTGGAAGCTATAGTTGTGGAGCTAAGTGTGGTGGTGGTGGTGGTGCTGGGAGGTGTAGTTGTGGTAGTTGTGGTGGTGGACGAGGAAAAGGTTGTTGCAATGTTGAAGGTTGTGGGAGAAGTGGCGGTGGGGTCGTAGCGGTGGTGCCCAACAACCTGGCCGTCACTTTCTCAGTGGACAGGACACAGGAGCAGCAGCAGCAGCAGCAAGGAAGACAGCAACAATGTGTCGATGGTGGTTCAAGGTCAATGGTAGATCGTATTGCATCTCCTCCTGTTACCGCGACGCCGATACCGACCCAGCATGGACATCAGAGGCCACGCTCAATTGAGTCTCTGGAGGGCATAGAGAATGCTGGGGTTTCTGGGGCGACAAGAGAGACATCTTCGTATGTCTGGCGCATTCTGGTAAGGCCCCCTAGAAGCGTCATGGTTTTTTTTTATATCCCCATATATGCCCAGCGCTAGTTGGTGGTTTGGTGGTTGGTGGTCATGGTGATCTTTTGACCGTGCCCCACGACTCCCCCCCATCATGGGGAATCACTCTGTACTGCCTCCCTCTCAGCTAGCTAGCTAACCAGCCCATGTCATATATATATATACCTCCCTAAAACCTACATTAGCATGCTGGAACAAAATAAAAAGAGGGAGGGGGGGGGGAAAGAATTGGGGGAGAGGAATTGATCTTATGTAGTAGTATATATAGCTAACCTCACTCACCTCACCCACTCTAGGTCTACCTCGCATTTATTAATCCATTCCTCTGTCTCGTCTGCTCCCTCTACGCCCTCCTCGTTCTCTTCGCTATACTCATCACCTACCCCCTCCGGAGCTTCTTCCTCCCCAAGACGTCACCCACATATCCTTCGACCCTATACCTACCACAATTACTGATACTGCACATGCGCATGATATACCCACAGCCAACGTCGACACTACCGTCGCCCGACGACTTTGACCCCATCCGCCTGGTGCTGGTGCACCTGTTTGGGCCGTTCCTGGCGGGCGTGGCGGCGGCCGTGGGGTGGGTGCTGGTCTTTGTGTGGATATATACAGAGGTGCTGTTAGGGGAGAAGAACGATGGGAGGGGCGCTGAGTATCGCGCGGTCATGTTTGTGAAAAGGAAGTGGGAGGAGTGGATCTTGGTTGCGCTGAAGCCAAAGAGCTTGGATGGGTATTAGTGACTTTTAATGTTTCTTTCTCCCATTCGTTTCTGTTTTTCTGTTTTTCTTTTCTTTTTTCTCCTTCTTACCATTATTTTTTTTATTTTCTTCTGAGTGATATATTTACTTTTTTCTCGTCACTACTGTATTTCCTTGTGGGAAGCCCAAGGGCAGGGGAGTCTGGCTTATATTTACCTTTGGCCATTTGGGAATATGTGTATTTTGGACATCACCTATTATTTCTTTTTTTTCCCCTCTCTTCTTTTTTCTTTTCTCTCTCTGGCGTTCGTTTTCATTTCTTTTCTCTTAGGTGGAATGGATCATTGGATTGGATTGCAACATTGTCACGACCCTCGATATCAGAGATACAATTGTCACAGTAGTTAGTGGCTGTATGCTCTACCCTTTTTTTTTTTTTCCTGCCCAACCACATCATGTATGCTCAAAACAAAAATGCTATCTCAGTTAATTGGGAAGGGATAAACATTCAAATTGTTCCTGGTTAGTGTTTTACTAGAGTTGGTACATGTACTAAATGTATGCAGGGCCAATACCTGGAGTGCATGTAGCTAGAGTAGAACCCCCCCCCCCCCTCCTCCGATCTCTCTTGGCCGTCATCTTATCAATCGCATCACCTCATCCTATTCTCGAAATATATGTATGCAGGTTAAAATTAAGACAGATCTAACGAGGCAGGCTACAAGGTAGTGGTGATGAACATGTAACACAGACACAGACACTCCCTCCCTGCACACGATCTGAGTTCCGAGGTCTGGAACCATACGCAAACCCCTGCACCCCCACACACACACTCATACGCGGGGAGGCTTGAGCGCCGCTTAGTTTGTTAGGTTTGTCATCACGTCATATGGCTTGGGGGTTTTTTTTTTAAAAAAAAAAAGTCTCAGTGGGTGAGTTGACAACTCACCAGGTAACTACATAGCTCTTGTTTTAAGTTTAGGTTTGGGATAGGGTGGGTGGGTAGTGGGGGAGCATAGTCATGGCTTGTCACTCGGTGATGGTTTACGCTAGATTTTTATTTTGAGACTCTCATCCCCGTGGTAGTAGTAGAAGATAATAAAAAAGAAATCTAGGTAATACCCTCCATAGAGTGCTTACCGAAGTTCTACGCCCAGCTTCTCAACAACGGCAGTCCTCACGTCTTCCTGCAGCTTGTTGATCTCCTCGTTCGTCAGGGTCCTCTCCAGACTTCTGTAGTTGATCCTAAAGCACACACTCTTCCTACCCGTTTTAGGGTGTGTGAACTCATCCACCTACCCACCCGTCGCTCACGTAAGTCGCTAGTCCATCGCTTTATCATAAGTCGGGAAGGGAGAGGGGGAAGTGCATACCAGCCTAACGTCCTCTACAAGATCTCCCGCAACCCCGCGTACGCATTCCATCATGTCGTTCTCATGGAAGCCTGCACCAATACCTCCACCAGCAGCACTGCTGGAACTCTTGAGCCAGAATGCGATATCCTTGAAGCAAGGTGGGTATTTTGAGAATGGCACAAAGCGGTCAATCTTAGTCTCCGAGAACTGTTCCAAGAAGCGGGGGTCACGGCTCCAGAATAGTCTAATGTCGGGGATGCCAAAGAGTAGCATCGCAACACGCTCGAGACCAACTCCAAAAGCCCAGCCTAACTTTGAGGGAACACCTAAACAACATCAGCTAATTTCCTTTGTTGGAGTTATTTAGTACTGTAATGCTGCATACCAGCGTTTGTGGGAAGGTGCTGCTGTACCACGCCGCACCCTAAGAGCTCTAGCCAGTCGCCCTGCCAGAACACTTCAAGTTCCCATGAAGGGCTCGTGAACGGGAAGTAGGCCTCAATCCACCTCACTCTTAATGGCTCTTCGTCACCCTTTGCCTCTCCCGCTGCAATGGCAGCCTTCTTGGCCTGCCCAAAGACTTCTACCACGACGTTTTCCAGACTCCGCTTGAGATGTGCCGCGATAGCTTCGGCTTCCTCTACTGTATGTGAAGCCTGCAGGGGGTTCCGCTCAGGGTGTATGGTAGGATTAGGGTCCTCAATAACCATATCGTGTTTCGGAAGCTTCTCAAAGTCAGCCCAGACAGCAGCAGCTACATTCCCACCATGCTCATCCCGTGACCACATGCGAGCGCCCTCCATCTGATGGAACACCGGGTAGTGGCTTCTATCGATCGCATCGCGGCGGTAGACATCCGCCGATATGAGAAAACCGTCGCTTTCCTGCGCGCGGAAGGTGTCAGCTTGGTGAGCACTCGTATGGGTGCGTAGCACGGTGGAAGCGTTGATATAGTAGGTGTCAGTTTTGCTGCGTCCAGGGTGTTCAAGTGGGAAGCCGAGGGAGTCGAAGTTTTGATGAACAGACACAATGGGGGAGAGGTCATTGTAAGGCTTGTAGGTGGTAGCGGGGAAACGGGACTCGATAAGCTTGCGGGTTATTGCAATCGGGTGCGAAGGTTGCAGGTGCAGCTTTCGAGGAAGCGCGGAGGCTATATGAGGAGGGAGATTTGTCCAACTGTCAGTGGGGAATTGTTGGTTCCCGAGCTCAATTGTAGACTCTATAAGAATGCCAGGCTGTGAGTATCAGCGCACGTAATCTTTTTTATTTGTATGTATATTTTGGTAACAGTAGACAGAGACGAACTTGAAGACAAATTTCTCCTCTTATGCCATTGTCCAATCACAGAGACTTGACGAATACGAAAAGTTGACTGTGTGCCCCCTACTCCTCCCCAAACTGAGGCCTCATACAGTATTTTTGACGAATACAACCGCATCTCGAATTTTCGTTCCTGGGTCGGGGTTTGGACGGCGGGACAGCACCTGGTTGGAGTTGAAGTTAGCGGCTCTGTTGCATCTACCCAACCCTAACCCTCCATTGGCGTAATCATTGGCTGTATCATGCATAATCACCCGACACAGCGCCTGGTTTTATGGGTTGCATGTATGTACGAAACCCGAGACACAAAAACGTCCGAAACTTTATTTTCACCTCCATTGAGCGCCTTTAAGAGGCATGTCCAGCATTTAATCAAGGGATGCTCATATATGCGATACAGTAGTTACATGTCTTGCAATGCGCCACCTCCCTTGCGCTGGGTACTGGTGTTGAGTACTCTAATCTAGACTACATGTAGCCTTGCGTCTATTCGCATGACTATGGAAATAAATGGATTGCGAATATGCCCTAGAATTGCATAACCGTAGGTAGATGGCTATCTATCGTTTGTGTCTTAGTTAGCCAACGGGCTGTTAGAGCTACTGCTGGAGCGGACGATTTACTGTACTGAGCCTAAGAGGTGTGCACATGTGGCTCCCTTCCCTTCAGAAACCCATTTGGATTGATGCTTAAAGTAGATATGTTGATTTTGGAGATGTCAGGTACTAGTAGATAGTACATACACAGATCCACGGGAAAGAGCCCCAACATTAAAAATACGATATAAAGGGGCAATAGTGATAGTCAAAGGCTTAATGGGAAAGCGGGTATGACCTCATATCGAAAACACAACGGACCTGTGTTCGGATAGATAAGTCATGTCGAAATCTACATGTACTCAAGCACACGCATGTACACGTAGAGCGTAATACATGCTCTTCATCCCGTCTGATATGTAACCACCATATATATTGTAGCCATATACATAAATCACCACTTTCTACCAACAGCGAGTGCTTTCCATGATCCAGGGATACTAGCTGCAGTCTTGTTCTAACCTATATGTGAAGTGCCTCTCTCTATACACCTCTTGCTTGACCCTTTCCTAACCTTCACTCAAGGGTGAGGTAGATTGTTTTATATTACCTCAGAATGTATCAACCGTATAGTCTTCTAGCTTTTCCTCATGAATATGGGTAATCAAAAATCTTTATTCACTCTCCACCGACTAGATCAAGGCGGGAGAGACCAGAGCATAGGCCTTACAATTACATTGCATGGAGAGCGTCTGCCCTAAATCTTTGAAACCTATAGTACCAAAAAGAGGAGTGGGATCACTACTGTATCCCTAATCAATAGGCTAGTAACGCGGTAAGGATATAGTATTGGTACAGTACTCTTCCTCCAATGCCGGTTTAATTCGGTATTTGTCACTGAATTCCGTAGACGAACTCCTGGGGTATGGTTAAACGGGGGGTATGACTGATACCACCCAAATTCAGTAATGAATTAAACGAAATTCTTAAGAACAGATGGTACTCTTTGTAAGAATATGGAGAGCGTTCTTTTAATTGTCAGGACCCACCAAGAGCATTGTTTTGTTGAACTTGGTTTTCAAATTTATGAGAAGTTAGTCGTACCCCCAGGATAACCATACCCCAGGAGTGCGTCTAGTCCTATGGTAGTGATTTCACTCGTTTTTTTCATACTGTAGTGATCAAAGGTTATAATATACCCGCTAAGGAGGTTTACAATCACAACTAAGATACCCTCGAATTCCAAGGCTCATTCCACCGACTATGAATACTCTCGAACCCCGCCTAGCGCTTATTTTTAAGTTTGAAGTAAGTTTAGAAATATGGTTTGAGAATCTTAAGTCTTGATCTCCGCGGTGGAGGCCAGTTTTGGCCAGGTTTGGGTTCCTCTGGTCAGTTCATGGCCCCCACTACTACGGCTATACACACAGAGTAGCAGTAATGAAAGCCTAGAAATGCGAGAAATAACATATAAAGCCCAATGGGAAGAACTGGTCGGGTGTTAGGTGGAGGGGTACGTAGTAAAGGGTTGGTAGAGGTGCAGAGTGATATTTCATGACGAGAAAAGCATTTAGATCCAAGATAAAATGTGTTTTGGTACACATTTTCTTGCACGCTTGCGGAATTGTCGTTCGGTGCATCATTTCAGTGTAGCCGGAATTAGAGCACATATACAAGCCATAGATACATGTAGTCTCTGAAGCCCGGTTCACCCAACTACATAATTTCCTCTCATGCTCAGTCCATTGGTCGTTCGAACCAAATCATTCGGCTGAAGAGTTTCAGCGATGTTTTTTTTTTGCATTATTAGATAACTGCATATTGCATTCCCTAGCAAACGTGAATGTTTTTTGTAGTTGACCGATGTTACCCTGTTTTATATTTACAGCTGAGAAAATACCTTTTACCCAATATAAATAGCTAGGAGGAGGGAGATGTGAACACTATACTTTACATCAATATAGACACCAGAAGTGGAGAAGCGAGAAAGGAAACCGTAATAGAAATACAAATGAAAAAAGGAAAGAAACCCGGTATTATTTTTTTTTTGGCCCCACAACCCATCAGATACGCCCCAGAAGCAGGCAAGCTACTTCAACAGAACCTTACGGGGTTGCTACAACGCCGACCTTGGCAGCCTATATAAAAAAATCATTAGTTAATACTCTAATTTAAAGCAATTAACCTATCTACGTACCCTAATAGTTCGCCCATTCAATGTGAAGCCGGTTTGCTGCACGTGGAATACCAAACCAGGCTCTTTGTCTGCCATCGGTACCTGGAACATGGCCTCATGCTTGTTGGGATCGAACGCCTCACCAATGGGGTCGACCTTCTCCAATCCATGCTTCTTCAGTGTGTTCAACAGGATACTCTCTGTCATCTTCAACCCATTGTAGAGATCCACAAGCTCCTTCTTATTCTCGGCGTCAGCTCGGCTCTCTTCAGGAACAGCAGAGAGGGCACGGTCGAGATTGTCAACACTGTCAACAAGGTCTTTGGCGAACTTTTGGATAGCGTAGTCTTTGGCAGCCTTCTTGTCACGCTCAGTACGGTCCTGGAGGTTGCGGAAGTCGGCGACGGTGCGTGTGAATTTATCCTGTTTTCGATTAACTCAGTGCTGGTCCAATTGATATGTTCTGAGAATAGTGGTCCTGGGCGAAATTACTTTGAAATCCTTTGCCTCCTCAGTCTTCTTTTCCAGCTCCTTCTTTAAAGCCTCCAATTCAGCCTTTAAATCTCCGTTTCCATTGCCATTTGAGGCAGCGGTAGCTTCAGGTTTTGGCTCCTCAGGCGTCTTCTCTGGTGCCGCCTCTGTAGACATAAAACGGGCCCGGGATAGTTTAGGGGCGCATTGTCGGATGGATGGAAGGAGGAGTGAAGATGAAGGCTTCGCCGCGGCGGCGAATGACCTAGATGAGAACTGGCGGGATTGCTGAATGAGGGCACGGCGGAACATTGTGATCTTAGGCCTTTCTTCTGAAACTAGAGGTTATTTAAGGGCGGTGGTGTGGGATTTAGAGAGGGGTGGTGGTGGTGGTGGTGGGCGGTGGGGGTTTAGATGGATACTCAAAATTTCTAGTCGTCTTGGGTCCGCAAAATTTTGGCACACAATGGGAGCCTTGGCACATGGATAGAAGGATGTGGGGTTACCATGACAGGGGCTACGAGCCTCGGGCGTGCTCTGCTACTCGCAAACAATAAACAATAATACCTCCATGGCTTCTCAAAAGACCGAAAACAGTGTGAATGATGTGTTGGCCGTATGCTACTAATTTCTTTTTCAGTATACAGCTCTTGGCTGACTTTCAGTAGAGTCTGGAGAATGTGATACGCGCAGATACAGAAGCAACTATAGGAGATCTGGACCTCCTGAACCGTATCAACCTCCACGCGAAGGAGCGGTACCAGGCTATGGCGAATGCGGCTGAAGGGCTACAAACTGATAGCGAGTATTTGACCCAGAAATGTAACTAAACCTGCTCACGGGGAAGGAGGGGATCTGATGAGGCGTTTGTAGACACGGATATCGAAAAGTATAAGAGTCAGGTCGATGTACTTGATGAGAGAGTCAGCGATTTAGAAGCTGTTGTGAAAGAACTCGAGGAATGGACAGGAGAGCTTGGTATGTTCTGTTATTCTGAAACTGGGAGCTATTTTATTGATTATGGATTGGGAATACAGAAATTAAGGTTAGGAGGTTAGCAAAGCGTTAAGTTAGGATAAGTTGTAATCTTAACACATCGTTTCTTTTTCCCTTTCGTTTTTATACGGTCCCAACTTGAGTATGTATACACTTGAGGCTAGACGTCCTTGAGGTTTAATGGAATAATCAATCATATATGAGCGACAGCCCTACATGTAACACATGTACCTACATGTGTATAGACTGCAGTACCTGTCATTCTTTTGGGACAGTAAGATGTTCGGCAAGGTTACTGGCTGCGGGAACGATGTCTAATTCAAGTAATACGGTCAATAAACATAACATACATGTAGGTACGATACAGTCCAAAACCTTATACAACTACATGTACATGTACATGGTACATTGGGCACACCGAAATTAGGTGGTCATGTCTTACTTCACAGCGTAGGATGCGACAGTGTGCTTCCTGACTTCGCCATCAAACTTCAAACCGCATAAATGAAGTGTTTTGAAAAAGTGCAATTCCAGCCTTCAGTGACGTATTTTATCATTTTTCAGCTGTTTGTGTTCAACGCTAGCAATTATGACAGTGAGGCTCTCCAAAAGAAAATTCAATGGTGGGATGACTCCCTCTTAACAACGACCACACCCCACCCCCCCACCGAGCCCCTCCCCATCCAACGTCAGAGCATCCTCTCCAAGTCCTGCATTAAACTCAACCACCCCCGATCATCTTAGTTGAAATACTGTGGTCAACGCTTCCTAAAAACTAGAAAGCGCAAAAGAAGAAATCTCCCGCATATCCGCCCTCCTCACCCGAAAATCATGTCGCTCACAAACTCCCGCTACTACCCTGAGAAGTATCCAGAAGTCGATAGCTATGTCATGGTCAACGTGAAGCAGGTAAGTTTTATTCTCACTGGGCATCGTCTGTTGTGTAGCGTATAGGGCTCATCTGCCATAGATCGCCGAGATGGGTGCCTATGTCAAGCTTCTTGAGTACGACAACATCGATGGGATGATTCTCCTCAGCGAGCTTTCCCGAAGACGTATCAGGTCCATCCAGAAGCTTATTCGTGTCGGCCGGAACGAAGTTGTCGTTGTTTTGCGTGTTGACAAAGAGAAGGGTATGCGATCAAATTTTTCCTTTGATTTCAAACGCGGCAAAGGATAACTGACATGAAGTGTTATGCAGGTTACATCGATCTTTCCAAGCGTCGTGTCTCCGCTGAAGATGTCGTCAAGTGCGAGGAACGGTTCAATAAATCAAAGATGGTTCACTCCATCCTGCGACATGTCGCTGAAAAGACCAAGGAGCCCATCGAGCAGCTCTACGAGAGCATCGGCTGGCCATTGATGAAAAAATACGGACATGCCGTTGATGCCTTTAAGTTTTCTATTACGTGAGAACTCTTTGTTGATATACATTCGAAATTACTCTAACACATCCGTAACAGTAACCCTGACGTTTGGGAAGGCATTGAGTTCCCATCTGACGCTGTCCGCGATGAGCTTACCCTATACATCTCAAAGCGTCTTACACCTCAGCCCACCAAGGTCCGTGCCGATGTTGAGGTTACATGCTTCGGGTATGAGGGAATCGACGCCGTCAAGGAGGCTCTCCGAAGAGCGGAGGCCAAGAACACACCCGAGACTCCAGTTAAGGTCAAATTGGTCTCACCCCCGCTATACGTCTTGACCTCGCAATGTTTGGACAAGAACACTGGAATCCAGGTCCTCGAGGAGGCCATCGTCGAAATAGAGAAGAGCATCAGTGCCGCCGGGGGAAGTTGTGTCGTGCGAATGGCACCAAAGGCAGTCACTGAGAATGATGACGCTGAGTTGCAGGCTTTGATGGACAAGAAGGAGAGGGAGAACCTGGAAGTCAGCGGTGATGAAGACGAGAGTGTCAGTGATGAAGATGTCTAGAAAACTGGGTCTGTATGTATATACAGCACGAAAAGTTTTGTTTGTTTGTTTTCTGGATGGATGGTTTTTCCTTTTTTTTTCTTTTCTTTTCGAGAAGGGAGTACATATTTCTTTTATCTTCTTCTTTCTTTCTTGGCGATGATGATGTTATAGCCATACTTTCACGAGCATTGAGGTTACTCCAAGGTTAGCTCTTGATACCAGGGGTGATTGGGGCAGGCCTTTAACATATGTATGCACAAATTTTATGGAACAGTAAGCTTAAACTGAAAAAATTCTGGGTGTGATTCCGAAGGGAAGGAATCCTCCCTGTGTATATATCTCGTAATCTCAGCCCAGTTACTCGTCATGGTAAATAAACCCCCTTCACTCTCTCATTAAAAACTAGCAGCTAAGTCCATTATCCAAGGATTTATATCCTCGTAGTTTACATGGCTTTCTACATGAAATCTCAACCTACACAACGGTTGAATACTAAACAGAGTAATATATTGGATGACTTCCCGTGGAAATTTAGATTCCACAATCTGAATTTGAACAGGGCCGGGGGGGGGGTCGGTTCAGATCCCTAAACTTCAGAAACCTGGAAAGTAGTAATATGATTGGTTGTTTGTGAGCCTTGCTAGAAAATCTAGGTTCTAAGTTTTCTACGGGAAGTCATCCATTAAGTCTTGTATATTAAATACAAGCTTTCTCGCATCGTTTTATCTTGACAACCCCTTATCCTTCCGACTAAAGGGCGCCATGGGTTAAGGTTTAAATGTGAGGAGTATACAGGTTAGCCTTGCGTAACAGATGCACCCTATGATTTAATCTTACTACATGTACATGTAATTACTACTTTAACAGGCCTAGAACGCCTCCCCAAAGGCGCGTGTAGTTGGATATAGCCGCCTAATCAAATCTACGAAGGGTACGTACTCTTCAGCCCTACCTTCAAAGACCCAACATTTTACATGTATCGAGTAATCCCTCCCCCCCGAGATCTCTTTAATTAACATAAAGAAAGTATCTAAGTACTTTACATAGGTACATGTATACATCTCATGACCATAAAACCTGAATATACCAATATTGTGAAATTTATGATCGTAATTGAACAACAATACCCCGGAAGCTTTCATACGCAACCTCGAACCGATTACCATACCTGGGACCAATGATCATCTCCTCAGCCAATGATTACATCGCCTGCCAATGATTACATCCCAATCATTTTCTACAGGATGGCCACTAACAAAAGACATGTACAACAACTCCCCTTCCGAAATTATAGTGGAAATATTGAATTCACAGACTATCACTCGTTAAAGTATGTTGGACACACGGGAAAGGACTTTTAATATATAGAAGCGAATGATGTAGATACTCAGATTCCGAACAAGGACACATTGGGAGACCTCTGATTAAGCAATGAAATGACTTAGAGTTAAGGTTTAGGCATCATTAATGCGTGTGGTTTGTTGTCCTCTTTGTTTTATAATTTACCTTCCTCCAGACGAAAGGTCTTTGGTCAAACGACACCCATGTAGTACATACAAACCTACGAGATCTAAAGATCCTACCCCAAACATTTATAGCGCACTTTTGCTCTCTTTATGGTCCGGTATAGTTTTTTTTTCCCCGGA
Source organism: Morchella sp. 2018-W26 (assembly GCA_024713715.1). NCBI lineage: Eukaryota > Fungi > Ascomycota > Pezizomycetes > Pezizales > Morchellaceae > Morchella > Morchella sp. 2018-W26. The sequence continues at coordinate 3,126,410 of JAMGYX010000002.1, forward strand.
ATGCTTGCAGGATGTACCTTACCCTTATGGATGCAGTCATAATCATTGATAAAATTTCAAAGCCATCAGATCTAGAACATACATGACTGCATGTATTTGATCTGCAAGGAACGGTATAAATGCGTCAAAAACTTTTATGTAGATACGCTCCTCTTAAGATAGTCATATCAGCAGCAACCAGTAAATTGCCGCTTACCTTTATTATTTGTTTTGTACGCTTACCCAAGTATGTAGTACTCCAGCCCTTTAGACCAAGCAAAAAACATTTGTCCATGTACACTGTAACGTTTAACTCCTACATTCCATGGTATTGCAAGGCCACGGAATGCAGTTCTTAACACCAACCATCCCGTGCCCTAATAGATCAGCCCCCCCTCCCACCCCTAAGAAACGCATCATAAAGCCCTCAAAAGAATCTTTACCGAAATTTTCACGAGGTTCACCTAGATCTTGAACCAAATACGACTTCTTAACAATATTCATAGGCCGTTATCGGATAAGCCATACCCTAACCCTTAGTGCAGGATGTCTGAAGATCCCGAACATTACAGGAGTCTGCAGCTCTACAACGAAACAACTGGTAGTAGTAGCTCAGACCTTACTATGGCGTCCACCGATGACCCTTTCAACTGCCGTTTAACATTTACGCGCCTCCTCTCACGGCTTAACGCCTCCGCCGGCGCGTCCAAACAATGCGCGCAATTCGCACTGCGAAACCGAGAGCTCGACGAGGACCTATTCAGCGTCATTTTAGAGCAGCTCCAATCTGTATGTTGTTTTTCACCAACTTCTCGCGAGTTATGAGGCAAGTGAGAACTAATCAGGAGTTAGGACGAATGCACTATGAATACCCGCGTAAACATGCTTTACTTCATCGAGGTTCTTTGCGACATGAGCATGAAGACCGAGTACCGGGGCTATGTGAAGATGATTCAGAGGGATCTCATGCAGATCGTGGACACGGTTGTCCCAAACGATCCAGAGGGTGCTGCCAATGTGGGAACTGTTAGGAAGGTTTGTTTAATTACGATAACTGCGCAAGGAGGTGGACTGACAGGGTCGGCAGATTCTTCAAAGTCTAGGGGATAAAGGAGTTGTTGAGGAAGGCATGATGCAGGAAGTTGGAAATATGTTGTCGGAAAGGGAAGTTGAACATAAGTATGCCTCTTACTTTCTTGCTATCTTAAAATGTTGGAATTTGCTAAGCAGTTGAGAAATGATAGGGCTGCGATCGCATCACCGGCTGGAAGTATTTACGATGACGACGACGAGGAACCCGGCGGTGAGGGCAGGGGTCCGGCCACGAAGAGGAAGTTCGATGATGCGATCATCCAACAGCGAATGGAAGAAGATAGAGAGCGTGTAGGTTTCTTTTTGAGCGAAAGATTATGTACGAGTTATTATTGATAATTGGCTGACATGATGCAGCATAAACGTCTGCGTGAAAACATCTGGGCAGTCGGGTACCCAGAGTGGGATGGCCACAACCCGGAATTCGAAAAAGCGTGGGATCAAACGAGCGATCTGGGTCCGGACGACTTCGAAATCATGCGCGAAGAGAATCAGACATTGGCCTCTTCGATCGCCTGAACAAACAAAGACCTACAACTTACCACTCATCGAGGGAATACGTCATGCGTCCTTGGGACGCCTTGAAGAGACATTTGATGATGGTGATGTCTAGTTTGTTATTTTGGTTTTTTCCTTTTCTTATGTTCCTAACTGCTATTCAATATACATGTAACTACATGTATAGAGGGACCTTTGGTTTGTGTGGCGTTCTAGGCTAGGGTAGTTTGTAATATTACATCTCTTACTTCTTTCACATCTTCTAAATTCTGTAACTGCCTGTACAATAGAATCGAACTCAGTGAAGAGAATGGACACTGGGCATTAGGAAAACTTTGGGGGGGAAATACTTTGTACAACGTGGCCCAAGAATGGTATACCCGACTCTTGATCATGGAGTTTGCTGTTTCTAAAAATGCATATTTACACCCAAATCCTGTCAATACAGATCCCTCCCACCCTCTTACTCCAAAACCGCAACAGCACCAAGATCCTTCAAAGTCTTCGCTATCTTTTCTGCCTCCTCCTTCACAAGTCCCTCCTTCAGCATCTTTGGTACGGACTCGACGAACTTCTTCGACTCGACCAGTGACAATCCGAGGAGAGACTTGACCTCCTTGATGATCTTGGGCTTAGCCGCGGCGTCGAAAGACTGGAGCTTTAGGTTGAACATAGTCTTCTCCTGAATAGGCTCCTCGGCAGCCTCCTCTGGCGCGGCGGCGGCAGGAGCAGCCGCAGCACCAGCCGGTGCGAAAGACTGAAGCGCAACGTCGGGGATATTGAGGCGGGTCTGTAGTGGCGGAGGTTGTGTCAATAACAGCAACAATTCGAAGCAACCTTGGCGGGGTGGGTGGGAGGTGGGGCATATATATAATGTGGGGGGATATCGAAAAGGGCCTCGCAGGTCTCAATTGACAGCGAAAGTGCACACCTTCAACAAGGAAACCAAGTCAGCAGTCTCCAACAGTGTAAGACCGGAGATCTGGTCTACAATGCCAGCGATCTTAGGATCAGCAGAGGCAGTAGAGTTCCATCGCCGAGGCGCCGCAACGAATGGTACGAGTTTGAGAGATGGGGAGGCGGCGGTGGAACGGGCGAGACGTGCACAGCACCTAGATGCGAGAGCCATTGTTTATGATGATGTTTCCTTTTGCGCAGGAGACGGACCAGGGCGTGTGTGGATAGTGGAATTGACGTGGGTCGGGAAGAGTTGAGATCGTATCGTGAAGACGCCGTTGAAACTTTTCGTGGAGAGGCTAATGCCGGTGACTAAGCCACACTGTGAGTTGCTCTTCGCCAAGCCATATGGAGTGGATGGTGAGGCTTAAGCTTTTGAGTCTGCTGGTCATTGATCTCCCTCATCGATCTTCCATCATTTTCTATCACTCCATCTCAAGGCGTGAACTCTTACTCGTGCACCCTCGTACCTCAGCCAACCACTGCTTACACCCTATTCCACTCGCTTTGAGGCTTCACAACCTATTTTCATTCTTTCACAACTATGTCTGAAACTGGAACTCCCGCTCCTGAGACTCGCAAAGCGCGTCATGAGAAGGTCGCCTTCCGTTTCTGTCGCGAATGGTATATATACTTCCTTGCATACACGCCCAGGAGCTCCCTACTGACTCCTATATAGTAGCAACATGCTCTACCCGCACGAGGACCGCCTAAATAATACACTCCTTTACCGTTGCCGTACTTGCCAGGCGACTGAGGCCGCGTCCAACTACTGTGTTTTCCGTAATGTTCTTGGAGGATCATCTGGTGAGACTGCTGGTGTCACAACTGATGTCGGGAGTGACCCGACACTGCCGAGAGCAAATAAGGCCTGTCCTTACTGTAATGAGACCGAGGCGGTATTTTTCCAGAGTCAGCAGAGGACAGAGGACACGAAGATGGTACGTTTTATGATGGTGTATGCTGTGATGTTGTAGAGTAATATACTAATGGTGACCTTATAGAGGCTATTCCATGTGTGCTGCACCTGTGGACAGATTCATGAGAACTACGGGAAATAGGCCCTTTTTCTCTCTTTTCTTTTTCTTTTTCTTTACTATTATTATTGTTTTATTTTATTTCGCTTGCAGGATGAGTACTTGCACATATTGTGGCCGGGTGAGGGAGCGGCCGAGCTGGACGTTTGGGTTGTTATTTCCTTTACTGGACTTGATTGGGGTTGATGGATTTATGAATTCAATACAAGGGCGGCGTATGGAAAACTTGTGGTAAAATGAAAACAGCAGACCTTATAATAGATCGCAATGCAAAATTATCGGTATTCATTTTTTTTCTGAGACCCGTGCTGTACAATGGGGGGGTCTAAGAATAGTAGAAAAGTAATCTATACGTTCATTGGAGCCAAAGACAAGATCTTTGACCACTTCTTACGTCTAAGCTCCTCTCCGACAACACCTATGCGCCACGTGACTAATCAGCTCCCACTCAAACTTCCACTACTGAATATCCAACTCCGAAAAGAAAAGAAAGGTGATAAAATGATAAACCCACTGTTCAGCCTTGTCCCCAAAGGATCTCCACTCTTGTTGACCAACACACACGCATTATCGTCAAAGCGAATGTAACTTCCATCCGGTCTCCTGTACTTTTTCTTTGTTCTCACAACAACTGCATGGCACACATCTCCACGCCTAACCTTGACGGCCGCCTGTGCAGCTGCAGACAAGTCGTGGCCGAGGGACCTCTGCTTTTGGATAACCACAACAATCTTGTCACCTGCCCTCTGTTAGATAACGTAGTTAGAGACGCGGTGCGAAAATAGATACCAATGCCAGCAGGCTTCTTCCGCTTCAGTACTTGTGCGCACTCGACGAGTGCGGCACCGGAATTGTCGATGCATGTGAGCATCGACTGCGAAGACAAGGTTAGATCTTGTATTCGAACTGGGGGGGGGGGGGTCGGTAACACGTGCCTTCAATTGGATCATGCCCAAGGGTCTAGTTACGAACATCTTCAACAGCTGTGCTTGAGGATTTCGTTGGAGCGTAGTTCGGGCGGAACCTTGCGAGAGATGATGGTGGAGATTCAAAGTTTCTGTATGACGTTACCGGATGCGGTTAGGGTGCCATATGTGACGGGGGTTTCGGAATCATGAGGTAGCACTCGGGTCACAGTCTGTCACTCGGAAATTGAAATTTTCCGATTTTAGTCTCTATTGAATAGAGCACGGCGTGGGGGATTTATTTTCACTAAGATGAAGCGTTTTGGTGGTTATTTGAGGAGTTTTTGTTCTTTGTGGGGCTAGCGATGGGCGAGACTTCGGGTGTCTTGGGGCTGAGATCGCCTTATCAACCGTAGAATACGCTGAGGTTCTCCCACCCTTTTAAGAACAGATCTGGTCGAAAGATATGTACAGAATGTACGGGTGAACGCAGTGCTGCATCTACACGATATAGTACGATGTTTTCATTTCTACGGGGATCCGTAGTACGCGTGCCCACCGTCGAAACTTTCCCTTAAACCCCTCAATATACCACCCACAGAGCTACCGAGCCCTTTACCGGCTCTGTCTCCCAAAACTAGGGCAACCGTACCCGCAAATGATGAATTGGACCGTGAGGACGCCACCGGAAAGAGCCGTAGGGGGGAAACAGTCGGTATTAGGATGAGACCCGCGGCTAAGGGGTCGTCTGTAAGGTTATGACCAACGCGACAAAAGACATAGGAAAGGTATATATATACAAGGTTGAAAGAAAGGCGCAGGACACACTTTCTCTCGGGAATTCGATCGCCGGACCGTCGAGTAGTTATCCAGGATAAATGAAAGGGTTTCGGCAAATAAAACACATGGACAGATAATCATGCGATTCCATTTCAACAGCCACAAATGGGCTTTGTACCACGCCATAGCCGCCTTATTTTTTGCGATGCGGTGGTTCACTGGGTTGGTTGAAGTGATGGTTATCTGTGGAGGTGGTGGGGGGGGGGGGGGAAGTCGTCATGTAGATCAAGGGTGTAGCAACCATCGTGCATCCTGACAGGCACGGATTCCAACTGAGTAAGAGGGTGAGCATCTGGCTGGTTTTTCTGTGTGTGAAGAAGAGTGATATGTAGATTGGATATCACCTTCTTTCTTTTCTTTTCTTTGCGCAATCTAGAATCTAGGTCTCTCCTGGAGCCTTGCTTTGCACTCTCTCTTCCTGCTACTCCTCTTGTCCAATCTGTAGATCTCGATTACCGTTCCCCATTCATTCCATCCGCGGGGCCCCTGTCATGCATGCATTTATATTTTTTGTTCTTCCGGCCTTCCACCGCGTTGCTCTACTTGGCTCAGTGGCTCAGGTGGAGTGTGGTTTTTGGCTTTGGTTTCTGTCGGCGCGTGTCTCGTTCTCTAACTTTTGGTCTCTGTCTCTGGTTTCTGTCTCGCTTGTACACTTCTTGCACTCCATTTTCTGTAGGGTAAGTTGGGTGGGAGTGAGAACGAGCGAGATTGGGGGAGTGAGATCGTGAGATCGTGAGGAAGTGAAGCGAACAAGCGAGTGATTAAGTGAAGGGAGGCAAATACGATACATGCTGCTGCATAGCGGTGTGCGGTCCTGGCTCTCCATCCGTCCATCCATCCATACTGTATCCATCCCTCCTTCCTTACATCCCTCCCACCCTCCTCAACTGGCCAAACCTGTTCCTGTATCATATCTCCCTTTCTTTTTACTCCTGAATCCCACCCTCTCTTACTTACGACCACTCTTTCTTATTTTCATTCCACCTCACACGTCGCATACACAATATCGTATATACCAGATAAACACATTCACATACATACGTACATACACGCACATACACAACTTCATACCCCTCCTGTCAAAGAGCGCCGTCTGCTCAAATGGCGCGCCCCGCAAAGTTCCAGTTAACTCTCAGTCAGCTCGCCGAGTTTGACGATTTATTAACAGATGCGCTTGTTGATCGCGTAAGTATATATTTCCCTTAACTCTCACTTTTTGCGCTTGTGGGGGTATGCTTCGAGAGGAAAAATCTAGGTTTGTTGACATGACACTAACTCGCCTCGTATTTCATAGGTTTACTACTGGACAAAGATCCGTAAAATGAAGCAGAGCTACCATCCGAATAGAGGTATAAAGACGGATGACGTGGTCAATATTATCGTGTGCGAGGTCGTGCGGAATAAGAATACATCGGGGGCGCTGAACAAGCTCATGGAGTAAGTCCGTATCTTGGGCGGCGAAGACTGACGGGACTGACAGGGAGGAATCGTGAAAATAGGCTTAATGGAGTGAAGCAGTTTTTAAACAAAGTGCTCTACAAGAATCCTAACGCAGAGGCCGATTTTATGAAGTACGCTTCTGCTATGCCTTTGCCCCCATATTGGGGGCTGTTATGACAGTCCAATTGACAAAAATATTGCTACATAGACATGCCCGGCGGTACCTCTCCATGTATGCCTCCGACTCACCTTTTGAAGTTGGCTCCACAAATCGCTACAATCCACTCGCTCCGGAAGCTTGTATCATTGCTAGACGTATATTCCACCGCGGCGACACAATAAAATATCTTACCGGTGCTATGGTCCCCATGACCCCTAGCGAGGAAGATGAGTTTGCAGGTTCGCAAGCCGATTTTAGCATTATATATTCTTCCCGTGTAGGGGGCATGTCACTTCTTCTGGGACCGGCCCGTTTTGTAAACCACGACTGCGAGCCGAACGCAAAGTTTGTCACGACAAATAAGGAGAACGTCACACTCATTGTTGAAAGGGATATTGAATTGGGCGAGGAGATCACGGTAAATTATGCAGATGATTATTTTGGCGTTGGGAATAGGGAGTGCTTGTGCCGGACATGTGAAGTGCAGATGAGGAATGGGTGGGCTTCGAGTTTGCATGGCGGGGAAGAGGAGGAGGAGATTGATATTGACAGCCTGGTGCCCGGTGCAATTGTGACTCGACAATCTTCGAGAAAGCAACGTGCGTCCATGACCAGTCTTGAGGTTCCGGATCGGAGGAGAAGGAAGAGCAAGGGGGGCGTATTGAGCCCACCGGATAGTGACCGCGGGACGTCTGTGTCTGCGAGTGAGGCACCGAGCGTAGCAGGGGGGCTAGGGACGCCAGGTGGAAGTCATAGTCCTGGACCCGAGGAAGGTCCTGCTACTCCACCAAAAACAGAAACCGCCACCCCAGCCGAGGTGGAGGTGGCAAAGGAGGTGGAGGCGCAAGTTGAAGTAGCCGAAAAGGTTGCGGAATCGTTACTGGCTCTGCCGGGAGTGGTAGATAGAGGTGTAGCAAAGGACTTGGACGGAGATATCCCTATTAAAAATGAGGAATATATGGCCGCATTTGAAAGGACCGGTACTGAAAGGGAAGGGTCAATAGAGTCCACCATTCCCGACGACGAAGTTCCCGAGTCTGCTATCGTTAAATCGACCTCTCCGGATTTTACTCTCAGTTTTGGGCTCTCAGCCCCACTATCCGCGATGACGGTAGCACCACCGAAAGCGCCTACAATTTACGAATCAGACTCGGAGTTGTCGGAATTCACCGATATTGCCGACTCTGAAATCGACGATTCGATTCTCTCAATATCAGCCCCACATTCTGCCAGAAGGCCAAAGAAGAAGTCGAAACTGATAAGGTCCAAATCAGCAAAAAAGGCCAAGAAGCCGAGACCGCCGACCAGCACACCAAAGCCCCGGCGTTCCTCGCTTCCTGCACCTCGGCGTACTTCGCTTCCTGCAGCTCCACCGGCAGTCATAGAACCGCCACTCAACCGTATTCCAGGGGACTACCTATCCTGGCAGCTCAACACTGAGGGCACCAAGTGTGTATGTAGCGACTGCAAGAAAGCTTTTGTACACGACGATAAGTGGTACGTGCCGAGAGCATGCAAGCGTTGTGAAAGGCACAGCAAGATCTACGGATTGGTATGGCCAAAAACCGTAAAGCGGAAGAATGATTCTGAGGTAACATTCCTTCTCCTCGCATGGCCTTTCGACTAGTGGCTAACATATCACCAGGAGCAAATCGATGACCACCGTCTCATCCAGCGCTATGTAACAGCTTCTGAACACAGGAAAGAACTACGCAAGATGGAGGAGGAAACTGCTGCAGCAGATGCCGTAAGGGCCAAGAGAAGAGGTGCATATAACCCTGCCCCGTCAGAGTCCGGTAGAAAAAAGAGAAAGTATGTGGAGGACGAGATGGAGGACATTGATGGTGTATTCGACGCATTGAAGAGACGGGGCGGTAAACGAAGCAAATTGGAAGAAGTCATCAGGTAGTTTAGTTTTTTATTTCTTTCTGAATGGTGTGTTTAATGTCTTGATCGGTGTTGGGGTCCGGTTTTTTTTTAAATTCCTTTTTTTAGTCTTTCGCTTCTACATTCTTTCTTTTGTACTTCCTTTCTTTCTTTTTTTTTTTGCTTATATCGTTTTTTGCCATTTGGGTGACCTTTGTCTTTCAACCCCTCCCCGTCCTTCCCCACGACTTTTTTCTTCCTGCTTCTGGGGCGGGATTGTATACTTATAAAAATGGTCCGCTGCGTGTGTGCACAAGCTTGTGTGGTATGGGGGAGAGAGACTGTGCGGTTTTTGTGGGCGGGCTACTGTGTAGCTGATAGCCAGCTTAGCCGCCTTTTATCGTACCCACCCCCGAGCAGCCAGACTGTGCCCTTATGGGGGTTCTTCAGCTTTTCTTAACTGTATTATAAATTCCCTCCCCCCCCCCCCTTCCATCTTTCTTAGGTCATCATGTCTTTTAATTCATCTTCTTCCTTGGGCCCCTATCATTAATAGTTGGCGGTGACGATGGGGGGAGACAAAGCAAGGCAAGCTTGGCCAGCCAGGAGTTTCTTCACTTCATCTCCGACCTGCCAGACCCTTCCTTCCAGGTTGGTAAATTATAAACCTGTCGTTTTTTTTCTCTTCATACGCATCTCTTTCTTTTAACTCTCTTCCCTTGCCCTTACTGCATGGTGGTGGTGGTGGTGGTGTCATGACATTGGGTTAGAACGCTGCTGTTATTACACAACTACTACATACATACTCTAGTTAATGCCCGCATGTACGTACGCATATACGCACGTACGTACAATAAACAATTGCCCCACAAAAGCCCGACCCGAGTGAGTGAACTGTGGGTGAGGTGCAACAATTAATCCGCGGGGGGGGGGGGGGGGGGGAGGCAGCGCCTCGTTATTGCGTATGGAGGTGCGTGAAGGGAAAGAAAAAAACCACTTTAGGTCGCGTTGTCACGACGCGTCCGGGCTGCGGTGCCTGAAAAGTACAGGGTTACATGTTACATCTGTGCTGCTGCATCCATTCATCAGTATCTCAACCCCTCACAGAGCCTCCCCCACCATCCCACTCTCACCACAATCATCTTCACCTACAACTTTACCACCACCACCACCACCACCACCACAACTCAAATCCTCGTAGATTCACCACTGTCTTCACCACTGTCGCCGCCCTCCCTCCCTCCTTCGCCCCCTCATCAACTTGACCAATACCGCCACCATGTCCACCAGCCAAACCAAGACCATCTCCGGCTGGACTATCACAACGCAAAAGCACCCAATCCTCAAATCGCACGAAATCGAGGCCATGACCACGACGCTGGGCATCGCGCCCCCCGAGATGATCTTTGGCCACAACCTCGTGTCCATCGCGCACGCCGCCAGCGGCTTTGCCGTCACCTTCAACGCCCTTGACGCCCTTCGCGGCGTTGACAAGACCGGCGAGGGCCTGCTCAAGGTCGCATATAGCGAGAGCTGGACAAAGATGCGTGAGCGCGTGCACGAGGATATTCGTGAGGTGGTCAGGCCGTTCGATTGGACGTATAGTACGGACTATCGGGGGAGTGTTGCGGTATGTACCCCCCCCCACCTCTTCTTTCTGAGCTGTTTGGGTTGTTGTTTGGGATACGGTGTGGTGGAGGGCTGGGCTGGGCTGGGCTAATTGATGGGTGTAGGAGGCGGAGGGGGTACCAAGTTTCGAGGGAACGGAGGAAGGGATCCCGTTTGAGAGGTTGAAGCGCCCGGATCCTATCTTGCTGTTCGACGATGTCGTGCTGTATGAGGACGAGCTCGCGGATAACGGGATTGCGATTTTGAGCGTCAAGATTAGGGTGCACCCGGAGAGGCTGTTTGTGCTGGCCAGGTTCTACCTCAGGCTGGATGGGGTCCTGATTAGGGTGAGGGATACGAGGGTGTTTGTGGAGTTTTCCACGGGAGAGGTCATCAGGGAGTATCAGGCTAGGGAGGACACTTATAAGAATGTTAGAAATGTAAGTTTTCTCTCTTGTTTATCTTGGTTGTGATAATGGGGTGGGTTGGGGTTGGGATTGGGAGTAGTGACTGACCTGTATGGATGATAGAAAATGTACGGGCGCTCGCCGGAGGAGATTCCGGGCCTCATGAGAGACCCGCAGTTCGTGTGCGAGTTGACACCCGTGGTAGAGACCATCAGGGAGAAGGCGACTATCGGCGGTCCTACTCCTGCCCCTGCCCCTGCTTCTGGGAGCGGGTAGGGTATGGTAGGGTAGGTTTGCGATTGTCTTTCTGGCTTACCACACTACTCCCAATAATCAGTTAATATTGACGAGGCGTTTCGGTTTCCCCATTTTTTTTTTTCATATTCTTTTTTTTTGCTGGTCTTTTTTCTTTCCCTTTTTTTTCCGTTTAACTAGTGTTTTCTTGTTGTAAATTCCCTAAGCCTGTTGAGCTTGTAAGCCCTTTTTTATGGTTATAAGAGCTCATATCGATATTTAACTGAGCTAAGATAATGTCTGTGCACTCTCTCTGGTGGATGAGCCCTTGCATGAAGAGCCGCACGCACGCAAGTATGTGCGTCGCGTGTAGGTAGGTACATATTAGTAGTATCGAGAAGGAGCCCCCCGTAACGATGATGGGGGGTCAATGATCGGTTTGGCAGCGATTTGGTGTGCCGTCTGGTTACTTCATCATTTCACGGGGTCAGTCAGTCAGTGGACCTCTGGTATCCTGTGTGTAGGCAGAGTACGGCACAGCAGGCACGCATGTATGTAATTCTATGTAAGCTTTTCGGCTGGCCGCCCGTGGAGAAGCGAGCGAGCGACGATGTCAGAGGTTAGGTCGCTTTGGGGTTGGCGCAGGTGTGTGGGGGTGGTGGTGGGATGACGAGGTGTGTGCCAAAACATTTCTTCATCGAGTTGTGAGAGATATCGACAACCTCTCTCCCATCCTCGTCCACATTTTCGTTCTGCGTCTGGCTGTCCACGCTCTACAGATACAGACACAGAATTCATAGGCTGGGATACTCTTAATTTAAAATATAATCAAAATTTACAATGGCCTCAAAGAACTGTCTGAGACTGCTCACTAGGTCGGCAGTATGTCTCCACCCCATTCTCTATCAATCCCGATTCCAGCACTGATTAACAACCCCCAATCTAGACACCTCGAGCTCTTGCAAAGTCTACTCCCCTCTCCCTCTCCCTCCGCACAATCCCACCCCTCACCGTGCGCCATGCCTCCTCCGCCGCCGCCCCCTCAATTCCCTCGAAAACGCTCAACGCCGCCGAAGACCCCCAAGCCGCCAAGCCACCCCCACCAGACACCACGGGCCTCATCACCCGCCTCACGCAGTCCGTCCGCAGCCTGATGCCCAGCACCACCGAGACATACGTGGCCTACGGCGTGACGCAGGAGCTCTACAACGAGTGCGTGGCGCAGGGCGCCTACGTCGCCGACACCGAGCTCTCCCCCTCCGCCCGCTTCTGGTACGAGACGTGCGGGCGCAAGCCCACCTTCAACGCCTGGGCGCAGGTCACGGTGCTGCACATGTGGATGCTCGTGGTGCGCTTCCGCGCCTTCGAGCCCGAGAGCGTCCAGACATGGCAGCAGCACTTTGTCGACCACTTCTTCTACGACAGCGAGGGCAAGATGGTGCAGGACTATAAGCTCACTGCTGGCGGCCAGCGCAAGAAGTACCTCAAGGACCTGTTTGCGCAGTACCGCGGCATGATCGCCGGGTTCGATGAGGGGCTGGTCAAGGGCGATGCGGTGCTGGCGGCCGCCGTCTGGAGGAACATGTTTGATGCGGATCCGGACGTGGATGTGGAGCTGCTGGCGGTCATCACGAGTTATGTGAGGAGGTGTCTGGCCGGGTTGGATAGGGTCGATGATGAGGTGGTGCATGCGGGGAAGATTAGGTTTGGGCTGCCGATGGACGAGGAGCCGGTGGTCAGGATGAGGAGTAAGTATTTGGAGAGTGTGATGAAGGAGAAGGGCCACACGCTGAAGAATACAAGTGTTTAAGCTTGTGGGCCCTTTGTGAGAGGAGGCTTGGTGGTGTATACTTAACTGTAAAGTATTGAATTAACAAAAATCTCGCTTTCATTGATGATGTTTTTAGCAATGTATTATCTAGGTGATAAAGTCAGTAGATTAAAGAACATAGCTGGGAAGGTTTCTACCGTAACCTCTCTAGTCAATTAAGCCATTATCCGCTATTCGGTCATTGACCCAGACCCATCCCTAACTGGTATAAGAGCAATGTAGTTTCTATAGGGTTGTCCTCATTACTTACATATTCTCTACTTGTAGTCGAGCACCTAGCAAGTAGGCCAGAGTAAGCCTGCATCACAGCCCATCACTCGCATACCTCACCGGCCGCATGATCCACGTGCACCCGGCTGGCCGTCCCTCCGTCTCAGCCAATGGGAATATAACATCTCCCCACGGCCCCGTCTTGGAATAGAAGGTTGGGCTCACGGGTCGGAGTGCCGTGGTCTGTCTGCCCGGAAAAGTACCTACCCTATCCCTATCCCTATCCCTAGCTATATATGGCGGGTACTGTGTGTACAGGTGTACCACCTACAGGCACAACCACTAGGTGAGCCCCCCCCCCCCTGGTAGGAGCTAGTAGGTGCTGGCACGCTCAACTACTTAGTCTAGCTAGCCTCGGGGCAGTATTGGAACGAAAGTAAGGGCTTATATATAACCCAGCATCATTTCTCTGAGAACGTATCGCGTGGGGGCGTTGGTAGTGCGTGGTAACATCACCAGTTACAGAGGTCTACGGAGACTGGAAGTCCGTTATGGAGGGGGGTTGTTATATACTAGTATACATGGACACGTTGGCGGAGGCATCCGCGTTTTGTAGGCCTCGACTTCAGCAGCACAGGCGGCGATACATAGGCAGCTTGAGATGCGTGAGACAGATGATTGCTACACCTAGCTTTGAGCTATTTACTAGTGACCTACTTGGTTGTCCAGTCTCGATATCTAGCAAAGAGCACATATACTTTACTTCCGGGATGGAATAGTATGCATTGCCACATGCAGTACTAAACCCCGAGCTAGTGTAGCCGCCTTGAGCAAGTCAAGTCCTCGGGCAGCAATGCCTCGTGGGCCGGTGTTGGAGATGCGCTCTTGCAGCCGGCGGACGCAATATCTCAGCTCTTCCACGCAAACCCTAACCCTTTCCATATTGGCATTGAAGCTGCAGTCATATAGTATGTGGCCACGTGATCGATGGTCTCGAGGCTTTGGGGGAGGGATTAGAGGATCTTGTCTCGCCTTGCGTCCATCACTCACTGGCCCCGGGGGGTTATTGGTGAGAAGATCATGGGGCGAGTGTTCTGACGGTGCCCAACGAGTACGAGAAGGCGCAAATCCGGGCTACGATGGGCAGAGGGGTCAGGACATAAATCCGACAGCTCAGCAATGAACCGGTATTACCGTAGTTTTCTCTCCTGAAGCGGACAGGCCGCTTGAGAGGTTGAAGCATCTTTGCCTTGACGGGACTACAATATCGGGCAGACAAGGCTTGGGGAAGGATGCTGTGTTTCTGCACTCTTTACTGCACCCAGGGCGGCGTCAGTGTTGAGCATGCGATACGTACATACTTGGTGTAATCTACGCTACCCCACGCTGTTTTGTCACTCCTTTTCGTCTCTTGTAGCACCGGGCCATACAATACAATCCTCCGTTTGGTTACATAATAAAGCCCCGGGGTTGGACTTTCACAAGGCGCAACTCCGGCGCTAGGGCACATGACTTCGAGTAAACCCCCGGAGCCACGTATCGATAATCTTACATTGCAACGTGCCTCTTAAAACATCTATAAATATCGAGAGAAGCAGATCTGATCTACGAACCGAAACATCCAAAGCCCAAAAGTCTCAGCCAACCCATCCTGACCAATCCAGAGGTGCAATTCTGGCTTATTTATCATGCACAGGAAAAACGGTTGGCTTAGCCGCCCGCTTCTAAGGCTCTGTCTACCACCAGACTGTCCAAGGCCCAGCTTGTGGTCAAACCCCGGCATGGACGAATGGATAAACACGGAAAGGCGCGGGTCATGGGATATCACTCGGAAGAAGATCCATCTGGTTGGGCTCTGTTCAAGCCTACTGCCCGAAATAGCCTTTGTTCAAGGCCCATCGGAGATACCAGCCTTAACAGCCTAAGGGAAAACAATACAGTGAGAGCTACAGGAGGGGCGACAGCCCCCCACAGCCGCCCCCCCTCTGCACGCACGCTCCCGGTGCAGTGGGTTGGCCTGGTTAGAGTACGTACGGCTCTTGGGTAAGAACTCTCAATGGCTCGATCACTCCTTGCTCCACCTGCACCCCCTGCACCCCCGGAAAAAGGATCATTCTTACATCGGGTGTGGCTTAATGGAATATGCAAACACTCGGTTAATCGATCGTGTAAACGCTTACCCGAACCCGCCGCATATATATATGGCCCGGTTGAAAATATAGAGCATCATTACCGCGCGGGGTGGGGTGTTGGTGGTTGCGGTTGCGGGGTGCGGGCCTTCTTCCGCGTCTTTGCAGCAGGCTTGGCGGGAGCTGAGGAACTGATCATTCACCATTATCGGCGCCAGGGCCGAGGCCTGACAGATACAGATACAAACCACATCGGATAGGTAAATTAGGCGACGGGATTAGTAGAATACTCAAACCAAACATAAACACACGCAAAGAAAGACTAAAGCCTAAAAACCTAAGAGCCTAAAATAACATAGGAAACCTAAAGGCTATCAGAGAAAAGGAGAACACATTTTTTGTTTTGGAATATTCACAGCAGAAAGGAAGGGAAAATAAAAGTATTATACACTTGTGGGGGAACTTGTTTTATATTTACGTCCTGTCCTTCTATGGTAGGATCTCCGGCATTGGGTTGGCGGGCGTGGGCTTGTTGTTATAGAACAAGAACTTCTTCGCGTTCATCTTCTCGACAACCTCGGGCGTCAACTTGGTCACGCCCATGACCGGGTAGTCTCCCTTTTTCACAAACTCATAGATCCCTATACACCTATTAGTCTCCTCTAACCCCCGCAGAACTACATACTAGAATAGGGAGGGTCACAAACCCGGCATCTTATCACCCGCTAACCTAAATGCCTCCCTAACAATCTGCTCGTGCACCTCCCCCTTAAGCTCAAAGACGATCTTACTGACCGCAACCCTCGTAGCCCAAAAGTCATGGCTACCCTTTCCCGTACCCATACGCACCTCGTTTCCCTTTGTGTACACGGGGATGTTGCACGCCACACGCTTGTAGAGCTTGTACTTCATCCCACGCAGCTTCTTCTTGATGGCCTCCTCTGCATTCTTGAGATGCATGGCCGACAGCCGCCGGTGGTGGTCCTTTAGCCGCATGCCGTAGTCGCCCAACTCCACCGTGGTCCCACGCACGCTGCCGCCGGTGGGTACACGCGGGCGCCCCTTCTGCGCGGGCTTGGGATCACCTTTGGGGCCTGGTGTGGTACGTTAGTCTTTGTTTCCTCTCTTCTCCTCCCGTCTACTTGATTTCGGAGTGGGCGGGTGAGTCGCGGAGAGCTTTCTTACGCAGCCAGTCCAGTGCGGCCTGTGACGAGGAGAACGGGCGATACTGCGAAACACCTGCGAACGCAACGGCGGCGACAGCGGGGGCTACTATCCGGCCATAGGTGGGGTCAGCGCATGCACTCAATGGGCAGGAATTAGAATCTGAATTGGGGGGGGAAATTGAGCATACGGGTACGGGGGAAGGCGGGTTTCAGCGCCAGCGAGGCGAGCGAGCGGGTTAGTGACTGCATCGTGCGGCGGGTGCGGGTGCGTCGTTGTCGTTCAAGGTTTGTCGTTTCGAGAGAACGGAGAGGTTGAGATTTGAGTGGCTGTGTTTTATGTATGGCTGATGCATGGATATGTGGCGGTGGCGATCATTGGCACCCGGTCAGATGTGAAATCTGAGATATGATGAGTCGTATTTCCCCCCATAGCCCTGTTCGTTGATCTCCTAATAGTGAGGCCGAGTGACATTCCATGGACTGGACTGAAGGCTGTGCAGCCTACTGCTACCTACATAAAACTCCCTCTCTACCCCATCCCATGGGCTATGACATCTACTTAGTCTAACCATACCAAACATAATATAACGTAAATGACCTGTCGTAATTATCCCCATTACCAGTTATCTTACACGATACGACAACTCCCCACTTACCACCGTAGCATCTCTCCGGATTCACACACAGCACAGCCTTGCCCCCCCCCGTATCCCATCTTTCTGGAATGGTCATGTACAATATACATACCCTCCCACCGCCCTCCCACCGACCTCCCACCCCCCCCCCTTTTCCTCGGGGGAGAATCGGGTAAACAAAAGGCAGAAAAACAGTAAACTGCACATTGCAAATCGATTCCCATACCCAGCCCGAAAATCTGATCGTGGGAAAGCTTAAGGAGGGAACTGTATCCTATCTTATCCTCTCCTATCCCATGCATTCACCCTTCCCCCCTTGGAGTAGAGTACCCTGTCTGCCGTTCACTCAACCTTATTCTGCCTTTTTCCGCCTTTCGGGGCTAGATCAGGCCCCACTTTCTTTTTTGGGGGAAGGGATGTAATCTAGTTAAATCTTGGGGGTCTATATATATTTTTTCTATGATTACATGCACCACAAGACAGACAGACAAAAAAATAACACCCACGGCCCTCTAACCCCATTACCCATTACTTGTACCCACTCCGCCCTCCCGCCTTCCCGCCACACCACACCGCTCATTACCCTCCTCCCATTAGGACTCAAACTCCAGCTCCATGCCCATCAAATAGCCCTCCAAAATCCTCAAAAACTTCGCCACAAACGCCTCGAGGTGGAAAATAACCTTGCTGCCAATGTGTATCCTATGCTCGTAGAAGGCACTCCATTTGATAACTTCGGCCTTGAGCGCGTCATCGATGCGCGAGATCAGGCGGAACGTCAATATCTTGAGGATCACCGTGGCGGGGATGCAGTGCGTCAGCAGGTCGTAGAACTTTGCACGGACGGCGAGGATGCATTGCGGCGTGTGATTGGCAAGGAGGTCATCGGCGATTTGGTGGATGAGGACTTCATAGTCTGGGGGTGGGATGGGGGTGCGCGGGGTGACAGTTTCACTATGGGGGGAGGGGTTTGTTAGTGATTATGTTCTGGTACTGGTACTCGGGATTTAGGGGAGGGGATGGGGGGTCATGGTAGGATGGGGGTGGTTAGAGTGGTATGATAAAGGTGGACTCACTTCTGTGCATACACCGCCTCAAACATCAACAGCGCCCTCCTCAGGTTCCTCCCGCTCTCCTCCGCGATCCTAACCGCCAGCGCCTCCTCCCACTTCAACTTCTCCACGCCCGCCACATACTTCATAACCTTCACCATCTCCTCCGCGCTCGGTGCCGCAACCCTCACCAGAAGCGTCCTACTGCGGATCGGCGCAATAATCCCCGCCGTACTGTTGGCCACCAGCACCAGCCTCAGGTTCGGTGAGTACTTCTCCATTGTGCGCCTTAGCGCCGCCTGGGCATCGCGGGTGAGCGCATCAGCCTCGTTGATGACCACAACCTTGAAGCGCTGCTTCGCGCCAATGTCCACCTGCTGCGTCTGCGCAACCTCCTTGAGCAGCGACTGCACGACGACACGGTCGTAGTTACCAACGTCGCTAGGAGTTATCTCGAGGTGGTAGTTTGACGAAACAACAGTGAACTCGACCTTGCGGTTTGTAGTTGTCTGGAATTGACGGCTGTCGACGCGGATCCTTTCGACAGAGGGGCCATACAGCTCCTTGAGGGTTGCAACGATGCGTGTCTTTTTGCCCGCACCCGAGGGGCCGTAGACGAGGAGGTGGGGGAAGTCTCCGGATTGTGCCTGGGGAGAGTTAGTGGGAGGGCATAGTAAGGGGGGGGGGAGGTTTACGAGTGCTTTGAGCCTTGTGGAGAGGCCTTCGTGGTACTATTGTTAGGCCGATGCTGTCAGCTGGGAGGGGTTCTGTAGGAATTGATTACTGCCCCACTGCCGAGCGCGCATGGGCTCAATTCATCCATTCATTGATTCATTGATCCACTCGCTCCAGCCCGGTAGGCTGGCCAGCAAGATCAACTAGGTTTTCTTGCACTCACATGTAAAGCCTCGAGGGACCGTGGTCTGTGTTTATCCACGTATAGCATTCTGTGCAAGGTAGAGCAGGGATATAAGCCTCTTATCCACCTACTTTTATTTTATTTTTGTTTGTTTATTTAATAAACCGTGATGCTGGCTGTCAGAATTTTCCCCAAGTACTAGAAGCGAGATAATCCTAACTTGTAGGGGATAGTGTTGGGTGTTGTATGCTGCGGCCGGAGGGGGGGGAAAGGAGGAGGCAGGTCTTGTTAATATTGGGTTTTAATCAAGATCTGTGAGGCGCGTTCGTTTGTCTTGTCGTTTGTAGTTTGTCGTCGTATAATCGTGATCGTATTCGTGGTCATAAGTAAGGTAAAAGAAAAGAAGGTAGTGGTCAAGGTTGTATACAACTTGCAACGTATAGCACTCAACAGGGGAAAGGGGTGGAGGCTCTGTTCTGTTCTGTTCGTTACCGATGTTCAGGTTCAGGTTCAGTTCAGGTTCAGGTTCAGGTTCAGTTCAGGTTCAGGTTCAGGTTCAGTTCAGGTTCAGGTTCAGGTTCAAAAAATTTAATCCAGGGCCAAGTCGTCGTCGCGCCTGTCACGGGGCAACGCGTAAAGTAGGTACAAGGCAAGGTCCTGTTAACCAAGATTAATAATATATGTAACGCGTCCACAGCCACCCCAAAACCCAACCCCTAACCCCATCCCACACAAGCCCCATCAATGATCATTGATCATCCCATCCCATCCCGGATTCCTAGCCTGTGGCGCACAACTGACTCGTAGTGACACAGGATGTAGGTAAACCGTAACACCATAAAGGGAGGCAAAACATCACCGCCCCGAATCCGGCCGGCCAACCCACCCCCCCAACCCAACCCAACCACAGGGCTTGCTTGTCCAACAAGGGTCCACCCGACCGGACTACCCCCTACCCTGGAACTTCAAGTCTTAGCTTCTTCGTCTTCGGCCGACATGTCAAAGCCTTCTCGAAATCTCCGCCGCCGCCGCCGACATGACGACGACGCCGGTGGAGAGGATGGGGAATGGGGTATTTTGTTTGTTTGTCTTTGTCGTACTCTACCAGTTAAAAGTATTCTAGGTCAGATCTGTGTATTCTACTGCCATCCTCACTCAGGCCGGGCCCCCTCACCACCCTAATTTGCAAAGGGACTGCAAATGTCCCATTTCATACCCTTACAGCGCTGGCATTGCATTTGAGTTGGTAGTAGTGGTTGTAGTGTTACTCTATTAGAGTGGGAGTTCCCGGTGGGTGGAGGAGATGGACCTACTCTATGTATAATTAAGAAGTGTTGGGACACAGTAATAATAATAATCAATAAGGGGAAAGGTCGCTACTTTTACAAAAAAGAAAAGAGAGAAAAGAAAAGGGAGCAATTACAGAGCAGAGCCTTCTTTTTCTCGGTATCGGGAGCATACACAGCAGGATCGGAGAGCTCGGATCACAACCAAACAGCACTTTTCCTTCGTGCAGCGCCTACAACAAAAAGTAATAAACCACAGCCTATTAAATCTAGAGTAAAAAAGCCAAAAGTGAAAGATAGAAAGAAAGAAAAAAAAGAAAAAAAAGCCTTCCATCTCGAACCTACAAATCTCCCCCCCCCGGGCGGAGCAAGGTGCCGTTAATTTGGGGGAAAAGAACCCAAGAAGACAAACAGAGGCGGGCTTGGCATGCGCTCTCCTGCAGCTTTCGCTTTTCCGGCGTTACTGCTGCGCCCCTCCACCAAGGTCTCACACTCACTTGCTTGCGAAACCCCGATGAGAGAGCGGAGCGAGAGACATTTTGCTGCGCAAGCAAGTGACAGTTGGTTAGACTCTGTTCGTTGGCTGAGCTATCGGGGAGGGTTTCGGACTCATAGTCCGTTCTGAAGCTTCTTGACAGCTTATAAAACTTGTCTCCCCCATCCAGATAATCCTCCACACATCAAACTCAGCAGCGCTAAGCTAAACACTTAACCCAACACCACCCCCTCCATCTCTCACTACATAAACCAAACCACAAACCACTACCAACACCACCACAACTAACAACCTTCTCCACTAAACAATCTTAACCTCATCCTAGATTCAATCTTCGCAATGGAGTCTCCTCAGCAATCACCCCAGCTTGCTCCTACTAGTCCTACAAGATCAAGGCCCTCATCCAGAGGCTCCCAACTTACTTTGGATCTTTCCAACATTCCCCCACTCACCCAGCCAGCCGTCCCCACCAACACTCTCCTCATCACCGTAAGTCACTCGACCCTCATCTCGATCAACGAGATAGAATTTAAGCTAACCCCAAATTTAGAACCTAATGAACCCCGAAATCTTCAACCCCACTCACCTCCAACAACTTCGCGCTATCATTGACGCCTCCGCCCCCGTCGTCTCCTGGTCACCCCTCAAGTCCTTCCGCCGTGTTGTTTGCTCCTTCTCCAGTACAGAGGATGCAATCACCGTTCGTCAAGCCCTCGATGGCGAAGCAATCATGGGCGATCGTACCCGTGTCTACTTCGGGGAACACACACCTGTCCAACCCGTTGACCAGCACCTCCAGGCACCGGAGAGCAAGAAGCTCTTCTTCATCTCCCCGCCACCTTCCCCGCCACATGGATGGGAGATCAAGAACGAGGAACCCCCAAATGCCACCATTGTTGCAGAGGACTTGGCTCACGCACTTGCGAAGTTGAGCTGCAACACCAAGCCTTACAACAAGGACAGCGATGAGGTCGGAACTAGCCCCGGGGGTTTCAGGAGGCCGAGAAGCGCGAGCTCGGTAGTATTGTTCGAACCTGAGGAACAGGAGGATGGGAAGTCAATGCCAGCCATCTCAGTAGATGACTACACGGATTCAGGCGACGAGAGGTCACCCGTTGAAATTGCTGCACCTAATACTTTCCACACTCAGAGGCCCCCAGTTGAGCTTATTCACGACGCTTAGATCATCGCCCTTCTTTCTTTCTAGCATTGTTTCTTTTCTTTTCTCTTTTCATACAGGGGTACGGCGCGGTATTCGGATAATCACTAGGAATTCTTTGTTTGAGGGGTTAATCAGAGGAGTTTTTTGAGTCTTCTTCTTCTTTTGCTCATCATTTCCTTTTCTTCTTCTGCTTGAATATTGTCTGTAAATATTAGTTCAAAAGCTTTTTTTTCCTTTTTATTATTTCCAACTTTGGGGGGAGCTTGTTTTCTTTCTTTCCTAAGTCTGTTATTGGTCAGCTAAGGCTTCATACTTGAATTTAAGAGCTATATATCCTGAAACCTCGTAAACTCATAGAATGCACAAGAAAAGTTATTTCGTGACGTTTTCATGTTTGCTATCCCACCCAATGCGCAGTTGCCACAAACATTGCGTCATCGGGTCTGACCCAGGCTCCCGTCACTGTATGAACCTAGCCTAGTGAGCGACCAATGATCGAGTTGCATGAACTTTCCGCCCAAGGCATTGGTCAGAGTTAAACTCGGGGGGCGACTTGTAAGCGAGTGATGCGGCGTGATGCAAACATTATTCGGATGACAACAGAAGTAAGCCTCCTCTGCATATTCGGTCAGGGGAGGGAGGTCTAATTGCGATGTGCCTTTCGGATACTCTACTTAGAGTCGAACCAGAGTAGGCACCGGGCGGCTGGCTGCTGAACTGAAACCTCAAGCTAGGGAAGGGCTGGAATTGAGTTTTGCGGCTTAGTCACCACAGATAGGGTCGGAGGATCATTGGTAGTAGGTGAACCCCCCACCCCCCTCTATTTCTAACCTACATGTAGCCTTAGACGGGGATATAATCGATAATAGTAAGGCCCCTTATCAGGGGCGGATACACATCTATGAGGTCTCCGAATATGAAGCGTGATTCAGAGACCGGGAGCTCAGAATGCCACCGTATCCACTGGGAACGCCGGTCCTTTGAATACCGCCCATGGTATATATAATGAGTACACCTAAACTGCTCTCACTACATGTAGTCCTCATGCGTAAGTCTCTCGGCTTTGGCTGGCCTTATAGGTCAAAACCTAAGGTTTGTTTTATTAATTGCATACTTTTGTGCGCAGGGAATTTCACAGCTGAGTATTGGGACGAACTTGCCTAGCTGTAGAGTACTGTACAAACTGCTACCCCGGCAGGATCCAGTCCAGATATAGATACATGTAGCTCTCCCCGCATTGACTCTATGGATAGGTCTCTACGCCCTAGACCTATTTTCCGTGGCACGTGCACCTAATTGAGCTTGGGCATGGGTGAGCTTGCAAGCAAGCCTGGCAATGGACAGTCTCAGTGGATGATGACAGCGATTGAGGAGACTAAAGAGGGGGACGGCGAGCCAATCAAAGTAAAACTATGAACTGGCCGGCCAGTTTTTGCTGACGACGTTGGCCATGGAGGAAAGTGTCGTTAATTGCAGTGTCTTAAACTTTATTTCCCTTTTCCACTTCCGTTTAGTAACAAAAACTGCACTTTCATTTACCGTTATCTAGGCACCATGAGAAAGGGTGGCATTTTGCATAATGTCCAATATACCCGGTGCTAATTGACCGCAGATCGAGCTAGAAATCAATTTTTTTCCCTTCTTTTTTTTTTTTTTTTTTTTTTTGCACAACCTTGGACAGACTTTTGCGCCACCTGCTTGCAGGCAAAGATCTAGAATTTCCATTGTGGGGGGGGCGGGGGTTCCATCAATCTAACGTTTTAAGTATTTCTACATATATATACCCTGTTCTTCATTAACAGCTTGGTCACTCTGGAAGTATTGAATTGTCAAGACCTGGGTGCCGAGGCCGAGGAGACATGTCCCCGCTCGGCAGCAAACCCCGGTCGGACGGGAGGGATCCAGAAAGGGTTTTCTCCCTCAAAACGTGCCAAATAGAAAAATATATCTGGTTACATTGTGCAACTCACAAACCCGTGCTTCATGCTCGAGCTGGTGATATATCGATCGTTTAACGTCTATCGTCCCAAGATCCATGGTGGTGATTTAGATTTGGGCCAAGGAATTTCTGGTGGCGCCAACCAGGGTTTACTATTATCTACTGTATGTAGGTACTGGTAGGAATAGCCCGAATAGATATAAACAGACAGACGTCTGCTCATTGGTCACCAGGCGCCAACCCCTGGCCCGCGAACAATGCAGAACAATTCTTCAAAGCTTGATATGCTATTTTGACTGTATCCTTTGTCGCCGGCAAGGGCGCTGCTGAAGTGAAAACGGCAGGTGCCGTAACAAACAGATCCTACGGCGTATCCTACCTTCGGCTCTCAGTTAGTAGGGAAAGAAAAATTCAAGGATTCACAGAGTTCTCAGTACCTAACTCCATCTGGGGAATACGTTTAAATGCTTACACAGCTGAGGTGGCAGGTGTGGTGGGTGTGGTGGGGTTGTCATTTCAACAGGCCAACTGAGGCGGAAGGGACTAAACACGAGACTACCTCTGATCACAATTCTCAGTAGATTTCACCGATAACAGGTACACAAGACAAGATACCAGTTTCCGCCCCAAACAACGCTATTTGAAACCGGCTAGAAAGTGCCGAGTGATGATTCGTGATTCAAACCGTTATGCGTTACGGTTCTCTATGATGTACCTACATACGGTACTGTATACATATAGTCACCAGATATACTTTCTCCGGGGTATTATTTTGTGTATAGGGGAGGACCCTACCATAAATATACTTCTAGCAACAACGGGAATGTTGGTTAATACATGTAGTTAGATGTACGTAACTTAGCGTTGGGGGGTATGCGAGTTGGTCGGATGATCAGACCAAGTACCAAGCTGTAGAGAGAAGTGCAACTTGACGAGGATTTCGTTGTTTAACGAAGTAACGAAAACTGTTAGTTGTCAAACGCCGTTATAGTTCAACAGCAGCCATTTTATGCGGCCCCGGTAACTGCGCACGTGGCTAAATGAGATGATTTGTCTCACCCTTGGTACGTTTCTGTTGTTAGAAACACACAACTCTCCATACATCAGGTATTGGCTTTGTTTAGATAAGTAATAATTGCGAGCACAGCTGCCGGTGTACCCCACAACATATTTACCTACTAGGGTGACAGTTCTTCTAAAGAAATAACTACAGATGGCTTAAATGCTGCTTGCACGCACCTATCTGTGATTATTGATCTCGAATGATCTCTGCTGATTGTCCTGGACCTGTCAAAAATAGGGGTGATAGGGACAGACCAATTAGAAGACTTTTCGGACCCAACGCTTTCGAATTAACAGCAGAGGCCATGAATAAGCCTCCGATCAGAAAACCAGGCAAAGCTCTGGACTGCTTAGATTTACAAATGCCCTGTACAGCTTTGAGAAGATAGCTAGCTTAATCAATACAAGAAAAATGGCTGAGCTCGTGTTAGTTTCACTAACTTCTAACCATCAATCTTAAACTTCATAGTTATTCCTACCTCTAATACCACCGACCCCCCGGCTCGATGGTAGATGAAAGAGAGACATTAAGAACATTGAAACTTATATAATGATAACTTGTACGCACCTTTCTCAGGCTTGGCCCCAGTACCATGCTTGTTATATATGTTCGCTGCAAACTTTTATATTGTAAAACAAAAACAAAAACAAAAACATCATAGGAAGCCAACATTGAACAAAATGGGGTTAAGAACACCACACGTCTTCCAATATCCTGTGCTGACTCAAGTGTACTTGTCGGGGTGGAACTCGAGTGCCGCATGCTGTTGAATCTAGGAACTCTGAAAGAAAAAACACGAAAAAAACGCCCCACATAAAACAGAAACAAAACATAGCCTTCAGTAGAGTTGGGTATTGTCAAGCTCTTTCTTCTTCTGGCAGGCTTAGAGTATGTCCCATATGGCCCTGTATTGCGCGCGCATTAACTCGACTACCGACTGACGCTGCTGCGGTCGACTGCCTCTTGTAGCTCTGGCCTACCCATAACCTTGAAACATTTGGTAGCCTCCTCGTAGGTCAACCAGGTGCGCCTCCGCTTGTGCATCTCCGGCCATTCCGATTCCTCCTTATCTACCTTGAACTCAAAGAAGTAATATAACGAGCGCTGTACACGCTTTTCGGGTACTATTGGGCGGGGATCCTTTATTTCACCGAGTGATCTCGTGACCTTTCCAGTAATGCCAGCCTCTTCCCAAGCTTCACCTACAATGGAGAGGCGCATCGAATTAGCATATTGCTCTTTAGATACTGTATGTGAGATCATAAAGCAGCAGCACAGAAAAACAAAATCCGGCTAACGCCGCCCGGAGGTTAGGCAGGATATGAAGAAAAAGGAAAGAAAGGGCTTTCGTACGAGTTGCAGCGTCTTCCGGATCGGCTTCATCCGTCTCGTAGCCGCCTTTGGGCAAGACCCAGTGGTTCTTACGGTTTGTTGATTCAACGACAAGAACTTTTTTCTTATCTGGCGAAACCGCTACAACACCCGCAACGAGACGTGATCCGTCGGGTGCATATCCTGGAAATATCATAACGTGAGCAACAAGCTTTTATGAAATTTGGGATAAAACAATAAATCGAAGGACTCTGAGTTTGCGCTGGATTTTTATATTGGCGAATAGGATACATACTTTGCTTGACTCTCCCAACGCGGGCCTGAAAAACTGTATCTCAGTATATGCACATATAGCAGTAAATTCTTGAGTAAGAACCGACCTCCATGGATCGACTGTGAGCCATCTAAAGTTGACCTGGCTTTGGCTACTAGGGTAGAGAGATACGGCAAGCCGGTTTCAGTGGCGTGGCCTTTCTTCTTTGATGGATTGTTGATGAGGGTTTATAAAGCAGGACTCAGCCCTATTCAGGTCGCCGCACAATAAATTGGCAGGTGGGGCTGAGAACAATGCTCTTTTGTTTCAAGACGAGGGGGGAGCTTGAGAGCCGGATGGTTCCCGGCACGGCGGAGAGATATTTTGTGGACGAGACGGACCGGTCAAGACGACAAAAGACTAAGAGGATAGATGGGATTCTCTATATAGCGAAATTCTGTCGTAGAGAAGAGAAAGTTTCGCTGATGCAACTACGGATTCGGAGACATCATACTGCGTGGAGGGCGGGTCTGTGGAGATGGCCATGAAGGGAGCGGAAAGGTACCTTCATGCTTTATACGGAGAAGGAGGAAGAAGGAAGTGCAACTTTAATCTTTGTGCGGCATGATGGACAGAATCTGTTCCATTCGATCTCTTGCTCTGGCTTCTACCCTCTCGTGCTCTATCAATATCCTCACACCCCTCGCCCTCGCATTGTCCTTGGTTTGATTTTTCTTCCCCTCCACTCCTGCAACCCCCCCTCACTCCCCTTTAGGAACAGCACGGCCAGTGAGATGATTGACAGCAAACAGAAGCAGTCTGGTGCTGTCTGACACTGCCTAACATGGGGAGTAACTGAGTGTTCGAACGGGAAGGGAAGAACCTCGTCGGACGTGGGTTGGATTACCTTCTGCCGTAGTAGGCTGTAGGTTAAAAAAGTGAGATCGAACTGTCTTGCCTTTGCTCGTATGTACCCGCTAAGCATGATGGTACTATGTACGTAGGGTCGGCTCCAATCAAGCTACTCTGGCGATGGGAACGAGATGGAGGAATTGGCTGGGCAGTAATGCAAGCAGGGTTTGGAGATCTGGAAAGAGCGGCCTCACAAAAGCCCAATGGTAAGATTCATATGGGTTATGGGTGTGTTGAAAACGAAACGGCCTCGGAATTGAGGTTCGGATTCAACAAAGAGGGGCAGTTCTACTCTCAGCAAGGATGAATATACCACGGGGTCATCCGAGTTTGATTCTTTTTTCGCTACCATTCGGTAAGAACCACGCGATGAAAACAACAACATGCGTACTACATACATGTCGGTAAGTAGACGAAACTACTATCTTTTCCGTTTCTTATTTCAACTCCTCTGCTGTTAGTCTTGGCACAATATCTTGGTAGGTTCTTATCTGGGGAAAGAAAGAATTCCTAGTCAAAGCTCCCATGTGCAACGGCGTGTGGGTTTACTTGACACCTTCTGTTGAGTTCCCTCCCGCAAGCGTGTTACCAGAGCACAAGCAAAACAAATCCTCCGGGGATTGGGTGGGATATTCTCCGCCACGATAACTACATGTATGTCGTCAGGGCCCTTACCATTGTGTCTTGCTTCTTATTCGTATAACATTGTACATCGAGGACTTGAATTGGAGAGTTAAATTAATGTTCGATCTACCTTAGATCTACAATAAAGATGGAGATTGAGCACATGTGCGGAAAAATAAAATAAAACAAAGCTCAGTAGGAACAACTGGAGTTTACAGGTAGCATTTTGAACTCATTGTCAGGTGTTTGCAGGCCGTACAATATTGTCTGATAGCCTTTAGAGTCACATCATGGGCGTTCTTCCCCACTCATTAGCTACAGGCAGTTGAATGAGGCATACATATTGTGCCTTACCGCCACTTCTATCCCGAGTTTCCTCGATCCTCCCCCCTCTATCGGAAATTCAAAGCAGCATCCAACCTCTTCTCACCGACATCCTCCATTTCTCGATCCACTATTGACGTTGTAGCCTCAACTCTCGTGTTATTACTCCTCTTCCTCTTCCTCAAGGGCCTTTCCTTTCCCTCGAGCCCTCGAGCCCACTCTTACCCGTTCCCCCCTCCAATTGATTTATTCCATAAAGCGCAACAAATCGGAAGCTAGCCCCCCCACTCGCGAGAACCAACCTATCTACATGTATGCAATGTCAAACGACGCACACGATCCTGTCACTCTCATCTCCTACGTGGGTACGTTTACATCTCTTTTCTCGTCGAATCGTTCAACCCCGTGCTCTTCATTGTCCACTAGAAACATCCCAGCTTACACCCACCCCCCCTGGGGCGGGGAGAAATACAGGTTCATCATCGGGTAATAGATGCGGTTACTGCAAGACATCCTTCGGAAGTAAATCTACCAATTCCTTACCCTGCACAGTAACCCTGCCCAATTAGCTCGACTCGATGCTGTTGCGGTCTGATTTCTCTTATGCTGCAGCACACATTGGCGGTAACCAGGACTTGACTGACAGCAACCCTGGCCTTAGGTTGCTCTTTCTACCTCAGGGCACAAAAACTGTCTGTCCACCACTATGAACTACTTATTAACCGTGGTTGGAGGCGGTAAGAACATTCTTTTAATTTGTTTATAACGCTCTTTTTCTCCCATGTTAAGAGCCGGGCTGATCCAAAATCATGTTACTACTGTAGAAGCGGCTCTTTGTTGTACAAACCCCATATGAGGATCACTTGCTGTCCTCAGTACACCATCAGGTAAGTTCTTGCCAAGGCATTTTATTACTCGTACCAGGTTTCAGTGCTCAAAAAAAACAACGGGAATGCTTGTTACAGGTTAGATTCCCATAGATTTAAACCTTCAAGAGATCAGCGCCAGTGCTTGCATAGGTGGTCTCGATATGTTCTTGGGGACGAATATATACACGAAGTGGCAAAAAAGTTTCCCAAATCTAAGGAGTATGTTTGCCTTATCCGACTCAAGAGGCTTTGCACCTACTTATTTCTTGGCATGTTGCATAGCTAATAACTAGCGCGGTACCCAACAGAGAAAAGAAGAAGGGCGAATTCGACATTATTGGGAGTGTTCATGCCCCTGAATACCTTAAAATACAGCACCATACACCCCCAGAGCCTGCGCACAAACTAGAGGTTACCCTTGGGGCTGCTGATTTTTCTGAAGAAAAGTATGACTTTGATTTCTCATTAGATCTTCTTTCGTTCCTTTCCTGTAAAAAGCAGATGCATTATCATCGTCAAGTCCTCAAATCCTAATTTATGCCCAGGTATGCGTTGTTTGAAAACTATCAAAGAAATGTTCACAAAGAAGGCCCTGAAGCCATCACTCGGCCGGGTTTCAAACGATTTTTGTGCGCATCGCCGTTAAAAGTTCCTGTAGATTCTGACAAGAAACTCGGTTCGTTTCACCAATGCTACCGCCTTGATGGACGGTTGATAGCAATGTCTGTATTGGACCTGTTACCAAACTCTGTGAGCGGTGTGTACTTCATATATCACGAAGACTACACCAAGTGGAGTTTCGGGAAGTTAAGCGCATGTAGGGAAGCCGCTTTGGCGAAGGAAGGAGGTTACCGATATTACAATATGGGTATGTTAATATGCTACTTTTTCATCGAATCATCAAAGGCTATTCGTCACATGATATATATTAATGTTTTGTAGGCTATTACATCCAATCTTGTCCAAAAATGCTGTACAAAATGCAATATGGCCCATCTGATCTCTTAGACCCTGAGACATACGAGTGGAATCCTCTCAACGATGAACTGAAAAATCTCTTGAATAAAAACAAATATGTTTGCCCATCAGAGATCAGAGCCAAAAACCAAAACGATAAACTAGTGGCAGATGGTGAGGCAAAGGACGTCAGAAAACCAGGAGAGGAAGGGGACGGTGAAGTAGATGGTACAAACGAAGATGACGATGACGATGACGATGACGAGCTTCAAGATCCCGGTTATATTTTCGAGACCAAAATGCCCGGTATATTGACGGAGCGCCAACTTAAAGAATTCGATATTGGGAATGTCAAAATTGAGGTTAGGGGTATCAGGGCACAAGCAAAGGTAATGAAGCGTACAACACCAGGAATGTAG
This sequence comes from Morchella sp. 2018-W26, assembly GCA_024713715.1. NCBI lineage: Eukaryota > Fungi > Ascomycota > Pezizomycetes > Pezizales > Morchellaceae > Morchella > Morchella sp. 2018-W26. Next base: position 3,156,951 of record JAMGYX010000002.1, read on the forward strand.
AGAATCAAATCTAATTGGAAGCAAATAGGATCTGGTTGGGTTCGAAGAGGATAACGTTATACGTTCGCTCCTAAAGGAGACTGTGGCTACGGTTGGGATAGAAGTTGCAAAGGAGATGATCATTGCTTTGTGATAAACGATCGGCATCGATTGTAAACGCATGTTGTTTGAGCGGTTCCCTAACTGCAATTAAGTGGAGTATGGTATCAACGAGATTGAGAGTCAGAAGGAAAAATGCACTTTACGACCCATAAGTTGTTTTTCTGTGTTGTGTATAAAGTTCGATACGAACATGCACTTATGCATCACGTTTTTGATTCCGTGTCGCATGTGCATGCACCATTCATGCACTTCTTTCTTTCCAGATCCCAAGATAACTGCATAAGGTCAGGCAGCGCTTCATGCTAGTCAGTTAGATATGAGTCAATCCTCCCGTGTCTGTTGACTCTTTGCAGGTACCCGTTGGCATTTAAGGTATCGCCTATATAAGAGAACATAATAGGAAACGGGACGTAAGCGTCAATGTACTCTAAGAAACCTGCTTTAAAAATATGCACCAAGAACTATCAAATTACTACTATATCGTTAAGGCCTAGAGTACATATCGGGGAAGAAGCCCGTGAACCGAGTGACAATATGTGACGGAAGCATTGTGGCTTAGTATACCATTGGATTGACCGAATGTCTTATTGTAAATTTGTTCTTAGTGTATTAAGACAGTTATTCAAAGTTTGGATTTATTCTCCTAGGGTCGGCTTATTTAAGTTACATGAACCGATGACGGATAATATTTGCCGTAAGGTGTAAAGATATCACTTAGTATACATTCTTTATGAAGGCTCTCTTTTTATGTGAAATTATCTTATCTACATACATGTAGGTGTGTTACATGTATCTGCTTAGTTGAGCAACTCGACCCTCTTTACTATCAATAGATCTGATTCTGCATCCTAACATACATAACGTTTTAGACCGGGCACCGTGTCGGACCTAGAGGGGTGTCAACCCCACACTACCAAAGCTATCTCCACCAGGTTTTTAATAAATGAATTCCTACTTCAAAACACAAGCATTTAGTCTCCAGATTTATTATCCTCCATTATGGTGATTGTGGCTTCGTTTTTCGAAGTCTTTGGTGCCGTTTCCATACGACACACTTCTAGGTCTGACAGTACTGGGTCGGAAACGTTACATGTAGACTCACTTATCGGTATGCCGAACATGGGGGAATGCCGAATTACACTCAACGTTGCAACCAGTTACTTAGCTACTCTTGCCTGTTCGGCGTTACCCCATGTTCGGCATCCCCCATAAGTGAGTCTAGTCATAAGTAGTGTTTGCTCCAACTATAGGTTGTTATTAATAGTTTGTACAATGTACCGGGTGTGCATCATAAATACCGAGAACCCCCCCCCTTAGTATTCGTTTTATTCATTTATTGAATTTTTATGTACGCCACCTGTGACAACTAAAGCAACCAATAATACTAGACCATTTTTACTGGAGGAAAAAAACACTGAGAACCCCCTGTATATTTTTACTTTAAAAAATTGAGATAATATCTAATTATTTTTTTAAAAAATATAGAAAAAAACTATAGTATTGTCCTCCTCTTTAGCTCCCTCTGAATAGTATTTTGATTCCTTAATTCCCATCAAAGATTGTTGTTTTAATGAATTTGTAAATAAACGAGAGTCAAATTGAAGTGATAGAGATTGTATTGCAAAAGCTGCGATTCAAATACTAGCTTGACTGCCAAGTATCACATTATGCAAAGAATTATATATATCAGACCAATTATAGCCCTTAGTAGGCCCCCTTTTAAAAAAATTTCTCAAAACGGGGTTCTCGGTACATACCCTGGTTGCCAACGTTTGGTTATATGCAACCACCGTATCTCTTTCACTGGCACTGATTAAATGCTGCCACTGTGACAACCCTCAGAAGTATGGCGCGAGAACCCAAGTCCCCTCTGGCAAACCTCCAGGCACACTTTTTTTATTCTAGCCTATCAAACTACAAGAAAAGATCCTCGAACCATCTTAGCGTCGCTTTTGGGGCCTGTGCTGCTGTGGCATGCTGTGGCTTTTGCGTGAAAATGATGGTATGTGGAGGGTTGACAACCATAGGGGACTCAGGTTCTCGCGCCATACAGAGCGTACTTCTGAGGGAACCCCCGGGTGCACGGTGCACTATGCGGCCTCCTTAAATGTTGGCAGCTTCACCAGCAAAAGAGATAAAAAGAACTCCCAAGAAACATAAAATTCAATCGTTTCTAGCATTGCCGACCTCGCCTCCACCCGATTATTTGCGTCCCTGTGGATAATGTATCAGCGGTATGACCAAACGTTTTCTGGGTGCATCTTACTGCAGCGGCCTCGAGGCTAGCCGCGGCGGCAACTAGCGGGATGTATGCGTCGGCGACTCTTTTCATTGTATACCCTGCAAACTAGAACGTATTGTAAGTAACCAAGTAACCAAGGGAAGTCAATCCCATTCAGAACTTACGCCACAAAAGGCAAAGATTGCCGAAAAAACAAGGCCAAGCTGCCACTGTAGAAAAACTAGCTTGCGATCTATAGCGGCGAAACGAGTCTCCACTTGGGAGAAACGAGTCTCCGCTTGGGAGAAACCAACTCCCACTTTGGTCGTAAGAACACCGACTAGCTTATTGACATCGGCGAAACCAGTCTCCACTTGGGAGAAACCAACTCCCACTTTGGTCGTAAGAATATCGACTGACTTATTGACATCGGCGAAACCAGTCTCCACTTGGGAGAAACCAACTCCCACTTTGGTCGTAAGAACACCGACTAGCTTATTGACATCGGCGAAACCAGTCTCCACTTGGGAGAAACCAACTCCCACTTTGGTCGTAAGAACACCGACTGACTTATTGACATCGGCGAAACGAGTCTCCACTTGGGAGAAACGGGTCTCCACTTGGGAGAAACCAACTCCCACTTTGGTCGTAAGAACACCGACTGACTTATTGACATCAACTTTAGGGTTCCCGAGATCCTATAACTAGTGTAAGCAGTTTCCACATTGAATTATGCATATGTGGAAGATACTTTAGTGAGATGCGCTACACGATTACCGAGCTATTACGATAGTTAGTTTGAGCCGGTAGTAATTATGAATAACCTACAGAGCGGAATCGCCCCACTGGACCCTTCTGTTGTTCTGGCTCGCTGTCTAAGCTAATCATCCTTCGTTGTATCGGCTTGCGTCCAAAGTATCTGATGAGCATATGCGTAGCAGTCTGCGGGTGGGCTCCGCGTTGCATAAGTAGACGGATCATACTGATTCGAATACCGTTGTTTGTCTGGTGTCGAAGAGATGGAAAAGAAGGCTGGGTAATCAATCTAGTGCTTGAATGGTGGTGGCCTGGTGTGTGGCAATGTGTTGTGTGGCGTTCCGCTCTCCTGGCTTAAAAGCCCGAAGAATGAGGCGAGCATGTTTCTATTCAGAGGATGCAAGTCTAAGGGCCTTGTATGCAGTAAAAGCTTGCTATAACGGTACACTCGGGACCGAATTTTGTACCATTATAGAGAGATTACCCTTATATAAGAGGTGCTGGTGCTGAAGGCCGGGCAAAAAGGACCGAGAAGTGTTACCGTTATCCCTTAATTAAGTTGTTGATGCTGACCCCTAAAGTATTTGTATGGGAAATCAGTTATTTGATATATAAGAGAGATAACAAAAGCCACCAAACTTTGCTTTTTGCTGGAGGTTAGCATTTACCGACAACATAAATTCGCAGCCTGGACCGTGCACGCACTGAGTTGGGTATATCCGTTGCTCTTAAAGGTTGATAATAACCATAGAGCCAATCAAAAATAGTTGTTAGCTGCCTGCTTGAGCTAGTATTAGCTCAAAAAGGCAAGCTGCGAATTTGACGATTTCATCCGTCTAAGGGATAAGGTACCGTTATAGCAAGCTTTCGCTGTAGAACATAAAGTGATAATGACACCATAGCACAATAAGTAACAGACAGGGTGTCAATCGGACGACACCTCCACAGTGTCAAGGGTTAGGGGTTCGCCTGTGGCTTCATGCGTACATTCTGGGACAGTGTCATAGAAATGAAGTAGGTACATGTATTGATAGGAATAGGGATATGGGCTTCCTCAATAGGAAGTATGATTACTGAAAGGAGTGAATTGATTATTGACTTCTAAGAATGAGACTAAATAAGGGAAGATAAAGAAACAAAGACTTTTACGCTGATTCGTCAGCTTCTTTTATCTGGAGACATATTCCAGCATAATCCAGCAGGTATAGGGCTCACCCCCTACCCAAGCTCGAAGACACACTTATTTATACTTCGTACGGTATTGGTGCTCGTAGGTTATGGTAAAGCGTGGCGTTTATTAAAGCCCAGGTTTATTAAAACACTTAAACATTAATAAGCAACACGCTGTGGGGCTAGTGGTGGGAAGCCTGAACGTAGGCAAGGTCTTGGCATGATTTATAAGCACGGCGCTTAGCGCTTAGTGTCTTGATTACGTGTTCTTAGCTAGTTTTCTTATTGGCTCGTTTTCTTTTGTCCCTTTGGCTTCTCATCATATGTGCACAGTTCGAGCGGTAATCGTCTGGTGCACAGTGGATAGTGAATCAATCAAAACCTCTAGTTTACATCAAATTAAATCCTCCCATCACACCCAAGCAGCCACAACGCCGAAAGCCGATGAGAAATGTAGTAAGTGAAGACTCATTTTCAACTTTGGCCCTTTTTAGCTACATGTACTATCATTTGCCAGGCTTTAGGTACGTGAGGACCGACCACCAAAGGCCTAGCTTTCATAAAACATGACCACATACATGTAGTTTTTCACCCTGGCTTGATTGAATCTAGATAGATAGCCCCACACTCTCTCTGTCTGCCATACCAGCTGTAGGCTAGAACCGATATCTGATACCATCATGTCTCCAAATTCCGGCATTGCAAAGAAAATAAGAGCACCGACACTAGGTCTACTTTACAACGAGAAAAAAAAATGGGGGGGGGGGGGTAAAAAAGGAAAGCCTTCATTTGTACTCATCAACTCCATTCACCTCTACCCCATAATATATAAAAAAATCGCCCATAACTAAGGTTAAAGGATTTTTCCCTTATTGAAAGCACTCAGTATGTGGGTAGATGATCAGACAGCCAACCCTTATTAATAATAGAACATGAAGAAAGAGAACAGCACAAACATCCTAATGGAAGGGAAAGGAAGCAGATCAGAAGGAGAGGAAGTGAAGGGAAGTGAAGAGAAGAGAAGAGAGCAGAAGAGAAGAGAGCAGAAGAGAAGAGAGCAGAAGAGAAGAGAAGGGAACCAAAACCACAAGTTTTAAGAAATACACACCACTACATTTTTTTCGTCCCTAAAACCTGTATTTGTCCTTCTTCCTCTTCGCGTTCTCTTCGTCTCTCTTCTGCCTCTTCCTACTCTCGGCTGCAATCATGTCACTCAAGTCCTCTTGGAACCCTTGGCTTTCTCTTCTCGCTGCTTCTTGCTGCGCCTCATACTGCGCCTTGACGGCTTCACTGCTCAAGCCGTCCAAGTTTTCGAGCTCAGTGGGATCCAGCGTTACCTCAATGTCACCGGGCTTTTTGCGCTGTAAGATTTGTCAGTAAATGATTTTAGTGTGGGCGAGTGTCGAGAAACAAACCTTTCGGTCCTCTTGTCCCAACACGGGAAGGTCCGTGCGAGTCGCTTTAGAAATATCATAAGCGCGCTCTCCTCCGAAAAAGCCCTTGGCACGTATATTCTGTTCGGGAAGCACAGTATAAAGACTCCTCTGAACCGTGTCTTCCTCTGTCTCTGTTCCATCCCTCCTCTTTCGCAGCTCAAATCCACCATCAACTGGCTCGAACTCACTTGGTACGGCTGAGACCATACCGGAGGGTGTATCCATTCCACTCGGTGTTGTAAGACCCTCTGTAAATTCCTCATCACCCTCCTCCTCCTCCTCCTCCTCCTCTTCCTCCTCTGAAGAGGAGCCATCTTCCTCCGGTACCAATTCACCCCATAATGTCTTTTCTACAGGTTCACCGGTCTGCGTAGGGGCTTGTGCCTGTAGGACACCAAACACATCTCCATAGAGCGGTCGGTTATACTCATCCGTGGGCGGCTTCCCATAACCTCCTGGGTGGAAACCCCATTGTGCGCCTGCCGGAATTGGCGCGTTCAGACCTGGTATCTTCAAGCTAGGATAACTAGGCGGGGGTCCAAACCGCTGCATGTTGATAAGCCATGGTGGCGGAGCTCCTGGGGGTATATTAAGCGCCTCCTTCAATTCCTCACTTAGTTCGCCAGGCCGTCTATCCTTGAGGTTGGTCTCATATTCCTTCCCCTCGTAATAAATCTCCCCATACATCGTCAGTGGTGGTTTTGTCTGGAACCTAAAGAACGCATCGTGAAGCTTCTGGTAATCGATATCTAATTTCCCCATCTTTGGTTGAACACGTTCCCGAATCTTGGATTTTAGTGTTTGAGCCTCTTCTTTTTCTTTTACCGAGTCACGCATCTCCATGATACCTGTATCCCTAATGAATTTTGGCAATTCAAAGGGGGGTTTCTCCATCCCTCGCTTGGAAGAAAGATATTCGCGTTTGAGCGACCAATGATTAGGCACGGGCACGCAATTGCGATATGATTTGAGATGGACGAGGAGACGGGGGTCTTGAGCCGATGTATCGGTCCATTCGACTGTTTCGGGACGCTTAACGAGTGCCTGGGAACATGTGTCAGTACTGTTTAGGTTCTGTCCCCTTCCCTTTCTTATTCTCGTTGGCTCAAAACGCAATGTGATGCAAACGCTGAATTCGCCATCAAAAACGCTGGATCTTGCTTCCGCTTGCTTTATAGACATCCGCAGCATCTCAACTCGTCAAGCAGAGATATCACCGTGCGTTACACAGACAGAGCTCTTCCTAGCCAAAGCCAGAGAGGATTTCATGACTTTGGGGGAGGCGGAGTTTAAGAGTCTGCGCATTTTCGAGAGATATGTAGAGGGTAGAAAAGGGAGGATAAGACAACGCACCTTGAGCTCGGCAACACTGAGCTTGTCCCTGGCCTTTCGCGCCTTTTTCGAGAGCTTCGGAACGTCGGGGTTCTCTTCAGGTTCGTCAGGTATCATATCGTCCTCGAGACCCATAATCTCGCCCTTGTCCTCAATCGCTTTGGCGTCCTGTGGTGCAAATTAGCCTAGAGATAGATACCAGTTACGCATGGAGGGGCACAAACATCGACGGCATTGAATCTCTGGAGAATCCTTTGATACTCGGCGAAGTTCGGGTCGTTCTCGTCTAATTCCAGATCGCTGCTCTTGAAGTCAGGAGTGCTCTCCGGGACAAGATTAAGCCGCACATTCGAAGAGGCTGCAACCGATTCCTAACGAAGTGCTTAGCCAATTAAAGTAAAGTAGAAGGTAAACGCATGGGACAAGAGTTGCAAGCAACACCTCATTGATTTATACATACAGATTCGCTCTCGGATTCTGTGACTACACTCCCTTCCCGCTCTTGAGCCTTCCTTTGCTTCCGCTTCTCGCGCCGGAGCTGATTCTTCCCCTTTTTTAAAGCCTTACCGGTGCTGGCTGTGGTTGTAGGGGTGCTGTTGCTACTCACGGTGGGTTTTTCTGTGCCGTTAACAACAACGGCGGTTTTCGCGTCAGATGGAGTCGCCTGGGGGGAAAGTGGTTCCGTAGCGGCGACCATGCCGGGCTATCTTACTGAGAGAAAGAATACAGGCGATATTTTCGGAGCTGGCGGTTGTCTGAAAGAGTGACAGGTTGTGATGGTGTGCTTGACTTAGTTGGGCCGAAATATTGTTGGAGGCGGGTGAGGTTTCGCGACGTATTATTCATATGTAGAGAATGATGTTGCAGGGGATAGTTACCCGGCCCCTCAACTAACTATATGTAGTTATGATGCAGCTTAATCGGGGTTAGGTTATACGATGTTTCTGGAGCTCTCTCTCCTATTACGATTAACGACACGTCTCTTCCTCTATTCTTGCACACACTCTCATCTCTCACCTTCCACCAGCACCCAAAGATTCTCACACTCCTTTCGCAATTTACCTCTCGTTTTTTTTTTAGATTTATATTATAGCTTTGACTTTGGTCCCCAAAAAACCCCCGCGATGGCTCCAAAAATACAAGACAAATATTCCGTCATCCTCCCAACTTACAATGAGCGCAAGAACCTCCCCGTCATAACATGGCTCTTGGAGAAAACATTTACCGAGCAGTAATACCCTACCTCACCTAGCGCCAAAAAAAAAAAAAAAAAAAGCACAGACATTAACATTTACTCCTCTGCCTACAGTAAGCTCGACTGGGAACTCATCATCGTTGACGACGGCTCCCCCGACGGAACCCAGGAGGTCGCTAAACAACTTATCACTGCTTATGGCTCCAACCGCATCGTCCTCAAACCGCGCGCTGGAAAGCTCGGTCTCGGAACTGCATATGTCCATGGCCTGAAGTTTGTGACTGGCAACTTCGTAATCATCATGGACGCCGATTTCTCCCACCATGTAACCCCCCCCCTTTTTTTTTATGATACTTCGGTGATTTATACAGTGATCTCTTACTAATGCGGGCGCAAAAAATAGCCCAAGTTTATCGCTGAGTTTATTGAAAAACAAAAGACAAAGAACTACGACATCGTGACCGGGACACGCTATGCAGGCGACGGTGGCGTCTACGGCTGGGACTTCAAGCGCAAGCTTGTTTCGCGGGGTGCAAACTTGCTGGCATCTGTAGTACTACGACCCAATGTTAGCGATCTTACTGGGAGCTTTAGGTTATATAAAAAGCATGTTTTAGAGAAGGTAATCCAAACCACGGAGAGTAAGGGATACACATTTCAAATGGAAATGATGGTCCGGTAAGTTTAAATCTATTACCACCTAAAATTTAGTGAGTATTTTCTAATCGATTGTCGGTTTAGTGCAAGGGCGCTTGGGTACTCAGTCGCAGAAGTACCGATTAGCTTCGTGGATCGTATTTATGGAGATAGTAAGTTGGGCGGCGATGAGATAGTCGAATATGCCAAGGGTGTATTGAACCTATGGCTGAAGGTATAGATTTTAGTTGAAAGTGGGGTGACAGGCGTCGTTTGTAAGATGATCCAATACTATATGCTGTACACATGTTTTTCCGGGAATTTTCGTGTGTCCCGCCCGGCCGACGAAATTCTTACTCTGTGAAGAGGGTACCCGAGTTGGAGCGCTTTTCCAGCAGGCTTATCCTCCGTTAATAGGGCATGATTGGCGAATAAGCTTCGAAGATTTAAATTAATAGTTGCGCAATAATAGTGAACAAGGCCAATGTTCCCAAGCATGAACATGAGGTCTTTCTGTCGATAGGGAGTAGATACGCTAGATAGGGGATATGGCTATTATTGAGCTATACGGATGTATCACTAATAGGTCACCGTAGATAACAAGACCAGCAAAATCTTGAAATACCTATGACAAGTATTTTAGCTTCATGATTCACAAGGTGACTTCACGGGTGGTTAATTGTAATTGTGTTATATGAGCTCTCTGAGCATGTAAATTTACTGGTGAAGCAACGTTGCTGCGGCGCCCTCCTCACGAAATAGAAAAAACTACTTCAGAGACAAGCCACTGAATTAAAGAACTATTCCTTGCATGAGATCGAGAACCCCGAAGACCTGTCATGTGAGATCAAACATCGAGTGATCTTACATGAAGTATCATATCCCTTGTTTCTTGTCGTGAGAATAATAATCTACCCCCCCCCCCCCCACAGCTCACTAACTGTATAGAAACAGGTTATCTGGTTTTTAAATTAGTTTGTTTAGATAGTTTTTAGTGATGGCCTACTTGATTTTCCTAATGGCTATGTAAAAGTAATTATTCAGTATCGCGAAGGTATCGGCGTCCACTTGCGACCTGTCCCACTAGTAAATTCGCAAAGCTATAGTCTTATATATCACTACACATTTCCTAAGCTATGTCACAAGTACATATAGTGATCCGTGATGTTCAAGTTGAAGGGACTAATCTTTGCTTTCAACATTTCTAACTCAAGCTCCCGTATTCTGTAGTGATAGGGAAACCTCGATCCCTTTCATGATCCCGATTGTACAATAGCTTGAGGCGATTAATTGACTTACAATGCACACGGATTACCTAGTTTTGTTGGATGAGTCGTGTGGGTAGCAGAGGTTGCGTTGCTTAACAACAACTGTTGTACGTCTCCTACAACAGTTGTGCTTAGGCCTATTCTCCACTACCATAAGGGCATAGTATATTTCATTTATTAGTATATAAGACCTCTATAGTCATGTAATTAGTCAATCACCTAAGTCTCGTACTGTTCAGTCCTCTCTACAGTCAGATTATAAAAGCGGCCAGACCAGAACCCACGAGTGACACCCTGTGAGTGTGATACCGCCACACACCTGCCACAACCTCGAACGCCACACCAAAACCTTCAAACTCTTATATCACCCACTAAAAAAGTTTATCTGCACAGGCGCGCAAACCTACCGCAATGTCGACCGTCGCTCTCAAACCACTTCTTCGAGTACCTACATCATCTCGCTTCCAAGCGCTTCGCCTTCTCCCCACACAATCCCGCAATGCTCGTCTCCTCCAGCGTCCCAAGCGTCCTCACCTCCTCGACCAGATCGTGATCCTCTCTGATGGCGCATCATACAAGCAGCTGACCACCAGTCCCAGGGGCGTCATCCGTACCACAAAAGACGTACGCAACCATCCGATCTGGAATGCGAGTGATGCGCTGCTGGCTGGAATGGAAGAGGATGAAGCTGGAAAATTGAAGGCTTTCAGGTTGAGATATGGGCGCGGATTCGATATCGATGAGGAAGGAACTGAGGAGGATGAGAATCTGATGGATCTGTTTTCGTCGATCAGGGAGGAGCCCTCAAAGCCTGTGCAGGTGGCCGCGGCGCCGCCGAAGGGAAAGGGCAAGAAAGGGAAGAAATAAGGTTTCAATATGAGGGCTCAAGAGATGAAATGGTATATTGGTTGGGTTGTGTATAGACTACGGGCCATCAAGGATTTTTAAGTTCTGGTGCATTCATCACAAATAAAAAAGAAAGAAAGAAAAAATGGCTCCAATACTAAAGCTGGATTAATTACTTGGGCTACATACTATAAACTTATTCCTATCACTGACCCGACGAGTGATGCAGTTTATAAAAATATCGAGTGATATGACTATGAATGACTGCTATTAATCAATACGGCCCCGGAAAAGTATTGGTAGCAGACTCTTCTTCCCTTTTCTTTTCTTTTAATTTCCTGGTCACAAAGAGAAGCCGAATGCTCATATTTGCCTGACAGTTTCATGTGGGAGGTGGTTGATAAATCACCGAATGTGCATCACTTCCCGATGCCCACATGTAATTACATAGAACCTTCCTGTTAGTGTACGTTCACATGCACCAATAAATACAGAACTGCAAAGTATACTATGAGCCTTACAAAAGAGCCAACACTGAAATTCTTGAATGCAGTCATTATGAACACGAACTCCAAACAACTCTAACTCAATATATTTTCATGGCATAATCTAACTAAGTACCAAGCTATTGTACAATGTATGTTTCCGTGGGATCAAAACTACATGTAGGTCACCCAACTAACATCATGCCCTAGGATGCAGCAATAAAAAAGAAGGAATAAGTGAAGGGAAAAAAAGGTAAATAAAAAGAAGGTATCTATATTATGCCTTGTTCTCACTCTTTAAAAATGCATTACCCCAAAACCTAACACCCTCAATACCCACATCTCTGCACAACACTCCTTTCTCCTCTGCCATTTCCAACTCTTCACTTGCAACCCCAACGCTCCACCCAAATCTCTCAGCCGCCTCACTAGCTGTGACACCTCTTCCCCACTTGCTCTCAGCATCTGCATTAATCCATTCCATTATGCGCCTGATTGTTTCTGCATCCGTGCTTCTTGCCTCCTGTACAACCAACAACCCACTTTTAAATTTTCTTAACCGCACTGGTAACCTCAATTTCTCAAATAGTTGTGCAGCCTTCTCTAGATCAGTAGGTGATATCAGATCGATCCCTCTGGCACGGTTATAAATTGCCCACAAGTCCACAAGCGTGATAACGCCGCCCTCTTTCTTCAGGATACTCCTTTTATCATCGGCCAAGAATTCAGCAACCTGGCGAGCGAGCTCTGATAGGTATAGATCTGAATCCCCGCTTCCGCCAGCACCAAGCATATCCCTAGTGACCAATCCAAGGGCCTGGGTTGAACTCGCAAGGGCAGCTTTGGCTTCCCCATTCGCAAATGCAGGCGTAGAAGCCAGCCTCACAGCGAAGCTCTCCGCAAGTGCAACCATCTCCTTCGCACGCCCCATAAGCGCCTCTAGGTCCTCAAACGCGTCTTCGATAACAGCCTGGTTTTTCTTTCGTATATTCATACCCTGCCTCTCAAGCCCTGCAATACCGACTACCCGTTCCATTCCGCCATTTGTGCCCGTACTTGTTGTCGTACGGCCGTTGACATCGCCTCCTGTATGGCCGCTACTTGGTACTGGAACCGGTGGAGCGTTGTGAAGTAGCCATTTTCGCTGCACGAGTGCACCTTTGAGTTTCTCATGGAATGTTCTATCGCCGCCGGCGCGAAATGAGAACTTAACGAGCTCAACTGTCTCGCCCACAAGGCCGCCACGATGGGCAGATGATATAGGGGCAGGGGATTCGACGCGGGAGATATCATTAGGGAGGTTAGGGGAGACCAGACGTTCACCACAGATCTCACAGGACGGGAGAGATGGGTGGTTTAAGAATGTACAGCGGGGGCAGGCGAACGTTGCTTCGCCTTGCGGCGTCGCTGGTGAATCTAAGGCCGTATCGGAGTATATACCTGGTTCCACACCCCCGGAGGCAGAAGAGGGGGGATATAGCGTAGATAGTGATGAGAGTGGTGTTGGAGATCGAGGTGGCTGCTGGAACGAGTTATCAAGCACCGTTGCGGGGGGGCGTATACCGCATGCTAGACAAGGCGGGATAGATCCCGATGCCGTGACTACTGGCGTGTAGTTTGACGGCGCTGGGTTCGAAAATGAGCATATAGGGCAAATCCAAATACCAGTCAGCACTGGCAGGGGGGATGTAGGCCTTATGAGGGGCGTTCCATTTCTAGGGGTAGATGAAGCAGAGGGGCCCCCTGAAGAGCCAGAAGAGACGGCGGGTTTTAGATATAGTGTGATCTTTGGAGAAGACTTGAGGAAGCCTGCCTATTGGAAACATCAATATGTGCTGTAATAGTTACAAAGGGAGACTACAGACGTAGAACTCGACCCGGTCGACGTCTTTCAGCTCTACTGCGACCGAGTATTTACGTGGGTCATCGTTATCGACATAACAAGCACGGTGCGAGGTGAGGTACGCGCAGCCATTCTGGTAGTTTGGTATCTTGTATTTACTATTACTGTATGAGCTATCTACGTCATGACTGCTCAAGAAAGTAAAGAAAGAGAAGCACAGTTATACCCTTCGTAGAGGCCGACAGCGTTCTGTACAAAAAGTAGCGTCTCATCTGGCAGTAATAGGGGACGCGACGCTGCAGTAAGATCTATTTGCGAGAGCATGGAGTGTTGAGAATAGGAAACTGTAGTTGCTGAGTGCTGAATGGTGGAGAGTACTCGGAGTAACCCCGCGTTCTAGTTAAGGTTATCTGACATGGTATGCTGCCCCACGCATATTGGTGGGCAGTTTGAGATCTAAACCACCTTACCCAATCACTACCGAGCTGTTGGATGTTCTTAATCGACCCTCACCGCTTCTTTGAGATGTGCCTTAGATTATCGAGAGTACCAGTAGAATTAACTGGTTCTTGACTTCTGGTACTGGATCCGACCCCCCCCCCCGGGGAGGCAAACAGGAGCGCATACGTATCCGTTATAGCATGCTGTATCTAATAGAAGAAGGGGGTGCGATACAATACTTAGATGTCCCCCCCCCCCCAATTATATGTGTCCAATGACACGTTAGATTGAGTATCCGCGAGTTAAGCAGAGCACTTCCTTATAAGAAAGGCGCTTCTGATTTCGGGATCAAAGGATACATGTATCTTTTATGAGGTCTAAGGTATGTATCTATTGATTTACGAGGTATGTTGGTGGGTCTACAATCTATGTGTTCCACTAGGCAGCAGAGGATGTCAGTTCTCTTGGCCGTGGAACAAACCCTGGACCACACCCGAAATTACATGTATGTCTTGTTATATCTAATAGAGAGTACATGTATCCAATGTATAATGATGTATGAACGATATCCTCTGCAACTGTCCTCGTTGAAGCTCAATCAATCAAAAGTAGGGAATAAAGACATAACTAGCGTTAAATCGGGTGGGCAAACGAACTCGGGGTATACGTATATCGTGAGCCTCTATCATGAGCTTGCAAATATGGCAGGATCCCTGATACGTAGCCAGAGAAACAAAAAAAGATACTTGGCTGTTATTAGCACATAAAATTGCAATCCTATCTCCTCACGGCTCCTGAGAAAGGGGTAAGGAAGATGGCCACTCTTCTACCTTCGATTTCGCCCGAACAACCCCAGAATTTTTTTTAACTAGGAAAGTTCATAAACTCACCCGGCCGGTTATGAAATTGTAAAAAGAAAGCCTTTGCTGAAAAATGCAATGTCACTGGGCAATGCGAGATGAGTGCTTGAAGTCATCATATTCGGTTTTTTAAACCTTCACTAGAGAGGCGGGAGTGCTTGGAATAGAACCAGTAGGCACATTGCGAAGGTATCAACCAAAGATAATGATTCATTGATCACGATACTTTTGAGACCTAGGGAAAAAAATTCAGGAACTGTACTTTTTTCCCGTGGTTTTTTCTCCTGGCGCAGTTAATTGTGATGCCGGTTTACCTTTATAACGCGCGCCTGTTGATCGTGATGCCTACTTCCGCAACACAATTGTTTTTCCATTCTTTAATGTACATACTGTGATATGTATCTTTTGAATGTGGCTGTTTGGCAGTTTTTGGCCTATGCCACCAGCGATTTTGTTTCAGACTTACTCCCCGTCAATATTATCAGCAGATATTGGCACGTTCTTCAATAGCCTTTTAATTCCCTTTTCAGTCCTCTTAACAGCACCCCCCCAATTCATTTCTGAGGTTTCTTCCCTCCTTCCTTCATCAGCGCAGTCTTCATCTCTAGATATCACCTCCGTGAGTTTCAACAAGGCTGCTTGCTGGGCCTCACGCAAAGCACCGATAGACAGATCCCCATCCTGCGTCCACCCTTCCCCAATGATGAGATCTCCGTCAGCAATTCTAAGTGTATTCTGGAGGGATCGGGCAGATGCTATAAGGTTTCTCGGAAGATCTGTGGCTAATATCTGAGAAGTATGAAGCTGCTGACCGTGCTGGGCTAGATTGAGTGAAGGATCCATCAAAAGCTCGGAGAAAGAAGAGTTCAAAGCCTTTCCTAGAAGTACACTGAGGTTATCGGAGAAGGAAATGGCATCGTATTTACTAGAAACCAGTCAGAGCCGCCGTTAAAATCAATGGGTATTTTCAAAGGAAAGCATACACTTCAAGTCTCTGCTGTTTTAAAAACCTAATGAGGGCTTCCTCATTGTCCTTCACCTTCTTTTTAAACTTGAGAGTGCTGTTGTCGGACTTGGTCTTCTTATGCTTTTTCATTTCTTTCACTATAGCTCTTAATTAGTAAATAGAACACTTGGTTGATGAGGACAGGCAAGGATCTTTCCAACATTTTCTTTCAAATAGCATCATCTCTCTTAACCGATCATGCACAGTGACTGTTAGCATAATTGTCACGGATAAATGAGGTTCAATCTCGGGACACTATACTGCTGGGAACGACTATCCTCGTAATCATTGTATTCATCATCTATTCCTCTCTCATCGTGATCCTTGTCTGCATCCACATCCACTTCGTCTTCTTCCTCGTCTACTTGGGCGTTAGGTTAACAAGCTATGCTGTCTTACTTGAGCTTTCACCGAAACTTACCAATAGTGATCGATTTAGCCTTTAGTTTCTTCGATTTTGGTTTGTTGATTTCCTGATCTTTGTTCATTATCTATCGGAGAACTATCCAGGTCGAGACAAATTAGCAGCAACGTACCCAGATGCTTCCGTTTTGCAGCTCCACGAATAGCCATAACTGCGGGAGTGTGGGTATGTAGTTGTGAGACGTTGAGGTTGCCTTTTAATAGCGTAAGCCGCAGTCCAGTTTACGTAGCTCTCAAGCTAAACCTAAGCTGTCCGATTGGTTGCTTTGCACGGTCTCGCACTATGATCGTCTATCGCTCTGTACTACGGTGTTAAGGGTAAGTGAGTAGAACGCGGAGGTGAGGTTTACGTTGCTACGTTCTACTCACTTACCCTTAACACCGTAGTACATCAGTACGGCGGGCCGGGATTTTCCAAGGATCAGATCATTGATCTCGACGCTCTGCGGGCCGCACAGTTACTGAACCTGATACCCTAAACATTAATACCTACAGGTACATGTACTTAGGGCCTATCCATAGGGACGCACTCTCTGCCGAGCCTGAGCTCTTAGTAAAGTTCCTCCATATAAGAAGGCAGCTTTAGCGAGTTTTTTCTGTGTGTATGCAATAGCAGTTGAGTTCGGAAACGCTATTTAAATCTAATTATGAGATTCTTACTGATACTAGTATGCTATTTTTAGAGATTGGTGGATATGAAATCGTCTTTGAATACCGCACTCCATATTCCTGCCCAATTATAAGGCCTAGTCTTGGCCCTAGTACTTACTGGAGTCCCTTTGTGCACATATACCTTTTCGAGTGATAAGTTATGATTAGTGAACTTGATGTCTGTAAGAAGACTTGATCTTCGTTCCTTTAAGTTTTTTAAGCGTTAATCATTAATTCCAAAATTAGAGGGGTTTGGGTAGGCTAACGTTTGCCCTGCATTGAGAAGAAGAAGAAGAGATTCTTCTGGAAGTTCTTAGCTAGGGTTATATGTATATATGTAGTAGGTACACGTATCTGATGATATTAGGACATGGGCTGCATTAGAAGACGGTCACAGGCGGAAAACAACCTACAATTGTCATTCACAGGATTTTACCCAATGAGAATTAAGTGCCTAACTGCTCTGCGTTTCTCCTTTTGGTTGACTACGTGGGAACCACAGTGAGATTTAGCCGATTTGACTAATACTGTCGCAGAAGAGGTTCGGAGGTATTTGTTTTACTACTTGATCATATTCTACCTTGAAGAATGACGCAACTGTCAACGACCCTTGCATGTGCACGGTGGCGCACAACGTGCGGAGAACAACTAAAAAGTGGTTCTTGATATTTGGCAAAAGAACGCAGCATCAACCAAGTCCCAAAGATCGCGGTGGAGCACAGGAACTACAGTAAGTAGGCCTTCTAAAGTACATGTAAGTATCTACATGTAGATAGCGTGCTCTGATGTAAATGTATATGTATCATGTACCTATCCAGCTCCTACTGGGCCAAGAAAAGTATGTAGGTACATGTAGTCTCTCACTGAACTGACGTCTTGCTCTTATCTCCAAAACCACTAGGGTGCGTTCGATCTAGTTCTCGACCTCTCTAGATCTAAACAAGAAGGAAAAGCACGCGCCCACATTTTGTTGTCGCTTCCTCCCCGCCCTCTCCCTTTTTACTCCCCTCCTCTTGCCCGCTCATCCCCTGTTGTTCCCGTGCTCGCTTTGAGCTAGTCACCACCACCTCTGCCGGAGACTTTTGGGGCCAACCTATTTAAGGCAGAGTACTATCAATTATCCCCAGACCCAACCCAGCCCGCAGAATACTCCAAAGGTCCGACAAACCCGATAGTAATAAAGGTACAATTCCTAAATTACTCCTGCTGTACATAAAAATATTTTGTTTCACAAGTCCTACCATTTGTTTGACGCTTGGGCGCTGTTCGGACCATCTCTACTCTACCATACCATACAGACGACAAACAGAGAGAGTTCAAGAGCCCCACCTTTGTCACCCCTCTTCTGAGAGCGCCTCTTACAACACAACCCCTCCTCAGCCCACCGCATCCCTCATCTCTTGCTCTCACTCTCTCTCTTGATAATCCGCCAGCAAGAAGTAATAAGCTCCTGAGAAATTCGACACCCTATAAACCGAGTCCCTACGTTGTCTCTGTTTTCTTTTTCCATCCTTAACCCCTATCCTCTGGTTTTCCCTTCCTCTTTCATTTAAGGAAAAAAAGAAAACCCCCAAGAAAAAAAAAAATTATTCAAAGTCCCTCGACGTCAATAAAAGCACCCGTCTACCAGAGTAGTGTGCCTTTTTGCCAAGGTAGCCCCACCCGGACCACAATCACTTTATTTGACGGTGGCTTCCATTGCCCACCCGCCCCAACAGAGTGAGTGACATCTCTTCATCCCGTCCAAGCATCACTCCGTTCCAGGGGTCCCCTAATTTGAGAACCTCTCTTCACTTTGGAGTCTCCCTTCCTCTGATACATTCTACACCTATTACTACAGCGTGACAATATCCTTACACCTCACATCTTCCAATACCTTGTTTCCGGAGGTAAACTCGAGATGCCTTCAAACGAAGTTAAAGAGACGGTAACCGTGGTTGAGAATAGAGATAGGGAGAGGGATAGGGATAGGGTAAGTATTCTGAGCCGCCATTACAACTTGAAAGGGCGGGGTACTGATTACAGCAAAGCCACCCACAAACCCCGTCCCCGCCCCCGTCCCCGCCCCTGTCGAGCAGGAGGAGTGCGTTAAAGATATCTCTGGTATCCCCGAGGATATAGTTGATAGGGCTACATTCGATCAGATTCTAGAAATGGATGACGATGACGAACGTGAATTTAGCACGGCAATCGTGTTTGGCTTCTTCGAACAAGCCGAGAATACATTCGAGGAAATGGAGGAAAAGATGTATGTCTCCCAAAACTTTTTGTGGCAACCATACACACACTAACATTATGTATGTTGTGCACCATAGAAGGACAAAGGATCTCCATACTCTCTCTTCTCTCGGCCATTTTCTGAAAGGCTCCTCAGCGACCTTGGGTCTCACGAAAGTGAAAGATTCATGTGAAAAGATACAGCATTTCGGAGTCATGAAGGATGAGGATGGTACACACGACCTGCCAAACGAAGTCGAATGCCTGGACAAAATTAAAGCGACCTTGGATGAGATGAGGAAAGATTACGAACAGGCGAGAGAGTATCTCCTGAAGTTCTATGATGATTCGCCTTGAAACTGGGATTTCATGGTCGTGTTACTATTTTCCCTTTGTTTTTGGGTGAGGTTTTTTCTGGGCTTTAAGTTCTGAGTTTTCAAAAGGTCCTGTCTATTTCGTACCAGTACGCACATTGGGGGAGGACAAAAATTGGAAATTGAGTTTGTAGCAGCTTCTCACTCTGAACAAGCCTTACATGGCTTGTAACAACGAGAGGCTACATGGCTTTGTTTGGACCCAATACTGTTTCTTGTTGGGGTGTTGTTCATACTCCCCTCTTTATATATCTTTCCTTTTCTTTGTTCTTTTTACTCGAGCATGTGTCGCTTTCTAAATCTGGTGTTTTTGGTGGTTTTTATATGAATCCTATCATGTTATTTTCGGGGCTGGTTTTATGTTTTCCTTGGCTTGAAGTGTCCTGGAGAACCCTTGCCGCTTTTGCCCCCCTCCCCCCCTCCTGCATGAAAGCAGCGCTTGAGGCTGTTTGTATGTTCATCTGTTTGCCTCTAAGGACATATATAGGGTAGCAATCACCCCTTTGATAACCCAGCAGTGTGTGTGTGGAATATTTTTCGTATAACACTTTATTCCTAAGGATTTGGATACCCGCAAAGTCTATTGCGCGTATACAAAATTTCAATCATTGAGTTTGAGGACTATGTACCTACATGTAGTATTACTCTGAAAGTGTGGCTTAATCATTAATGGGTCCTTTTGTGATGCAATACGATAACATGCGATAAGCTGCCGCTGCCACGATCCCCTCCTTAGCTGATGTAATTACGCATGATCCCGTGTGAGTGGGACGGGATGTTTTGATTCGCAACACCAGGTGGTCGTTCACGGGTGAAGAAACAGCCAAGCCTCGGAGCTGGTCCTGATTCGTTGAAACCCGTCTTCACCTGTAGCTGTCAGGAACGTTTCTGACGTCGTGACAGCTAGCCGGTAAACGTAATTCAAATTTTAATAGCCGCGGATCACCCTAGAAGCGGAGAGAGATCTTGTCGTAGATACACTTGGTACATCTTATATATACACACATTATTTAACTCGGGTTCGAGACATAAAACGGTTGTAATCTAATAAGTATATGTATGTACCTCGTCTTGTCCAGAATGTCAGCGAAGTTGGCTTTACTTTTTCCTGACGATGTGGGAATTCACGTGCCTGCAGATTGGGAGTTGCTGAGGGTCGCACGATCTGATAGGTACAATCGCTCACCTATTGATGGTGGTTCCTGCCTGACGGGTTTGTTTGCGGTGATTTTCCCTTGGCGTCCCTGAAGTGGTAGTGGGGATGTGGTGCAAGGTGCTTCATATAAGTTTTAAGGCTCGGTCTTAACTTTCTGGGACTGGATCAGGCTGTGAGTGATCGAGGCGATAGATATAGAGCCTGCAGCACAGTCACAAGTATCACTTTTGAACACTCTACAAGATGGGGTTGCGGAAAACCGCATTGAGATGCAATGACGGTGTGTGCATGTGGTTCTGCGTTTTTTTTTTTTTTTTTTTTTTTAACGGGAGATGCGTTGTAAGTACCATACATGTACTACGGTGTTAAGGGTAAGTGAGTAGAACGCGACGGTGCGTTTTACGTTGCTATGTTCTACTCACTTACATGTACCTTGACACCGTAGTACAAGTAGTCATTCACCAACTTACAGTATGTAGTCCAATGATACCCTCATTCCTCACCAAGCGAGTTCACCACCTACCGAGTGTGAGGTCCTTTCATACGCAAAAGATGGCCGCTAAAGCTGCAGCCAAGAGAATTGGGTGCTGCACTCGGTGGGTGGTGAACTCGCTGGGCAGGGAACGAGGGTATGTGCGTAGTCTGACAATTGAGCTGGCAGGAGTCCACAAACCAGACAGCTGTGGATAGGTAGGCCTAGGGGCGGGCATATATAAAAAAGCAACATAACGATGCCCGTGAAAATAAGGATTGGAAATCTGACTAAGTATTGGAACAAGCGGCGGTCTCCGATGTGAGGTTGGATAAGTCGGCAACAAACGGAGACATGTCTAAGACCAAGTTACCGGTAACGTTCCCTCCGAGTTCCGAAAACTATGGGGGGGGGGGGAGCCGAACGAAGGAGCGCTCACCGCCGCTGTAAGACTAGTTCCTTATACCTACATGTACTTTACACTGTCCAGGTTACACATAGTACGCGAATCCCAAGCACCGAGTCCGATAATAATTCTGATTCTGAACAGTTGTCTCATTAGACTGAGCACTGCTGTGGTGAGTTAGGGTTCAAATCTCCCCCGCACTCATGTGCTCCGAAAGCCAACCCCCATTCCTTGCAGGTCGCTCTCTCCCGAAGCGGTAATCTCCGACTACATGTAGCTACATAGAAGGAAGGTGGAGGGATACACCTATGGAAAAACAATATCCCTATCAAATGAGAAAGCGAAAATATCGATTTAAGATTTTTATAAGGCTAGACAAAGCGGAATATTAAGGCACAGACCGGGGTTGATAAGATATCAATGGGTTGGCTGCAGAGGATTAAGGTACAGGATGTCTCATAATAGCAGTGTGTCTCTGCTCAGTGCTACCTACCATCTTTAAAAGCTTGAGCAGGACTGGTGTCTCTGGATAGTGCGGGGTACCTACTAATTGCTGGATTATGCTCCAGATAAAAGCAGCTGACGAATCAGCGCAAAGTGTTTCTTTATCCCTTATTTAGTCTCATTCTTTCCTTATCGAGATAATGCTCTCTTTATGGATATCTCTTTCCGTATACAGATATTTTTTCTTTGTTTCGTTCCTATGTCTTCGTCTGTATTCAGGACTTGTGGCAATCTGTGGCTCGCCATACAAAAATGAGAGTCTAGCTAGGCGGTGCAAGAGAGACCCACTTGTCACGCAAAATTGTACAAAAGAGTGGTGGTGTATACTATATGTACTTATGGTTGGGGACACCTTGAGACGGAGGGTCCCCGGTGGAGATCACCTTCCTAATCTAGTAATCGCTTGGCCACTAAGCTACCCGAAGATTGCCAAGATAGCAAGTTTATGCCAAGACACTAACCATCAATCGGTAATGTATTCCCAATAGGGTAATTATTGACCTAGAAGGTAATTAATGTGATATTTAGTCGGCCTCTCACCAAAAACCCAACTTTTAGAAATTCAATAGCTCAACAACCACAACAGATAAAATTAATTGGGCTCTGTTACAGTGCTATTTACCACTTCCTATATCATCCTACAGATCTATTCTAATTTTAATGCGTTGTGGTGGTTGACCATTAAGCCTCAAAGTTAGGCAACTTTGATACTCCGTCTCAAGGTGTCCCCAACCATCGTTAAGATTGTGTCTATCACCACGCCAAAAAGTTGTGAAAACCGGGAACAGACGAAGACATAATTATATAAAGTAAAGACGATATCCACTTTGGATAATCATCATAGAATCAATTCACTACTCTTTTCAGTAATCATACTTCCTATTGAGGAAGCCCATATCCCTATATCTATCACTAATCACCCTATCGATAAGCATTGGGGCTGACTGGCATTCTTACCAGTAACTAGAGGCACGATAGCCGGCCTGCACCTATACTCGCCACTCCAGAGCATACATATAACTGAGCAACCCCCCCCCCCCTAGGAATACATAGTAACTATATCACTACATATACTCATAATGGCACCGGGACTTTTGAGCACTCCAGCCCCAGCTCTTCCAGGAAGTGAGCTTGCATCACTTTCTGCTGTTGTTTCTAACTGGGACGATTCTATTCGATTTTACCTTAATGGCACAAAAGTAGTCATCGACTCGATCGACCCTGAAATTACTTTACTTGAGTATCTTCGAGGCATCGGTCTTACTGGTACGAAGCTTGGATGTGCTGAGGGAGGCTGTGGAGCCTGTACAGTTGTAAGTATTTAAAGAATTCCTACCTAACAAGCTTGGGTCTTAGATAACAATTTAAAAGGTCGTTTCGCAATACAACCCAACTACAAACAAAATTTATCATGCCTCTGTTAATGCCTGTCTTGCACCCTTGGTCAGCGTAGATGGAAAGCACGTTATCACGGTAGAGGGAATTGGTGACAGCACAAAGCCACATCCGGTTCAGGAACGTATCGCAAAGTTTCATGGGTCACAATGTGGTTTCTGTACACCGGGAATCGTCATGGTATTAACCCTACCCCACCTCCCGCTTAATAATAGCTTCTAACATCAGTTTCTAGAGCCTCTATGCACTTGTCCGGAATAATCCAGAACCTACAGCCCATGATGTCGAAGAAGCCTTTGATGGAAATCTCTGTCGATGCACAGGATATAGGCCTATTCTTGACGCTGCCCAAACATTTAGCATAGAAGCTGGGTGCTCGAAAGCTTCAAATAAATTGAACTCAGCTCCGGGTGGTTGCTGTATGCAGGGTACAGATGGGACACTCCCAGCTGGGTGCTGTAAGAATAAATCAACGGCTGGACTTGATGACGCCCCAGTAAAGAGGTTCACGCCACCGGGCCTCATTGAATATAGGCCCGACACTGAATTAATTTTCCCACCGGCTTTAAGGAAACATGAATTCAAGGCCTTGGCTTTTGGGAACAAGCGTAAGAGATGGCTTAGGCCAGCTACCTTAGAGCAGCTGCTTGAGATCAAACATGCTTTACCGTCTGCAAAGATTATTGGTGGATCCACAGAAACTCAGATCGAAATCAAATTCAAGGCCATCCAGTACACCGTTTCTGTCTATGTCGGCGATATTCCAGAGCTCCGGAATTTCTCGTTCGGGGATGATCATCTCCATATTGGTGCGAACATCACATTAACAGATCTTGAGGGCGTTCTCAAGAAGGCTATTGAAAAATATGGCCCTTCAAAATCTCAGCCTTTTAATGCTATGCTGAAACAGTTGGAGTATTTTGCTGGCCGCCAAATCAGAAATGTAGGGACTCCGGCGGGTAACCTAGCTACTGCATCACCAATATCAGATCTTAATCCCGTGTTTGTTGCCACAAGGAGTACATTAATAGCACAGTCTCAGGAGGATGGTGAGATGGAGCTGCCAATGTCTGAGTTCTTCAAGGGGTACCGAACAACAGCTTTACCGGCGAACGCAGTGCTTAAGAGTATTCGGATACCCATTGCGAGCGAGAAAGGCGAGTTCATTAGGGCATATAAGCAATCTAAGCGAAAAGATGATGATATAGCGATCGTTAACGCTGCTCTTCGTGTTACCCTCGATGATGAAAATGTTGTGGAGTCCGTGAACCTAGTATATGGCGGTATGGCTCCAACGACAATCGAAGCGAAAAAAGCAATGTCTTATCTTATTGGAAAGACATGGGGCGAGAAGGGGGTGTTAGAAGGGACAATGCACGCTCTTGAGCAAGACTTCAACTTGAGATTTGGAGTGCCGGGCGGAATGGCGGTTTATAGAAAATCATTGGCGCTTGGTTTTTTTTATAGGTTTTGGCATGAAACTGTTGGCATTCTGACTGGAGATGTCGAGGGAGAATTGGTGGACGAGATCACCAGAAATATTTCTACCGGAGAGAGGGATCAGGATAGTACTCTGGCATATGAGCAAAGAGTGCTTGGGAAAGGTGTACCTCATGTGGCCGCAATGAAGCAGGTCACTGGAGAGGCTCAGTATACGGATGATATGCCAAAACACACCAACGAGCTATATGGGTGTTTGGTTCTCAGCACAAGGGCGCATGCAAAGATTTTGAGTGTCGATAGTGAGCCAGCATTTGATATTCCTGGTGTACGCGCGTGGGTAGATCACCGGGACCTGGAAAGTCCAGAGTTAAATTGGTGGGGTGCTCCCATGTGCGATGAAGTATTCTTCGCGGTCGGTGAGGTTCACACACACGGGCAGCCTATTGGGATGATCCTAGCGGATTCTCAGCAACAAGCCTCTCTCGCTGCAAGATCTGTAAAAGTAGAATATGAAGACCTCCCGGCAATCCTTACTATTGAGGAGGCTATCGAGAAGGAAAGCTTCTTCGAGCACTACAGGTACATCAAACAAGGAGATCCTGTTGAAGAAGCTATGAAGACTGCAGATCATGTGTTTACGGGGGTGGCGAGGATGGGAGGACAGGAGCATTTCTATCTCGAGACAAATGCGTGTGTAGTAGTGCCCAAGTTAGAAGATGGGGAGATTGAAGTTTACAGCAGTACTCAAAATCCTACAGAAACGTACGTCATATCTACCCTCTGTAACGGCTCAATCTTGTGATGCCTAATATTGACATTGTCTTATAGTCAAACATATGTCGCGCAAGTAACCGGGGTTCCAGCAAATCGCGTTGTTGCAAAGGTGAAACGTCTTGGAGGTGGTTTTGGTGGTAAAGAGACAAGATCAGTGCAGCTCTCTGCGATATGCGCTGTTGCAGCGAAGAAAACTAAGCGGGCGGTTCGGTGCATGCTGAATCGCGATGAGGATATGATGACATCCGGCCAACGGCACCCATTCATGGCACGCTGGAAAGTTGGCGTCAATAAGAACGGAAAACTCGTAGCCCTTGATGCTGATGTTTTCTGTAATGCTGGGTGGTCGCAGGATCTTTCCGGAGCTGTGTGTGATCGATCATTGTCGCATATCGATAATTGTTACAAAATCCCAAGCGTAGATGTCCGAGGAAGGCTATGCAAGACAAATACGATGTCAAATACCGCCTTCAGAGGCTTTGGTGGCCCTCAAGGGATGTTTATCGCTGAATCGTACATGGAGGAGATTTCGGATAAGCTAGGAATTCCAGTAGACAAACTTCGGGTAAGGTTTTCGACTCCATTTGACAACCTAGGCTCATTCTAATATATATATAGGAAATTAACATGTACAAAGAAGGCCAAACGACACATTATAACCAAGAACTGAAGGATTGGCATGTTCCAATGATTGTTGATTCTCTCAAGACAGAAGCAGGTTTTGAAAAGCGCCGTCGGGATGTCGATGAATTCAATAAGACCCATAAATGGAAGAAGAGGGGGTTATCCTTGATCCCTACAAAGTTCGGCATCTCTTTTACGGCAATATTTCTTAATCAGGCTGGTGCTTTGGTCCATATATACCACGACGGTTCCATTCTCGTTGCTCACGGGGGTACTGAAATGGGGCAAGGTCTTCATACGAAAATGGTCATGGTTGCAGCGGAGGCACTAGGCGTTCCTATGGATGCTGTTTTCATCTCAGAAACAGCAACAAATACTGTGGCGAATACGTCAGCTACAGCGGCATCGGCGTCTAGTGACTTGAATGGCTATGCTGTTTATAATGCCTGCCAGCAGCTCAATGAACGTCTCAAGCCATATCGTGAGAAACTTGGACCGAACGCAACTATGAAGGATCTTGCACATGCAGCGTACTTTGATCGGGTAAATTTGAGCGCAAATGGTTTCTACAAAACACCTGATATTGGATACGTCTGGGGGCCAAACACTGGGCAAATGTATTTCTATTATACACAAGGTGCAGCGCTCGCAGAGGTAGAAATCGACACACTCACAGGGGATTGGACCTGTCTAAGAGCGGATGTTAAGATGGATATCGGAAGGAGCATCAACCCTGCCATAGATTATGGCCAGATTGAGGGTGCCTTTGTGCAGGGACAGGGGCTTTTTACAACTGAAGAATCATTGTGGATGAATAACGGGCAATTGGCAACAAGGGGGCCTGGAAACTATAAGATCCCCGGATTTAGGGATATTCCACAAACCTTTAACGTTAGTATGTTGAAGGATGTTGAGTGGAAGCATTTACAAACCATTCAAAGAAGCAAGGTAAGAGCCCTCCCCCCGGTTCATAATCTCAACCCCCCCTCTAACGATTATAGGGCGTTGGTGAACCGCCTCTATTTATGGGGAGCTCTGTATTCTTCGCTATCAGAGATGCTCTTAAGTCAGCTAGAGCTGATCATGGGTGTACGGAAGTTCTGAGTTTGATCTCACCAGCCACTCCCGAACGAATAAGACTCTCGTGTGCAGATGATATCATCAAGAGGAGTTATGTGAAGCCTGAGGAAGGCGAGAAAGGTTTTTTTGTTAGCATTTGAAGTTTTTAATTGCCGAAATTTTCCCACTGAGTTCATGGGTTTTAACTGCTGGGAGTTCTCTTCTTTGTATAACTGGCATTTTTTGTATTTCTTGCTTCTGAGTTGGAGTCCGAGAATTACCTTACATGCAACCAATTTCAATTATACCATAAGGGTAGCCTCTATTCCTTTGTTTATTATTTTCTAGCTCGGAGTGCTGTGATTTAAAATAAAGTATAAATATGTCTGATATTAAGTTGTGAATGAGAAATCCATACATATGTACTGCCCTTTTCTAGGCCCGGAAAATTCCGCAGACCCTATCACCCATACGTTGCTTTTTCCGGGGTTTGGTTTTACGCTCCAACGAAGAAATATCCCTTTATATTCTGGCGTGGTAAGCAAACCCGGGGTGGGGGATCAATCATAACCTATCACTCATCTATAACTCGAGTGCGTCTTGGCAATAGACTATGCCAAGACCAGACGATGGCGAGGGCTAATTGCCGGACTCACGAATGTCTACTCTAGGTTATTCTAATTACATAAATGTGGTTCGGGAAACGCGCACCTCCGTCCATGGATAGCCCACTACGGAGGGAAGGGGGTCAACTTTAAAGGATGGGCAAACTTCATTAGGTTTCTACTAAATTAATGTTAGCACCTGGGTTAGTGGAAATGTATTTCAAAAAAAAAAAAGGGTCCTCCGGAATTAGCACATTAACACCTGCCCCCATAGCTTCTTATACTAGAGAACAGTGGGGGGAGGCGAGGAACGAGAGACCAAATCAATGTGTATTCCAAGCTTTTGTTACAAGTTACTAAAGAAGGAACCATCCCACCCTTGTTCGCTTGCACACTCACTGCCTACGTACACAATCTATCCTACAACAGTAACGGTGATGCCCCGCCGTAACCTCCTTACAACCTGCCAAATTAAATTCCCCTTTCCAAAACAGATAAAAAAAATGTGAGAAAGCGAAAAAGTAAAGCTAGTGAAATAATGAAAAATAAGAGAAACACCGCGTTCATGACACATGAATCCGCTTCCAGACATTTTGTTTTAGATAACGATAGAGAGCTCATGCCTCAGCAAATGCTCCTCATCCAGATTTGGGTAGAAAGGCACTAGACAGTCTGCACTCTGGACATATGCATTGTTATAAAGCCTCCAATAGGGTGTCCTCACTTTTCTTGCAGGGTGGAACAATCCCGCCCAGACATAGTTCATGACCAATCCAGGTCCGATCGCCATCCTGATCGCGTCGATGGCCTCAATTATCCTATCAATAACGTGAGGTGACGTTTCGAACATATTTGGGTAAAGCAAATTTAGTAGATGCATCATAGCATCCTCACAACCAAGACCAACGACACCAAGCGCAACATGTTTGACAACTGACGCAGCGGTCTGTCTGTGAACTTGGTCACGGTCAATCAGGGCATCCTCAAGGAGAGGAGTGACGGCATAGACATAGTCTTTAGCCATTTCGCCAATGTACTCAAAGAGGAAAGAAAGTGACTTTAAGACACCATTCTGGACGTTGAGTTCGGGAACACGATATTCGTTCATGAGGGCGGGAAGTACAGTGAAAGGCGCACAGGTTTCCGCGACAATACCAATGGCGACTGCTGTACAAACACGAGATTGACGTTCTTGAACCCTTAGATTGTTGAGCAAGGTAGCTAGGACGTCCTGGGGACCAATGGCTTTGGCAATAAATCCTAAAAGCCACTGCATAAGATCGGTACACATGGAAGAATGTAGGGGAAAGTAAACCTACCGAATGTGTTGTTTGCTGCTCGTCTGATTCCCTTCTTATGTGCCTTCAACATGTCTAACAGTTCGAAACAAATTCTCATCCATTCTCTCGCGCTTACGAACTCAGCACCTCGATCCGCAATTCTACCCACTAGATCGATAGTGTTCTCCTGGACCTTTTCGTGCCTGTTTCTAAGGATAGGGGTCAACCGAGGAAGGAGATCCTTAATTGGCGGCTGCATGCTATTGATACCAACAACAGTAACAATAGACCTGAGTGCGCCTAGAATGGAACCCAAAACTTCGGGATACTCTTCTCCAAGGTACTCATAAAGCACAACACCCAATTTTCCCATTAAAGCATCTTCTCCGCATTGTTTCTAACTACAGGTTAGCTATTGTTTCGTTTCAAAAAACATTAAAAAGCTGACATACCATGACAACAGCAATTCTTGAAATCAGATCTGCACTCTGCTGTCTGACAGCTGAACTTTTGTTGTTCAATCTCCACAAAATTGTACTGACAATTTGCGGGAGATACGGCTTACACCGCGTACCCAAAGCATTGACAACCGTTCCAAACCCGTTAAGCATAACGATATCCTCCATAGTCTGTTCCTGGAATGCGAACAATACACCATCCACCAGTCTTTCCTCTAGACGCTCACCAATATCTGCAGCCCCTAGAGAGGCAATAACCTTTTCAACACTCTCCAAGGTCATTTTACGGTATGGTTCGCTTTCGTCCTTGAGATGATCAACGATACGTTCGATGATCTCTCCACATCCAACTTTTTGGGCTAAATCAACTGTTGTCTCTACCACCTGACGGTAATTCCGTTTATCAAGGGCCATTCTTCGTACCCAGAACGCCTTGAAAAATTCGGGGAGTACGTTCTCCTTTAGGTATGCCGCAGTCACACCCTCAGTTCCCGCGCACTGACTGACAACCTTTAAAACAACCTTTTTCATCTCTTCGTCGGGACTTTGGAACTCCCGCAAAAGAATTTCCATCACTTCAGATGTGTAGTAATTTGCATACTCCTCATCCATAAGGGGTATGATGTATCCAACTGCCTTCAAGAAGCCAGCTAAACCCTTCCCGCGCTGCTTTTTCGCACCGGTCCACAGAGGGTTAAGAATGGTATCAAAGCTCTCAATACCGTATGGACTGGCTGCTTCTGCCAACGCTGCAATGGCCAGACTGGTCACAGTACGGACCTTGGCCTGCTCATCTTCCAAGTTCGGGCCAATACACTCTACTAAGCCCTTCAAGTGAGGTAAAATAGCGCAACCCATGAGGATAGGAATCTGTTGCACAATTTTAACACCGGTATGCCTCGCCTGCCAACTTTTCTTACTGCGGCAGACAGCCCTCAAAAACGGCAATAAGGCGGGTATACCAAGCGCGGATGCGACGACGGCGAACGCTCTCGCGGTGGTGTTTCGTACATACTCGTCGACATGGTCAATATCAGGTCGCATAGTAGAGATCATGTGCGCTAAACCGGCAGCCTTTGACAAGTTGCTGATAATCTCGCGACCTTCAACACGCGCGTAGTAATCCTGATCAATCAGAAGTGGCTCTATGACGACCAGAATTTTATGCACATACGGCCTGACAAGATCATCAAGTTTGTAAAGGATACGATCAATGACTTTCACCAACAAATGACGCTCCTGGTCCTCGAGTGTCTTTTCCATAAGTAAGGGCAGAATTTGGTTAAAAAGCGGGCCTGCACCAAATTGACGGGCATTATCAGTGAGTTGACGCAACGCCGTCTTTCGCATGGGTGGTGTTCCATTCTTGACCTTAAGAAGAAGACGCATGATCTTTCTCTCCTTTAGCTCTTCAACGGTCATCGCGTTCTCGTCACCACCGTCGACAAGCTTCCCAAAGTAGGCCATATCTTCTGGCTTAAAGAATTGAAGATCGCCGACTCCCGGAATATCCGCAGGCATCTGCTTTCCGAGGATCCTGGCATTCTCAGGTTCCTGCATCATGAAGCCTCCGATGCCTGTTGAGTTCATTGGTGCCGGTGTGGACATAAGTTTCCTTGCTGGTGTACGGATCGGAGCGTATCCCGGCGGGGGCTCGAGAATTTTGTAGCCTTCGCTAGGTAACATCTCGTCGAGCTCTTCATCCGATAGCGGGGCATTCCTGTCTCCATGTCCAAAAGTAAGAGGCATGTGAGGGACAGGGGTAGCAGAAACAGATGGGTGCATGGGAGTCACAAGTCCCTGATTTCCAACAGGTGTAGCAGCAGTAAGAGATGGAGCTTGATCCCATCGAGAGCGCTTTACCACTGGTGTTGCGTCTGGGGCAGCTGCAATGTCCCATCTGCTTGCGCGTGGCTTCTTAGAATCTTCGTCTTTAATCGCCGCGGCGCCTTCGTCGCCTGCTACATCCCACCGCTTCTTCTGTAAACTTATTAGTATATTTTAAGGATAGGATTTGGACAGTGACACACACCCTCTTTCTAGTACCATCGGTTGCAGAGCTTTCTCGGTCTGATTCGTCTTTCAGGCTCGCTTTGTACTCGACACCTTCCATCCGGTCAGCTCCGTTTCCCTCTTTCTTCATTGACTCTTCTATCTTCCTTCTAACTCTTTCCTCCTCCCTTTCAATTTCTTTCTCTTGCATGACCTCTCTATAGCTCCGGCCCTCGCCATCTTCCTTAAACGCGTCTTTTCGTGTCGGTGTCAACTGCCTTTGAAACCTTCGCTTTTGGTAATCGGTCTCCCTATCGGCAATTTGTGCACTCTTTGCCTTTGAAGTCATAAGATCGGTGTCGTCATCACCGGCGCCGGCAAACTCGTTTAATAGCTCTTTAGAGGCTGTATACTGGCCAACCAACCTGCGTGTACCGTCACCGCCAGCCATATCCACGTCATCGTCATCATCCTCTTCATTAATAGGAATGGAAGTATTATATCCAGCAAACTTGTCACCACCAGCGCGGTCGTAAAGGGTCGTATCGAATGTGTCTGTCAAGGACTGTTTTGAAGATTCACGTTGCGAGGCAGGGTCAAAAGTTTTCGAGCCAGGCTTCCCGGCCTTTGCCGCATTGCGCTCCGCTTGGAGGCGGCGGATTTCGTCAAAATCCGCTGGCAAAGAGGAATCTGATTAGCAACATCGCGTTAAAGGGGAATGGGGGCAACCTACAGTCAGCCATGGTAAAGACCTTGAGAGTAAAAGAAAATTAAAAAGTAAAGGAACAGTAAAGAGAGATTGAGCGGGAGCTTTTCATACGCCGATACCGCTGACTATTCGAGTGGGGGGCGTAGAGGTGGAGGAGCGGGTTGATTTCTATGTTCTAGCAGCGGCTCCAACAAGCACAGGATGGATATTTGGTTCGAAATGTCGCCTCCCAGTCTAGACTGTTACCCGGACGTCTAGCGTGGTAATCAATCATATATCCACCATGTGTATATACATTTATATACGATATCAACAGGGTGAAACTCCCAGGAGTAGGAATCGCGCATGATACCCCGTTTATCACAGTATGTAAGATGTAGTTTTCATCGAGCTCATAACGGCTATCGGTCCAATCTTACTGTAACTACTAAAATCAACATAAGTTTCACGGTACTGCGCTGAAGGGAAGGGACCACATCCCCACATTAATCGTGAAACAAATAATTAAGCATTAGGGATTATCTGCTATGTAGCCCCCTTATATAGGTAGGATGTTACACTTGACAATTTCGGTGATCTCAGTCGGATATATAATTATCCAATTTTTCCCCTTTCGGCCAATGTCGGCACTGAGTCTCCAAGCGCCAAGAACAGTCTTCAAACATCCTGACCTCGGGGCCTCAACAACCGCATAGTAGATCACAGTAAAACACCCACCCCCGCCGTACCCTCCCATCTCCGCTCATACTAATAACTCCAAGATGTTTGCCTTGAAGCGCCTCTCGACTCTTGGTGCTCGCGCTTACTCTACCTCAGGGTACGCCTCTACTGCAAAGAATCTCCGTATCAATGCCGACACCAAAGTCATTTTCCAGGGTTTGTTTCTCGATATATATATATGTATATATGCATGTGTGTGCGGTTGAATTTTGATTCTAACATTTTTATATAGGATTCACCGGAAAGCAGGGAACGTAAGTTTCATCGCAGCAAAAGGTAGGGAAACTACGCATATTGATATATGGATACAGTTTCCATGCCCGACAAGCTATCGAATATGGCACAAATGTTGTCGGTGGCATCAATCCCAAGAAGGCGGGAACCACTCATTTGGATCGCCCAGTGTTTGGCTCTGTGAGCGAAGCAGTTAAACAAGTTGGAGGCGAGTAGAATTCAGAATCTAGCTTTGTGTAGTGCGAATGTGGCTAAATTGATATGGTTTACTCTCTAGCGGATGCCAGGTACTGCCTCGCCCCAAACATAAAGGAAACAGTCATAAAAATCTTATGGGAGGATATGGTCATGATTGGGGGGCAAGGGCTTAGGTGCGGATAGCTGATACTAGAACTACACAGTGCTATTTTCGTCCCCCCTTCTGTCGCCGCTGCGTCTATTGAGGAGGCCATCGCGGCTGAGATTGGTCTCGTCGTTTGCATCACTGAGGGAATTCCCCAGAATGATATGGTCCGCGTTGTAGATATTCTCAAGACCCAAAATAAGACCAGACTGGTCGGACCTAACTGCCCCGGTATTATTGTAAGCATCACAAACCGAACATAATATATATAAACCATCCAGCTAACTCCCAAATAGTCACCTGGCCAATGCAAAATCGGCATTATGCCTGGTTTCATTCACAAGCGTGGAAGAATTGGAATCGTCTCCCGTTCTGGCACCCTCACCTATGAGGCTGTCAACCAGACTACTCAAGTTGGACTCGGCCAAAGCCTTGTCATTGGTATTGGAGGAGACCCATTCTCCGGAACTTCCTTCATCGACGCTCTCTCTGTGTTTTTGAACGATGATGGAACTGACGGTAAATCTCTAAAATTCTTCTTTGATACGAGAACTAGACTGCTAACACTAATGCAGGTATCATCATGATCGGTGAAATTGGTGGTTCTGCCGAGGAGGATGCAGCTGAGTATATCACCACCAACAATCCTAAAAACAAGCCAATTGTGTCCTTCATTGCCGGTATTACTGCGCCTCCAGGAAGACGTATGGGTCACGCTGGTGCCATCGTCAGTGGCGGGAAGGGTGGTGCCGAGTCCAAGATCTCTGCGCTCGAGAACGCCGGTGCTATCGTTGAGAGAAGCCCCGCAAGGCTCGGAAAGGCCCTATATGAACAGTTTGTAAAGCGTGATCTTTTGTGATCTGTGTAGTCTAGAGTGTTTCATGCGTGATATAGAGGTGATATTATCAACTTCCCCCTGCCTTATTTTTGATCCATTTCCTAGTTTCTCTTTTGCTTTACCTCTTCTTGTAGTTATTCTCGAGAAATATATACCGTGCACAGCTTTTTGGTGGGTATTCAAGAAATTGTATTGAACTTCTCGGCGGCGGGATTGATTGCTAAGTCACCGGGGCTTAAAATATAATTCGAAGACTTTTAGCTAAAGAACTTGATTTTTCATAGTCTTGAAGACCTAGTGGCGGTCATGCGACCTCTTTATTGTATTGCGGTTTTTTACACTCAAGAACGAGATATAGAACTTCCCGCGGTCACAACTTATGCGGGCCTTAAATCTCAATCTCTCTTATGCCGTCAGCCGTTACAACTTTAACCAGCAATCCCTTGTAATCTATCGGCAATCTCTTGACCAACTAGATGATTCAAACATTCGTTAGTTGATTTAAAAGGGTGCGATCACCATAAGTAACTAGTGATTGTAGTTAACGAACCTCTTCGTGACACATTTTCATCAACTCCAGTCCTTCTTCGAGCGAAATGTTCGGGTTGTGGTGCTTGTCGAGAATAGAAAGACAGTAGTACTGCGCATATCCATGGGCTGAGTAGGGTGTGCGCGCTGATGCCGCCAAGTAATCCAACCAGTAAAGGTGCGGTTCATTGGTATTTGTGTCAAAACCACCGATAAGAAGATTGACGTAGTATGGTTTCTACCAAACGCGAGTCAGTATTAAAGAAGTAGGCAAGTGATAAAAAGTCTAGGATATGATGGTATTTTGGTGTGGATTTCATAAATGATAGAGAGCTCACATACCCTACTTCTTAGACTTTTCGCCAGCTCTCTTCGAACAAAGCTCGCAACTGCACTTGGCGAGAGCTGCCATTTCGAGTTGTTCCTCATTCCATATAGCTGAACGTTCGCCTGGATATACTCCGCAAACTGGACTGTCATTTCCTCCCTGCATCAGCTTGTTTCTTTGCAACCCAGAACACCACGGTGCAGAAGACCCATCCAGTGGGTGGAGGGGTAAAAAGGTGGGGCTAACCAGTATCTCCAGCCTCTCCGGAAAATGCCATCAATGTATGCGGATTTAAAGCGCGGGTTTTATCGTCTTCTTCTTTAAGGACGGTTACGCCGCGCATAGCAGCTTTAGACGCCGCGATGAGGACGTAGTCTTTCCCGGTGATGCCTAGAAGTACTTCCCTGTAAACATGTAAATACGACGATGTCAGCCAATTAAACCAACGACTTTAGATGTGGGATAATTACGGACATGATTACAAGATGGAATTTGGAGATAAGTGGTGATGGGGGATGGTTCTGATGGTAGTTGTGGTTGCGTGGTGGGGGGAGCTTGTGCGTTGAAGTGGTTACCTACGTTTGTAGAGCTTCGGTCGATCAGAGTATGCTCCTCGCTGTCTTGGCAACCCACACTCGCCCCAACTACTGAGAATGTGGAAACATCCCATAGTCCTGGAACTCGATGATTAAATGATTTCTATACCTGGGTCTAGATTCGGCTACTCGGGAAGTTTACTCTCATCATCGCTCCCCAATAATACTTGTAGTGAGATCAAGACTGATCGCTATGACCCATCGAGTGATAACGTATGATCATGCTAGATCACATCTATGCTGGAGACAGCGCCGTGCACGAAGCCCGGTATCAACAATATTTTTCTGTAGCTTAAAACATCTCGAACGTATCCAATGTGGTCATTTAGTGTATTTAGATCCCACTACTATTACAAGCTGTCACGTTCATTAATTCATGCAATTTTTATCCCACCCACCACAGCCACCAGTGTATAAGAAGCGGTTTCCGATTCGCTGGAACTCGCCTAATCCCAATACTTAATAACATTATCCAACCCCGCACTTGCCACCTTACTGGTCTCTTGTGGATGCCACTGTGCCGCCACGACTGGTCCATCACTGGCCTGGAATTTATGGTACATCTTGCAAGTCTTCCAGTCCCAGAAGCACAAAAACCCACCGGAGTCACCGCTCATCAAAAACTGGCCGTCAGGAGAGATATCCACGTCGATGGCATAACCGGCGTTGTTGTGGCCTCGGAACACCTTCTTCCGGTTTTGGCGGAACTTATCAGTTGCAGCATAAACAACAACCTGGTTGTCGCCAGACTGGTAGGCAACGTATTTCCCGCTGGGATGTAGCGATGCACGGACCATCGAGTACATGTACGGTTCTGCAATGAACTTGATTGGTACCGGGATGCCATATTCCCAAGCACGAAGAGATTTATCGTCAGATGTGGTAATGAAACGGCGGTTTTCATCAACAAAAGTAATGGTGTTAACAGGCCCGAGATGGTGGTCATACTCTTGGGAAACCTCTTCTGTACGTGTATCGAACTGAATGATCTTTTTGTCGCTCATACCTGCCAAGAACTCGTGGTGTAGGCTAGGTTCCGGGTTGAATCTGATGACATGTGGAATCTTCCCGGTAGTGTATCGGTGGACACATTTTCCAGTTTCGGTATCCCAGAGCTTCATGTAGCGATCATAAGAGGCAGTGAGAAATTGGGTGCCGTCGTTGTTGAAAGTTATGTCTGTGACCGCCTTTGAGTGGCCGTTGTAGGTACGAAGTAACTCACGATCGTGATAAACATCCCATATCTGCAAAACGGTAATTAGTATTATTCAAGCATTGAGTACCACCCTGTATAGACGAACGGCATACCTTGACTTTTGCATCACTACTGCTAGACAGTAATAGGTGACCTGCTCCTGGGAAGAATCTGAGGGCTGTGATAGGCTTTGTATGCCCAACCCAGGTGTGCACCAGCTTTTTGGGTATGTAATTCGTCCAGCTGCCGGGTTCTTTCTTTAGATCCAGATCCAAGTCCTGTGGCACATGCATATAGGTCCTTCCTTGGTAATCGTGCTGCTGCGAGCCATGGAATTCTGTAGTCTCCTTTCCTACTCCTCCGGTGTTCACATCCAAGTACTCCTTTCCAGCCTTATCAATAATCGGATTCGACGCCGGCGCTACGTATTCCTCCTCGCCCTCCTCTTCCTCCTCCCCTTCTGATTCTGAAAGAGTTGTTGGTGGCATATTGTACTTTGCCCATGGCCCCACATACGCGTTTTCCCCATCAATCACTGAAGGATCTCCCTTTCCTGTTCGCTTCTTCTTTATCGCATTTGTCTCTTCTCTTGAAGGCCGCAGTTGAACTACATCCTTCCCACCGTGCAGCGCAACACTATCCTGGTTCCCGACATAGGTATTATCACCTGCCGACAATGAAGGGTCCTGTGCATATCCCAAAGAAATGAAGGTCCGCTGCTGTGTCCGGAACGTTGACTCAGAAATCGCGGACTCTTCCGCATAGCCTGTGAGTACGTTCTTTCGCTTCCTAGAGGCGCTGTCGGCAGACATAAATGGGTTCGATGGACCAACTATGGGCGCGGACAGTTGTTCATATGTCATGTTGGTCATAATTTGTTTATCTGTCTGCTTTATAAGAGATTGGCGGAGCTGCATAGGGTCCTGTGAGGGTATTAGCTAGCTGAAAAGGTTTGATAGAATTATGGGGTGCGTGGACTCAACCTCTAAAGAGACATCAGGGGCGGCTACAACTCTAGTGGCAGCGGTAAATTGAGGCACACCAGTAGTAGAAGTAGAGGGTCCTGCCCCCTCATCATCGCTGGACGCATAATCAACAAGCGACATCTATATCGTTATTAAAGATCTGGTGTTCTTTGTGTCGCGTCAAAGACGAAGGTGTTGCATTGTTGTCTGCTACCGCTTGGATGGTAATATGGCAGTTAAGGGTTAGGGTTAATCATGCAAGATGATGCACTGAGTCAGTGGTCTAGTAACCATTTTTGGAGATGGCAACGGTTGGGACCAATCAACTATTTCGATTTTATATGATAGCGACCTATGTTTATACTTACATGTAGGTAGAAGTATGTAAGTACTCACTCGCAGCACAAAACATTACCGACATTAGACTCCATGATTGATCTTATTAATGACTCGAACAATGAATTTACTCTACAGCCTATTGAACCATTTGAAACAAAGGTTTAGAAACAGTAGCATTCTCCCCCATCATAGTCATACAGTACACCGCCGGACATAAAATTTTGGATCCAAACTATTGAATCTCCCTGACTACTTTATCAACGGCAGTTGCAAAGTATTCAACATTGTGAGTGTTTAGCCCGGCCTATTGATTGAAGGCAGACGTTAGTAGCTGTACAAAGGAACTAGAAGGACATGAAAGATATACCATTGAAATTCTGCCGTTCTTGGTAAGGTAAATGTGTGACTCTTCCCTAAGCTTCAAAACCTGTTTCTCGCTCAAACCAGTACTAAAAAGAACCGAATTAATATCATAAATCAAGCGTTATGGTGTGCGAGCCCGGTAGAAAACTTACAAGGAGAACATCCCAATCTGTTTTAAAATGTGAGACCAATCACCTGGTGTGCCGAGTTCAACTAGTTTGTCGTGTAGAGCAGTCCTCATGCTCTTGATCCTCCCACTCATCTCGGACAGATTCTCACACCATTCGGCGAACAGCTTCTCATCATTTAAGACTAGGTTCGCAATTCTTGCGCCGTATGCAGGAGGGTTACTGATTTCACTCCTCTGCAGAATTGCTAACTGACTTGCAATCTTTTTGATCCCTTCCTGTGCATTTGGAGATGGGGGTGAAACGAAATGGAAACATCCAGCACGTTCACCATAAAGACCAAGATTCTTTGCAAAGGATTGGGCCACACAAAGTTCAAATCCTTCCTCCACAAAGTAACGGATAGCCCATGAATCGTTGTCCAGATCACCAGAGGCGAAACCTTGATAAGCACAATCGAAAAAGGGGAAGTGTTTCTTCTGTCGTATTACCTCGGCGATCTTTTTCCATTGTTCTTTGGTGGGGTCTACACCAGTGGGATTGTGGGCACAGGCATGAAGAAGAACGATCGAACCGTCTGGGGATGACTCCAAGCTGTTACATAGACCATCGAAGTCTAGCCCCTTGGTGGCAGGGGAGAAATATGGGTATGTTGCTGACTCCAGGCCGACATTAGAGAAGATTTGGGGGTGGTTGGCCCAGGTAGGGTTGGAGATGAGGACTTTTTGGTTTTGAGGACGAGGAAAGAATTTGGCAAGGAAAAGGGCACCAAGGTGGACTGCTCCTGTACCGGAAATAGTTTGTACGGAAGTTACCTAATTCAAAATTGGTTCTTAGAATAAACTTTAAACTTTCCTTCCTTTTGAAAGAAAAGGGAAGAACATACACGTTTCTCCACAATAGCAGGACTATCGGAGCCAAGGATCAGCCGTGCTGCCGCGGATGTGAAGGTTGGAAGCCCAGCAATAGGAAGATATTCGTGATTCAAGTCTGGGTCGTTTGCTAAAATGGATTCCGCCTATATACGTCTTTGTTAGGGATTACTTCGAAGACTCATAAGTAGCTAGATATGGCAGACAAACTTTCTTGACAACTGGTAAAATCCATGGTTTTGCATTATCATCTCTGTAAGCCCCAACACCCAAATCAACCTTTCTATCGAATGTATCCGCTTTGTAAGCGGCCATGAGCCCAAAAAGTGGGTCAGTGGGTGCCAAAGGCACCGCGTCGAAAGAAGAAGCCATCGGTGTCGGGGGTGGGGCAGAGATGTGAGCGGTAATGGAGGCCAAACGGTCTTTGGATGAAGAGAAATGCGATGACATTGAAGAGGGAGCGGTAAGGTGTAGATAGCTGGAGCAAGATAAGTATACCCTAAGTGCAGTGACTGTGCCGTGCTTTACGTACTCAGTTCGACTATCTTAGTTCGCTGCAGGATTTGAGGCGTGGGACGAGGGTTGAGGACGCAACTTGCTAGGAAGAAGCTAAAGAAGGCGGGGGAGGAGCTTTGATATTCAGGCTCTTATAATTATTAGCGTAACCCCATGCGTGATTATAATTTTCCGGGCCGAGGAATTGGCCTGTGTCTAGGCCCTCTAAAGGAAGAAGGTTTCTGGGCATGTGTAGAAACAGCCGCTCCCGCAAATGTTACGCAGAGACCCTGGTTCTTTCATCGCAACGGTCTCTAGTTCCACCAACCTCCAGTCCCAAATTTTCGGACTTCTGGAACTTATCAGATGTTTTTCCATGCATGCGTACGAGTTGTCCCTGTGACACTCCGCTCACGAGGAGCATGCTTGACAGAGTAACTTCATGACCCTCCCCCTGAATACCAAGCGTTTAATGAACTATTATACGTTACTCTACACGCGTGAAGAGATATGTAGGTACCTAGAGTACATTCATGTGAATATGGACCGGTAAAGTGCTGATTCAATACATCTATCCTTACTTATTACCAGACAAAACTGTCCCATTTGTTGTCAGTGGACCACGGACCCCATATACATACATACATACTAGGTACATGCAGTAGAATGGTGATGCCCTGATTTGTCAGTGTTAAAGTACCTCTCAGAACCAGGTTTACATCTCTATAGGTACACGCTGTGTCGCACTACCCGAGTCTCACTCAGATGCCCTCTTTGACATTGAATTGCTTTTGCATTCTGGTCACCCGGCCGCCAGGCTTTCCCCACAGTACCTATTCTTATTTGATTGTGATTAGGCTAATATTCAGAACATGTTATATATGGTTGAACCTTCCTAAGAGCTTTTACAACAACTGCCGCTCCCGCATTACCTACATGTAGTAGTACTACATGTAGGTATATATGGAAACGGTATCCGTTATGTCTTTATCTATTGAAATTCTTAGCAAAAAATGCACTATTCCCAAACTTGGTTACCCATAACAAGTATCACGCCAGAATTACACACCAAAACATCCGGCTGAGAAGGTTTCAGCTCTTCGGGGGCGGCACCATTGAGGGCAGGAGTCAGGAGTACCAAGAGGTACAATAGCCACAGCCTGTATACATGTACATGTAAGCACATAGTTAGTCTCCGGTTGGCTTTCTGAAATCCAATACTCAGATATATCGTTTTTAGAACCAGAGTGCTATTACATCAGTTACCTCTGAATCTAAGCATTTTAACTGCATAAATACATTAAGATTAAGGTTGAGGTACACACATATGGTATGGTCACTTAAACAAGTGCCACTCAAACCTTACCTTCAATAACTCTCAACTTTTAACTATCTGTAGGCGTAGTATTCGAGATAATGCTCCACTCAAGCCCGGGGTGGCCATGGAAGATGTGCCTCGGCCCTCAGTATGTGGATATGGCCGATGAATGAGACTTATAACGGGGGTTAGGGATAAACTATATCGGGCAACATCCATCCACATGAATAGAGTACATGTGGGCTCCACAAAAATGCATATATAGACTATGCGACTACTTGCCAGATTTTTAAGTTTAGGACGAGAATACAACCAAGGGTGGTAGTAATCGTCAGTATTACATGTAGTTGTATATATCCTCATCCTAAACTTGAAAATTTAGCAAGTACACGCACGAGGTTAATTCCACGACCCCTTGCCCCGAAGGGTTCGGCCTAGAGGAGCTTACGGGGGAACGGCAAACCCGGGTTACAAGTTATGTCCAAATTTATGGTGTGGCCTGGATAACCGGACTTGAGGAAATTGAGCTAGGACGCAGGAATACGATTAGAATATGCGTTCAGATGATCGATTAATTCTTGCACAACCAACTGGTTGTGCGACCACAAATTGTGTCTCAAGCCTCAATCGGACCATGAGTATATATGGGCTTGAAATCAATACCAGAGATCTCCGGCGATGAGGATTGAGCGTGAGATCACTTTACGATGTTTATGCTAATCAAGTTGTTTGGATATATATCTGATGTATATGTATCGATGAATTCAGGACCGGACCTCCCAGGAATTAATATTCGATGTATGTGTAACCACACATTGTTTATACCAGACCCCGTCGATGGTCATTCCGCCCGCCCCCTACGCCCGTTTTAAGGCCCTCTAGATCTATACGAGAAAAGGGGGGAAATCTTACCAGTGGCGGAGACGTAATAGTTCTCACGAGGAGGCGTTCTCTAATCAGGATAACAGTCAGCTCGCATGCGCATATATGTATACACATATATTATCGCGAATGCAACATATATACATATACATATATATACATGTAACTACATATAGTAATACGTGCGTAGTAAAACAAATACAACTGATATATATAAAAAAAAAAAAAAAGAGTTACGTGTGTAATAGCAACAGCAAAATCACATACTAACATCCACTTAGTTCTAACGAATATCTAAATTAATATCCAAGAGACAAGAGCTAAACTAGCTCATGGAGATTGCTAAATCCATGGGCGTTTTCTTCTTCTTTACCACGTACCCTCAACCACTCTACCTGCCGCGAGAAAATTATATTAAAAGTTGAAGCTCTACGCTGCCATCAGTAGACTCTAGAAACAAGGTTTAACGTTTAAAATATCTGAACCGCTCAGCTCATGTCTATCTATGATCAGGCAAAAGTGAATCTTCTTAAAACCGAATAAAGAAGGCCTTAAAGTCTCAGGAAAGAGAGACTAGACCACATCTTACGCAGTTTACTGCAGAAATAAAATCCGTAGGGGCTCATTATGTTAGCTTTTGATACCACCTACTCCCGATCTTGACCCTGGTTTACGGGGTGATCGAGCTGCCCCA
Source organism: Morchella sp. 2018-W26 (assembly GCA_024713715.1). NCBI lineage: Eukaryota > Fungi > Ascomycota > Pezizomycetes > Pezizales > Morchellaceae > Morchella > Morchella sp. 2018-W26. The sequence continues at coordinate 3,199,928 of JAMGYX010000002.1, forward strand.
ATTGCAAGCCTTGGACTCATTGAAAAGGTGTATTACCAAGAGTTCTCCGGCTGTTTGGCCACAAGCTCGACGTAGGCAGCTTCAGATCCCCTGATCAAGTCGCCTATATAATATGTCATGGTCAACTAGGATGTCTTCCCGCTTTCAAATTGTAAATATTAGAGGAAAATGTCGATACTTAAATTCGTGGTTTGCGTTCGCCCTAGCCGTTGCGTCAGGAAGTCTAATTGATCACTCTAGTGCTGTAATTAATCCCACCTAAGAGTAGATGTGGGCAGTGCCTCAATTTATATCATTCCGCCTAGTTCAATTGTTTTGATTAAGAAGGGGGATCCGATCCTGGGTACCCGGGTGCTAGGTCGGCTTACTACTCGCTCTTGGTAATCAATCCTCCGAAAACGCCATCTTATAGTTATTATCTCCAGGCGATTAATTGGGTGGGCGAACCCAGCAGATTAATGGCATCAACATGGGTAGTTGGATCGCCAATGCATGGAGCGTTTCGTGCATAGGGCTGAATGCCAATCATATATCATATTAATATTGTATATCAGCCATGCTTTAGCTGTGTACCGATACATATAGACTACATGTATGTAGTAAAAACAAAAAAGTAGCACGTTTTAACTACCTACATGTAGTCAGTCCAGGACCAGACTCGAGATAGCATTAGGAGGGCCTTCAAGATTAGACTCCTCCATGGGAGAATGATAATTAAGCAGTCATGTATGTATACGTAGTTAGGGGTCAGTGATTTCCCATGGTCACGTCAAAAACATGCGTACTGGTACCCAAAAATAATTTTAGTCAAGGCGCACAGGCGTTATCAACTTGCCCGCGTCTATATATACTGCTAAATTACTATGCATAGAGGACTATGCCACGTCGACCTACCTTTTTGCTCGTTATTCATTGTCCAATCAACCCTTCCTCGAAGTCCGTGTCACTTCAACGAGTCGAGCAACTGTCCAAGATATTAAAATTCACAGTGCACGTGAACATACACACCCAATTACACGCTCCTTGTGGGATTCAAGTACATACATGTAATAACAGTGATAAGTTTGTTTTTTTGCGAAGGTAGGGTGCACTGCTTCATGTGCGTTTATCGCCAGCTTACCATTTTAGTGGGTAAACCAGATGCAGGGGTCGCAGTCGAGTGCTCCTTTGTGATCCCGAAAGCAAGGAAGCACTTCAAGACTCAGAGAGGATTTTCAGTGTACAATACATATCCACACCTCCTGGTAAAATGAACCGGGACGATATCCATCTGATTCTTTTTTTTTGCCTGCTAAATGCTTGGTATTGTATAATGTATGTGGTTGAAGTATCCCATTACCTGCCCAAGACCAAGAATTTCACCACCGGCTTTCTCGGCGGCAAGTAAATTAGATGCCCAATGACAGTTACATAGATATAATTGGCTAAATTACCTGAGCAATGCTCCAATTTTATGCACAAACAACCAGCATCTTGAAAATTCAATTGCTGCAGTTGCAAGAAGCTTTTCGTTGACCAAGGAACCGTTGACGCACGGGCCGTGGATCATTAAAGCGGCTGTATCCCTGTAAGATAACTGAAAACAACAACGGCTAAAAGAAACTAATGACGTCGAAGCTGGGCACCCGGCTTATCACCGCAAGTAAAGATCTGGCTGCCAACGGCTCGGAGAGCTCTAATTGTAGGGGTGCGATAGGGGTCTGTAGAGGTGTAGCCTGTAGTCTGTGTGCATAAGTACATAAGAAGTACATACATGAATTTATGCGGATATAACTCTATCACACTCATGATGTTTCCCCTCACCCTTTGATTCACAAATGGGATAAATTAGATACCAATCGACATGCTGCTCTTGAAATCAAAATACCGGTATCGTCCCGGTCCTTGCCGTTTTCTTGTGTATGCTTTCTTTAGCGAGCAATAGGAGCGCCTGGAGATGCAGTTCCTGGAATGGTGACGGCGTAAATCCCCGTTACCCCCGTTCTCAGATACACAGGAACTTTCCCGTTGGCGGCGCGGTTTCTGCCATTAGTTGGACCAAAGGTTAGAACTAGAACTTGGCTGCATTTTACAGTGCAGAAGAGCTAAAGAAGTACCTTCCCAGAAGCGGGACTGGTTTGTTTCGTGGTCCACCTCTGTTACGTCGTTTCCTGCGCAGGTTCTTGATATCACTGGCTGAGCTGTTATGCTTGCCCCACCGAACCCCTCTTCATCTTCGCCCACCTCCTCCCTTTATCATCCTCTCCATCTCTGCTATCATTGTATCTCATCAGTGATTCTCATCCAAAAATTTCAATAGCATCCTTTGAAGATGGTGAAGCACGGATCTCATTCATACCTTTGTGCGGAGGAACGGCGATTGAAGGAAGATAGGGAGAGAACAAAGTATTGGAAGAAGTGGGGACCTTATCTTAGCGAGTAAGTCAAACTTATTATGAGAGTAGCGAAAAACTCTGCTAACTTGACTACAGGCGTCAATGGGGGACAGTCCGTGAAGATTACTCGTAAGTTTACCGTGATCATTTTTTCAGAATAATTATTTAGGTTGGAGCTCAATTAAACTGAATGCTAATTCAATAATTCATTGCCGTTTATCAGTGAGAACGGTGATGCATGGACCCGTATGTCTTAAAGTTCCTTTTATTTTTCTGACTTCCTCTTTGTACATTTTTGTCGATGATATTGATTTGCTGCTTATGCCAGACTTTCCTCATGATCACGCAAGATCACGTACCTACCGTTGGGGTGAAGATGGTATTGCCGGTGTTTCCGATTCACACGGTCTTCAGAACATTTCTTTTGTCTTCTGGAACGAACAGGAGTATGAACTTCTCTCTCACCTGTTCAGAGGCAGTTTTTCTGAATGATTAAACAGTGATTTCTTGAAAGAACGTTTGTTTGGGCTCTCGAATCCCCAGGGAAACCATGGAGAGTCCCTCAAGGAGGCCCATTTCCATCTTGACAATACACCAACTCACTCGTACATGAAGTATCTTTACAAATACCCCCAGAGGAAGTTCCCTTACAAGGCCCTTGTTGAGGAGAACGCAAAGCGCAGTAGAGATGTCCCGGAATACACACTTCTCGACACTAACATCTTTAAGTATGCTTTCCTTTGAATTTTGCATCGTCTGGCCAAAGATACTTTTTTCTAATCATAGTCATATTTCTAGGGATGACCGCTACTGGGATATTATTATTGAAACTGCTAAAGACACTGAAGATGAGGAAGAACTTCTCTTCCGTATTACTGCCTGGAACCGCGGTCCAGAGCCTGCACCCCTCCACATCATCCCGCATGTGTGGTTCCGCAACACTTGGTCTTGGGGCCACGAAACGCCAGATAAAAAGCCCGAGATCTCTCAGATCTCCCCTTTCCTTGCGGAGTCAAGGCATTGGTCTTTGGGACCTAGGTACTTGCAGCTTTCGCCATCTCCGGGTGTCACCCCAGACTCTGAGGATGTGATGCCACAACTTCTCTTTACCGAGAACGATACTAATTACGAAGTCCTGTACGGCGGAGAGAATGAGCAACCATACGTGAAGGATGCTTTCCATCGTTACATTGTAGACGAGGAAAAAGAAGCTATTAATCCAGCACAGAGGGGGACAAAGGCAGCGGCGTGGTACGCTTTTGAAGAAGGGGATGGTATTGCACCTGGGGCTTGTGCGGTAGTCCGGTTCAAGTTTACCAGAAACATAAATAAGGGTAATGACGATAACATTGCTCCCAACTCTGAGATTGATGAAGCCGGGATCGACGAAGAAGAGTTCGATGATATGATCGAGCGCCGTCGGTCAGAAGCTGATGAATTTTACTGGCGTATTTCGCCCCTTCCTATGGCGGATGATCTCAGGAACATCCAACGTCAAGCATTGAGTGGTATGTTGTGGACAAAACAATTCTATCACTTTATCTGGGACCAGTGGGCGAACGGCGACCCTGCGCAGCCACCACCACCACCGGGAAGAAAAGGGATTAGAAACCAGCAGTGGAGGCATATGCATTTAGATGATATTCTTAGTATGCCAGATTGTTGGGAATATCCATTTTTTGCAGCATGGGATACTGCATTCCATACAATCCCATTAGCAATGGTGGACCCGGATTTTGCGAAGAAGCAATTGGATGTAATGACCAGGGAATGGTACATGCATCCTAACGGACAGGTAAATTTTCGTACCTAATCACTAGAAACTATTTTCGGAGGTTAACGTCTTCGGATTAGATCCCAGCCTATGAGTGGAACTTTGGGGACGTTAACCCTCCGGTCCATGCCTGGGCCGTATTCAGGACATTCAAAATGGAGAGAAAACTATACGGTAGGGAGGACCTTGACTTTTTGGAGCGTGTCTTCCAGAAACTCTTGCTCAATTTCACATGGTATGTTAATCAGCGGTGTTCCCTTAACGAGTGATTTCTCATGACGTTGTTCCTAGGTGGGTCAACCGCAAGGATTTTGACGGCAAGAACGTCTTTGAGGGTGGTTTCTTGGGGCTTGACAATATCGGAATCTTCAACCGCTCTGAGCCATTACCAACAGGGGGTGTTTTGGAACAAGCCGATTCCACTGGGTGGATGGCATTCTACTCGTTGAACATGTTGAACATTGCCCTCGAGCTTGCAAAGCACAGGCGTATCTACGAAGATATTGCAAGCAAGTTTTTCGAGCATTTCATCTTCATTAGTGATGCAATGACATACAAGGGTGACGGTGAAGGTGGCGAGTCAAGTTTGTGGAACGAAGAAGACGGGTGCGTTTATTTTTATCTTTTCTATAACGTGAATCCGCCTGTTAACCAAACATTAGGTTCTATTATGATGCAATTTCTTGGGGAGGCCCTTGGTCCCAGCAGATGCCTGTTAAGTCCCTTGTTGGACTTATCCCGCTATATGCCGTTCTCACACTTGAGCCGGAGTTGATGAACAAATTCCCTAGCTTCAAGAAGCGGGTGGATTGGTTCGTTCAAAACAGGAATGATGTTGCTGAGCGAAATATTGCAAGCATGTCCAAGAGAGGAAAAGGAGACAGGATGCTGCTATCCCTCGTAAGCAAGGACAGATTGATTAGAATCTTGGAAAAGATGCTGGACGAGGATGAATTTTTGAGTGACTACGGTATCAGATCGTGAGTTACCTCGATGAAATCTTTCTTAGGGGCACAACACTAATCGTATCGGGATATAAGGCTATCAAAATACCATAAAGACAAACCGTACTCTATGAACGTAAACGGGCAGGAGTTCAAGGTGGACTATGTCCCAGGTGATTCAAACAGCTCTCTGTTTGGTGGAAACAGTAACTGGCGAGGAGTAAGTTTTATTACTTTACCATGTTGATATACTTCCTGCTAACTCATTTAATTAGCCCATTTGGCTCTGTGTCAATTTCCTGCTCATCGAGTCTCTTCTGAGGTTCTACATGTTCTACGGCGACGAATTTAAGGTTGAATGCCCTACAGGCTCTGGTGAATACATGCACCTTGGGCATGTTGCAGAAGAAATCCAACATCGCCTGCAACACATCTTCGCCCAGGGTGAGGATGGCCGCCGGGCATGCAATGCCGGCAATGATCTCCTTGATTTCAACCCCCACTGGCGTGACAACTTGTGGTTCCACGAGTTCTTCCACGCAGATGATGGTCGCGGCTTGGGGGCCTCCCACCAAACCGGCTGGACCGGGCTGGTTGCAAAGTTGATCCATGACTCTGGTATCAACTGCCGTGTACCTCAAACCCCGCGTACACCCGGTACTGCCGCAAACCATTACTTTGACGATATATTCTCCAGAGTTAACAAGCCGAAACCCTACATGGGTCGGCGCCAATCAACGAGAAGCATCGACGCAAGGAGTGATTGGGGTGGTGAAGAAGACGAAGAAGAAAGGCTAGCGAGGGAGAAGGACGATGAGGAGGTCCTGGGATATGTCAACCAGCAGCTACAGCGAGTTAAGAGCAATGTCTCCGTATTCGGCGCGGAGGGCGACGATGAGTTGGAGACGACATGGCGTTGATGTTAGAAGTCCTGGGGGGTATATCTTATGTTTTGGTTTTTGTTTTCTTTTTTTTCTTTACCAGTGGAAATGTTGTAGGATTTCGAAAGCATGTGACTCTATACACTATATATCTAACAATCAATGAGAAGAGAACGAATCAAACAAAACAAGCAAGGATTCGATTTACAGGACGTATGATTACTGGCCCTTAACCCCTACACATGTATCACTCGAAGCCAAAAAAGTAAATTATCAAGTTGTGCTCCAATTTTTTTTAACTACAGGACTGTTCTATGAAACTCACCAAACGCATCTTCTACATGAATTGTCCCCCTCTCGGGGCAGTCAACCCCTTGATCTCATCCAACGCATCCACAAAATCCTCATACTCCACCCTCTCACCCGCAACTTTCTTCAACCAAACCTCCCTCTCCCCCGGCGCCCGCAGGCCCCTCTCCACCACCGCCACATAGTAGACACACGCGGCGGCGACGGCCCTCCCGGGGAAGAAATTACAAACCCTGTAGCTGGTCATGGCCTCCCCGACCTTCACCCAGACGGCGCGGCCCAGGGCGGTATCCTTGAGGTCGACGACGCGCGACTCCAGGCGCTCCTCGACCGAGACGGCGGCCAGGGTGTCGGACAGGGTGAGGGCGCGCTCCAGCAGGCGGGGCAGATACTCGTAGGGGAGGGGCACGCGCAGGTCGAAGCGGAGGACGCGCAGGAGGAGGAGCTCCGCGGCCACCAGGGTCGAGCGCAGGGCGTCGTAGAGCGGCGAGGGGAAGGTGAGCGGCGTGCTGGCCGCGGGGTGCTGCAGCGTGTAGGCGGGGATCAGGAACTCGCGCAGGCGCCGAGGCGATTCAGTGGCTTTGGTGGCGAGCGAGAGTGAGGCTAGGGATAGGGTCTATAGTAGGCGGAAAGAAAGGGCGGGAGGGGCGGGGGAGGCCGGGGGAATGGGGGATATGTCAGTTAGGTATTTCTTTTTTATTATATATAATATATACATTGAGAGGGGAGAAAAGGGGGGGGAGGGGGGGTAGAGACGTGTTCGTCGAGGATATCTGTGTGCGGGTTTGTATCTCCTGCACTGTCTTTGTCGTCCCCGTCTTCATCTTTGCTGTCGCCGCCGTCGCCGCCGTCGTCGGCAGTGGGGGAGGAGGAGGAGAGCTCGGTGGACCAGCGCTTGTAGCGGTGAATGTAGACGTAGGCCATGGTGAGGGTCTCGCTGGAGAGGCGGAGAGTGTCGGCCATGAGGGTGAGGAAGGTGTCTGGGTCGTCGGAGGGCAGCAGGAGAGGAGCTGCTGTAGAGGGGGCCTTTACGGTCTGGCGAGAGGTCGAGGTGCGGCGCGGTGAGGGCATTGTGGTGTTGAGGTTGGTATAATGGTTGTAAATGGTTGTGGGAAGGGAAGGTGTTTGGGGAGTATAACAACACAAGTATTTATCTCAATATCGAGAGCCCAAGATCAGTCGGTTGGGCTGGATGAATGAATGAAGAGCTGCATAAAGATGATAAATAGCCATACAAGTGTATCCACCTATCCGTACATGATTGTAAGTGAATATCATAATAATTATAAGTGAATATCATATTATCCTGTATTGTAAATATCATATCTGCCCCTTCCCATTGTTATCATCGCCGCCTGCACCAACCCGGCCCAGGGCTCGATTCCTCCAATCATGCCCTTCGAGATAATCGCATGCGGCTTCAACGCCCACGGACAGCTGCTGCTGCCCAACGAGGGCGCCTCGACACACAATAACGGGATCCCCGACGACATCTTTACGCCCACGCCAATTGCCCGGGCAGAGGCCTCTGCAAGCGTTCTCTATGCGGGCTGGGCGGAGACCATTCGTATGCAATTTGGGTCTTATTCTTATTTTTTTTCTATTCGTATAATAATGTGTGTGTGTATATACAGTCGAGCTCGACGGTAAAATCCACTGCAGAGGGGCCGGGCACAGCAGCGGCAGCAGCACTGTCAAAGGGTTTGGCACGTCGTCCCCGCCGTACAAAGCTTTCGGCGACGGTCTAGGCTGCAAGATAATCTTGACCAACGGCTCGAGAGCCGCACACGTTCCCGGAAACTCTCACGAATGGGCAGAGTGTCACGGGCTTCAGAAAGGCACAGAGATCATTGCCATTGCCGGGAACGGGAAAGTCCTCACAGCCCGCGACGGTACCGGTATACCTACAACCTTCAAGACCCTACGAGAAAGAACCTACCCAGCTTACAATTCTACTGCTAGCCTACGCCTACCCAAGCCTCGCCGACCTCCCCAGGTCCACAGGCTCGGTCCTCCACCTCGACGACCCCGTCACCGACATCACGGCCACCGAAACATCCTTTACGCTTCTGACTGCCTCTGGCGCCCTACACACGCTCGGCGACCCACGGCACGACCGCCTGCTCGGGCGGGACCTGGCCATCACGCCCGGCACCGACCCAGGCCTCGTCGACGCCCTCGACGGCATCAAGATTGCCTCGATCGCCTCGGGCGGGTGGTTGTGCGCTGCGCTGAGCGCCGAGCGCGACCTGTACGTGTGGGGCGGGCGTGTGGGCGGTGAGGAGGAGCTGGAGGACCTGGAGGGGGTGGGCGCGGACGAGGTTGCGTTGGTGGATTTGGGGGGCGGGGCGGACGTCGTGGGGGTGTCGGTGGGGGCGGGGCATGTGGCGGCGGTCACGGAGGATGGGAGGGTGTGGGTTGGGGGGAGGGCGGGGAGTGGGCAGGCTGGGGTGGGGGGGGTGCATGTGGGGTTTGAGAAGGGGTGGAGGGAGCTACATGTAGGGGCGGGGAGGGTGGTGGAGGTTGTGTGCGGCGGGTGGGCGACGTTCGTGGTTGTTGAGAGGCCGTGAGGGCGAGTGATGGGTTGTGAAGGAGTGTAGATAAGTTTTAGTTAGTGTAGAGTAGAGTATGTAAATAGTATAATGTCAAATTTAATCATCAATATCCCATCCAGCAAAACTCCCCTTATAATAAAAAATAAAAGAATATTTTCAGTACTATCCAGACCTACAATACACCTCCCTCCGCCCGCAACCAGCACCCGGCCGTCGGCAATCCCCCGGGGCCCGCCGCACCCACGGACGCCAACAAAAAGGTTACCCGGGCCAAAAACCAGACCCCTCTCGCCGCTCTAAGAATCCCACGCCCCCACCCCCCACCCACGCAAAAGCAGCCAAACAATTAGCCTCTGAAGCATCATCAGTCTCATCCGATCGCCGGACCACCCACCACCCCAACCAACCAACCAACAAACCCCGAAACCAATCTCCCCTCAATCCCCCATATAGACCCTTTCCACAATGCCTATGCCCGTAAGTGTTTCGCAGTGCAATCAATGGTGAAGGTGTATCGCTAACGGGCGCGGCAGAAGCAGGAACAAAGTGGTACGAGATCATGATCACCCGATGCGTGTTGACCCCCCCCCCGGCCCGGCTGCGTTGTCGGGGGGATTTCAGGATGCGATGGGATGCTGACTTGTTCGGGCGGGCAGCGCACACCATCTCCCAGAGGATCAGACAGCTCAAGAAGGTCCCCCCGGAATTGATCCCTCTCGGTATGACCCCCCCCCTTTCTACGAGTGCTCTTCTGTGACTGACGGGTTCTAGGCGTCGTTATCGGGTACGCCCCCCCCCCCTCTCCCCCGCCCCGCGTCATGATGTGTATGTATGTGTAGCTAACGCAGGTCCTCTGCGCGCCAGTGCCGGTGTCGGAAGTGAGTTCCCTCCTCTCTTTCCTTTCTGGTGGACGGGGTGCTGACGGTGGCGGCGGTAGTGGCCTTCTTCTCGATGGGCCGTAAGCTGTGGTCTGATAAGCAGCTGAGGCTTTCGCGCTCCCCCAGGTCCGACCACTAGATTCTTCCTCTTCTTCTCCTTGTTTTCTTTGAAATGGGAGGGGCGGGTTGTAGTGGTAGTGGTCAATGCATGAGATATCACTGGTCTCGGTGAGGTTCTTGTGCTTTTGTGTGATTGTGTGTGATTGTGTGATTGTAGAAATTGTGGATATTGTGGATATCGTAGAGAACGAATGTGGGAATGGATGTTGATTTCTTTCCATCATGATTACCGCCCCGCCACTGTCGCTATCGTCCACTACATGTATCAATGCCTCTCTCTGGATTCCCCAGTTAAAGACCTCCCCCTGCACCCCCCCAATGACAACCCGCTCCATAACGCCCCCAGAACAGAACAGTAAAGCACTAATAGTTTATATATAAAAAATAAAAAACAAGAACAAAAAAGTAGAGTTTTATTAAAAAAAAAAAAAAAAAAGAGAAAGGGAGAAGCCGCAAAACCACTACTGCGGCTTCGGCCCCGCAACATCCAACCCCTCCAGCCCCTGCATCGGGTCGGTCCCGCCGCCGCCGCCGCCGCCACCACCGGCCATCGCATCCTCCTTCGCGTTCTTAGCCGCCAACCGATCCTCCTCACTCACCTCATGCTTCTCCAACCAACTCTCCTAACCACCCCCAACCCCACCATTAGCCTCTCCTCTCCCGCCAAACGCACAAGACAAACAACCAAACATACCTGCTCCCAAACGGCCGTCCTGCTCCCCAATACAACGCCCTCCTTCGCGGGCTTCGCCATGGCCACATTGAGCACGCGCCCGGCCAGCTGCGCCTGGTCCATGTTATCGATTGCGGCGGCGGCGTCGGCAGCCTCCTCGAACTCGACGTATCCGAAGCCGCGGTGCGGGTCCGTGCTGCGCTCGTCGCGCGGGAGCTGCACCGTGCTGATTGCGCCGAAGGGGAGGAAGGCCGCGTGGAGGACTGGCGCTGTGACCGATGGGTCGAGGCCGCCTGGTGGGTGGGGGTTAGTTGGCTGGATATGGGGTGGGGGGAGGGGAGGGGGACGGACCGACGAAGATGGTGGATTTGAGGCGGGTGCTGTCTGACATGGTGTGCGTGTGCGTGTGTGGTGGGTGAGAGCTGAGCTGGAGATGGAGATTGAGAGGTTGGGGTTGGGTTGAGGTTGGGTTGAGTAGAGACTTGGCGGGTGCGGAGCCGCTGTGTGTGGGTATGCTGGCAGGGGTGTTCTGTATATATTAAGCTAAGTAACTAACTCGACTACTGACGGTGATTCTAGGCGTAGGTTATCTCATTTGTTTTATGGCCTGGTTCTATAAACTATAAAGCCTAAGTAAGAGTGCAGCTTCCGGCCCTCATCTCTAGGAATTCGGTATTGAGCATGGGGACTCGCTCGATGACTGGATCAGAGTGTCAATTGCAATTGGCCTATAGAAAACAATAATATATAATGGTTTATAAAACAACTGGGCCCGGTATCGATACCTGTGTTTTGTGGCATCCCGTTAATTCAGCTCTCTGACCAGAGCAAATACTCACAACCTTAAAACAACCAAAATAGCATACTATCAAAGCAAAGACATTTATTCATCCATCATCCCGGGTATTAATCTGCCTATCCTACATATAGAAAAAAAGAAAAAACCAAATGCACGCTATCTAAAGAAGTCCGCCCACAGCAAATACCTGTATATATATATACATGTATATATATATATCACAGCTCCTTCTTCCTCCCCCTCTTTGGAGCCCTCCCCGCACCACCACCACCACCTCCCAACACCGCCTCCAACACCAAAATCAGCAGATGCACAAACCTGATCACAACCCTCAGCAGCACCTCCACCAGTCCCTTCGGCGGCGGCCGCTCCCCGCCCACCCTGCTCGCATCGCGCACCTCGAACGGCACCTCCGCGCCCAAGCTCCCCGCCGCCGCCCGCAGCCCCGACGTGAACCCGTCCTCGTGGAACCCGTACCCCGTCCACGCGCCCGCGAACGTGATGCCGCGCCGGTTCTGGATCTCGGGCAGACGCCGCTGCGCCGCGACGGCCTCGGGCGTGTACAGCGGGTGCGCGTACTCGTAGGTGCCCTGGACGGTGGCCGGGTCGGGCGGGAACGGCGGGTTGAGGGTCACCAGGACGTCGCCGAAGCGCTGCTGGGGGATGTATTGGAGGATATTCATGTTGTAGGTCAGTGAGACCTGGTCGATGTTTTGCGAGGTGGGGGTCGAGGTGGTGATATAGTTCCATGCGGCCCATGCGGAGGGACGTACGGGCATGAGCTGTTGGGGTGAATTGTAGGTGTTAGTATGGGAGTGTGTAGCAACGAGGGTTTTGTAGTGTAATGGATAGCACACGGGATTTTGATTTCCGTAATCTGGGTTCGATCCCCAGCAAGACCTTTTCATCAATTCTGCGTCTCTTTTGGATCCTTCTCTCTCTTTTCTTTCCAGCGACAAGGGGAGTGGTTGCGTGGGTAACAGAACAATCTTTTTTACTAAAAAATAAACACATACCTTTTTATCGCCATGCAGCACCGCCGTGTTCGTGCTCGTGCGGAATTCGCTCAGAATCTCCCTCTCGAGCTCTGTCGCGCCTTCCCCGAGAAGTCGTAGTGCCTGATCGCCGTGAGTCGCCAGGATTACATGGTCGTACTCATACTCGAACTCGACGCTCCCGCGCTTCGCCGACACACGCACAGACGATGATCCCCCGTCCGGGCTCGACCGCACCGACGTCACGGGCATGCACAGGTGAATCTGGTGCGCCGGCACCGCTCGCGTTACGGCCTCGACGTAGTTCTTTGCCCCACCCTTGACCGTGAGCCACTGGGGGCGAGAGGAGACGATATTGAGGAGGTGGTGATTCCACCTGCAATGCCACCCACATCTACTTGTTAGCCAATACCACCACACACACTCTCTCTCTCTCTACATACACATTCCACTCGATGCAATGCAGGGGACAGGGAAAAAGGCCTTACATGAAGCGCACCAGCGTCACTGCCGGAAACTCCAACGCGCATTTATCCGGGCTGGTGCTCCAGACTGCGGCCGTCATTGGGATGAGGTAGTCGTCGCGGAATGCCTGCGAGTAGCCCTCGCGGTCCAGGTAGGCGCCGAGGGTCTCCTCCTCCTTCTTCCTCTTGCCAGGGTCGCCCTCGCTCTCGCTCTCGAGGAGGTCGAGCGCAAAGGTGTTGAAGCGGATGATGTCAAAGAGCATGCGCCACATGCTGGGGCGGAAGATGTTTGTGCGCTGGGCAAAGACGGAGGAGAGGCTTGTGCCGGACCATTCGAAGGCGCCGAGGTTGCGTGTCACGCCAAAGGTCATTTTTGTGGGGATTGTGGGGATGCGGAGGTGCGAGAGGAAGGAGAGGAAGTTTGCTGGGATCCAGGGTTAGCTTTTTGGGGGCTTTTTTTTTTTTTACAACTTCTTTTATATCGATATCAATGGCAATGGTAGAGACGAACGGTAGGTGGACTTGTTCATGACAATGAAGCCTGTATCTACGGCTATGACCTCGGAGCCATGCTTGTACGTGACGGTGTGCGTGTGCCCGCCGAGATAGTCGGCGGCCTCGAAGAGGTGCACTTCATGCGTGCGCTTTGCGGGGTCGTGGGTGAGTGCCCACAGGGCGGCGAGGCCACTGACACCGCTGCCAATTATGGCTACCTTTGGGAGCGGCGGTGGGTGCTCGATGATGGGGTGGGGGGTGTGGTCCATTGCGAGGTGAGTATAAAGTATGAGTATATATCAAGTATGTAGTTACAGCTACGGATGAGAGGACGATAACTACTCTATGGGAAGAGAAGGGGAAGTAAAGAGAGGTAAGAGGAAGGAGAAGAGGAAGCACTCAGTAGGTATCTCTACAGACAGACCACAAAAGAGAGAAAGAAAAGAAACAGATGATAGAAGCTACCACCGAGGGGGGGGGTGTGAGGTCTGTATATAAGGAAGCAATGTCAATTAATTAATCCATCTGGCCGGCTGCTTCCCTTCCCCCTCCCCACCCTCTTCATCCTCTTCATCCTCTTCCTTCCCGGAATGAAAATTAAGCTAGGGCGGGCATCCAATATCTTACCTTCCACTACATGCTGCTGCTGCTGCCTCCATGCACTCTCTCGTAACTCTGCATTCCCTTTCCTTGATTGACCTGATCATGAGTGCAGTCCAGTGCAGTCCAGTTCACCACATTTTGCGTTTGAGCTCGCGCGCGCACACACACACACACACATTTCTCACGATGCCAGGAATGAATGGTGATTTCGTGGATCGTGAAAACTTGGCTCCCCTCCCTAAAGCACGCACGGGCCACCCTGCAGGTACGGTTCTCCCATCGTCATTTTTTTTTTTATTTTTTTTTTATTCTCCCTTTTTGTTTTTCTTTTTGGCCTTTGGGGGGAAGCATTCTTGACGGTGTGGATATAAACAAAACAAACCGGTGCGCGCGCGCGTGAAAGGAGGTGTATGTGTATGTATGTGTTCCGTCCACACACACACACACACACACACACACACACGAAGCAAAAGGTTTTTTAGGCTATGTACAACGAATGTACCTACCTAGAGTACTGTGCCCTACACCTAATTGCACTTGTACTTCTACATGAGAGCTGCAAACCGTGATTGGGGAAAAAGACGTGGTGGGAAAAGCCAGGGTTGTATTCTCGCGGTGCATCCCGCTGATACACCACCTACCTCTGCCAGGTAGAAGGCTGTCGAAGAAGTGGTGGTGGTGGTGGTGGTGGTGGTGGTGGTGGAGGTGGAGGTGGAGATAACGTTGACCTCGGATTGAGTGCCCCACATCCTTTTCTACCCGTCTTCCTTCCTTCCTTCCTTCCTTGTGAAATGGCATCATATCATCCATCATCCAGCATCCATCATGGAACATCTTACCTGTAGGTACGCAAGTAATAAACAAAACATCAGCCAGTCAGGAAGTCAAAGGATAAACCCCCCCACCCCATCCTCATCTTCTCCCTCCCTCCCTCCCCCCGGTTCTCGGATTAAAAATTCTGTGTGCATACCTACATGTAATTACATGTATCCATCTGACAGCCAGCAGGCACGGTCCGTCCCCTACTCTACGAGCCTATGAGGTCCACTGGCACTGCCACTGCTGGCAACCCTAAGTAATCACTCGCCCAACACTACCACTAAATACACGTACTGTGAGTAACTACTCTATTCCACCAGCACAGCACGCCCAAAACCCGCCTGGTGAGTTCGTAATAATTATTCATTTTATTCATAAAAATACCAGCCTACGAATTCCCTTCCTCCCTTCCTCCCTCCCCACCTCCCTTCCTCCCTGAAACCACCCTCCCCTCCCCGGATCCCCTGCCTACTCTTTTGTCTGCTCCTCTCTGTTCCACACCCTTCCCACCCTCGACGCCAGCCCCCCCCCCCCCCGCCCCCCAACCAACGCCACGAAGCCCAAAAGCGAATGGTCTTAGATCTCTATTTACATCCTTTTAATCTCAAAAAAAAAAGTATCAAAAATAACTGATCGTGAAAAGAAAAAAAAATGATAAGAAAAAAAAGATAAAAGAAAGAAAAACTCCCCTACCAAAAGAAGGAAAAGAAAGAAAAAAAATTGAAACAAAATAAAAATAAAAAATGGTAAACCTGAATATAATCATCAAGGGCATCTCAGGGACAAAAAAAAAAAAAAGAAGGAAGAGAAAGAAAAAAAAAAAATACTAGATCCCCGAGCCCAACCAGCTAGCCAAACAAACCTCTGAACGTTTCCTCTAAATCCCGAAATTTTTTATATCTCGATCGTGGTTCCTATAAAAGAGTATGATGATGGATGAAGAAGAGAAGAAAATGAAGGGGTAAAAAAAAGAATATGGGAGAGATATTTCCAGAAGATGCCGAAGGGACGCATCAGATTTGCGCCATCATATCGCCTCGTAGAAATAAGCGATAAAGAAGAAGACCCACTAAGAGCATGCAATGTATCATACAAAAAGTTTGATTGCCGTACCCAAAGACTTCGAGAATGAAGAAAGAAAAATGGAAAGAAAAAACACCCCAACCGCCAACAATGCATCCTCTTTCCTTCATCAAAACAAAACTCGTTTTTCACTCAAGACACAGACAATGGTTCTCATAAAGGCGAGCAGTGGAAACTAGAACGACAAGGGGAAAAAGGTAATTGCCAAAGTAAAGATACAAGAAATGAAGAAAGGGGGGTAAAAGGAAATGATCACTGAACTAGAACAACCACCAAAGTGCCAACTATACCCCAATAATGAGAAGAACCGGGCGATAACTGGATTAATTAAGTATCCTTCTGAGGCGGGTAAAAACACTTCACCATTGAGGGCGCTGTGTTGATTTCATATTTAAATCTCTCCCCTTACAAGGTGGATGATTTAATTATGGGGTTTGAATGTGAGGAGGACGGTACTTCGCGTGACGATGGCATGGATGGATACGATGAATGTGAACTTCAATATTTTGGGAAAGGGATGGGAAGGCACCAATCCTTTACAGCAGTATTTCTAGGGGATATGGTGCGTCTACTCCTCTTCGCTCTCTGACCCTGAGCTCTCATCGTCGTCACTAGAATCACTATCCGCATTTTCAGGAGCAGCTACACAACTTATTAGTAATCTTTGTTTATCACGTGTAATAACGTAGTAGGTACTAACCTTGAGCAGAAGGCAGGGGGGTTGGATTGTCAAAGTCGTGAAGCCTAGCCGTAAGGTCTTTGATCTTAGCCTCTTGTTCACTGGCTGACATGGGCTTGTTCTTCCGAGGCTTTGAGGGTGCCTTTGTCTTGGCCTTAGTTTCCTGGACTGGACGGGGTGGGGGCGGTGGCGGAACATATTTGGTTTCCATAGGTGGCGTATACTTTGAAACATAGACGTAAAGCTTGTACAAAGTTTGTGGGTCTAGTTCGTCGATATCAAGCTCAATTTCGTCATTTTGACCCTGAATTGTTATGTTAGTAAAATGGCCAGGTGTATGGCCGCACATATATATCTTCATACCTTGTCAATCTCGGGCATATTTTGCCTTATCATATTGAGCGCATATGCCATCTTACCAGAAGGCAAGAAATTAATCCTCTCTGATAATTCCGTCTTTTGTTCCAGGGTAATGTAAGGTACATCCTTCTTGTTGCCAGACCTTTTAACCTTCTTTGCAGGTGGTGGTGGAGCTGTAGCCGTCGAGTTTTTTCTAGAGGGCCCGGCCTTTCCTTTTTTAGAAGATGGTACCGGCGGCGTTTTCTTGCTTTGTCTCTTTAGAGAAGAAATCTGGTCTTTCATCATTTCCAGTTGCTGCTCCAAAGCCCTAATATCAGGCTGGTTTTCCTCCTCATCCCCGCTCATATCATCGTCATGGTCTTCAGGTGGCGGCGAGGCTGAAGCAGGAGAATGGCTACCCGGGTTCTCCCTGACATACTTGGCCCTATCAGCCCACTTTTCATCAAAGATGCCCTCGAGCCGTTTGCCCATCAAATGCACGGTTTGGTTCGGAGGATTAAATTTGTAGCAATTCCTAAACATCAAGCGTATATCCGCCTCAAAATCATTTCCAGTCTCGTACTGATTCGTTTTCAATTTAGACTGAATGGTGCCAAGATCCATGGGCTTCTTGATGATTTTGAAGTACTCGGGGATATTGAGGGCCACCGGGTCCACCGGGTGGTAGAATGGAAATGCATAGGACTCATGGATTTTCTTCATAAGCTCTCTAATGACCATATCGCAGAACTTCAACTCGGAAGCATTCTTCTTGCGTCTAGGCTTCACGTCGGAGTAAGGCAAATCTTTAGGGGCCGGTGGATGAATTTCCCTCTTTGGTCTGCCATCACCAGCTGTCGAGTCGCGACGAATTTGTGGAATACCAGATGGCTGGAGGCCAAAAGTTGGTGAAGCTGCTATAGGCGACTGTGCAACTGTTTTTGTCTCCTTCTTGACTTGAGAAGGTTTAGGAGCTTTCGCGGCAGACGACCGTGAAGATCCACCCTTCTTCTTGCTTGGCTTGGGAACAGTCTTTTCTACAACCTCAACAGCATTTGTCCCGGGGAATCCTTTCATATGCTTCTCCCAAGAGGCTTGCATGCTCTTCGACATGTCGGTAACGGGGTGTTCGTTACTGTTGAATAGGACACAATTTGAGAGAATCAAATCGAAATCATCCACGACTGCTCGCGGGGTCTTATACTCATTGTTTTGAAGCTTCTTCTCCATTGTTTGGAGATCCATAGGGTTCGTAACAATCTCATAATATGTGGGCACATTAAGTCTCTCAGCGTCAACTGGCATCGAGAAAGGCCGAGCATCTTTGGTCCGTCTAAGACTCCGGATAACACCAAGGGTGAATTTAACTTGCAGCTGGGTTATTGGATCAGTTGAATAATATAGTGGCGCATCAACTGAGGATGATGAGATTTCCATCTCTTCTGTTTTTGCTCGTTTCAATGGAGGTCCCACATTATCGTCGTCCTCCCTCTCTCTTGAAGTCTTTACCGAAGGTGCATCAGCCATCGCATGGTCAGCATGGCTCGACGACTTTGATCGGTCGCTAGGAACCCCATTTGCTCGCTCGGGAATCTTTCCTACCCCCCCCGCACCCACCACATCAGTCCTGGTTGGCTCCTCTACCCTAGGGCCCACTTCTACGTCCGGCCGCCCATTCCCGTGAAACGACATTGATGGAGCGCCGCCTGCTGGAGATGTTATATGTAAATCAGAAAGTTCCTGTGAGCTATCTGTTTGATGTAGTGGAGGAGTTGGGATTGGCGGCGATGGGGGTGCGTTTATTTTCTTCGCTGTACTATTGCCATTCACTAACGGGTCGCGATCATCATTGGCGATGGGTTCATCCTTCGGCGAAGATGGGGCAAATTCTGGTAAAGAGGATGTAGTAGATTGCTTGACCGTTCTAAAGTAGCGGAAGGATAATGTAAATACAATGTTTTTTTTTTCAGAAACATACAATGAAAGATAATGGAGATGAGATAAACAATAAAAAAGAAAGGATACAAGAGGAATTTCCACCAGAACACCAAATCTCAGAGCCACATTACCGTCACCTGAGACGCATCTCGAGGAGATGCGCGGCGAGATATGATGTCGGGAGGTGGAGGGCAGTGAGGGGACAGGGGAGAAGCGACAAACAGCAGACAGGAACAGGGCAAACTCACCCATGAACATCCAAGTCCATCGCCATCGTCCCCTGTGAGACAGCATTGTCTGCATCCGCCAAGGCGGGAGCAACCGTCTCAGTCTTTGGGTCGTGTGGATGGGTGCTAGCTGACAGCTGTGGACTCATTACTGCCATAGAATACCCAAATGAACCAAGCACCTTGCTGAAGTAAGAGGGAAAGTAAATTCACCTTGACACCCACCAGAGGCGACAACTATGGATGGAGCGCGATAAAAAATCTAGATGTCAACGAGATTATTGAAGTAGCGGATGGCGAATATTAGCGATGATGGATGGTTGCCTATTAAAGGATGAAAGGGGGGGGGAGATGGTAGATGGGGTAAGGCTGGGCGGTAGTGGTGTGAAGTACGGCTGATGGTTAAAGAAGTGATAGGTGACAGGGCACGAATGATAAATAGCGTGATAGTGTGGTTGAGAGGTTGATGTGGGTACAAGCGTGGATAGAATGGTGGTTACTGATAGTGTGGCTTCGTTGGCAGCAACGGTGGAAGGAGCCTCAAAGCGTCGTACAATTAAAGGTTTGGGGCAGGAAGGCCTGCACTGTCCACGAGTAGTAAGCACCACACACACTTAAGTGGGGAGGAGGCAACCACGAGTGGGCCCTTTGTAGAAGTGGAGAGAATGGGCGGAAAAAAAAAAAAAAAAAAAAAGAGGGGTAGGGTAGTAGGGATATTATACTGGTGGGGGGGAGGTGGTTGAGGAAGGCGAAGCAAATGGTTGGGTGGGTTACCAATGTAATTGTGTGGTGGTGCGTTGACAACAACGGAGGAGAGAGAAAGAGAAGAGAGGAAGAGGGATCTGGCAGGGTAAGTGTGCTTTAAAGCTTGAGTATTTTTAATGACTCAGCCTTCGCTTTTTTTTTGCTAGCCCGTCGCGCCACGCGTTATCCGATTTGGAATAGATTGTGTGCAACAAAAATGAAAAAAATGTTGCAAAAAAAACAAGGAGTCAGTGAAGATTAGATGATAAATCGATTTTGCTATCTGTGAATAATCCTTAAGAAAGTTATTTAATATTTTTTATATTTTTTTTGAGCCGCTTCCAATGCCTGCGGGCGCGTGGTGTTGGGTTTCGTGTTGCGATGGGGAGATAAGATGCAAATCTTCAGGAGGCCGCAAAATGGACAACAAAGTGTGAGAAGAGACTGCGTGGGAAAGTGCTTCCTTTTGTATTCGGCCCCACTGGCTGAGACGAGCAGACGATTAGGAGAGCCAAGGACATCTTGCATTTAAACCCTAGCCCCGCCGGGAAGGAGTTTTGTACAAGGGGGTAGCTATTGGTCGATTCCACTCACTCCTGCAGATAACTACCCCATCATCACCACCACCACCCTCCCCTTTTGTCCTTTTGTCTCTCCCCAACAGCAAACTGCATTTATATTAGAACACAGAATAGAAGAAACTGCTGTTAGTACTGAGAATACCTGTCTGACTGAATCTTAGTAGGATCATTCATATGTGACTGGGCGACGAGTAATCAAGACACGTAACCCGTCTCCAGCTAGCCCACCGCTATGCGCCACCGCCACTAGCAAAGTCCATAGAGAAAGTATAGAAATCTAAAACGCGCATCCGATCAACTCGTTAGAAACGAAAGAGACGATATCAAAAAGTTATCGAATATTCTGTGTATTTGAGTGTACACCTCTCCGCAGTGACTTCCGGTGGGGCGTGTTTGCGATGATACTTTGCTGCCGTAGCAGCCGCGACCGTGCGTTGATTCGTCTGCACACCGTGTCTGGACAGTCAATTAAAGCAACGAAAATGGATATTTGAATATTCTCGGTGTATGTTGGACGTTGAAAGTTGTGATATTGGTACTGCTGTTGACCTCATGTCCAAAATAACACGTAAGTTCCGACCGGAAGACATGGCCGAAGGATAGTTGACGTTCCATCAAAGACCTAAAAACGACCTAAAGGGGAGAAGGCAGTGGAGGGGAGGGGAGGGGAAGTCGTAATGGATTTCAGTAAACCAGGCAGCTGCCCCATCTCCGATTCCGGAAGAAACCAACATCTGACAAGCAGACGGCCCAGACAGATCAGATCTTAACAAGAGAGACGGGCGGGTTGGACTCCAACTCCATGGAGCCCGGGGGGCTTGAGGCGAAAGGAGACGGTTCGACCACCATGAACGTTGGAGAAGGGGGGGGGGGGGGCCTAGAAAAGAGCACAAGAGTGGGATTTCAAGATCCTGGTTTCGTGAGGGCGTAATAGCGTAATCCTTGTTGGCCCGTGATCTTCTGTGCCCGCAAATGGTGAACACAACATACCCGCTGAGCAGAATATTTCAAGCAGCAACAGAAATTCATCCGTTGCCGACCGTCAAGAGTGAATGAGAAATTGGCTCATGTGTAATCACTCGGCGCATAGTTTACCACCACGGAAACATCAACTCCGCGATTTCCTCGAGAGATGAGGGCGGCTAGAACTCATTTCATGCTTCTCAACGGAAATTTTACCCTTGTTACACTGAAGATGCAACCATTTCGCTTCCTTTGGCAGGTACTCTCTACTTTGGAATAATGATGCTTTTCGGCATGTTGAAAATTTGACTGTCCAGGACGGCACATTATTCACCCGTCGCACTTTTGTCCAAGCCACGGGGTATATTAATTACAAACACCCGAATGTATCAATGCAATATCTTTACTACTGGCGGAGAAATATAGTAAATTCATTCATATCGAGATTTCGGTTGGAGCCGAAATCGTGCCATCACAGGAGTGCTCTCTTGGTACCAGTACCCAGAGTGAGACGATGTGCAGTAGGAAGACACCTGTATGTGCATGTATGTAGTTTCGAGTGGCTATAAACCTCTGTTCCTAAATAGATTTGTGGGGGGGTTCCACCAGAAGCACTCATGTATAGATTTTTATGATATTCTATATGTATACCGCCAGGCCCAGGTTATAAAGGACCTACAACAAGTACTCGGGGCAGGTAAAAAGTACCGGACAAATAAAGGTTTTGGTTCACCAATGGGCGCGCATACTAGGCGAGAACTACTGCAAAAAAAGACCAGAGACAAAACCTGCATTGTCCGGTACTATTTACCTGCCCCGAGTATATGTACATGTATGTACTTTGAGCCGAAGTAGAATATTGGTTCGGGAAATTCCCCGCATATGTATTCTTATGGCAGCCTGTAGAGTAGAGTACCCTACATACTCTACAATAGAGTAGACTACTACGTAGGTACTTGTACATGTATGTACATGTAGGTATATCGTCACCGGGTTGATCTAAATTCATGGCGTTTCCGGACACGACCAATATTGTATGCCATACAAAAAGTAGCCTCGGGGAGTGTTTTTCTGTGCATGCAAAAGCAGTTGTGTCCGGAAACGCTATGAGATTACGAGTACAATGTCTACACTCTCTAGAGGAGATATTCGCTCTCCGCCTTTTTTTCCCAGTGGCCTGGTACGAATAGTGATAGTGTTTTATGCAAGGTCACCGATGCCATGGGTCTGCGTTCTTTCCGCCGCAGTTAGAAAGAGAAAAAAACCCTAGCCCTTGCAATTGGATACATGCAGTTGGGTTATTGACAAGGATATCGTACGATAGCCTATTTCCTTTTCTCCCGGGCCGGGCCTCCGTTTAGGGCCGTTTGCATGTTTAAAGCGTAGTACCGAGCTCACTGAGATTCTCGTATGTAAGTAGCTGGGTCATTGCAAATATACATGTAGTCTCGTATATTCTAGCTTAAAGAATCATTACTCACTCCCACAGTTCTGAGTTGCACTACATTTAGTGCAATCCGCCAAGAAATCATATGTGCACTTTTTATTTTATTTTTACGCAAGCTGAATTCTTGAACAAGCAGCTACTTTTCAGGCCACGTGTATGCACCGTAAGGCCAAACAAACACCGAAAAAGAACCTCCTCGGGAACCAGTTAACAAGTCACTCATTTTTCTGATGCCCGACGCAGAATATTGGTGCGATCTCGGCGTTACGTCGGCCGCGGTCGATGGTGGAGGCAAACTTAGAAATGAACCCCAGCCAACCAACAATTATCAAAACACCCAACCACCCCAAAGGTAAGTCAGACAGACTCATCTGAGATCTAGATACCTACCTACTTTGCCTTACCCAGAACCACCCACATAACTGTCTTTGGAGCCGAGACTCTCCTGTGGTTTAGTGCATGCCCCGTACAACCTACAAAAAACTCGAAAAATTGGCTATCTCCGGCCAGGGATTATCTGCTTAACGATTGGTTGAACGGTGTAGATCATGCCTGTTAATAGTAACTCTGACCTCATATGCACAGCCAATTTTTTCGAGTTATGGCGGTATCCTACTCTATGAACCTGTGAGGCTTAAGGCACAAACCAAGACGGGTATTCGCATTTGGTTTCGGGTAGTACTAGAGTAAGCCATAACGAGTGGGTGTCCGATGAGCGCTGTGGATAGATATTCGTAAACTTCCAGTACGATAACGGCTGACCTTCCGACTGGATTTGTGTAAATCTCCCCCAAAGCCTTGTTCGACTTTTTTTTCCCCCCACAAGCCAGTTCCAACTGTCATATCTTATTCAGCGAATACATGTACCCGCCAAGCTGTTGATCAGTTACTTTGAGTGATCCCGTGATCGTGGTGTAGAAGTTGTGGTTGGGTTAAGCTCACTTGGCGATTAAATAGATGACTGAGGGGTATTACCGAAATTTGGGGCAATGTGTTCTATCCTGTATGATTGGATGGATGCGTTGGTTTTCAAATACCGATTCAAACCAAAATGAGGTCATGAACGTACGCACAGCTTCTCCCAGCCACATTTACCTTGCTCGATTTAAGTCCCACAGTCTCTCATGACTAACTTATATAAGTATGTAGTTAGATTTTCCGCCTTAACCGCTGCTATTGTAGTACATATGGGGACCCTTTCATCCGTGAGTTAAGAGACGTGTTTTCGAGTGATATTCCGTGAAGTTAGGCCGCAAGATGCGGGCGGCAGGTTGACGTTGGTATTAATGATTGCGGGGATCAAAGGTCCATTCTTCACTGCAGGAGCCGCTGGCTAGCCAGGCTGTTCATTATGCAAGTCATAGTGACGAGTTGTGTAAAGTAGGTTAGCGCTCCCCCTGTCTGGCCAGTTTTCCATGCATGGGCGGCTGGGCCTAGTCAATAGGCGCTGCTTACTTCTGCTCCTTTGCCACTGGGGTAAAACACCTGATCTGGATCTAACTACAAGCGCGGCGGGGGTCACCGCTCTCGAGTGATGGGTTGTGACTAGTGGTGGTAGTGAAGAGTCGTGTGTGCATCGTTAACAGTGTTAATCCATTTACACTTTAAATTACCTACGTGAAACTGGGCTATATACCCGCGTAATTTACAGTATTGCAGTCTACTACCCATGTTACCAGTAAGGAGATAATGTGTAGGTCTGTCACCGCGCCGCCTGTCGCTTTTTTGCTACTTTGGTCGCCCTGTGCGACAACAACAACCGCATCCCGCACACTTAATTTACCATATGCGGCGATGTATTTCCTTACAAAAAGAAGTGTGGCTTCCAGAAGGACAGGTACCTGTTTCATGTAACGGGACGGGAAACCCTGGTAAAAGTAGACTGCCGATCGCTGCCCAATTTGGATCTATACCCCAGCACGGTTCGTTCATGAGCTGTCTGGATGTTCTAAACACCGTAATTGATCGATTTGCGACGGCTGGGCATAAAGGCAAGATTCTCGCCTTCTAGAAATAGAAGCAGTTGGAGGAAGAAGAAGTCTGTGCCGCGTCATCAAGCCTCATATTTCCAGGGTCAGGGACATGCATGCTAGGAGAAGGAAGATAGGGATAAGATGGAATGGGATGAGATCTCTCCTCCTGCTGTACATGTGTAATGGCCTTGAGATCTCTCTCACCCCTTTCTTCATTATTTGACCTGTTCGATACCGCGTTCCACGAAGTTGTGTTCTTTTCAGCTTCAATTACTGTCTTTATGGCTATAGCTTAGCTTTATAAAAGCTGATCACGTTCTTTTTGCGTTTAAACCATGAAACTTCACGCTCGTTTGATTACCTTGCTCGTTTCTTTCATTTTTTTCGTTAGTGTGATATGTTTCCACCAATCCATCAAGATTAGATATCGGAAAGGTAAGTAAGCTTTCGTCCAAAGGGGGAAAAAAAAAGGTTAAGCCTAGTAGCATTCCTCCAGGTTCCCGTTGCTAATTTTCTCACTGTATATAGCGTTTGGACTATTACCCTCACGTCTGGTGGTCTTCGGCGACGAGTGGAGTGGCATCTTACCACCAGAGAGGCTTCGTAAACGGGACAAGACATCTGCACCCGTGCACGTCTGGACCGAGCTCCTCTGCTCACAAATACACGCCGATTGCAGCTCCTTTGCCCCGATAAACAAACATGAGATCACCCGCATACAGAAGGGAGAATATGGGGCGGCAGTGGATAATCTTATATTCGACCAAAATTCAACTGTGCCGGATCTAAGAACACAAGTAGCAACCTGGATCGCGGCTGAGCAGAAAGCTACAGTCGACGGAAAGGTCAAGGAGCGTTCGAGTCTATTTTCGGTATTTTTTGGTGTCAACGATGTGTGGAGGTACTCAAGCTACAGCAGGGCAGATGGAGTTGCAGCCGTCGAGGCAAGCTTGGACTCCATGTTTGAGCAGCTGAGTGTCATGGATGCCAATTGGCCAGACCCAATCCAAGTGTTGATACCTTATGTTTTGGACATGTTAGTACCTCCCTATCTCACCTGGAGTTCGGATATTAAGCCTTTTCTTGTTGGTAAGCTAATTCGAGTGATAGAACTATGCTTCCGGGCTGGAAAAGGTTTAGGGAGAAGAAGGACTTCAAGCAAGAGCAATTGAAGAACGCAGTCTTCCTAACTAGGAAGTGGAACCACGGCCTTGACCTGAGGGCCAGGAACTGGAAGAAGGGCAGGGTCCTTCTTTGGAATATGAACAAGTGGTTTCTCGATGCAATCAGAAATGAGGAGAAGGATGGATGGTTTGAGGTTAAGGAGAGCTGTGCAAAGAGCAAAAATCATATCTGTGATCGACCGGACGAGTTTCTCATGTGGTATGTTTTTCATTACTACCCGCTTTAGAATGCCAGATCTAATAAGATTCAGGGACGACATACATCTCGGGCCACGCGCTCACGAGAAATTGGCTGAAGCCGTTGTGCAATACCTTTTGTGAATACATTTAGGGAAGGCACAGTAATTCGTCTCAGCGGGAGGTTACACAGACGTCCAATTTGCCTTTTACAGCGCGTATGAGGAAGATTGGGGGGGGGGGGGGGGGGGTGTTCAGGACAAATGACCAGATCAAGGAATTTCAGCGCCAATGTGAGCGTCCGTTGGGACGAGTTACTGTGGTACGGATGTATAAAATTAGCGCCTGGCTTTGAGTTTAAATTGATCGCTATAAGATTTAGAGTAGACTTTATGTGTTGATAGAAGTATCAGCATGTTTGATATTAATAGATTGTATATGAAGTTTTGGCGTTGTAGGCTGCGATTTCTGTTTTCGGAGGCAATACTGTTTATTGAAGTTTGGATAGGGAATAACTACATGTATATATACTGCCTTTTAATATCTAAGTCGGTAATATTGATACTTCGCAGACACAGTTCCGAAATTGCTGTAACTGTCTGTACTCTCATCCATGTGAGATTGATATTACGTAGCGTGGTATTCATGTATGTGCTTTATGTTTGCTTTTAGTTACTGTTCCCGCCAGCAAAGGCGAAGAAGGGAAAAAGAAAAGCAAAAACATTAAAGAAAGATAAGAACAAGTGGTTAGTATCAAGTACTTTCTGTACATGGCATTAGATGATTTCCTCTGCTTCAGAGTTCGTCTTTTGAAACTCTCCATGTTCGCACTCTGCTTCTGTTAAAGAAGGCTGTGTTACTTGCCTTCTCCGTGGAATTAGGCGTCACCTAGGTTAGAGCGCCAAGCTTATTTTTTTATCGCCTGCAAAGGCAAGGAACCTCAAGGTCAGAACAATTAGGACGCAACAATTCATTCTTTACGAGGCACTTTCTCTTTCTCCAGGAAGCTGCAGAACAAGCCAATTCAACTGAACACACAGCCATTATTCTTATTTTAGCCCCGCCGCCCCGCCATTATCTTCACTCCCTCCTTCCCACGACGCCGGTCCGCTTGGCCTTCATCGGGCGATTTTTTTTTTTTTCCGCCAGCGATCCGGCATCGTTGTTGCTTCGTCGACGCGGGCCGCGCGACCTCTCTTCGCGGTACCATCCGTTCGCGCACCTCTGCAAGAAGTGCTTGCTGTGTGTGAGAGAGTGTGCAGAGAGCTCTAGGGTCTAGAGTTGCAGGAAGTGTCAAGGCCTAGGAGAGGTAGTGAAAGATAAGATAGAGAGAGAAACGGAGATAATCAAGCAGGATAGGACAGACAGACAGAGCCTTTCTCCCAGTCGTGTCGGAGAGAAGGCACAGGTGCTGCACGAACAATATTAATTATAAATCTCAATAGCTCGCCCAAAAAAAAAAAAAGGGCGAAACGAAGCTAAAGCATTCTGACAAAGGGAACAGAGGGAGAGAACATAAAAAAGGTCCTAACTGACCCGTGACATTTTTCAACTATTTACTTTCTCTTTTCTTACCCCATACGGCATATTTTGGAACGAATAGAGCGTCTTTCTTCTTTTGTTTTCGCTGGGCGGGATCAAATAGGAACATCCTTTCCTTTCCAAGAAGTCAGTCCTTTACAGTTCCACGAAAGACAATAGCACCTTTCACTACTCTTGGTTACTTTCCTAATAGAGGGTTTATATATCGAAATTCTTATTAAGAATGGCAGAGCCAGCTACAACAGCTGAAGAAGTGCAAGCTGGGGCTTTGCGAAGCTTATTAGAAGATCCTCCAGGTGGTGATGCAGTCGATATCTCAATTATGGCCAAAGACGCTCCGGCTACCTCTCCTGCTCCTACCTCTACTGTTAACGTTGCTATCCCAATCGATGTCGATACTCTAGTTGCTCAGCAGCATGCCGCAGCTCACCAGGCCCGGGCAGCAGCTGCATTGGAGCAGGCTGATGCCGCTGAAGAGAGACAACATCAAGATCAACAGCAGCAACAGCAACAGCAACAGCAACAGCAACAGCAACAGCAACAGCAATATAACCAAGATCCTACATCACCGCAGCTCCAGCAGCAGCATCAAGTCACTCTGGCCGCGAATTCCCCTCCACCCGCCATTCCTGCACAGGATTCACCCAGTCAGCCAGCTGAATCTGCCCCGCAGACAGCTTCTATTGCAATTCCTTCTGCAACAACAGATATGGAAGATGAGACATCATTGACACCTGGCCCTCCAGACCTGACATTGTCTTCGGTACCGCCCAGCATGAACATTTGTTTATGTCAGCAGCCTGCTCGTATACCCAGACCTCGAAATGGTAAGACACCTTCGAACAATATTTCTATCTATCTCCTGGCGTGGCATTGTTTCTTTGTCCTTTTTTATTTTTTATTTTTTATTTTTTATTTTTTATTTTTTTATTTCTTTATGAGTTACAGAGGGATCACCAGGCTTATAAGCCATACATGGTCGCAAAGCTAACTGGGAACCCTTTTGGATTGAAAGCTTTCATCCTATATCGGCAGCACAACCAGGCGGCCGTCGTTGCCCATCACCCTGGAAAGCCGAACCCCGAGATATCAAAGATAATCGGGGAGATGTGGCGGACGAGCCCGGAAGAGGTCAAAAAAATATGGCAGAAGCATGCGGATGTTTGTTTGAACACTTACTACCCACCTGCTATAAAAGCGGGAATTTGAGATATTGAATAAAAATTCCTTGGCACTGACAACTTTCTGGCGCGCCCGAAATAGGATGAGAAAAAGCAACATCTTCTTCGATATCCCGACTATCGGTACCAACCTCGGAGAAACGGCAAGAAAAACGCCGCGGCCGCGGCTGCTGCCTTCTCATCTGCCGGCGCGGGTGGTGCGCTGTCACCATCAATTGAAACCACCATATGTTCACTATGTGGTGGTCGCACGGGAACGCTTTCTACGCCACAGACCCCCGGTACACCGTCTTCTGCGGTTCCTAAAACTCCGAGATTACCACCGCCACCACATATCTCTAGGCCACCTTCCACCGCACCCCCGCCGGCAAAGAAGAGACGAACAGGGAGCTCAGAGGATCCTGTCCCTCAGACCAGCCCAGGGGCAGGTTCAGCTAGTGGGGTAGGAGTCGTGGAAGCGCTTCTACAACTAGGACACCTTCAAAATGAGGATGAGTCAAATGCTGTCATTGTTACAGAGCTTCAGACGCCGGTCAAGAAGCGGAAACTGAATGAAGGCTCCCCAATGACTGGAATAATTGGGTCTAATTCACTATCACATGGTTTCTATACTCACCTGCCACAGTCAGCGGGCGATCCTAATATTGATCCATTCCTCCGGCATAGTGGACTTGAAAGCGAGTCGCCCACAACAACCACAACGTTGGAACACGAGGGTAATCTGACAGCTACTGCTCACTACCACCAGTTGTCCAATTTTACGACCCAACTGCCAGACACATATGTAGTGAAGCCTATCCCTGCCCTCGAGAAGATAAATGCATTCAGCAAAATCTGTAAACCCCTCCCTTCCATGTCAGGGCCAGGCTTTGCCCGCCTACCCATAGTCGCAGTCGAAGGCGAAGACATTGAAACAGTGACAGAGCTCTTCCACGCCCTTGCAAAGGACGTTCGGAAGTCCGAGCCGATACATGTGATTGACGAGCCAGATATATTCACGCCCACAGTGGTAGAAGAGACAGCTGACATAGAGGGACTGCTCATCCCTAATAGCCTTGACTCTACCAGCCCCGCGCTGGTCCCCGTAAGCAGCACAAAGGACAAGGACCGCCACGAAAATGAGGACGCCGCCGCCGCACGGTACCTCTCCCACGTTGCGTCATGGCGGCGGCGCTGTGTCGAAATCAAGAAAGCCGTAACCTCCCCTCCAGGAGCAGACGGTACCGCCTCCGTGACGATGACCTTCCCGGAAGACTCTGCGGGAGATGCGCCGAGTGTGGTGCTAGTCAATCGGTACATGGTTTCGCGCAGTGATCTTGCTGCAGCCAGGTTGGCGCCCGATGGGCTATCGCCGTTGCAGCACTGGCAGTGGTGCGCGACGGTGTGGAGGGGATGCGTGGGCCCGGACATGACGATTTATGTCAATCCCGTGCCTGAGGGCGGCGTCAGGAGCGAGGAAGCAGTGGAGGTGCGGGATAGCGGGCGAATCGTATTTGTGCGTAAGGAGGAGCGGAAAGAGTGGGACGAGAAGATCGTGAGAAGGCTCGGTTTTGAGGTGGGTGAGGTAGTCCGGAGCCTGAGGGGATTTGGTGGATGACCTGCGGGCCGGAGATATGTAGCTGTGTAGGGTGGGGGTCTGGGGAATCATATTCGTTATATTGTCTAGGCCCATAAGTCAAGAGTATGAGTTTTTTCTTCTACCTTCTCTCTTTTTTCTTTCTCTCCTTTTTTTTTTGAGGGTTCGCTTTTTTCGTAGTATTTGTTGGTGGAGTTTTCATTGTCTCATATCCCTATTGCCACTTCCACCACCCCTCTACAGGATTGGCTCTGTTTTGAGTTTATCACCATTCTTTGTCTATTTCTCTCTCCATCACTCACCCACCCCCTATTACCCAACGCCATACACTTCTATCCTCTATTAACTAGGTTGTAAGTAAACTACATATTACTCTACTGCTACTTCTGCTACTTTTGCTAGCATCGCATCTTATATATCTCATCTCATCTCCTTGGCAAAACGTTAGTCCCAACAATTACATCTGTTTTCCTTTCCTTTACTCATTTCTTTCTCTTTATTTATTCTGTGGGAGGCTAGCTCGTTTTTATCACATATCCACGCTTTGTCATTGCTGTTTCTTGGTCGAGTTGATTTAGCGATATTTATTTTTTTGGCCATTCATTGGATTTTCCCTTTTCTTTCTTGGTTTTTGATTGACTTTTGTCTGGTCTGGTCGGTTGGTGCTTCGAGGGGCATATAAAAGGGAGGGGAAAAAAGTTTTTATAGCGGGGAATAAAGGGGGCGAGACAGAAGAGGAGGGGAGTTAGGAGGGAGAGAGAAGGGGGGAATAGGAGGGGAGGGGGGGGGGGGGTAGAAGGGAAGAGAGTAATGTAGCAATAACTATACTGAAGATAAATCTTGAATTAACAGTTGGTGTATGGGTGTTTGTGTAATGTGTTTCGCTGGGCGTGTTTGGCTGCGTGCGGACATGAACGTGAACGACCCTATAGATGGGCTATGAGTAGTAAAGAGAGAGAAATTGCATGTAGATGTGGTGTTGGTGTTATGCCACTGCCGATGGGTGGTGGTTGTTTAGACCGCCACGACAGGTTGTTGGCGCCTTGCCTTGCCTTGCAGTGATGCTGCGTGATCGAGTGATACGCTATGTTTCCCGGACCCTTCCATGTATGTACCCATTGTACCACGCGTAAGCAGTAGTACTGTGACCGCCAAAATTTATAAGAGCCGAGATTAGGTTTGATACATGCCGAGAAGGAGTGGTTCGCATGTGATGCAGAGGGCGAGACAGTTGAGGTTGGGAATTGGGATTGGGGTAATGTGGGGCGGGGCTTGGCGAGGGGTGAAACCCGAGGATGGGGAATTAAGGTTCTTGGGGATGAATGTGGTATTGTACTTATGTATATGTAGGTAATTGTAGCGTGGAGGAGGAGGGGGGGGGGGGGGCAATTGGTCTCTATAAAGTCTAATGATTGAATCCAAGTATCAATTTCACTCTCTCTCTCTCTCTCTTCATCGCGCCTCGTATGTATTTCACCCTAGCCCCATGCTAATTATGATCCTGGGCATGTAGGGACATACAATGCAACACCGGTAGTAATTTCCCGAGACACATCCGGAATTACCCCAGCCCACCACCGCTGCCTCGGGAAACGGTTCCTCCATGGATTGGTCGCTGCTGAGTAAGGACTCGCGCAGATGCTGACATTCGATTACTCTGCGCTGAGTGAAATTATTTTATTGTGTATTTATTTATTGTATGTACATGTATGCACGTAGGTACATGTAGGTATAAGATAGAGTATATTCAGGTACATGTAGTTGGGGGGAGTGAACTGTGGTGGGTGGGTGGGTTCTGGAGACTTCTTTTTTTATGCGTATTCTAGGTCTGTACTTTCTACTTTCTCTTCTTCTTCATCATCTTGGTCCTCCTCTTCCTTCCTCCTCCTCTTCACCTTCACCTTCCTCTTCCTCGTACTTGTTCATCTTCTCTTTCATCATCTTCAAGCGAGTCCTTACTTCAAGTCTTGCTCTTGATCTTGCTTCGAGGACTTGCTCTACTACTGCTTCTGTCTGCTGCTACTTATCTCTCTACATATCTATTGCTCTATTGCTACTTAATTCCTATTTGCTGCTGGGACGGACATCTACCAATATATTACTTGTTCGCTACCATTATCCGGTCCATTGATTAGTCCATTACCTCACCTCACCTTAGACCGCCGCTCATCTCACAGCCTTTTTTCAAAACCAGTTAACTAGCTATTCCTACCCGCGCTCCCAATGTCACAATCCTCACCGCCCCCCCCGCCGCCGGCCACTACCAGCCACCCCAACGACCTCCTCCTATCTTCCGCTCTCGACACACCCCCTCTCCCTGCCCTCTACTCTCCTGCCCCCGGTTCCGGCTACTTCCCCATGTCGCGCTCATCGTCCATGCGCTCTCTCGCGCTCGCCGAGGACGGCACCACATCTGTCCCACCGTCTTGCCTGTCGCCCGCGTTCACGCCGCCGACAACAACGCCCGGTACGCCAGTGCTCCGCGCGGTGCCGGTTGAGGAGGGCCTGCCGGCGAAGCAACCAAAGTTGCTGAAGGAGCTGCCGGAGGTGAGTTGTATTGTGAGGGCGAGGATTCCGACGTATGTATCCTTCTGCAAACAATTCCATTTCAGTAGTCTAGTCTAGAGTAGTCCCCTGTTCTATATAAACTTATAAGATAAACTACTACTATGTGGATAGTCCTATAAGTTCAATTTTACTAACACCCCACCCCAACTATAGTACAACCGGCACCGAGATCTTCCTACATCTCTACCAGAATTCTATCGACACAAAAGAACACCTCGCCATCGTCTTCGGCAACACTATCCGCTCCACCTCACTCGATGCTCCTCGCCCCGGTGAGACAGAAATGGACCGCATGATTCGCGGCGCCTATACCGGACGGCTCTTCCCCGGCCGCACCTCCAGCACCGTCGACGACTCTCCCGCCTCCTCGCGCCCCGCATCCGCCGCCTCAAACAACCCTCCTCCAGCATTTACAAGCGCACAGCGCAGCGCAGCCCCTCTCGTCCGCATCCACTCTGAATGCTATACGGGCGAAACGGCATGGTCCGCGCGCTGCGACTGTGGCGAGCAACTCGATGAAGCCGCGCGCCTCATGGCACTCGACCCTGCTGGCGGCGTCGTTGTCTACCTCCGCCAAGAAGGGCGCGGCATTGGCCTCGGCGAGAAACTGAAGGCCTACAACCTTCAAGACCTTGGAAACGACACCGTGCAGGCAAACCTGATACTTCGGCACCCAGCCGACGCGCGGAGCTACGGGCTCGCGACTGCGATACTAAAGGATCTGGGGCTGACGGATGTGAGGCTACTGACGAACAATCCGGAGAAGGTTGCAGCGGTGGAGGGGCCGGGGAAGGAGTGTAGGGTTGTGGAGAGAGTGCCGATGATTCCGTTGGCGTGGAAGAATATGAAGGGCGGAGTGACGGGGAAGGAGGTGGGGGAGTATTTGAGGACGAAGGTATGTGAATGAGGTCTAATTGGATTGTGGGTTGTAGATTGTGGAATTCTGACTTTGGGACGTACAGATTACGCAAATGGGACATATGCTCTCGATGCCCGCCGGCGTCGAGTGATTCCTTGTGCTCCACTGTACTCTATATCTTCCTATCCGAATTCTCCCGTTCCCGTTCCCGTTCCCGTTTTAATTTTTTATTTATTTAAAGGTCGCTTCCTTTTTCTTTTTTTTTATGTTTTTTTTGGAGGGTACTATGCTATACCCCGAGCGAGTGAGTAGTTTAGCACATCCCTCTATCCTTTTCATCCCATCTGTCTTCCCCCTTGCATTGGGCTCTCTGGCAATGGGAGCCAAAAAAGCTTTGGGAAAGCGTCTTTTGTCTCTCTAGAAGATACAATAGAAATGATGGGCGTTTTTGTTTCGTTTCTTCTGTCTTCTATGTTCTCTCTTCTTTTGGCTTTTCTTTTTTAAGACGCTGTGTATATGATGGATGGATGCTTGACATCTTCCATGTGATGCGGTAGCCAGGAAGGGGCGTGGGGAGGGGAGCGCACCCCGCCCGGAGAAGAGGGGGGGGGGGGGGTTACATTTACATATCCATACAGTTCTTTCCTTTTTGTGTGTTGAAAGTTTTCTGTATAAGAAAAATTGGCGTTTTGTGTGGTTTGTTTTCTTTTCTTTTCTTTTTCTTTCGGTTATGTTCCCCCCATTCTCACCGATGTGCGATAAGGTGGGAGGTGAGAGCGGGCAAGGGGGGAGGAGGGAAGGATCAATTGATCTAGACGCTACATATCTACATGTATCTACAATCTAAACTGTTTATCGATTGCCCCCCCAGTCCTCTCTGTAACTGGAACGCCCAGTAAAAATACATGTATCTATCGGTGCTACTATCATTTCCATGGCTCGTGAGATGTCGCACCTGCAGTAGCAGCCAACAGGAGGGGGTGGATGGGGATGAGGGAGGGGCACGAGGCACGAGTACAAAGTAGTTTACAGCAAGTACAACAACCAACAGAGCCGCACTAGCAAAGGAAAAAAAAAAAAGTTTGAACCCCTCCTCACTATCTTTTTTTTGGTTTGCCCCACCAGAAACAAGCGAGTACTAAATTTCCCACCCCACACTCGTCAGACCTCTTTCTTTCTTTCACTTCTTCTCGACAGGCCTTCAGCAGTTTGTTCGCGGTCCTTTCTATACACCTCTCCTTCTTTTTGATATATATATAAAAAACCGTATCTCCTACCAGCAAAGAAGAAATGGCTGAAGAAGTCAAGAATGTTGGATCTGGGCCCGAAGTGGTACGTAGAAAATGAAAATAAAGTCGGGTTGTTTGGTAGGAAGGTTTTATGTCTAACAAACCTTTCACGATAGGTCGCCGAATTGTTCGATACCGTTCTGGTATAAAATCTTTCCAACTCCAGCAGCTGTCACGGTCGTGGAAACTAGACTTACAATGTGTTCCTTCTTTTTTTTCTCGTTGTTTGGCTGCTAGGTTCTCGATTTCGGGTTTGTTTGGTCCCTTTCCTTATTGCTTATCGTACGAAAAGAGGAAAGGGCCTAATGGTGCGGAAAACAGTTCTCAGTACTCCCACTTGATCACTCGCCGCCTGCGTGAGCTCAATGTCTATGCTGAGATGCTCCCGTGCACCCAGAAGCTTAACCAGCTGTCATGGAAGCCCAAGGGAGTTATCCTTTCTGGAGGACCCTACTCTGTCTATGACGCTGATGCGCCACACGTCGACCCTGCTGTTTTCGAGCTTGATGTATGATTCAACGCTCTACATAAGCTTCCCTGCCAAGTTGTTGGCTAATGTTTGCAAATAGGTGCCCATTCTCGGTGTCTGCTATGGTCTCCAGGAAATCGCCTGGAACCACGGCAAAAACGTCTCTGCTGGCGAGCGTAGGGAGTACGGCCATGCTGTTCTGAACGTCACCCGCCACACTGATGTTGCCCCCCACGTTGATGTTCTCTTCTCTGATCTCGACACCGAGCTCGAGGTCTGGATGTCACACGGTGATAAGCTTGCGGCGCTCCCACCTAACTTTGTCACTGTTGCTGCTACTGCCAATGCTCCTTTCGCTGGTATTGCTCATAAGGACAAGAAGCTCTTTGGTATCCAGTTTCACCCCGAGGTCACCCACACCGCCAAGGGTAAGACCATCATTGAGAACTTTGCCGTGAAGCTTTGCCAGTGCCGTCAGAACTGGACCATGGAGAAATTCGTCGACACCGAGATTGAGAGGATCAGGGCTGTCGTTGGACCCACTGGACAGGTCATTGGTGCCGTTTCAGGCGGCGTCGACTCCACAGTTGCCGCGAAGCTCATGAACGAGGCCATTGGAGACCGTTTTCACGCCATCCTTGTTGACAACGGTGTCATGAGGTTGAACGAGTGCCAAATTGCGCACGAGACATTGACCAAGGGGTTAAACATCAATTTGACTGTTGTTGATGCGAGCGAGGAGTTCTTGGGCAAGCTGAAGGGCGTTACTGACCCGGAGGTTAAGAGGAAAATCATTGGAAACACCTTCATTGAGGTCTTCCAGAGGGAGGCGGAGAGAGTTGTTAAGGAGAGTGGTGGAGCTGTTGATTTCTTGTTGCAAGGCACTCTGTATCCCGATGTCATTGAGAGTATCTCATTCAAGGGACCAAGTGCTACCATCAAGACCCACCACGTAAGAATTCCCATTTCAATGCTAACGAGCTATCAAAAGTTGACAAATAACCGGCCCCACAGAACGTTGGAGGTCTCCTCGAGAACATGAAGCTCAAGCTTATTGAGCCCCTCCGTGAGCTCTTCAAGGACGAGGTCCGCGTCCTTGGGACAAACCTCGGAATCCCAGAGGACCTTGTCTGGCGCCACCCTTTCCCCGGGCCCGGTATTGCCATCCGTGTTATCGGTGAGGTCACCCCCGAGCAAGTTGCCATTGCCAGAAAGGCAGACCACATTTTTATCGAGGAGATCAAGGCCGCTGGTCTGTACCGTGAGATCTCACAGGCATATGCTGCGCTATTGCCTGTCAAAGCTGTCGGTGTCATGGGTGACAAGAGGGTGCACGACCAGGTTATTGCGCTCAGGGCCGTTCAGACCACAGACTACATGACTGCCGACTGGTACGACTTTGATGGAAAGTTCCTGAGGAGGGTTGCTGGAAGAATCGTGAATGAGGTTGATGGTGTCTGTAGGGTCCTTTACGATGGTAAGTTTTTTTTCCTTACAAACTTGGCTTATTCTGGGATAGTACTAATTTGATTTGTGATGTAGTTACCCAGAAGCCCCCAGGGACCATTGAGTTCCAGTAGATATACTGGGATATATCAATTATAGAAATTTCCTTACTTTTTTTTTCTTCCTTTCCTACTTTTTCCAATTTTTCTTCGTTTTTGTTTCTTGAATGCAGAGCATATCCGTCGCTTCTTTTCTTTGGGTTGTAGAGATAGAATTGATATTAAATCATAACCATTCAATGGGCTGAGGTGTTTACTCGTGAAACTGCCCTGGTATGCCCCGGGGATAGCAAGGCGAGAGTTTGCTAATGCGTCTAGAATATATATCGCACAGCGTCCATATAAACTGCCAATTAGGAAAGAAACAGTACAGAGAACAGTTAGAGTTTCTGCACTTAGGAGGGTAGTACAGAGTTAAAAGCTCGAGGTGCAGGAATTACATGTATTGACCATCCTGACCCTCTTCGGCAAGATACATGTATTCTTCAAGCTACTCTGTTTCCTTCTAACCATACGCAACACAATGTCTATAAACAAATCCATCCCCAAACGGGGCCCAAGTCCACCCCCAAAAGAGGCCCTTAACCCCACCTATACAGATTATGTACCACACCGGCAAAACCTACCGTTCCCCCAACAGCCCAATTTCCCTCAACGGAGCTCTCCCCGCACTACAATAGCTGGACGCAAGCGAACGTGCAGGGTACGTCACAAACCGCACGAGCACCGTCAATAGTTCCCGCAAGAAGCCCTTGATAAAGCCATTATCCGCCTGCGGCTTTTGCGGCGGCTCGGGGTCCTCGTAGATTTTAATCTGCGTGTACATGGGCTTATATCGCATAACTCTGGCATAGTAGATGATCTTGGAGAACGGCTGCGGCACGCACTGGTCGTCGCCAAGTAATTGCGGCCACGGATAGGCTGGAGCCGTGCGGAGGGGGTTCCTGTCGCGCGGGAAATCAT
The DNA here is from genome assembly GCA_024713715.1 of Morchella sp. 2018-W26. Taxonomy (NCBI): domain Eukaryota; kingdom Fungi; phylum Ascomycota; class Pezizomycetes; order Pezizales; family Morchellaceae; genus Morchella; species Morchella sp. 2018-W26. The sequence goes on from JAMGYX010000002.1 coordinate 3,237,899, forward strand.
CGCTGCCGATTGTGCGTAGCTGGAAGAGCCGGTTTTGCATTTTCTCTCCCTCTCCCTCTCTTTTTTTTCTTTCTTTTAGCTGTGGTTTGGTGGCGGTGTAGAACCGGAATGATGATGTGAGGTGGAGGTTTTTTGCTATTAGACCTTTGCGTGGTTGTTCCGTGGGGAAGTTTTGCAATGATGGCGAAACGGACGGAGGCTAGATGTGTCTAAATATATCACTCGTGCTGGACACAGTTTGACATCGGTTTTGACTGTATGCCTTGACATTTGCATAATAAAAAACTAGTTGGATATCGGTTATATATAGTTTGGGTCGCCATAGCAGTGCTTGCAGGTTCGAGTGAGGGAAAATAGAACCTAGCTTCGTAGGTGTTCTGGTTAAGGAAGATGTATTGGGATTCTGGGCTCCGAGTTGTGATTTTTAGACTGTTTACCATTTGAACCTAAGGACATATTGTCCCAAACGAGTGTCAGGAAGGGCGAGTGATAACATATGAAGAGATATGTATCCTGGTGCTGCGTGTTTGGGGCACCAATAATGGGGCTGAGGATTTTGTATAAGATGTTCAGCCTGTAACTAGAGAGCTAATGATAAGTTCGGATTGGCTATCCTATTAGTAATTACATGTAAGCACACCTAGCTGAGCTTGACACTACATGTATCTATGACAATGGCGAGGACATTGGTAACGACGGATTGCAATTGCTCCCGCGCCGCGAATATTGGATACCTTCGATTTTTTTGGTTTGAATGTCTCACTTATATTGTTGAATATTCTAGATATAAAATTCATCTTTAACTTGTCAGATCCACCACCCCCGAAACATCACATGTCTAAGGTTTCTTTCCAAAACATGCGATATGCCCCGTGGAAGTTGACACATACACACGACCGTCACCGAATGCAGGACGTTGAAACTTGGAGCTTTTGATACCAGTTGGTAGGTTTATTCTTTGCAGCACTCCGCCTGTTTCCCGCTCAGCTTCTGATGGTGCTAGAATTGGAGAGCGATAAATGCCAACTTACTGACTGGAATAGCGCGGTACGCATTGAGATCACCGTCACGAGTCGTAAACCAGACTATGCCCGTCCCTGCAGTTCCATCTAAACTGGTCACAGTTGGAATTCCTGTACCAATGTTACTAGCGGTATCGTCTGACCGAGCTACATCCGTAAATGTGCCTGGGTTGAGGTTAGTCCATGTATCATTGTTCCACCCTGAATTGGAATGTCACCGTCTGAATTGAACTTATAAACACATATCGGGCCCGCCTATGGAGATATTGTTAGTTACTAAGGCAAAAATGATTGGTGTTGAGTTATTACATACTGTTCCCGCAGCAGAGATTGTCTTTGCGTATATGTATCCGCCTGCTTGAGACCCTGGTAAGGGATATGAGGCGACTGTGCCATATAGGCTTCCAGGAGAGGATCCTATCGGTGGCATTACGATTGTTTGAAGGACGGCATCGGTTCCGCCTGCCCCGTTTTTGAACCCTCCCATATTATTCATATCAAGAACATACACTGAGTACGTTCGTGTTAGTTTCATCACATATAGGCGGTGGGGTTGGGGGGTTACGTTTTCCAGTCTTCCCCCCCAAAATGCCGATGAGGGGAACAGTAGCAGTTGAGAAAGATGCTGGGTCCAAAATTGTCACACCGCTAGCACCTATATCTCTCATGTCCGCAGGCGTATCAACATAATCGTACGGCCCTAGGTATTTACAAAGTCAACACATTTACTCGAATATGTCATGATGATTTGCTACCCACGAAAGAAGTCTTGGGCAGAAAGTTTTCCCGTGGTCAGGTTAACTTTGATGCTGACGACAGAACCTTCCAAGATTTTGGGCGTTGCAGATCCTCCTATCGGGGAATTGTAAGTACCCAGCACTATTATTTTCGGAATAGTCAGCCAAAAAGATATATACATTTATACGAATTGGGGGGATAATTACATCTGCCATTTCCCGTGGCTAAGAAGAACCGGTCTGGCCTATCACTTGCCATAGGACGGCCAGACTGCCAGACTCCTGCTTCTCCCTAAATATATAACATTGTTAGCCTTATGGAAAAAGAGCCGCCGGGACTACATCTAATACTGACCCCACCACCGAACCAAGTTCCATCTTGAGGAGGAGAATCTGGTCCCGATATCGTGGTCCAGATTGCGTTTATGTTTGACGTTTCAGTGTCAACACCAACAATATATCCTGTGAAATTGTATTGTTCACAGACACCACCGAAGGCCGCATATACCGTGTTTCCCTTAATACTGAGCGAAGCTCCTAGGGGAAGTTAGAAATTCTGAGTTATAACAGAAGCTGGCCTCCTTACGTTGAAGATGAGTTCCACCATGAAAGTATTTGTCTAAAGCCTGAAGAAATTATTAGCTCTATAATTTAAAACGATGATTGGTGTGAGTGACGTTATCTGCAGGATGTCCATCGAGTAATACTGGATACCCGGCGCGATCAACTAAAGTTAACGGGTCTACTGCATACATGTAGTACCTAATATGGTATTAGTTCGTACAGCCATGTCTCAAATAACTGTATAACATACGCTCCGTTAATGAAACCTTTGGCAGGGTCCCTGTACCCTTTTGCGCAGAAATATAAAGTATTTGTCCGGCGGTCTATTATCGGGGTCCCGGTGATGCCTACTGTCCCACGGATATCCGCGCATGGTAGGTCCGTAACCTCAAAAGGGGCTTCCAATCGGGGGGGTTTTCAATACAAAATAACCAACAATATTATCAGCACAGGACGCGGAACTAACCTCGAACCTGGCGCTTGGTTATGGTTGTGCCGTTGGCCGCATCAAGGACATATACCCAATTTGTCTCAGAGGCGGCAATAACGACTTGGGAGCCGCCGGCGAGAGTGTATACGAGGGGTTTTGCTAGGAACTAGAAATATTTGGGTTAATCTATGCGTATGAGGCAGTCAAGGTGCTCTAGATTTGAGCTTACCAGCTCCGTGACAGCAGAACCTGGTACGGATCCGCCTGTCAAAGTGGTCCACAACAGGCCTAAGATAGATTAATGGCGTTTCTTCTTTCTAAGCTCAGTTTCATGCGCACCGAAGTTGGCTGAATCCACAATTGCAGGGTCCATTTTATGGTTTGAAAGATAGCCACTCTGAAGATCATCTACCCCACCCATCATGGATTATGTCAATGCCTCCGGAAGAGGATATGGGTGCGTAGAGAGCCTTACCTGCATCTTGGGTTGAATCTGTCGCCTGTGAATAAACAAGAACGAGCAGAGGAAGCATGAATGCTAATATGGGGGGTATAAACATCTTGGGAGGAGGGCCGGCCGTGTTATTTTATCTGTTTACGTTTCCTTGAATTGTCACTTAATTGTAAATTATACGCTGGTAGAAATCACAGCGGTATTTAAAGCCTGAGAAATTTGGCCTATATCGAGTCGGAAATATCAGAATGTCCTAGAACTTCTTTTGAGATTTATTATAAAATGTAGGTGATGTCAAAGACTAAGCCTTCCGAGTTTTCGACTCAACCTTTTCACACGCTGATAAGAGGCATAATATGAAATTCGGCTGGCTACATAAGTATTTATGAAAATAATAACGGCTGCCAGGATGATGGGAGCTCGCTCGCGCGAGGGCTACAACAGGTGAAACGGCAGGTACCATTGGCACATGAGTGTTTTCAATTAAGATTTGCTCAAACCGCCCCCCCCCCTCCATTTCTAGCGGAAATAGCCATTGAGTACGTGCAGCCACCCTATGAGGCGGTAAATGTAGTTTTACAAACTGTAGTAAGTCGTTTTACCACTGGTGATGAAAAATAATACCATCATTGATTTATACCTGATTATGTCAATTTTTATGATAAAGGCACAGACCTATTGGTAAAAAGGGGCTATATAATGCCAATATATATGAAAATCATCTACCAGTGGGGGAATTTCACCACTGGCGGGAAACTTTTCCTTAGTCTGTCAATGCTGACCCCCCTATAATAGAGGAATCAAATTTGTATGGAAGGTCTATTATTTGGTAAGGGAATCTGTTAGTAAAGCCACACAAAATTTGCTTCTTCTGGGGGGGGTCAGCATTTTACCGACAGACTAAGGGATAGGTATTGCGCAGCATAAAGACTGAAATTCAGCTTTTATGCTAGCACAAGGACTGGAATTCAGTGCTTATACCCACAGTTGGTAAAATTGCTTTTGACACATTTACCTCTCCATATTTATAGCACCATCCATATTCATCTTGACTCTTCAATCTTGGACTACAGTACAATTAATATTAACAACAGGCGAAAAAGATACCTAAGAGACATCAAAAGTCACTCGACGGTTGGATTTCTTGGCATTCCAATGTAGTGTTTATTTTATTTATACTTCATACATTCCAATGTAGTACATAACCTACAAGAAGTGCTATATTGCTATATATAATGTAGTTGCGTTAAGGTTTAGGTACAGACGAGAGAAAGGCTCAGGCATAATGTTCTCCAATACTCATCTTCTTCAGTGGTACTTTAGCAACTCGCATTCAAATAAAAACCATGCTGTTCTCCCACACTCTTGATGATCATGAGGACACTGAACTGCGCTTCCTGGCCTGGGCGAAATGGCCCGATGGCACTCATGACGAGAAGATCGTGTTGTGTAACGGTACATCAAAATATTCGGTCACCGGCAATCGTTCCCAGCGACGTGTGTGTCAGTAAGCAAGCTGTGCCCCTGGTAACTGCCTGTTGTATAAGAATTTAAAAATTCTCCACCAGACTTAATAAAGTACATATTATACCCTCAGGATTAAGATTTCTAGCTTCCCTTTCTCATTTGTTGGGTCGTTGTCCGTTTGCATGGTGCACATGAAACCCCCCAATGTCACCCTGGCATAGGCGCGAGTGGTATCGCCACGCATAGTCCTGAGCTTGACCCAAGAAGATTGTCTTCTGCGGCAGCTTCTATTCCTCATAGATCGAGCTCTGGTTTGCCCATCTATGAATTATATCAAAGTCGCACATGTACTGTGTTATCTGTAACAGATATTAACCAATCAATGGGCTTTACTAGGCCCTTGCTAAATTCAGTTGAGTTACCACAATCCTGAAGTAGGCTAGGAATAGCAGTAGGAAACCTCAGGCCAATGTGACAGATTTGTGTATCAAAACACAAGTCCGGCTAGCTCCAAAACCTAATGTTATTGTTATTGATGTTGGTAGGATGGACCCCTCTCTAACATTGGTCGTACGAATTTTGGGTTTTAGATCTTTCGTTATGTTTGAGGCGGTTGCCGTGAATAAAGAAATGCCAGTATGTAAAAGCATCCAATCTAATATGTACTGTCGTTGGGTTTTCTGAACTCTTGAGCCTTTGATTGGTCGAGAGCCGTGACCCCTAGCCCTGACTCCAGCCCACCTCATCAAAATCTATAAGGATGGAAAATATCTGTTTTACATGTGCTTAACGTGGGGCGGTACTGGAGTGACTTGGAGTTGTGAAGGTGGAAGAGGTAGAAGAGGTGGGGGTGGGGTGAGTGTGAATTCAGTGCACGATGGGGGGCATGGAGGCGGAGATGGGGAGGTCAATGGCCAGAGTCCCAATATTGATACATGTATGTAATTAATGCTCATAATCCAACAACTCGCGGCCGCGAGGTGGCACACCCCTAGTAGTACGTACCGTGGAGAGGTTAAAACCTGCACAACTCGCGGTCACGAGGTGGTGACTCCTAGCTACATGCAGTCTCTGGCACATCATCCGCCAAACCATACAGAGCACCCAAGGCTAAAAAAATAATTAAATAATAAAAAAAAGCCGGCAACAAAAGACTTATGTGATTAAGTATAATCCAAGTATCATCCCTCAAGAGCGTCGCTACCATATTGGGCTTTCTTATCACTGCTCCCACCAGGATTTGAACCTGTCGTGGTCATATGACGAAGCCCAGTGTATTACCACTAGGCCACGCCACGATGGTTTTTTTTGTGCCGTAGTAGTTTATGAGCCCTCCATTTGTGGCAAAAAAGATCCTTTCCTTGGCAACGCATCAAAACCTGTGAACTGAATTGGATCACAGGGTAATGAAAGGTCAAACTGGCGGGAATTGGGGTGGGAGGGAGGCCGAAGGCCGCCATATGAAATGTCTAACTGGCAGGAATGGGAATTGGGGGAATTTACATGTACTTTAGTAGTTCACTCATTTAATTCAAGAGCCTTGTAGTTGTGGAATACTATTATATATGTTCGCTCAATCTGGATAAGATATCACACCTTGCATACTTAGATGTTTAAGATAAGAGTATATTATATCAGCTTCACAGTGTTTGATATCTTTACTTTTTCGCTCCCCTCTCAAAGCACCTTAGAGAGGATATAGTAACTCGGTTCCCTCATCTCTCCGCTCCGAGTTGCCTTCGCAAGAGGGGATATCTCATCAATCTTATAACTGTTGATAGTACAGATAGCATTAGCTCCGGTGTTTTTTTTTATCTACCTCTATTCCTTTTTAAAGCGGGTACTTTACCTATTGCGGTGGTAGAACCGCTTTGCTCCCACGTTTTCAGAGAAACAAGTCAACATAATCTTCGGCACCCCAACAGCTCTCCCATAATCCTCTGAGATATTAATAAGAAACTTGCCTAGTCCCTTATTTTGGCTATCTGGGGCGAGCTGAAGCTCGTAAATGTATACCACTCTCTCCCCCGCTTCTTCCGTGATCATGAACGAGAGGAATCCAATAATTTTACTGGAATCTTCATCATCGTCTTCCCAAGATTCTTGGTTTCCTTCTTCGTGCCCTTTTTCTTGTTTCTGCTCCTGCCTCTGCTCTTCGTCATTCAGGGTTGCGGCGTTCTTGGTGCGCAGGAGTAGATATCGGATTGCAGGATGCTTCATTTCCTTCTTCTTCTTAACCGCGGACCACCCCATACTACTCCTCTTATACCTGATAAATCAAATTAGTAGGGTGGTTTTTGCTTTCAATAAAGAGGGATACCATACATGTCTCGCAAGTTATCCCTTAGAAGCTCAAAGCATCTTGTGAACGCAACATCAGACAACGTTGAAGATGTCTCCAATGTCACAGAATGCGTCTCATTAACAAGCGACGTAGATGGGAGATACAGACTTCTCAGAGTAGAGAGAGGAAGCTTGTTATGCGATTCTAGTTCTGGCGGCGACATCTATGGATAATGGGAGCGCCTGAGACGTGGCTCTCGTTTTGTCGCTGCTGCCAAGTCTTGCCAAGGCCTTTGTCTGGTGAATGTCCGTTCTTTGGACAAGTCCTTTGTCTAAAAGGGATATGAATCCAATTAGGTACAAACGAAGAAGATCTCGAGATGTCATAGGTTCGGGGCGTGAGTGAGATGTCATGTCTGATTTCTTGGCCATGTGGAATTTGGTGCGTGGTTCACCAGTAATCTATGTAAAACAACAACCAACAAGCAGTTGTGGCATGCAGATTATGTATGCATGTATATCCGACAAATACATGTAACCTGTATCACCAGTACGAACCGCTGAGAATCGCCGAGAAGATACTTGCATGTAACCATCATCCTCCTCTTCTATATTTAATAAAGTACATGTAGCCTCACGCTAATAAACAAAATCTAATGATAAGATTCGATAAGATTCGTGACGTAGCCTACATTGCGTTTGGGGCTGTTGCGGTGAATAAACTGGATGCATATCCCGGATGCTGGACATACGAAAGCTGTTTTTAGATGAGCTAACTGTAAAGTTAACTGTATGATACACGTACATAGCCAAAATACAGTATTAGATGGATACATGTTAGGTGTAGTGATAGTACCTCCCCGTGTAGGGTGAACACACAAATAGCTCGCGATTGATGCCCCGGTAGAGGAAAGCTTTAGCTAGAGGATCTAGAGATTTAGTGGTATTGGTGCGTTGGGTGTTATCTTCCATGGGTACATACATGGGCGTTTCTTGGCACGAGTGATCTTCTGTGATTTTCGGAGCTGTGCTGCATGTAATACTGTGAAACACTGAGACTTAAGGGGGAGGAAGAAGATTTATTGGTTTACACGCGATTTTTGTAGGCCTAATTTCTACTGCTATCACCCTCATGGATGACACTGTCAAATTCGCGACATGGTTGCAGCCTTTGCCCAAATCGGCAACTTCCCCATAAAACGAATATGTGGTAAAGGCTTGCAGCCAACCATAGGTCACAAATTATTATGCACGTATGTCGCGAATTTGACAATGTCATCCGTGAGAGCGATAATAATAAAGCATTATAAAGTACTTAGTAAGCACATGCAAAATAGGGATTAGCACGAGACTACATGTAGGCAGAGTGTAACCTGAAAAACGTTTAGATCTCCTTCATACACGTGTGTAGGTCCGTAATCAGGTACATAAAATTACGGTTAAAGTTTTAAATTCGTGGCCTTTATATACCGTACCCCACCCTTGGGGCACAGTGGCCCGCTTTCTTCAAGAAGAATCTCCCTCCATCCTATACGCGTATCAGAAATAAATAACACCTCTTTTTAAAGCTTCTCAATCACTGATGTCGATTGAAGCTATGGGTGAAATAGTTGATTCCATGATACAAGCCCCGGAAAGCTACACCGTTATGGCCAGATCCGATGTCCCTAGTGTTGGATTTGTGTTCGGAGAGTTTAGCGCAGTCGCTGCAGCTGGAGATAAACTAGTGAGGTTTTCTTCTCCTGGAGATTCCTTCAGTGTTAGCACCAATGTTGGGTTTGGGTTCGGGAAAGGGATGCAAATAGAAAACCTGCTGCGGGATCAGGAGGGGCTACTGGAAAACGAGGCGGGAACAGTGGGAATCTCACCGCGGAGAACCACCCTCCATAACAGTCCTAATGTTGGATGTGAATTAGAGGAAGAGATGAAAGACATGGATCATTACACCCTGGGATCTAAGGAAATATCAAAAGGGAGCCATCCCAAGCTCACAATCAGCCCCGAAAGCATGGACAGTACTCCAACTTCCAACGAACTCCAGAATCTGCAGGGATCTTTTGGTGGGGTTGGCAAGTCTGTTATGGGGGGTTTTTCGAGGACTTACCCAAAGCCTATTGCCCAAGTCTTGGAGAAATTTGATAATCCTGTCAACCCCAGAAGGCAGGCAAACAGCGATGTAAATTCAGCCTTTTTTAAAAGGAAACTAGAGACGCAGAATTATACAACACATTGGCTGGCAGATGAAGATGACGACGAGCAACAGCGGCAGGGTGAGTATAAGAATGGGGTGAACGACGGCAACGGCGATGGCGACGAAGAAGGAGATAAAGAGAGAAGAGAGAAACAGGGAAGAGACACCTTGGTGTCTCAAAAGAAAAAGGACGGGTTTAAGGTAGGTTTTATATTTTGTTGCAACGCTGTGAAGGAGATATGCATTGGCTGATTGAGGAATCCACAGTTGAAGAGATCAGTAAAGCAAGCACCTAGCTCGGCTAAAGGGTACAACCTACGCAGCCGTCATAAAGTAAATAAACTCCAACCAGTTAAACCAAAAATCCAAACAACCCCACCACCAGCCCCACGCATGGACAGGCTCAGAATTACTCTTGGTGAAGAGATTACCGACTTCGAGGACTACTTGAGTGGGTGTTTAGTATATGATGGTATTGGGAGGAAGGTTATGGGTTATCGACTTGATCCCTTCTAAATCGACACATGAGTCTTGGGTATAAGTGGCACCGGCACATACTTGTCTTTTTAGAGCCCTTTATTCAATTTAGACATGAGATCTATGGCGTAAACTATTCTTAAATGAAGCTTTTAGAGGATGTTGCCTATCCCCTCACACTTTGCCAGTTGCTACGAGGGCAATTTGAAATAAGACGTCGTGCAAAAGATCGTGGATCCTCATCTTCGATATATTGCGATTTGAAAAGCCCAGAAATGTTATACTCATCCACTGCCAAGGTTACATGAAGGGTGTCTTCTCACTTACCCCTAGTTTGTGATAAAAACACAACCAACATTGACAGTTGCCACCACCTTGGTTGTATTCTCGTCCCAACGAGTGATATTCCATGATACATCACGTGCGTAATCATGCATTATCACTCGATATATTTGGTGTTAATGGCTATCTTGATAAATAGCCTTAGACTTTGTTTTTGTGAAGCACTCGTCGTTTAAAAAATTGCAGAGGCGAGTCCGATCCGCCCCGAGCCCGGTGTTTGCGCTTGGGCTTATGTCTCCAGGGTGTGGTGGGCCGCTGCGCACTAAAGGCCTTGAGGACTTGAAGCTTCGCTATCCGTTTTCTTCCAAGTGTTTGTTTTGTTTGCTGGAGTTTGTCGCCGGGTATGATCGCATAGGGCAGGTGGTGATATGTTTCCCTGTCCGATGGCATAATCATTCCACCCAGGGATGTGGGATTTACACCACTAGTGTAGAAATATTCCTCTGGCGCACCAGCGGATATTGAGAAAAGTTGGATCTAGCGTTTCTAAGAGACCAGTCTGGCCAATATCTGGTGCCATATGGTTAGAACCAAAATTTCAACAAATCACAATGCCTTAACACTAATGGCTGTTCTTTCACGCCAATAATTATTCTCAGAATAGGAGGATTAAGATAAGATTTAATAAATCTAAAAACTCCGGGGGAAGAGCGCCGACATATACATATCTGACTGAAAATTACAAAGAAGACGAGATTTAATTGATTAACGGCTCGCAACTACAAGACTACACACATCGTGTGCAAGCTGGTCAAATCCAGTTATACAGCCTTGTCAACTAAAATAACCCAAGCTCCGCAAATGTTTGAGATTACATGGAAACATTTTTTTCTGCGTACATCTATTCGGTACCATCTTTGTAATATGGCATCCGGGCTTAGGAGGGTACGAGGTCATTACTGGAAGCCAACCAAAGTGCCTAGGACTACATGTATTGTCCGGTATATGTGACTGTTTGTTTTAAGGGTATAGAAGACGTGTATCTGTACTGCAATCGATAGGTCAAAGTCTCCCTTACTCTGACATTTTTGTATCTACTTCCAACAATTTATGTCAATGAAGAATTCACACCTTATGATTCGGTGAACACCTTTGAGGTATGCAAGTAGAGTTATTTAATTTTGTTTCTGACTTTCATCCGCGGCTATTGAAAAACCCTCTGGTTAATTAGCCTCCTCTTTCATATTCCGTGGATTCGTAAGGAAGCTGCGATACAAAAAACTAACGTATCCCAAACAAACCGCTACACTTTACAAGCTAAAATACGTTAGGGGAAACCTAGAGACTCGAAAAAAAGGAACATGACTCGATGACTAGCCGACATTCAATCGTAAACCGTTTTCCCAACGAGAAAAAAACATCAATAAAAAGCAAAATCCCACCCAGAAAATATCCATGCTATTCTATCTCAGAAGTCTATTTTATACTTTTGTCCTGGTAACCGCCACCTTGGTTAATATTGATTTTCTGGTTACCTTCGGAAAGGTCTTATAGGCATTCTGGGTTTTGTCCAGCTCCTAGTCTCCGACCAATCCCTTTCTTCCACCTCCTTAAATGCACCCTCCATCCATGACTCCCCACTACTTGCAAGCCCTGCCTCAACCCCTTCCCCCCATCTCTCGCCCACCTGTCTCCCACCTTTAAGATCTGCAGACCACCCAATAACTTCATTTTCAAGATTTCTATCTAGAGTTACAACAGAGCTGAGACCTTGAACACCAACAAAGTAGCCCATTCCTATCTTCCTCACTGAGCATGGAGGGTTTCTTGCGAACGCAACAGCTGTCTCCCGGATTTTTTCAAGCCAGCTTTTTCGCAACTGATATGCTATGCCCGGTCCACTAGATCCAGGGAGGTCTCTTTTGGAAGGTCGCAGAATTTCGTCTGCTATACGAAGATCCATAGAAACAATATGTTTCTCTATCGATGAAGGCATTGAGATAAGGATGTTAACATACAGTTCCTTAAGATACTTTGCATCCGCAAATATCCGCGCGACTTCCTCTGCAGCAACCCATTCAGGTTCCCGCCTCGATTCACCGCCCCAATCACTATCTTCGAAATCACTATCCATGAGCGCTGGAGGTGGCGGAGCGGGAACTGCATAATTGTTATGGTCAGGTGATGGTGGTATCTGAGGCGGAGAGGGTGATGACTCGTATTCTGGAAACGGCTCATCGCCCCATATTGGTGGAAGTGGTCCCATCCCTGGTGCCGCCCTGCCCCTGCGATATCCAACGGGTCTTGGACGCCATCTGATGCGGAGTTTCTCCAGGAGAGGAATATGTGTAACAATCTCACGCGCCTCGTCCTGTGAGATAACACCTATGACGCCTTCAACGCGAAGGTTCTTCATCTTTGGGCAACGGCGCAGGTTGCGGATACCCATCATCATCTTGCCCACAGGAAGATGAAACATTCTCCATTCAAGTGTTTCAAGCTGTTTCAAATGTCTTAAGAGCAAGTTAAATCGCTTAAGGCTTAGACGTACACGATGCAAACTGTCCGGTGCCGTTCTTGAGACCTCCTCGTCGTATCCATGTGCGATACTAAGGGAAGTTACCGTGCGACCAAGGTGTGTTGCAACCCGAGAAAATACAGGGTCTTCTAGCGGGAGATGACGGTTGAGGATCCAACCATTCCAGCCCAGGTGTTTGATCTCCTTGTGTCGCAAGAAGAAACGTTCGAATGGGGCTGAAGAGAGCCATATCTCAGGCGTGCGATCGTGGAGATATGTTCCGCAGGAACGGATTGTGACATTCGTAAGCTTGTTCAGAGTTAATGGGTACTCCTCCACAGAGCCAGTACCGTCTCCAGTTTCCTCCCAAATGATTGTAGAATCGACTAGGGCTTCTGGAAAGAATTGGCATCCCTTCACCTTCAACTCTTCCAAGTTATTGCAGCGCTGGAGGAATAGGACCACCTTTTCTAGAGATCTTGTCTCACCCCGAGTTATTTTTGCCCTGAACCTGAACCTTCGCCTTCTCCTTCGTTCGCGATCTCTACTAGCCTGTACTCTGTCTGTGGGCCTGGGGGCTGGTATTCTGACAGGAGGTTCCATACTTGCTAAATCCTTCTGAGGCTGAGGGTGGTACCCACATCTGAAAAAGAGAATACGCTTGAGAGATGGCAGATAAAAATTGTCTTTTGGGGGCCCCTTTGCTTGTATTCTGATCTTCAACCCTAGTCGCTGTGGCTCGGGAGGGTAATTCTGCGAGTCAAGCAAACGAAGGTTTAATTGTTCATCAGTAGCTCGCGCTACAAAATCCCTGAGGCTTTCCTCCCCCTTTGCCTTTCCATCTCCTCTCACTATTAATCCATCCTCGCATTTCCCAAGCCCACGGGAAAACTGCAATAGTCGTAAATTAGTGTTGATGATACTCAAACTCTCGAGCTTAGGGCTCCATTTAAGAAGTCCAAGTAAGGCATTCGCGATCCTTTCATCACCTGAATTGAGCTTGAGAACCTCAACACGTGTGCACTGCCTAACGGCCTTTCTCACAAGTTGCACAAGTTTTTCAAGAGTTCTGAAACGTTGATCTAGCATGGGGCGTGTGTCTGTAAGATCAGAAAAGACTTTACCCGCTTCATTATGGTTAGGGAATGAAGTGTAGGAGGAGGCTTGGTAATCTATGTGCCGAACGTGTTTCGCAAGATGCGGGTTACTATGGTTTAGATCATGGTCAGGAATTCTGTTTTAGTGGTAAGGAGATGAGACAAAAAATACCAAATAGCTCTAATAATCCCCATACTCCAAGGCATGACAACTAGCGCTGGTCCACCGATAGGAAATGAGACTCCTTGTTTTCCATCAGGATAAAAGTCTTCCTCGTCATTGTAACCGGCGTCATCATCTTCCTCTTGCTCGGAGTGACAGTCATGTCTCAACCCATGCCCATATCTCATCGTCCATGCTGCGCTTGGGGGTCGAGTGGCTCTGTGGCCATGGGCATACAAAGGCTCATAAATCTTGGGTATGTCGTAAGGGTTCTCTGCGCCGAGGGCTTTCACTTTCTTCTCTTGCTTTTTTCTCCACAGCCTCTTTCGACGCCCAACCTCAACCCAGTAATCTTCCATGTAATCCCCAAAGGGAATCTTCCTGTATATTATGGGGGTGGCAATGTAGTTCCAACGGCGGCAAACGAGAGCATGTGAGGATGCCAAGTGGGCGGGGCGAAAATAAGAGAATATTTGGTGAAGAAGCTCGGTGGGAAGTTTCGTAATCGTCCCTTCAACCTTCGCCGCAGAGGGTTCTGGGAGGGTTTGTGTATGAGACGGCCCGTCCTTTCTGGTCTTCTTCCCCATACGCAGGTTCCGTAAGCGGTTGACCTCCGATAAAGTTTCCCGACGTAGACCTCCTCCACCAGTTATCTCCCCCCTCTTTCGTTGGAGAACAGCCTCAACTGCAGCCTCTAAAACCAAGATCTCAGAGTCTGCTTGTGCCATCTCCCATTGGTACCTAAACCGACTCTGACAATAGGTCACCCATCGTTTCTCAATTTCTGGGTCTGAGTTCTTGTTTCTTTGTTTGTTATCCCTATTGGCCTTTTCCTTTCCCTTGCCTTTTGAAATCTTCGAAGACTGTTTGTACGAATGTCGAGGGCCACATATCTGGTTCATTGGATCATTTAAAGCTTGCAGAGAATATTTGGCACCACCGGCCTGATGCGGTGTGTATAGAGGCTGGTAGAAGGAAACTATCGAGGGTGGTGGGGTAGGGAAGACACCATACGACGACGGGAGTGGTGGAGGAAATTCAGAAGAGATGTAGTGGGACAATAAAGAATGGCTGGAACTGGAGCTGGAGGAATTTCGGAGTCCTGTTTCTGGTTCATTAATTTCCTTTGCCTTGCCCTTCCCTTTGTAGTTACTCTCTTTGGAAGCTTCAGGGACCTCAGCTTCCTCGTCTGTATCATTAGCTCTAAGCTCTTCCGTGAAGATATCACCCACGCCAAACTTTCCCTCACGCTCCAGGAAGGATGTTAGCCGATCCACATATCGAACCTTCTCCCTCAGAGTTTCGACATGCTGTCGTTGACGTTCGAATAGGACGAGGTCGGTTAAGTTTAGGAGTTCATCATCCGACAAGTCCCGTAGCACAGGAAATACAGGACGGTATTCGCGAGGGATATCTAGCGGGGTACTTGAGCGAGGTGGATACGGCAAGAAGCAAGGTGGGGGTGGGGGTGGTGGTGGTGGGTAGAGGATATATGTGTATTCCAGATCATCGCTGAACTGATTGTTATTTGCGTCGGCCATGGCTGGAGGGACCTCAACTGCTACAGTGGTTGTGGCTCACGGTGGAGTGGAGCTTCATGTAATGGAGAAACAGCTCGGGGGGTGGAATCGTTGTTGTGGGCGCTGGTAGACCTTAAGACTGCATGCAGTAAGGTAGAAATACGACTTTTTGGTGATAGGATATGCTTACACAAAGGGTAAAGTGTGATCTACCAAGTACTTGGCGTGCGTAGAGGAAAACTGGTGTGCCTAAATTAAAGCCCGCTACTTATCTATCATGCAAGTGATTTGATGGGTGATTGGCGCATTTCCACACAGCACATCACACCTTGTACGGGCCCAGGAATAGTGATGAACATATCCTTCGAAGAGTCAGTGAAAAATTGTTTTATTGACATCATCAGGATTATTGGTAACAATATGTAAACCGGATAATAGACCTTTTAAGCCAACTGTGAAAAAAAAGGATCGGCTAGAAAAAAAGGATCACCGGACCCTGAGCTATTAGTGTAATGATGTAATTTAGAGTGGCGAATATAAATTACTGACAGTATTCCGGATACAACTCGACAACAACAAGCTCCATGTCTAATCCAAGCCCTTTAAATTTGTTGGACAACGATATAAAAGCAGACTTTATCTCATATGACTCCAGACGCTGTTTTTTTTACCTGTCACAAGTATTTGCTTTTTGCAAAGAAATTTCATTTCATTCTGATAGACTTATCCACCTTGGTCCGAGCATGATTTTGTTCATTTTACTAGATTTACTTTACGCGATATTAAAAGAAGAAAACAAAAATTATTGTTAATAATTATCTAAAAACTGTACATTGCATCTTTACTCCAATTCCCAAACCGCTTCCAAACTCCTGCTCGAGTTCCTTTTACTGGAGAGGAGGCTCTGTTTCTCTTTATCTTGTCGTTTAAACTTGGCCCAACCGTTCTGAAACATTGGAGTTCATGTTTGGTTCTTTCAAGATCTGCGATATCCGAATGCTTGAACTGGATCCTCAAATTCATTCTGGACGAGTGGGGGTTTCTGCTTGAAGATTTCCAGTCAAATTCAGATCTTTTATCTAAAGAAAGATTATCGCTTTTCGCAAGAAAGATTTATGACCGTGGAGCACCATTAGATCGTTGTTGGGGATTTATCGATTGTACAATCCGACAAATATGTCGACCAAAAAAATGGGCGTGGCGCCTATAATGGGTACAAACATATCGTCTTTCTTAAGTCTTCGGCGGTCAGCGTAGGATGGTATAATATATCATTTATACGGACCATGGGAGGGACGAAGAAATGACAATGCACTATTAAAAGGTAGTGGTCTGCTCGAACGCTGCCGACAATATGCACCAGAGTTTTATCTTTATGGCGATCCAGCTTACTCAACCTGTTCTGTTTTAATCTCACTATTTTCTAATATTAATTTGACGGAAAAACAAAAAATTTTCAATAAACGGATGTCATCATGTAGGGAGTGTGTAGAATGGGGATTTGCTGATATTGTGAGACTCTGGACAGCGTTGGACCTCAAGATAAATCAACGGCTCTTTAGTTCTTGTCTGTCTTATTATCGTGTTCTTCAATTTTAACTAATATTTATATTTGCTTTATGCGAATTGAAACCTCCTCTTTTTTCACGCGCCTTATCGGATTATCTAAAAAAACCCGGAAACTAATATTATATGTGTAATTACATTGATATGTAACATTCAATTCAATCATGACTTTCATTTGTCTTGAATAAGTCTAAACCTTCCTTCAATAACGTTTCTATACTACTAAGTCGTTGAAAAGCAGTATCCCGTATTTCAGATATATCCTTCCGAGTCAACAACCTCTAACCTCAACCTATCAAAACTTTCTTGTTGCTGATCCCTAGTGCTTTTTGTAATCTCATAAAAACCCATGGGTAATTTTTGCGATTAGAGTGGGGCCGGGTTTGAATCGTTGGATTCTTTGAGAAGAAGGGTGAAAGCTTGGGACAACGGGTAGTAGAGCTCATTTGTATTGTATCTCCTTCCGGTGATTGAGCTTCCTGAATACCATTATCGTTATCCCTGTATTCTCCTTCTCTTATGAGATCTCGCTTCTTCCTATATGGATTAGAATATCTGCTCGTTATTTTGACCCGATGAAATATCTGCAGTCCGTACCAAGCCAACCAAAGCACTCTCGTATAACTCTATTTCTTTCCTGTTCCTCCATTTCAGCTTGCCGTCTTTCAGCTGCACTTGTAATTTGTCTCCGTCATTACTTCGTTTCATGCCGATCCTTTCCAAAGCGAGATCAAAAATTTTTAGAAAAATAATATTAGTTTGATAACTTCTTTATTTTTAGGTAACCGTACCTGTTCTGAAGTAAATGGAAAGCTTCGGATCTTTCTTGATCTTTGTTTATTACTCGTCGATGATCCATTCTTATATCTATCGGATCTTCGATATAGTCTTTTGTAAAAGGATAAAGATTCTTCCGCAATTTCCAAAATCCTCTTTCCTTCATATTGTTGAATACCTCACCCCATTTCCTAGCAACCTCCCTGATAGCTGACCGCTTAACCTCCAACAAAATACTGCAGGGTTGGCGTTCCCTAAATTCCACTCCACTTGCTCCAATATCTGCGACCTCTCCTACACTTCCTTCAATATACCCACTAGCATTTCTGAATCTCTATCTGGCCGCAGTATGTAGGTCGGTCGAGTCGCGTCGCTGAGAATCGGTCGCGATATCTTGGAGTCATGAGCCGTTAGATTCGAGGTCGCAGAATTCATCTGACTCAATAGAGGTCACTGAATCCTGGGTTGGTCGTAGAATTAGGGTCATAGTGACTAGTACTGGAGGAGGCAGGATTGTGGCTAGCTTCAGTCCTGTGTTGATAGAATTCCTCTGGGGTAATTGTTGCTAGAAGACCGGAAACATCCATTGTAGTAGTATTTCTAAGAGTTAATTAGTCTCATGTCCAGCATATATTGATGGGGTTGATACTTTCACTGATCCCTCCCCCCCTCCTCCTATTCAATACAAAAACGTTCCTGCTATTACCCCTGAGGAAATCTACAACGTTTTGAAAACAACTAGTAACGTTTCTGCTCCCGGCCCCGATACAATCCCCTATCCGATCTGGAAGGGGATATACAGGGCTAATCCCCTCATCAGCAAACCACTACTTGTGTCTACAGTCTCCCAACAGTCTCCTGAGTCTCCTGAGAGTCTCCTGAGACTTCTGGATATTTTTTGAGTCTCCTGAGGCTCATGAGACCTCAGGAGACAAATGAAGTCTTGCTGATGCTCATCCTCACTCGCCTTCTGAATCCTCTCATCCAATTCGGTCATCATCCCCTCTCCCTAAAAAAGGCAAACGGAGTGATTTTGGCAAAACCAAACAAACCTGACTATACCTCCCCATCCGCCTACCGTATCATCGTACTTCTCCAAACCATCTCAAAGATTCTGGAGAAAGTGATGACCCTTCGCCTCGCTGCGATAGCCAGAAATACTGGCCTTATTCACCCACACCAATGCGGATCCGTCGCAGGATTATCAACAGCCGACGCAGCCACCACGCTCCTCAACGAAGTCAGGGCAATGCAACATGCAGGCCTCAAAGTTTCAACGCTCCTACTGGACATCAAAGGAGGCTTTGACCACGTCCTCAAACAATTCCTCGCCCCCTCATACCCCCATATACGTATTAACTGGATTCTATCTTTTCTGTCCGATCGTCATATTACCCTGCTGTTTAAAGGCTCTCCAAAGATCCCAACCCCAATCTAAGTAGGAGTCCCCCAAGGCTCACCCATTTCACCACTTCTCTTCCTCATATATGTGAATGCTCTCCATTTACATGATCCTTCCCCAGGGATTACTTTGTCGTATGTTGACGACTTCGCCATCACGGTCGGAGCAAAGTCCTATCAAGACAATGTTAATACCCTCACTACCCACTTTCAATTCCTTACTCAACTGGCAACCCCCAAGAATATTAGTTTCTCAGTGGCTAAAACTGAGTTTATTCACTGGAGAACGCCGCGAGATCACTCACCTAACTGCGCAATCCCAATTACTCTCGAAGGACATACCTTTAACCCTGCACCCAAAGTCAAATGGATAGGCTTCTGGCTTACCCAGTCCTTTGACCCCAATGTACACTTCACCCATAGACTATCAGCCGCCCAGGCCTCTTTTGGGCTGATTCAACGCTTCTCATCCGCAGGCAAAGGACTCTCCTCTGCCAACTGTCTTAGATTGGCTCACTGTTATGGATCCAATCGGACCTGACAGATCACGGGTCTCCCGACACACGAAGGGTACATGGAGGGTCAGCACGCTGACAGGGACGATGGCAGGCTTGTTAGGCGATCTCGTTAAGAGATCGGGGTTTAGTATGTTGATCGGTGCGGTGGTTTGGTGCGGGGTTTTCCTTTGTCGGAGTTAATGTTTTTCTATTTCTAATCAGTATTCGACAGTGCCGCTTATGGGTTCTGTTCGGAGGATCTCATGATGTTGCTTCGCTTTCTTCCCTTTGGGCTTGAGGCAGGCTTAGCCGCCCGGTACACCATGCTATCTTCCAGATAGACGTTGCTGATAGTTTATTTGGTCTTTGTCTTCGGTTTAACCATTAGCGTCCCGAAGACCTTTGTATAGTTTTCTACTATGTTCTTTCTTTCTTTTCCTTATGATGTAATATCCTCGGGTCGGCCATCAGAGCTTCCGAGGATCGTTGATTATGTAACTTTCAGTAGAGAGGACTATAAAGGGCCGCGGACACACTATGCTGTCTTCCTTTCCTCTCTACGCAACGTCTTCTCAATTTCTTTTTATATATACTTTGAATATACTCTTTACACACAACTAGAGTTCCTCAGTAGTTTCTCCTCGCCTAAGCCCTGTCCCTCCTGTCTTCGGGGATAGGGCTAGGCCTCATTCATTATGAATCGCTGAATATACGCTGCCTCTTCTTTCTGCCTACGGGCACGCTGCTTCCTCTCCCTTCCCCTCGATCGTGGTCAACTCCCCTACGTCTCATTGTAAGTCCAAACCAAGGCCTAGGGTTCACCCCCTGGGTAACGTGCTAGCTAGCAAGAGGTGATTACACCCAACACATAGGTTGAGAATTCCCTATTGTGTAAACGTAGTTAGTAGCAAGAGATATCAGAGACTGGAGCCCACGATCCTCTTCACATACTTCCCTCTTCGCCGACATTTGTATTATACGAATTGCCCCCCTCGAACCAAGTCCTTGCGCCCTCTGAATCAATAAACACAACAACGCTTAGGGAAGGGGTGATCCCTTCCCTCCACACACGTCTCCCCACGAGACTCACCAAGCAATCCGCCCCATGCTTACATACGGAGCAACAGTTTTTACTCCAACCTCCGCCACAAAACTCCTAGTAAAATTCTGGAACTCAGTCCTCAGATGGGCCACAGGATGTTTCAGAGCAACCAACCTCAAAGCTCTCTATATAGAAGCAGCATCACCCCCTCTACAACTCTATATGGAATTCCTCATGACTAAATTTGCCATCCGGATCCTACAAGCATCACCCCACAACAATCCTGTTACAGGCAGAAGCTCACTAAGCTTCCCCACTGCTTCAAGGTATCGCTGCTACTCACACTCTGCCCTCCTGAAGGGAAAACCAAACCCCCCCAAAAAATGGAACTCCAATACTAGAAAAGGCGTCTCTCCCCTCCCTATTGAACGACTATGCGCCCAGGCCAGACTGCTCATCGAGGAAGGCATCCCACACCATAAGATGGCCGCCAGGGCAAAAAAGACTCTTCTAATGCACTGGGCAGCCTCCTTTCCCCCACCAGATTACTACAACTTTTCTCCTTCCTCTACGCTACCCCAATTTACAAAATTACACAAATTTACCGCCTCCAGGATTCACCAAATTAGGGTGGCCAAGAGCTATCTGAAAGCGCACAAATCCTGGATAAACATCAACGATACAGACACCTGCCCCAGATGCGGTCAGGAATCAGAAACTACACAACACGCAATCTTCGTCTGCCCCACAAAAGAGGCAACTAGGAAGAAACTCTTACACAATACGCATTCACTAGATGAAGTTTGGGATAATCTCCCCCTTACTCTTGCCCTCGCAGCATTTATAACCGAAACAAAAACAAACTTTCCGGTTAAAACTTCTATTTCTCCCCTAAACTCAGGGTCAATAGACTCCACCCTCAGTTCTCTTTCCTCCACTAGTATCTAATCACCGCGACTATCGACACATATACCAAAGCCCTAATATTAGGCAACAAGCAAAAAGCTTGCGGAAATCGCTGAGGAGGATTGTAAGCTAGTTTTGTTTTATTCTTCATCTACGCATTACCATTATGAAAAGTTTTCTTTGTTTTTTGTGTTTTGTCTTTGTGTTTTCGGGGGAAGTTTGTTTGTATTTGAAAAAGGGGATAGGTCTTTTATGCCATAGTCTATGACTGCACGCAACGTTTTGTACCTAGAAATAAAATGATATGATTTAAAAAAAAAAAAAAAAAAAAGATACTTTCACTGATACTCTCATACACGGGGTGGTGTTGATGATGAGTGTTGACAGGCCGTTGCCTTCAGCCCTGGAGACCTTACCTATAATAGTAAGATCAGCATGACTGGCTACTTCTGTGGTAGAATTGAGTGGATCCGTTGATCTTTTTTTTTTTGGCCGCCCTTTTTTCTAGGGTGGCTTAAAAGGTCTAATAAACACGTATGGCCTGACAAATTCTGCATTTAGGTATTGTGTCAAATCTTCCGTGATCTGTGAAACATTTCTTATTTGGTCTTGTGAGGAGGGACTATCGATCGATATTACATGTAGTTTTACAAAACTACAATGGGTGAAATCACTACCGAATTTAATGACGAATACCAATTAAGCCGGCATTAGAGGGAGAGTACTATACCAATATTGTATTCTTACCGCATTGTTAGCGTATTAACGGGAATACCGTGGTGATCCCACCCTTCTTTTTGGTACTGAATATGTGCATATTTGTAATGGTAATGTTGTGGGTACATTGTACATGTAGTATAAAAAGTATATGATGACAACTACATGTGTACAACGTGCGTATACATGTATAGAGAAATAAGATATCTCGAGTTAGACTTCTTGAAGCAGGCCGGTCGGAACCACATTTGCCTCTATGTTATAGTACTCATAGCGCTACCAGCGTCTAACCATAATTCATGGGATCCTTTAGAATTTACGTATCTACATGTACCCGGGGGTGCCGGAAAGTGATGCAAGGCTTGACCTAGTGACGCCGAAAGGTACTCACAATTTCAACTTTTAACAAAACACAATGCTTGAGTAAGACAGATATTTTAGTCATACACATGATAAATGAGTTTAGAATAGGGTCTGCAATTTTTCAGGTCATTAATTTGCGACTTTTAGCCTGTCGAAGGACAACTTGTGACAAAAGCCAGTAATAAAAGGAGAAGCAACAGTCAGCCGCATCAACTCTTACCATAGCTATGATCTCCACCCTCTAAAGTACCATAAATTTGCTCCACATTCCGTTGGCTAGTTTGGTTGTTGAGAAGTATGGATTATTTGATCGTTGCATCACTTTCCGGCACCCCCGGGTACACTCTGTACCCTGTAATCCTTAAGCCTTCCACAACGTTCCTATGATGTAACTACATGTACTTGTGTACATGTACATAAATATACATTTACAATCAATAGATCAAGTGCATGATATTTAGTGGTCCAGAACGCAACGTGTTCCACTATGATTCATGCGCACGGCAGTATATATAATGCGACCTACACTCCTGTAGTACTTCTTCCTGTTCACGTCCCTCCCCCCTCTTGCATACAGCGCCCGTGCTGGTACCCTATAGCAATTAGCTGATATTATCATTTCTTATACATGTACGTACCCCGAAGTCCACTTGCGAGCGGGAGCGGCCCAGCATTAGAGCAAAAAAAAAAAACATAGAGAGGAATGTTGTGATTTAGGATATTACACCAACAGGCTTAGGCAGAGTCCCGCTAGCATTGCTTGCACAATGGTAACATCTCTTATCTTTGCAAATTATGTATTCTTTGATAAACATTTGGTTTTCGTCCCCAGCTACCATGGCCATGTATAGAAGAATATAGAATTAGCTTTCTGACAGGAGAAAGATTAAACGCCTTAAAGAGCTGAAACCGCATTTATTGACCGCCCAGCCGATATAGATTAATATCACCCCTCGTTTACTGTAGGACATGTCGGCCGTTTCCATTTCCCCTGCTATATCTATATTATAGTCACATATATATACATGTATATATCCCCTCCGTACATGTATATATAGGCCGTTACCTAAAAACTTGACATTTAGGATTCCCCTCCCGACTGTTACGCGGATTCTTACTCTCCTAGCGCCACCAGATCATCCTTTTATACATGGCGGAGAGCATTTTAAATGGTAACGCTTTAACAAGCATATAATGTGCATGCACTTTAAACTAAGTCAATTGCTAGCTCTTCACAATCATATGCCTATAAAACACTCATATAGTTCAGCAACTCATTGTTCTTCCTCTTGGAGCTATATAAATGTAGTTTACGAGGTAGATCCAAGAAATTTATATGTATGCTTGTTCACACTAGAACTTCGGTTGATGAACCCAGGCCCCCCTACGTTCCTAACTTATAGTCTTTGTCTGGATACGTAAAATCATCTCCCATGAGAGAATACTAGAAAAAAGGCCGTCCTAGAAAGTTTGCTGGCAGGGGTGTAATTGTAAACAAATGTAAAATGTGTTTTGGGCTAGTTAGCCATGGTTGCGTGGCCTAATGGTTAAGGCGCTGGTTTTCGGCATAGTCTATCACCAGAGATTGGGGGTTCGAGTCCTCCCGCGATCGGTTCTATCATCTTTTGATGCGTTTTTTTTCCTTTAATTGTCGAAGGTGGAGGGAGGTTTGATAGATAGAACAAAATTAACCCTATGGGGATTACATACCGTGAGGTTTCGCATGTTCTGATGACTGGAGAAATACCAATTTATCAGATCGAAGGGGTAACTACATGTAATGTATTGAATGAACTGACAAGACGAGCTATCTTTCTCGGAAATGGGGGTAAAAATGTAACCGTGGGGCTACGGTATTCAGTCAAGGATACCAGTTTAAACCAGCACCGTAAGTAGAATACCCTATCGATACTGCATCGATACCGTATTCTTACAGAATCACTAGCGTAATGACTGGAATACGGTAGTCAATTTCTGCCCATTTCCGGTACTGTAGTTCTGAGGGACAGATTTATCATGATAATTAACGTTTTCCCAAAAGACCACTTTTATAGTATACGTAACTTATTGTCACGTAACCTGTGCCACAATACCAAGTTAAATATCGAAGCTAAATACGGTTAACTTATGAAACTCTTGCTTCTCCATCATAAACAGTATCGAGCGTCAAAAATAGACTTTATTGGAATACTCTAAGCCTGAAAGCTTTCCCATCTTGCTATCTTATTCCCCCCCTCCCCTGCAAGGCTGTAAGGGTGACTATCGATACAAACTATGATCACTGGTATCTGGTAAACACTAAACAAGTTAAGAGAGAAAAGACTTTTTCACCATACAAGCTTATAACTACTATGAGGTAGAGATACTATCCGGACCCCTCAACGCTAGTAACTCAAGCCTGGTTACCACCCCTTCCTGCCTCTAGCCTAGAAGTAGACTCACTACGGCGCTCCGCTTCCATCTGCCTCCTCGCCTCACCGACATCGATGCCATCAAGACCAGTGAGGAGGAAGTCAAGCTCGCGCTTGAGCGGAAGGCGTGCGGCGATGGCACCCCACAGGAGCTCGGCTTGGTTATCACGTTCGCGCAGGGTGAGATTAAGCATGTAAAATTTCAACTCTATGGTTTCTGTGCAGTGGATGTTAATATATAATATTTCTGCGGGAGGGAGGGAGGAGGACGTACCTTCGATTTCAGGGAATTCAGCGAAATTTATTCCGGGAATCTTGAAAAGCGCCTGGAGGGAGGGAGTATCGTGGTCCCAATCTTCACCTGTATATTTGTGGTACCAAGTCTGTGTACATGGTCAGTAACAAAACTTTATATAGGAGTGGAATATTGATATATGCACTAACACGGAACGAAAGAGGCTCGGACAAAGGCTTGATTTCAAGGCCCGAATCACTCTCGTAGTAAGGCTTAAGAAACTGCTCGATATTGAGTTCCTTCGGAAGCCTGACCTTTGGGTCCCACACAGCTGAAATCTCTCTCCCGAGAGCAGCGGGGAATGAGGTCAATTCTTCAAGGGTCCAGTTGGCAGAGCTACGCTGGTGAAAGTACTTGAAGTACCCGGAGTACCACGATGGGCGTGTGTTCCAAACATAGAAGCCCGGGACGTCGGCAGTAGGGCCGGTGGTTATGTAGGGAAGAGGAACCAAGATATTGAACATGTTCACTGGAGGGCTGGTTATTAGTATAGTACTGTATAATAAAGAGGGAGAGGGTGAGGCACGTAGATATACTTGGATCCTTAGGACGACAGATGTTTGCTCTCCAGTTGCGGTCGCGGTACGTGGGTCGGTGCCAGTGGTAGCTGGACCAATGATCTTCGGAACATGAACGTTAATTACTGCGTTGGCGGGCGTTGAGGCATTCCGCTCTGAAGGCTGTTCCAAATTGCTGAATTTAGTAGTATCTAAATCGACATTGGACGCACCAGCGGCGTTGGTGCGGGCATTGGGTACAAGGTGCATATCGAGATCGGTGATAGTACTTTCACTATCGAGACTGATATTCTCCCCCTCCTCCCCCTCCTCCTCCTCGTCATTATCATCATCATCGTCGTCATCATCGTCATCATCATCATCGTCATCATCTGGGATGATAATGACACCAGGAAGGTTGGAGGCAGCTTCTATAACGCTTGCCCTCATATTATTAGCCGCGTCTGTGTTACCTGCTGCGGCGTTGGTAATATATGCTGGGGGATCAATGATAAAAAGATCCATATTGTTTTGAATTTCCGGTTCCATTTGGGGTAAAAAGGAGGGCTTATGAATCTTGCTGGTTCTAGAAATTGGATGTTTATAGATAGGGATTTAGGGGATTTGTATGAGGGAGCTGAGGGGTTTTTATAATAGCAGGTGTGAGTGATAACAGAAAGTCATTTAATGAATTAAACAAAAAAAAAACGGTAATAGAAAGTGCGGACAGCAGCTTAAGCTTGGCAGGAATGTGGTGGATATGTGGGGGAGGGGGGCTCTCGAGTAATTGTGACTCCTGGCTCTAGATCTGGGCTCGTCCTTCTGGATCCTTTTTTAAAACGTAGGGACCCTGCCTGAGTACCTTTTCTGCTTTCACACACTGGCAATTGCAACCCCACCTTCCTGAAAAGAGAAAACAATTCATCAACCTCATTAATTGTGCTCAAATGTCTCAATCAAAAATGGCCAACCAGCTCGCTCAGACCCGTGAGTTGGTTCATAAGTACCTTTGTACATCCGCCCCTCCCTCCCTCTTCTCTAGGATCAAAAGGGAAGTTAACAGCCTCATCATAGGGGCCGGTTTTGGCATTCTTGTCCTCCCAAAGCTCATCACTCTCGAAGAAATCCCCGGCACCCTGACCTGGCATATCGATGCTCGTCCCGACCTAAACTTCGCCCGCGAACTCAACATGTGTGTGTGGCTTGATGAACACCACGAAGTCTTCCGCGCTGTACTTGGGACTTTTATCATGCCTATTCTCGCGCACGACATTCTCAAGTTGCCTGGCTTCTGGAAAGCTGGCAGGGGATGTAAGTTGCGACTAATATCTAGTCTAGGGTAAATGGGTCACTGATACATACCAAATATATATAGACCCCTCCATCTCAGAGCTCGAGGCGACCATCCGGTCTACGAAGATTCATACCGAAAGTCTTAGGGAAAGGACGGGTCGTTTGAAGACCTGGAACGACGACTCTATGCAGCAGATCACTCGGTTGAAGATGCTGGGCGCGGAGGAGCTCATTAAGGCAAGAATGAATCTCAATGCACAGAAGAAGGGGGAGTTTGTTCACAGGTTTGAAAAGCCAAACGGGCTTCCGGATGAGATGAAGCCAGTCACTGGTCCTGAGGAGAAGGAGGATACAGTAATGAGCGGTTAGTACATGTAGTTACTAGTTAGTTAGCTTAACCCGAACGGCCTTGTTGCCTTTTAGCTATGTACCCGTGTCCTGTTTCTCTGTTGATGTCATTGACTAAAAATGTGTCCGAGTGATACCCTGTGAGGTGGAAATCTAATAAACTTGGCCCTACCTCGGCAAATACAGTTGTCTTGCAGTATCGAGGATTTAGCGCCACCGTGGGTTAATATTTAAATACTAAATAGGAAAGGTCGAGGTGGATGTGGCCCGCAAGCGGCCGCTACTAACTAGCGCTGCTGCTGCGTATGTAAGCTGTTCCCGTTCTTATCGGGCGGCTTCGGGTCGCTGATAGCCATAAACATAGGGTTTTTCGGTCTTACTTAACTACAGCCTGAAAAAACGGGGTGAAATCACTACGGAATTTAATGATGAATACTGAATTAAACCGGCATTGGATGAAGAGTACTGTACCAATACCGTATTCTTACCGCATTGCTATCGTATTGACGACAATATCGCAGCGATCCCACCCCTATTTTTGGTACTGTATTGTTTGAATTGGGCTTTGTGAACTTCGGTCGCAGGATTTAAGTACAATTCTGCTGCTTACATGTATGCCATATTTTATATTAGCATACAGAAGCTATATGAAACTAAATACATGTATATTATGACACATCCCACCTACTTCACATTGAAAATCGGTACTTATACTAGTCTTATGTTTAGGTTAAACGTACATGCACTTTAGGTCGATGCCTGTTGATGCCTAGAATCGCTAAAGGACGAAAATTGATATTGGTGAGCGCCACGTTATAATCCGTTCATAAGTAGACCAGCTTGCCCATCAGGGAGCGCGGCCCCTCAAAGAGCGTGCACCCAAAATTTGGTGGGTAGCATCCGTTGCAACGGGAAAAATAGCAGGCAAAGCTCGCTGATGGGCCGTGCTCGTTGATGGGCAAGCTGGTCTAAGCCAAGGTAGATGTCAGAACTCCGATGTGCGCCCTGAACCTGCAACGGCTCCAGGCTAAGTACAGTACCGGAAAGCTGGGTTTTTTGAACCCGACACTAATAATTTATTTCAATAAAAGAAGGTAGGAACACCGTACTGTCAACTTGACTGTATTTTACAGAATACTTATTGTGGAAAATACGTATCAAAACAAAACTGGTAGTTAAACAGTAATGTATAAACTTCGGATTCTTGGCTAAATACGGCTGTTCTAAAAATTCCATACTAGTGCTGTATTCTTTAGACTACAGTTTCCAATAGTAGTGTTAGTATAGTATTGTCCAAACTATCGTATTATTATCGCATTTCATGTACTTTGTATTTTGAAGAATAATAATTTACTCAGAAAACGGTAAATTACCAAATGAAAATTTACCCATACTGCGTAGTATATAAACTACGGAATTCTTATACTTACCGCACTTGTACAGAAATAGCAAACTCAATTATCTTCTCAAAAGGCTTCAAAACTAGCATGTTCGCGATATACAATTAAAAACTAGCCGTAAAATTGATGTTTATGGAGATTTGACCGCCTGCATGTATGCAAACCTTTATCTTTAGGTTTTTCATTGATAATTGTTCTTGAATGGTTGATGACGGTAACTAAAATGACCAGTGCTTAGTGTCTACGTTCTAGTATGGATTAGTTGACAATGTGCTTGCGTACCCCTTGTATCAGAACAGTTACTAGTCCCACTATGCAACATGTAAGTGGGCGGCTATATGGCCGCCTGGTGCGGACACACAAAAAGGTATTGATATCGTATTAGTATAGTGTTCTTTAAAAACTAATATTCCCAAAAATACATCATCAATGCCTTACCAACCCAATACCTTGCCCACTGCTTATTTTTAAAAATATTTTTTTCATTCAGTGCTATGATAGTCTCTAGATAATTACCGTAATCTGTAGAATCAGTATTGTTATGACAATCATTATTATGGTCAATTAACTATTGTTAACACTACTGGTTTAACTTCGGGCGCTCAGGGTACAAAAAATTGTGAACACAACAGGAGTAATACTCGAATATTACCGTTTCTAATTTACCCCCCTTTCCGGTATTGTACCTGTACTGCCTATCCCCTAAGCTGTCAGTAAAATGCTGACCCTAGTAGGAAGAAGCAAAAGTTACTAGTAGGTTTTATTATCTCCCTTATCAAACAATTGACCTCTCATACAAACTCCAACCCTCTATTATAGGGGGTTAGCAATATTCATAAATTAAGGGGATATGTGTGTACATGTACATGTAGTTTAGAACACTTGCTCCGCGGTGGCCACGGCCTGCATGTTCCCAATACATGTAGTCTCCGGTTTTAAATAGACTTTTTAAAGTACATCGGCTTATATATATACATGTATGGGCACATTGCTTACATGTATCCTTTTAAACTTTAAAAATACAGTACCAGAAAAGAGGATGTGATAGATACATGTACCATAGCAATGCTGTAGCAATACCGGAGTGTCATGGTATTCTGGCAGATAAGGTACTAGATAAACCCTTTTTGGTACTGTATGTAGCTCTAGATAAGAAGTAGGAATATGCTTTACACAGTTGTTGTTCTTTTTGATTCAAACAGATAAGCCTGTAACATAGATCATCCGTGGACTTAGCTCGACTCGCTGTTAGCAAGTGTTTTCTCTCTTAGAGCGGCGGAGGATTGATTGCTCGGGTCAATCCTCGCCAAGCCTTGGTCCTGCAGGCCTGTCGTAGATACTGACGTATACTTACTGTAGCATAAATGGCGTGACAACCTATCCTAAGCAACACAAATACCTCTTTCTATCTCGCGCGTCATCCAATAGTTTGGTCTTGTACAGCCGCGCTCAACAAGTTTTACTGCTTCATCTGACCAAGAACGCACCTGCAACGCCCACCCTCCACCATCACCAAGCACAGCATGCATAACCACCACACTCAAGCAAGATATGATATGTGAGGCCTCCATAAGACAGGACTCACTGCTGCCCAAATATCAAGAGATACAGGGTATCCAGCCAGGACTGTTCTTAGAACCATCACAAATGAGGCTCAAAGAAGTCATACCCATGAACTCCCTAGATCTGGAAGACCACCCTCTTTAACAGCTTGGGAGAAGAGAAGGATATTGAAAGTTGTTAAGGATGACCCAAGCTCCTCCCTCATCAAAATTAAAAAACTCGGAAATGTCAATGCCTGTTGCAATACGATCAGCAAGTTTCTCAAGCAAGAGAAATTAACCCTCCATGTCAAAAGACCCAAACCCTGGCTCAAAAAAGATCACCCACAACTGAGGAAGGAGTGGTGTAATAGGAGACGTCGGTGGAGAAAGGAGGAATGGAGAAAAAGAGTTTGGACAGATGAGTGCAAGATTGAGTATGATCCAAACCCAGTTGGTCAAAAGGTCAGATATAGGCCAGGGGAACAACTCAATGAAAAACACCTTAAACCCACCTTCAAAAGCGGCAGAACATCAATTCAAGTTTGGTGTGCATTCCAATACGGCAGCAGATGCAACCTAGTAAGAATTCGGAAAAGGACACCTGCAGAAAGGACTTCAAAAAAGGACAAACTGGGGATGGATACAAAACAGTACTGTGAGGAGATTATTGACAACAATTTAGCCCCATATTGGATGTCTTTGGAGAATCCCGCAGGGTCTTACCTTATTGAAGATAATCTCAAGGTTCATCAGTCAAAAATGGCAAAGGAGTATAGGGAGGCATATGGAATTGTTAAGGATGATTGGCCCTCAAATTCCCCAGATTTCAATGCTATTGAAAATGCATGGAAAATGCTCAAGGCAGCCCTAAGAAAGAGATGGAGTTATACCCAGAGAAGGCCCCATAGTGAAGATGAACTTTTTATTGCAGCTCAGGAGGAGTGGGAGGCAATTCCTCAGGCAAAGCTAGATAAGTTGGTGGATTCCTTACCAAAAAGAATTGAAGCATGTTTGGCAGCAAATGGAGGACACACAAAATGGTAGTCACATATTTAATTTCCTTATATTTTTTTAAACACTATTCTGTATTCTCTATCAAATTGCTTGTCAATTGATTTATTCGTTGATATTCGGGGGTGTCGCGCGTGGTTGACCCGGGCGAAACGGCCAGAACTTCTTGAGCGCGACTGTACCAGCCATTGGAGCACAACACGCCTTACAGTACCTCTCCTCCCATCATCCGCGTGGGCCGTAGGCTTGCAGGGAATTCTGAATCTTTACGCTTTGATATTTCGTTTCCAGTATTTGAGCTGATGAGGCCCCAGACAGCTGATAGATAACAGCCATAGGAAATAATATAAAGCAACGAATCATATCATATCACTCGATAATCTAGCTCTGCTGATGATAGTATCTGTGATTAACTTGCCTGATTGTATGACCTCTCGATTTATAAGGACCTTTAGACAACCATGAACTGACAAGAGCTTCAGGTCTACATAAATATATCCTATAATTGGCTATTCTCAATGGGCCCTAAGGGCCCTTGAACCCACCAACGCCCAAATCCACGGGCTGCTCGAAAAAAGCAAGCTGTAATGCTACACATCGTATCGTCGACAACTCAGTCTTTGGCCCCGCTCGAAATTCAATGGTTATGTCATTGGAAATACCAGAATCTCTCTATGGCCCTAGGCAGGATTCAAAGAGTAGCTACGGAGTTTATAATACGATTATGACCGAATCCCGCCAAAAGGATATCCATTCTAAGGGTGGTAGCCCTATAAGGGTAAAAGTCTGCCCTAATTATAAAGGTTCACACTCTGTAAAATATAACTTCTGGTCTCAGGTGTACCCCATAGGAAGAGTTGACTATAGTACCTCTGAGCTAGTCTGCGGTAACATTCCCGCCCTGAAAAAACCACCTTCTCATATTTCCGGAGCCTAGTCCGTACAGAAAGGAAGGGTAAAGCAAGGTTGATTGCGAATGATCGGCAAAGCTGTCCACCGATTACTCGGCATCTCTAAAGCCGCTCCCGGAGAAAAGATCCGATTATGCGCACTCTACGTGTATGCTCTCCGTGCGTACTTTTCATAGGTATCATAGTATTATAGATATGTCCCCAGGTTTTGAAAGCCCTGCTAACCGAGGGAAATTAACCGACCCAGATTGAAGGGCAGTCCCTACCTACTGTATTCAAAGCCTGTAACATTCGCAAGTGGTGAATGATTCGTCTGGATATAGGCTGGGATCTAAATTACAACCAACTCTACTCTATGCGTGCGTAGGATGCCTCAAGTTGGGCGGTTGCTCGTGGTTTCCCCGGCCAACCCGGAATCGAGTTAGCTGCCGATGTGAGAAGGACGATCTCTCACAACGCAGAATCAGAATCATAAATTCACCTATTAAATACCAGGAAGAGAAGACAAGGGAGAAAAGTCCTCTCCTGTCACTTTCCGGCTCCTATACGGGTCAGACAATATATGGTGGTGGTATGTATCCTTGCTGTGGAACCCAACATTACTTTATGTTAGAACCCCTCCCGCTAATTCTCCGTCCAAGAAATAATTATTCAAGGGCTAGAAATGATGGCCCCTATAGTTAATATATCGAACCCAAGACTTGGACTACCGTAATTAATAATTCTTAGTTAAACAAGGGGCAGGTGTGTTGCAGGTACAAGTCATAATCAATCACTCGAGCCTGGTGTAATATGTAAGTGGTATCGAATATATATTGAGACTCGTATTATGTGCATGGATGTATATGAGCTTAGAGAAAAAAACAGATATATATATACTTATATACGAGCATGTTGTGCTTCTGGGGGTTTAGGGTCTACAAATTTTGAAACTGATATTCACACTTGACCCCTGTGTTCTTTTCGCCGAGTGCACTAGCTATAGCACCACCGCTGATGACAGATTAAAATATACTCGTGCCACAGAGTCGACGGGATACAGTGTAAGAATATCCTGACATGCTCGAGAACAGAACAGCTACTCAAAACCAAACTTTGTTTCATTTTTTAGCGAGTAGTAGGGATTATACCGTGCCCCCCAAATATGACTGGCCTGTCAAAACATTAAATGTATATATGTAGTCATCACTCTGAAGGACACGCACATAATACCCGTAGGTAAGTACATGTAGGTACATGTAAGTCCGTATGTACTCTACCCAAAATCGACTCTTCTTGGTGATGGGTACTTTAACGGGTTAGCACTTTATGTATACATGTACTGACTGAGTGACATGTCCTGCTAACCTACATAGTAGATCTATTACTGTACTTCTTTCCCGTGCCTAGTGCCAGGTCGCCTCCTTGCACATCCTCATGAAGATCTATACCACATCCTAGATGAGTGAGTATAGCTAGGATATGTGTATTCTTTCAGCTCCAGAAATCGGTCGCAAAGTTTTGGACTGGAAAACAGATGTAATCGCATTACTGGCCCCCCCAGTGGTGTTCGCATACTACTTGCTGAAAAATAAAGTATGGTCTCCAAGGTGAGCCAGAAAGCAACCGGGGATGTTCGGGTTGAGACCATACTTTTTTTTCCAGCAAGTAGAGTAATCATGTTAGCTAGCCCTCAAGGCATCTTTCCTGACTTATATATGCAGGTGTAGATCCTAAGGAAATTTGTTTAATTGATCAATGATATTCACAAGGATCACTTTGACCTAGCTTGATCTAGGCCAAAGACACCGGAGTTTCCCCGTTGCCGACTAAGCCGCAAAAAAAAGAAATTTTTTAAATAATAGATAAAGGCGGATAAACAAATTCGAAATAATCCGGCTAATAGTTTTCATAGATGATTGGATAGCTGTCTTTTTCGGATAATTCTAAAAGCCAACAGTACGAAGCTACATCAGACTGATGTACGGCGAAGTCGGAGTGATGTGTACAGATGAACAGAGGAGATAACCATCCCGATTACTGCATATTTCTTCACCCTCCTCCCCAGGCCAAATATCAAGATGTATGAAGATTTCATGAGGAGAGACACACACAAGAATATGAAAAGGGTAAATACAAGAAGTAGACCGTACACTAACTACATCTGTCATGTGTATCTGAGACAACACATAAATATTCACAATTGGTGAGGAGGCGCAGTATATGGCCGCTGAAGGGTCAAATCTCTATTCAAGGCCGATGTTGAAGCCGGATCACGGTTGGGGCCGGCGCGGTCCCCCGCCCTGTGCCGCTGTTTCCCATCTCGAGTACCTTGATTGATTAGAAATTAAACATTAGTAGTTTCTCTAATATACCTTGCGTTCCTGTGATAAGCAACATACAGCCTTTACTCGGATCGCTTTCGACTCTTTCACCCCGGAACCGACTAAAGTCTGTCGATAGATGCCAAAAGCGTAGAGTTCTGTTGTTCCACCTTGATTCTCCTGGATGCCGTGGCGATGATTGGCTTGCTGCTTCACGCTCCAACATTGCCCATGCCATGTAACCTTGCTATTTACAGTTAGCGTGATCAACCTCCAAGTTCAATAACCATATGAGTATTTCACTTACACCTAAAGGCTGTGGAAGAGAGTTTGGGTCGTGCACGTAGTATATCCCGTTCACCAACTGAAAATTTTATCAGAATGAATTTCTTCTATAATGAAATTTAGAGAGGAGACCTACTGTACGGGGCTGCTCTGGTCGTGATCGCTCTAATACGGAGGCGTATGTGGTGTTTGTGGTTTTGGGATTCTGAATGCTGACGTTTCTTGGACAACTTATGTCATTATTTGGTTGAGGTGCATCGCTATTTGCCTGAGATGACAATATGTAGCTATCAGGAGCGATGGCAGTGGTTGCTGTTTGAATATCAAAAGACTCTGTCGCGGATTGTAAAGTAGGTCCACTTCCTACGTCTGTAGTATCCACAATAGGATCGCCGCCTCTAGAAGGGCTTTTTCTTTGGGGTCGTTTCTTCGACCGCTTTGCCCAACCTATATATACTGCAATCATCAGCTGCTACTTCCTTAAATGTGCCTGACTGGCTTCTGGGGTGGTGAGCTGAGATGTTGAGCTTGCAAAGGAACCAAACAAGCAGCAAAGAGATCCGAGGACGGTCGCTCTTGGAAGGAAATGAAGGAGATGTCTTTACTACCGGTCATAGATTAATAGAAGCCTTCAAAGAAAGCATATGTACCAAAAACTACTAGAGGATTTCGGACAGAGCACCAAGCAAACAGATACACGCTGAGGTTTATGAAGAGATTTGTGTACTGGAATTAAAAGAGAGGGTACACAGGGTCTTACTTCCTAGTTTTAAAGGGTTGGGGCTGTTGAACATAATTATGAAAGTCCCACCCACCTTCATCCGGGGCAGGCTGCATGTCTTAGCAGCAGGGATACCACTACTGCATGTCAAGATCAGAAACTCCGGTGGTGATATGCAACGGACCTCTTCTGTGGAGTAAAGGAGAGGTTGGTGGGGTCTGACAGGAACGTTATTGACGAGGCGAACTAATGCAGCTGACTATTTCTGGCCGATATTCAATAGCCCGGGTTTGGGGCCCGACTGCCCGGATCGACGAAGTATGCGAACATTCACTTGTGTACGACATTTGAGATAGATATTTCTTTTGGTTTTCAGCAAGTCAGATATTCATCATACACTGTGCGTGCGTTCATGTAAATCCACTGTACGGGTTCAGGGACGCTCAATGAGTTTTTTTTTGTTGTTGTTGTATCTTTAATTGTGGCCCATGAGTTCGTCCAGGGGGACAGGAAGCGAATTGGACAATCGAGATGGTTTATGCAGTTCAATGGCCAATTACACATAAGGAGACATGCAAGAGTGCTTTTTGAGAGGAATTGCGGTTCACGTTGTTTGACTGGCGCGAGTTCCTGCAGCACAACCGGGCACGCACTGATGATAAATATTCCATTTCTACCCTGTTGCGTATGTGGGGGAAAACAGTGGTGAGAGTGCATGTTTTACATGTAGGTACTCTGGGTTTATATTGTAGGCAGTTGTTCCGATTCAACGTAAGGTAACGCGGCATCCTGGGGCTCCCCAGGTAAAGATAATGTAAGACTGACACAGACGCAGCGGAACGTTTCTCGCTTAAACCAAGTTCCCGGACCTCTCAGTACTATTAGATGACCTGGCGGATAAAGACACTCCTGATGTCTTGACGAGACGGGGCAATGGTAAAAAGGTTAACTTGAGGGACACAGCTCAAGGACGCCACTTCCGCCGTGAGGAACCGTTTCCTGGATAACCTTGTAGAATTGTCACGCAAAGGGCGCATGCGTTCGTAGAGATCCTGATTTGAAAGATGCCTCCATTGGGTTCTACACGTACCGCTGGGTGTAGGTAGTAGGTCTTGGTGCGTCCTGATGAGTGAAACAAGCCAGCTCAGAATATGCAGAGAAGGATAATGATGGTGTATTGGATACAAGGAAAAAACTATGGCCTCATACACACGATGACAAGCGTGTTCTCAAACCACTTGTCCATGATACATGTGTAGGTACATGTAGGTATGTGTGTGTCTTCCCCAGGCTTGACCTGATTTTCAGCTATGCCTTTTGGTACACGTAACGCTATGCTAAACCACACATGCGATACATGTCGTATATGGTACATGTAGTACTACATGAGCTCAGACAGGCAAGTACTACATAAGTACATGTATACATGTATGTACGTGATATACACTTAAGAACATACACCAGATCTTGTAGGTAGAACAGTACATGTACTTCTAATCATCTTTCTTACATCTACACTGGTGCTCATAGATTTATTCAAAACACCAATGTCACCACACCCATTGTACCACCCCTAAGCCTTAAGTTATATAAACGAGTACATATATGCACCCAACTAGGTGCGTTGATCATGTATTTGAAGGTTATTATAGGGGGAGTGCATGAAAACCGGGATGTCGGATCTCAAATTTGTGAAACGGTCCATTCTTCAGCACGGGGAGGGAAGCCCGCAAGTGGGGTGGGGGGGGGGGTAGGAGCTGATCTGTGGGGCCATCAGGAATCCCGAAAGAGTGTTACCAAAATAACTACATGTATACCTCTTCCCTGCAAAGATATCACGTATGCCTGAGTCGCTTCACGCGGCAGTTGACCCTAGTTTGTGTCTATACAAATGCAGTAATGCAATGTGGTTTATAGCCGCGAAAAACCCCGCTTTGCCCTGCATGCCATGGTTACTTCATGTCGAGAAAGCTTGACGAAACGTTGTCGTGAGTCCTTAAGAGGGAGTTTCTAAGTGTAATAAACAGATAGTCACCTGCTGAGATTTAAGAGAAGCAATTCCGTAAAGGTATTGATAAATTGTGCCTGAAGAATACGCACGTGCCCGATCTAATGAAATTTTTGTAAAATTTATACATTTTGTGGTACACGAGAACACACCAAGATTTTCATGATTACAGGCATCATACGTCTGGTGATACATGTACACTGACAATTAGAACGAGTGATATTACATGAGTGTGGGACGTTTTCGCCTTGGGTTAAGTATTCGAGGTGTTAAAGGACTTGCCTTCTCCGTTCGAGCCAATTGCACAGAAAACATTTGTTCCAACCCTTTATCACTACAGTAGTGATTGGGTAGGGTTGAAGGGGTATATATTGCAAATGAGTACATGTATATATAAACATCATGCATCGGGTGAAACCCTAGCCGTGGATATATCTTCCAAGCCAACTATGACCGTTTTTTTTTCTTTCCCCCATAAACAAAAGAAAAACGTTTAGCCACGTTTCTTCTCCCGGAAATTTTATCTCCTAGCTACCAAGATCCTAGATCATGCCTTAATAGCTTGATGTTAGTAGTACAACCTCGACTGAGTGCTACACATGAAACACTAATTAGAACCACTTAAGATAATGAACGAGAAGATAGCTTATTAATTGGGTCTGAGCTAGAGTACCCACAAGATTTCTGTCCAATATCTTCTTTCCACATGTTTTCAGCTATGCGACCTTCTAAATATCGTACGTCAAGAGGCCTTTTGAATGAGTCCCAGTACAATGTTGTTCACAACACGCCTGCAGGTATGCATAGGTGAGCACAGAGATCAGAGCGTGTCTTCCCGAAACTAGATGGCAGATAAGGCCTCAATTGAGCCCCCCGGACCCAGGCGGATGTAGTTCAGGCCTGCGGGTTGTACCCAATAAAATTATATGATTTAGATAGACATGCATAGCTGTTTTAAAACTAATCCCACAATGGTATCGTCGCCGTCAAGCATTTGGAATATAGGAAAAGAAATATTCCGAGCATTACAATGGAGGGCTATCCCTACGTGGCAAGGCATGAGAGATATCATCAGTACGTACGGAAGAATCAAACGGAGACGTAGTTTCCACAGTAATTGTCGCATTCCCCAGAACAATCATGGATCATGCTCACGATACGTTTAGTCATAGTTAAAAAAAAAAAAAGGAGGCCTCCACTTCATGCTATCAGGACAATCTGGGGAAGCACAAGATCGTATTTATAACTGCTTAATCACCGTTGAACTCTGTGTCACGTTAGACAGCAGCAAACAAGCAGTATTTAACGTTGAGCATGGCGAAAGGTTAACCTTCTCGTGAGGTTTCATTTTTAAGGCGGCACAATCGATCGCCGTTTGGTGAGCCCATCAAATAGAAATGGCGCATTTAACCGACTGATCGCCCGCATCAATCCTTAGTCCCATGACTTTTTTTCTTTTTTCTCTTTTGGGTCTGATGTTCAGCATCGTTATTCGCTCTCAATGTGTACCGAGAAAATAATCATTGGCACCAGGAGTACCTTAAGATAAGAACATATTGCAGATATCAAAGCCGCATCATTTGTTACCAGCCAATCCGCAGTCAATCCGGACTAGGTGGGGGTGGCTCATGATCATTGAGATCTCAGGAGTAAAGATTTAGAAACTCGTAGCAAAGTAATTAGATGTCCTGAGTTCAATGAATAGTTGCGGAGATACCAGCCATGTTACAAGCCCATTGTGCCAACAAGATTCGTTTTTGCTGAAGACCCTAGTTTAAAAAAAATTCTAACTGGGGTTAAATCAGAAGATTATATTGTTAGCCCTAGTAAAGTGTATAGTCATCTCTTTTTTCTCCTAGGAGCCACGATTGAAGGCAAAGCTAGGTTAGTGAACCGTCTAGTTTGTAGCGGTTACCAGGTAGTAACTAACCGTGCAGCTGTTTTAGAAATATAATCATTAGTGAATTTTTTATGTGTTCAAAGATGGGAAATTCTATGACAGTTTCGGCGCCCGTAATCACTAATTGTCACTCGATCATCACTCATACATGCATCTTGATTTTGGGCTTCCGAGGTCAAAGATGCGTGTAGCCAGTTGGACAGGAAGCCACAATGGTAACCGTAAAGCATTCATTCGATCGGCAAAACCTGCGTATCTAGGTATGCATATGCTATGGCCGCTACTTGCCTGTAAATTCAGGTCAGGTTGATAAAGCTGGCCTCGAAAGGATACAAGGATACAAAGGAAAAACATCATAAGTCCTGAGTGAAACGCTCATCAATATCATTATACAAATTGGAAAGTGAAAGCATATGAAAATTGGAACAGTAAAAGAAACCCCATCACCATACCCAGAAAACACTTTTGATATCCAGCAACCTATCGCCCAAATAATACGCCATCGTTCAACATCAAGAATTAAAAGGAGAATAAAAGAAATCCAGAAACGAAAGGATAGCGCGAGAACAAGCCTTTCGGCTCAATACAAGCGGGGTGATATACAATAACAATATAGGACTAAAAGCATGAGATAAGAAGACATCGACCAATCAACTCTCCCAGCATTGAGACATACATACATGAATTAAAATTAGTATGAAATGAAAGGATACGAATACCTTTGCGAGATATTGAGAAACAATAGAGATTTTTTGCAATTCATGAAAGAAGGTTCAAGAGATGTGAGTAAGCCTTTTAAAATCTTCCGGACGGTCCTCCAACCACCTCAGGCCTTTGCAGCAGAGTCACCAACCTTCCACAAAACTCTCCCTCCAGCTGCAGAGCCCACACCTTTCTTTCGGCGGGTAATTTCAAGACCATTCCCACCATGACCAAACGTGCGGAGAACGCTTTCCTCCCATTGCAATGTTTCATAACCGGGACTCTTGTCATCTGAAAGAGCTGCTGACATAGATAAGTCGGATAAATGATCGTCAACAATCCCAAGGTCATTTTTTTCGCTAAAAGTGCTGAGCCTCCTATTTTTTTCAACCTTGAAACTGTACTTTCGCCGCCTTTCTCTTTCATGAATGACCACCTTTGCAATGTCGTATTTTTCGAATTCTTTCCAATTGTTGGCCTTCACACCAAAACCATCATGCTCTAATATGGTTCTCAGCAAGTCAAATGGTACGCTCACCAAGATAGTGGAATAAGCCTGTCGAATTTCAGCTGGCCCGCTAAATCCCCTATCTGAAGGAGAAATTGGAGTACTCATCCCAGTTGAGGAGTGGTTGGGCACGCCGGGAAAGCGTATGAGATATTTGCTTGTGGATGCTCTGGGATCGAACTTGAAAGGCTGCGGTAAATTTTTGATGAGGAACGCGACGGCCTCATCGAGCAAATTCTTTGCAAAAACACCATATCCTGTACTTGGTTCGTTGATATCGTTGGCTGATGCCTTAGTATTATCAACCCCACTCGCGTGAAGTGCAAAGTCTAAAAGCCTCTCTAGCGCGCCGCCTTCCAAACGCATGCCCCACCTTCTGATTCCCCATACACCTTTCTCTATAATTTCATCAATTCCTAGTAAGGTACCAGTAGCTAGCAATGCGATACTTCTATTCAGCATTCGGACCTCTTCGCTTTTCCTGCTTTGCATGATGCTCCCAAGAGCGATTGGCTCGGTTGTCTTGTTGGTCTCTTGGTGAATACTTTCTTTTTCAGAACGATTGGTGCTGTCAAGAGGGAGAACTTTCTCAAAATCATCCGCTTTCTCGGTGCTTTCTCTGGTCCATTCAAAGGTTCTATGCTTCGAGTGGCTAGGATCCAGATACGCGTCAAGTTCCCAATCTGCGCCTCCGTACAACCAGCGTAGCGAAAGCAAAAAGCTATCGCGAGTGATGTTCATGTCGTTTGTCTCCAATAAAACGATAATCTTTCGGCTCGATGTGACTTTCGTTTTCCGTCCCGTTTCCACCTCACCAGCACACAACACCCCAGTGTCCTTCAAATCCTTTAAGACCTGTTCCTCGTTATTCTTGGTCTGTTCTTCAATAAGGCGGGCCATTTTTGTTGATCTTCCCAATATAAAAGAGTGTGCGTTAAATTCTTCGGAGTTCCAATCACATGTCCCACCAGTTTGATTCACTGATAATCTCACATCTGACAACCTGTCGCACAAATAGTAGCCCAAAGAATATGACCGTAGTCTATGGGCTGCCGCGGACCCTTCATCAGGTGCCTCGAAATTAGATCTGCGAGGCCGCCCCACTGAAGACTCGAAACTGTTAGGTCCCCTGTTTTGATTTCCATCTGAATGCATTCCACCATGGTGACCCATATTCAAACCAGGACTAGATAATTCAGCAGGTAGCATCATGTTTTCATTTGGCATACCGTTGTACTGCTGATCACTGTCGGGTGGAAAAAACGAAATGTTGCGGAGGAGCGGGTTACTCTCAATTATACTAGTTTGCCTAGGTTTGTTTTCCTGTGATGCAATTAATGCATTTTCGAAAGTGCGATCTTCTTGAGGATGATGCTCATTTGAATTATGGAAATGCACTGCATGCTCATGAGGCGGGGGTGGGAAAACAGACATGTGGTGCTGATTTTGCAGGTCAATGTGTACTGGGAATGGGTGGGTTGGGGTAAATGGAGTTTGAGGGTTTGTGCTACCGCCTCTTTCGGAGGTTTGACTTGAGTTATCGAATACGCCATGCGGTCTGAAAGGAGGTGGTGGTGCAAACATTGTACCTGTGTTTGGGGGAGTCATGCTGCTTTGAAACGGGTAGGTTTCTTGGGGGCCCTGGGCAATGAAGCCTTGATGATGAAAAGGCATGTGATGAAGGTGGGGGTGGGGCGGTGGGGGTGGTGGAAGAGCGTAGGACGGGTATCCATCAGATAATTGGCCATTATGAATTGGTGTTTCATTGCCATTTGTAGTATTCAGATTTCTATTAGGATGGAACCCATTTTCTTGGATGTTCTCATAGAAATTTGGGTGTGGGAACGATAGGAAATTAGGTTGAGGGACCATCTCTGATCTCATAGCGTGAGGATAGGCATGTTCCGCACGAGTTTTCAGAGTTGCTGAATCGTTACTATCTTGTGATTGCAACTCTGTTTTGGCTTGCTGGGATGAGGTGGTCTGGTCTCCCGACTGAACGCTAATTTCTTTCGAATCTAAACCATAGCTTATCACAGAAGGAGCCTGATCGACAAAGGGTCTAGTCATTACTTCGGCGGGAGGAGTGATTGGAGTAACAGGAGGTTGATGGTGATGGACAGGAGATGCCGCCACTTTAGGCTTTGAAGCAGGTGCAAGTTCAGTCATCACCGGTTCGCGGCGTGCGGCGGGGGGTGACTCGGCCTTTGTCATTGTAGTAGATGAGTACGCCCTCTTTGCCACGTGAGAGTATGTAAAACTCCCAGAACCAGCAGTTTCCTTACCCCCAGTAAGCACAATAGGTCCTGTGTCCCTGGGAAGAGGTTTTCCAGGAATTCCAGGCTTGGGAGGGAGGCTTGCATGTCCTTGAAGCCCGCTCCCACGGCCAATCCCTTGGGCGGGGAACTTTCTCAGTTGTTTCTGATGATGGGCCATTGGAAGGGCCGGTAAGATCGAGATTATGGGACGGATTTGAGACGGAGGAGGGCGTGGGGGGAGCGAAGATGGTGACGAACTAAGGGAAGAGGAGGATGGGAGCTGTGACTTTGGGGGAGTAGGGGGGAGTTTGTCCATGTCGTCAGGTTAGAGATGTGTTCGTTCGCTTTTTATATTTAATAAGTGGGCAAAGAGTTAGTAAAGAGCAAACAAGCAAAGCTACTTGGGAGGAGCATAATTACAATGCACTGGGGCGGCTTTATCGTAGATATTTTATGGACTTATGTAGTTTTATGTGATTGTACGTTTGATGAGATGATCAGCAAGCTTGACCCAGGACAGGTATACTAGGTATTAGGGTGGGTTGGTTGAGTAGAGTGGAGAAGAGTTTTTTACTGCGAAGAAGATAAATGGAGGTAGAGATGATGGCAACCCGCGGAGGGGCGGGTAAGGAGGGGTTAATAGCAGCAGCTCTGCTTAGACGTTGCGCTGCAGTGGGAACCTGAAGTTGCGCAACAAAAAAAAAAAACACTTCCATCATTTTTCAGGCGGGATACAGCAAAATAGGGCAAATAACAATAACACCAACATCATAACAAGACATGGGATTTCACTCTTTGACTCGCTTTATAAAGCTCCTAGACGATTTTATTTTCGGATTCTTTCTTTTTAAGTACTTACTGCTGACGTGTGCGATGAGTGACGATGTTGGGGTAAGTGCAGAGCCTCATCTATCATCTGTCCAGGGACAAGGATCTAGCGCAGGGACCAACTCTACCCCTCGATCTTTATCGAAACCTCCCACCTTCACCATCGATAAGCCTTCTCATCCACATGCCGGATCATACCCCTAGCCTCAGAATTCCGACCAAATCAACCGCGGCACGTCCACGTGCCCGTTGCTTGTAACTAACAACCTCATCTTAACCCTAACCCTACTTCTACGCCATTGGAAATGGTGATTACATGTAATATCGACATATACATAGGCTGGTAGTCTTTTTAGCCGATAGATACATAATGGCACACCCTTTAGCACTCTTCGAAGACTCCTTACCGGTAACTAGCTCATGCTTGCAATTGACGCTCCAAGTTCCTATTTGTTTCACTCGTGCTCGAGGCAAGGCATTTAGGAAATTGTCGCAGTACGTCGTACATACAGCTAGAGACGATGTGTTCCTGTCCATAG
Organism: Morchella sp. 2018-W26; assembly: GCA_024713715.1. Classification (NCBI taxonomy): domain Eukaryota; kingdom Fungi; phylum Ascomycota; class Pezizomycetes; order Pezizales; family Morchellaceae; genus Morchella; species Morchella sp. 2018-W26. The sequence goes on from JAMGYX010000002.1 coordinate 3,282,135, forward strand.
AAGGGCCTGACCAATTGGACTGCATGTATGTACTATTGGTGAGGATTACCAATTAGAGCAGAGGACATTATACATCGACTTCCGGATTGATCGAGACACCAGATATATTAAACTACAAACACGCCGCCTGAGGAATATTTGAATACAACCGGTATTGAACCCACCAACGTCACACGCACTCCCAGAACTTCGATTTCGCTTCATAAATATATATAACTATTCACAAACCTCTGTGTAATATGAAATCCAGTGGTCCATCAGGAATAAACACCTTAATATTGGCTAGCTATATATATAGTTGTGTCCAGCTCAGGCAACAGTTTTCAATACCTGCGCAGCCTTGGAAGAACAATATTGATAGAATATTCCTGGTCCTATTCGAATACATTTCAGTGACCACCGTTTCAGATTCGACACGGGGCTAATAACAATATATGTGTGTGTGGTCATGTCTAGCGATGCTAAGGGGCCATCTACTTTGTCTTGAGGCTGGAGTACTTCGAGGCCGTCTTCTAGCCCTTTTTCTATAAACCCCAAGGTTTTTTTGTTTAATTCATACACGCATGCAGCCTCACGGCGACAGAATACCCAAGATAGTTATAAACGACTTTCACCAATACAGACCAAATACTGAATGCTGACGGAGGAGATTTGGTGTACATGTAAAATAACTCAATTCTCTACGAAGAGTGGAAGTGGGTAAATGTGGGCGTTTCACATAAAAATTACCGGGAAAAGGCACATGAAAATGCATCTGCAGATCATTTTTATTCTTTGGTGTGCCGTTCCCGTGTTGTACGTTTGGGCTGTCTTCTCCTTGTATATATCTGTGCTATTTTCAGTGACGTCCCTTTCCGACCCATTTCACATGGCCTTTTCTTACAGGTGTGTTATTTGCATCCTTTTTAATTACCTTTTTGTGTATATCTTTCTTTCCTATTGCCCCCTTTTAGATTCCATTTCTGTCCTTTTTTACCTCTTTTAGCTCCCTTTTCAGTCCAATGAGATTATTGTTTGCGTACGTAGTCACTACATACATTCATGAGGATACAGGTGTTCAAAAACGAGCATCAGTATCAATTTCACTGGTATAGCTGATAGTACTTTCACTATAATACATGTACAGCTGGGTTGAAGGCCTTAAGGTTCAATCCTCAATTTACTTTTACCGGACAAGGAAAACCAAACGTAAAGCAGACGTACTACATGTAGCCATATCCGTACGACGAACTGATACCAAGTGAAGCCGCGAGGAACCACAAACCAATAACACTGTTGCACGTATCTAACTTGCTGAAACAAACACCACCTAAGATCGATGAACCTTAATTGAGGTGAGTGCTTTTGGATAATTGAGCTAGTTTCACATAGAAATAGCACACAGCGGAAAACAATGAACCAACCGATCAATAAACCCCGTGGAAACCTAAAAAATTAAATAAAACAAAATAAAACAAAAAAACAAAAAAAACCCGTCTGAAACCAGATAAATCTTTTGGCGAGTGATAATTGGTGACGGGATTCACACAAGGAAGCGGACGGACAGGGTAACAGAACTCAAATTGACGTCTAAGCCACCCAGATTTAACACATGATCTCGCGCGTCTGTGCCGCCTCCAGAATGATAGGAAAGGAAGCTGCTGCTTACTTGTGCATGGTGCGATAATCAGCTAACTCGCATAAACGTGCTTTCAGGGAGCTCGGGTGAAACATCTACATGTAGTCCGTAAATTCAAAAAAGAACTATCAGGCTTCTCCGACTACGACATGATATACAAGAGATATAAAGGGCGCCAGACTTGGGTCCTTCTTGGAAAGGAAAATTTCGGTCTTTCTGATACTTTAGGAAATAGTAGCGCTAGTGTGTTTGTTGGGTATGTATGGTTGACCTTTTTATAATTATGCTAAGTACCTTACTACGTACTTTACAGTGAATATATATTCGTTCATTAAAGATACATGTATATTAAAAAAAAAATACAACTCCATTATAATCATGTAAGTACCTTATCCCAAATCCAGTTCGTCTATCATAGGCCCGAATACCCAATAGTCGATCAATTGAGGCCCAAATACATATAGGGCCCCTCTCTCTAGATCACTACCGAAAACATGTGTACCTATGTGCTAAACCATAATCATGTATAGATATGGATCATCTTGGTGATAGCCAGTAGAGAGGTTTGGATAGCGCCCGCGTAACCCTACGTCCTAGCCAAACCACATATCGAGGCATACACCATCGTATCTACACGCAAGTGCTCATATCCCAAAATATTCTCTCACTCCCAACAAAATTTCCCCTACTGTTTTCTTCATTAGCATGCATCCCCAGCGCGGGATTAAGGATGTCAATCTCACATTCGGGCTTCCCCTCTTCCTCCTAGGGATCGTTCCAGGGTCCAGTTGCTTGTTGTGAACTAGTCTATGGTGTTGTGTCATGTTATCTTTCCTCGCAAAGCCTTTCTGGCCCTTCCGTGAGCAACCTGGATATGGGCAATCATATTGCGGTTTTCCGTGTGCGTCCCGGTAGTGGCGCTGTAGTTTATGCAAGTGTGTAAATATCTTATTACACCCGGGTTTGAGGCATGGATGTTGCACTTGGTCCTCTGGATTTGATATTGATCTATATGAAGTTAGCAACCATGCGCAGAAATGAAGAGTCGGAACTGAAGGTAGATACGTACATTCCTGGACTACTTGGCGCTGATGTCTCGAACTCGGGTGATGCCATCGATTCATACTGAAAATTGTAATCCAGCAGATTATCATCTTTGTGCAGAAGTTCTTCTTCGTGTCCGATAGAGATTGTCTGCTGCTCTGAAGGGCCAGGACCGTAATATGAATGTTGAAAAAGATAATTACTATCCTTGGCCCGTAGTCTTGGATCAATCAAATGTTGGTCCGTCATTTGTAAGTTGTGAATGTAATAAACGATATGTGAAATCTCTGGAATGGCGGGATAGACGGCGCTGTGAGGAGCTGGTAAATCAACTTTTGGGGGTTCCTTGTCTGTGGGGTGCGCATACGCACAGGTTAGTCACAGTACACGTATATATTGTTTGGGGTGGAGCTTGGGTCGCAATTGGTGGACTTACCTTGCTAGAGAGCAGAAGCTACACGTTGGTTGTGTTGTAGCGTTCAAAAAGTTAGTCGCTTAAGATTATAATGGATGAAATTCAAACGAGAGTAACGAAGCTTTGAGGCTTAAGGTCTAAACCAAGAGAATGTGGTGGGATCTGTGGAGCTTAAACGTAAACTCGTGGGGAGGACAGAACTATGAACTCCCCACCATACTGCATACATGTAGGCTTACTTAGGGGGGGGGAGGGGGTCTTTGGACTCCAGAGGTGGTTTCTCAAGTCCCCACTTCCTCCACCCATGCTGTAGCGGTTCATTGCCATGCATGAGGCTCCATGAGCTACCCATGCACCCAAGATATCGGATCAGCCTCTGGCTTTTGAGTTACAGCCTCATGTTAATACAGAATAGAACACTGCCGGCCCTTGCTTCTAGGGACCACAGACACCTCTGTCCAGGACACCGTTTCTGTTTGGAGAAATCCTTGCAGATAGGTCAGATTATATATGGGGTCGCGGTTTACGGCAAATGCGGCGACCAGGGGGGTTAGAATCACTGAGCCAATAGGCGTTAAGGTACCCCATGCAGTACTGGGTGGAGGCTCTTACCAGACGTAGATTACACAGCATTGTATTATATATACATAATAAGCACTGGTTGGTACACCTGCTCTAGAATTGAAGCTACGGCTTCATAGGGATCTAGCTCTGTCTCACAACATTTGGAGACCGTTAGAACGACGTGTGCGCATGTGGGACAAAAATAACACACGCCAATACAAAAAGGTTTAAAGTTGTGAGGCTCCTTCATCCTACCGGCTAGACATACATTAAGTACATGGATACATGTTTACGGTGTGGATAAAATGCATGTGTGTTGAGCGGAGTCCTCCGAATCCCAGTTTAGCCAACTTTGCCCTGTACCTGTTGGGACCTAATACGCCTACACAGTACCCTTTAGAGAACAATATTGTATGGAGTGTTTTCCAAATGAAAATAATCCTTTTCGCTGTTTAGACCTATGATGTAGGTACATGTAGTTTTTCTGTTACATGTATATGCCCCGTTGTGTTCTTCTCACTTGTTAATTTGTAATTCGTGAATTCACTCGTGCGTCAGGCTGCATACATAGTCTGCATGTGTAAACATTAAGAAATCATGACATTACGAAATGTAAGGCTCAATAATTATTTACATAGATGTTAACGAGATCTTATGTAAAGTACATGTAAGTGGGTGTGGCAAGAAAGCAAATTTTCCGCCCCCTTCCAGGCTTCCGGAGCTGGTTCTCCACATCCATGCAATTGTAGACAGGACTCGACTCCTAATTATCCCGGAATGTCAAAAATCCCACCAAATGAGATCAACAGGCGAATAATATTTCAAACGAATCATTAAACATACCGATAGTATGCCACACACATCCATACTCGATAAGTGCATATGCTCCTGGCGGTTCTCTTGGACGTACGTACGTTAAGACTTGCATTACATGCAGTTACATGTATATAGCAAATTTTCCGACACATCTTATATAATTACATGTATGGGTAGGCATAGTCTAAAGCTCGAACACTTGCAATTGTAGATCTAACTGCGCATATTATTTTATGCCTATACAGCCTTTTAACAATTTATGCTGTTAAAAATTGCATATATTCTATTTCATGGTTAGCGTTCTGCATATCAGTGCTCGTCTCCTCCCCTGCAGCGTTACATGTAGTTGTACATATATTAAGTTATTTCTACTTGATGTATTTGGAACACCTCCTATTATCGAGTGATATCACATGACCTTGGTGCGCCTCTTGTATCGATCTTATCCTATTATGATCTATACAACAACACATGTGCCGGGAAAAACCATTCCTTGACGCTCCAAAAGCTATTCCTTGCTAATAATACCAGTTCCAGCAGGCACAGCTAGGATAACGCGGGGACATTGATACTAGATTGTTTTACGGAGTTCTGAGGAAAGCCTGTTTCCGGGACCGTCTCGCAAGGTAATCGTTTTGAACCACCGATCCAACGCGTACTTCGGATCTGACTAGCCTATCGGCTCGCACAGCTGCAGGTAAATCAAATCTTAGACCTGTGCGGGGGATATCACATGACAAAATAAATGCTGCCCTTCCGACTAACCACAGGGTTTACAGAGCGGCCACGATCCCGAGGTGAGACTCGTCTAAGACGTGAAAATCCTGAGTAAAGCTTATCACCAACATAAAGAAGAGTAAGGGGTAATGCATAGCCACTTCAGAAAGCTTCTACATCTATAAAAAGCTGGTTCGGTCAGTAATTATAGATACTCGTATGGTGAGTATAGTATTCTTCGGGTTTTTTTGCATCCAAAATAAGCCAATTCCCGTTAGGTGCAGAACTCCTTTAAAGATGAACCAAGGCTATGTTGACTATACTATTGGTACCTCGGCACTTCTATACCTTTGCAAATTGATCTCCTTTGATCGTAAACTGGTACTTTTCACTCCTGCGGTCTTGGCGTGTTTCAAATCTTTGTAGAACGCAGATATAATATAAGGATATATGTGCCGTGAGCATGATATTATTCCAGGGCAGTGGCTTAGACGTCGAAAATGGAAAATAGTATCCCGAGAGTTTTATCTGTATTGCAATATCAATATAAAGCTGTAATATCCAGGTTCGATATTGCTCTCCGGGCAACACGTGTACCTGCATGTTAACCCGGGTAGATCTGGTTGACTACATGTGCATTCTCGGAATCCCGTTCTTAAGATTCGTTAAACATAACGATCCTGGTTCGAGCAATTGATGTCAATTTTTCGCTTCATATTGATATCAACTGACGCCGAACATCTAATTCTCAGTATATCTAAGTAATCCAAGCTCAGGATATATTCAAAAAGTGACCACTTGATGTCCAGCTCGCGTAGAGAGCCGGCACACAGGGACATCGGCTTCCTCGGATTTGCATAAATGAATTTATGCACTGTGTAGCATCACCATGTCATCACAACCACGAGTAGCTTACCGGGTCGATATCACCCCTTGATAGAGGCTCCTGTACCTTTTATGTAGTATAACTACCCGAGATTCCCGGTGTGGATAAGTGTGTGATTGGGTTGGGGTGGTATGTAGCAAAGTCTTTCAGAAAGGCGTCCCCGTGCGCGTGGGACGTCTGCGCTGTCGGGCGGTGCATTTCTTATACGAATCCGCCTCTGGCTACTTCTGGTAGGTGAGTCTCATTAGCTGTTTACCCTGTTAGGTAAAATAACAATTGGATACTTGATCTCTTCCCAGGTATAACAGTACGTACCTACATACATGATACATAGGGGTATCTGCATTTCTCGCGCATTTGCGAGATGATAGTGAGAGGAATCATAGATGCCACTGTAACGCCATCAATATTTGAATTTAAATTAGTACCCCTCTATGTTCCATGAGGCGAGGGTTGATGCGTAGCGTGAGCGGTGAACCCGCCGAAGTCTCTGCTGCTTGGAACTTTACAATTCAAACCACATTATGTTTGAAGTATAGTTTTGAGAAACCATCATAATTCGCCCAAATTATTGTTTGGCTCCCAAAACCGTCTTTTGCCGGAGCCAAACAATTTTTGACGAAACATGTGGTTGCGCAAATTATAGACGTTGAGGTCGAATCCAAACGGGCCCTTAGATAAGCGCATCTAGAAGCTACGTAGACCCCAACCTTCTGCACGTGCCCAGTCAAAATAAACTTTAATACACACTTCAAATGATTAGAAGAGGAAAGCTACATGAAGTGACGTCACAGAAACAGCATCTGTAATTCGGAAATCCGGGTTTTTATTTTTGGTGCAGAAACCCGTAAACCCACACCATGAAAAGTATAAAGAACCAATAAGAGAAATTTTGAACTCTACCCCAACAGCTGAATTAAGCACAGATATCTACAATTCTACCAAACGGAAATTCAGCCTAGGAATCAGTCTTGAGAAACCAGATGGTTGGTTAGTTTGATTTCTGTTTGTTGTTGGTCATTTTCGACCCGATAGCTAGATGTCTCTAGGATTTCGAGCTACCTATTCATAGAAGAGTTACGACGAGCATATGGTTCTTCAATGCATCACCGGGAGCGGCTCTTAACGAGGATCACAGGGGTGTTTTTCTTTCAGCCAATCAAATGTAGAGGCACTCACACTTTTTGAAAGTCGACAAGGATTTGAATATCAAGGACCATACACCGATCTTTCCACCGGGCAACTGGCTTGTTAAGGGAAACGGTTCCATGCACGCGCATGGCCCCCACCCCTAGTCATGTGATATTGGGGGCCGATTTGGGCGTTCTTTGGTGCAAGTCACGTGAACTGCCATTTTGGCCCCCAACTTGAGCTCAATAAGCTTTCCAACAAAACCGCTCTGGGTAAAAACAGTTCCGGCGAGAAGAGGCGAGAAGACATGCATACACTGTCTCCCTGCATAAGATCCGAACCATTTTCCCGGCATGTATGTGCTCATAGGCTGTATCTACCAGGGTTGTTAAGCAGGGGGCAAATATTACGGTGCCAGTACCACAGGAGGTATGACCTAACTATTTTTAATCATATACGATCACTCGACGACACCTAAAAATTATCAATACAAGATAATCGCCATATATGGTCCCCCTTTATATCCTATCGCCTATCTCCTATCGAAGCCCCTCATCAGTACAAGTTTATTAATTACCGTAAGTAGAAAACGTCGGCTGCCTCATGTCTGGCATAAGTTTCTATCAAGAGAAATATATAGGCCATTAAATCAAAATGAGGCTCAAAAATTTGTTCTTAGAACGATCGATCCGAACTACACCGTAACCAATGCGGCGAGTTTGTACATGGGGTCGCTTTGCCTTGCGGGGCCGGCCTTGCACTAGCACAGAGCTAGAGGATATTACTTCATACTCAAGGCGTTCGAAGACCGTTATATATGCATTGCCCATATATGCATATGGGGCGTTCTGTAAATTATACGTTATATCAGGAAGGACATAATCAAATGCGTATATAAAACAATAATTTAGCCCAAGCAATATGCAATTAATGGTTGTCAGCTACATAGCTTAGATACAAGGCCTAGCTCTAGTCCTAGCCTTTGCCGGCTTGACGTTTGTGCAGATATATATATATATATATGTATATATATTACGGTTCGGCACTAAAGCTCAGTTGATAAAGGTAGGGAATATACTTTACTGTTAATCGAGAAATATCGCGATCAATTAGCGAATCAGATTCTGGTAACTGCAACCATGCATGCACTAAGGTCCACTAAAAAAAAAACATTGCTTGGTCTCATGATATTTTATTGCCGCGAGTAATCGGCTGCGCCCATTACTCTCGTATTGGTTTTCGCAGGAATTGGCCATATGTAGTTGTATGTATCAAATAACATTTCCTAAAAATAGAATCGTCAGATACCTATTAATTTATCCTATATAGAACTGTGCAGGTGCACGAGTCAACATCTGTAATTCCCGACCCAAATCATGCACCCAATCCAAAACATGCACCATAGCTCGGATTTTTTGAAAAGTGATGAATAGACTCACTTATGGGGGTATGCCGAACATGGGGGAATGCCAAACAGGCAAGAGTAGCTGATTGCAACATTGAGTTAATTGAGGCATTCCCCCATGTTCGGCATACCCCCATAAGTGAGAGATTTAGTGGCTAGAAAACGCTGCTACATCTCGGACTTGTTAGTTAATGTGCTGTACTTCCGAGTTGACCTACTACGCCTATTCTTAATAGAGCGGCTTAGCCAATAAATTTTGAGCTCTCGGCGGGATTTTCACACCGAAAACTGCCGCCAAGAACTAAATATTTAGATTCAGAAGTTGTTGGCCAAATCGCTCTAATGCCGTGAAGTATCTAGGATCAATTGAGGCTCTAGACAGGACTAGAGAGTATGGGTAATCCATGAATACCTGGGGTATATATACTCAATAGGCTCCACTTGACTATATACGAAGTCCTGCACTCCTGAGTTTTGTTCCACAATTGCGCAACGGATCATCGACCAAGATCTTGGGACCTCTCCTACAGTTAGCTGCCTACATGTAGCTATGTACTTACCTAGGTTATATAATTAGATACTTTGGAATCGGACTCGTATATGTACCTATCGATTTGTGGTTAGTTATGTGTGGTAATTGGGGGAAGGTTGGTATACCCGGGCGCGCGCGTATGATCAAAAAAGTAACTCCAGCTCTAGCCAGCTAGCTATAAGTGCAGGGATTGGATAAAAATATCGTTCTAACTATCGGGAAATCACGGCCCTTATACTATAGGCTGGGGATTTTGTTGAAGAAATAGGAAGAACCAGCACTCGACAGTACTACCTACCATGTTTGGTAATCGCAAGTACTCCAACTGCCCATATCATTCGCCGGCCAGCAAACTCCACAGATTCGTGTTATGGCAGCTTGAATTGCATATTGGCTCAGTAGGTTGTAATTCGAATCTAGTCGTGTTGTATATTAATCTGATATAATGCAGTTGGTTAGTAACCAAATAAGCCGTAGTGGCCAAGATATAGGAAGATACATGTATAGATTCTTATATTGCTTACCTCAGGTTCTTATGACCACTTCCAAGACGCAGTCAATGATAGAGAAGATCGAGCTGCGCTAACTGGTCACCCATGCCGCTTAGCCTACATTCCTCCCCACCTAGCCACTACCGCGTACATCAAGTCCTTTTACCCACTACCCTGACAAAGCCCAATGCTTTTAATTTCATACCCATTCAAATACTGACTGAGTACCCATTTACACCATCAGCCCTATTTCATCATCCTCTAACCCCACCAAATCGTCTTCTAACCATCTCCGCATCATAGACACCGACCCCTATTCCCACTTTCCCCCGTAATCACCATGAGCACACCTCCTGCTGCGCCATCGCCGCCTCAATTCCTTTTCTCTGATCCGCTGTCTCTCTTGCTCGCCCGCTGGCTGGTTTACATGACCGCATCGATCGGCAAGAGCGGAAATATGGAAGACTAAAAAAAAAAAAAAGATTTAGTCAATCAGGGCCAGGTTTTTCAGGGCGTTGGCTTTGTTTCTTGCTAACGACTGTTAGCGTTTTGTTCACTTCCCGGATTAATTTGGCACCCAATTATATATATACTCCTACCGCCAAAGTTCACACTATCGTCTAGTCGATAGTTACTACTGGTTGTTGCAAAGCAGCCAGCGGATGGCGATGGGGTTGATTCCGCGGAGAGAGATTAACCACGGCATACAATTAAACTCTCTATCTTTTTAATCGCCTGCACAGCTGTGTGGGCCCTAATGGTACTGGCTATACATAGCTCCAAGGCCCGAGCCTAGCGCAATTCTCGTCTCGAACCGGCCCGGGCTCTATATCAAACCATAATCTCTAGATATCTTGTCTACGAGCAAAATACTATTTTTCTAGGCCTATACCATCACCGTCTAGATACTCTGCTAGGCTTTAATGCCCAAATCACACCAAAATATAAGGATTCATGATATATCGATCTTCTGTACTAGTTATTAGGAATATAACTTATATACATCAAGCCAGGTAGGTCCTGCCCTCTCTTATTTTATTTGTAGTTTAAAGACTAATTAAAGAACTATAGCCCAGCCGGCTCTTAGGGGGGAATCCACAACTTTCACTTTATACATAAAGGTGTTTTGTGTGTGGCATATCAAGCCGTACAGAAGATCCCAAGATAAAAGTTCTATGACAGACTAAAGAGAAATAATCCTTGTGGGATAGTAAAGCAGCTACCTCATCTGAGTCCAGTTGCCATCCAACTCATGAAAATTGTGTTTTGTGGTCACCTCTTATCTATCACTCAAAGGTAAAATGGAACTCACATTCCACTCAAAGTTCATAAAGGTTATCATTATGCTAATAGCATCGCAGCTAAATACCGCTGCACCTGAACAAACTAGACAGAGATGGAATAGACAACCAGCATGTGACCCCAAATATATGCCCGGGGACATGCAAGAAATGAACATAAGAATTTCCATCTAAAAATCTCAAGGTCCTACTTAGGACCTACAAGAACAGCAAAAGAAACAGCGAGATAAAGCAATGGCTAACCCAATAGCCAATCGAACCGATGCTGATTATCCATCATGAAATCAGCATAGCCGCCCCAATCACTTGAAGTAAAAGAACTAGAAACAAGGGTACACCCACAATTAGCTTCAGCAAACCACGCATACACAGCATACACTCTCACTCTCACTCTTCTTCCTTCTCCTTCTTCTGGGGGAACTCACTACTCCACCTGGCGTTGGGACCGCAACCCAGACGGCTTCATCAAGGACACCAGTATTTGGCGGCGGCGGCGGAATCACAAAAGGTAGCGTCACCGCGACGGGAGGAGCTGGCGGGGGGGCAGCCTTCATGAAGAAGACGTTTGGCCGCGCTTCGACCGCGGGGGCCGGGGGAGCCGGGGGAGCCGGAGGAGCCGGAGGAGCCGGGGGACCTGGGGGAGGCGCATTCGGGTTCAATGCCGGCATGTAAAAAATATTCGGCAGACCTGTTGGCTTTTTCTCCTCCTCCTTAGGAGCTGGAGGGGCAGCACCTGGAGGGTAGGGCCCGGTGCCGGCCTCGTTGTAACCCCATTTTGGCTTCTTGCTCTTTTCGGGAGCTGGGGCTGGGGCTGGGGCTGGGGCGGCGGGTGGGTAAGTAGGGATAAAGAATGCAGGCATTGTAGGAAGAGCTTGATGGATGTTGAATGGGGGAGGCAGTAGGGTTTAAGTAGTTGGAGGGCTATGGGAAGGGTCCAGAAGAGTATTAGAGGTGAGTGGTGGTGAGTGGTGGAGAGGAGGGAGAAAAGGGAAGTTCGGGTTCAATTTGATCCCTTATAAAGACCTATACCACGACAGAAGGCCTATACCAGACAGTCATAGATACTATTAATGAGGCTTGGGGGACTCTTTTGACTTTGTATTAGAGGCATGACTGTCTCTCGTGACTGGACTGGACGTTAGGCGTGGGCGCTGAAGAGCAAATACACAAATAGTATGCCATAGAAGAGTCATTCTAACCTACTCAAACCGTGTGTTGCACATGCACTTGAATCATGAAGCTTGAGATTTAAATCTTGTGTAATTGAATCCATAGAATACACTCATCACCTTTAGGTTCTAGCAGGTTATACCGCATGTCCTGAAACATAGAAATAATATTGCAACTATGTATCTATTCAGAAATGATATGGAGTCAAAGTATCAAATTATAGGTTCCAGGAGTTTTTTTTTTTTTATCAAGGTGTATAAAACTGATGTTTTCCTGGTGTGTGTGTAGCGCTAAGACGCTTTTGTCCAAAGGTGCGAGTGATCGCGCATGACACGTCAACGGTTATGCAGGTCTTGAGGACACGTTTTTAACGTCGTGATATTTACATGTATCGAATTCATCACGGGTGTATAAACAATATCTGCGCAAGCTCTTTTTTCTAATATCTTCAAGGCAACCTCAAACCGTCCTCATACTGAGCTGCAAACAGCGCAGGATACCGTATACATATTATAAGCCGGGCCGTGTGGATCAAACATTTGGATACACAGCCCTGTCATCCAATGTTTGTCGAAAGTCAAAAAAAAAAAAAAAAGATATCGAGCGAACGTTTATCCCGTTCATTTCCTTGGATTGTGGTCATCAAATCTTAAAGTCAAATCTACATAACATCATGGGCGCTATTAACTCTATTAAACTGATACACGCATTAAAATTGCGCGGATGTCCAAAAACCTTTTAGATCTTCCCAATCATCAACTGCCCAATGATCCCCTTACCGGTAAGGTAGGTCGTCTTCCAGATGTTGGCAAAGTCCAGAGTAGATGTGAAGGTATCCAAGAACCCAAACGGTAGCATTGACGGGATCCAACCTATGCGCGCACACACACAATTAGCCTCTCTTTCGCCTACACATACTGCTACTCCTACTACTACTCCTCCTACTATTACTACTAACCTTGCGCAAGTTCCAATGCCCAGCCCTTGAGGATATATTGCCCGCCCTCACCACGCGGAAGGTGGTTCTGCATGCCGGGGGAGTACACAGCCGGCTCGATCTCACCGGGTTTCACAAACTGCTGCTCTCCTGTCAAGATTGTGAAGTAGTCGTGCGCGAGGTGCACCCCCGAATGACCTTCAGTTCCCAGCGGCGTACCAAAGATGATCAGGTACTCAGTGATTGACGCGTGGAGGATGATCATTGCGCCCATTGCGCCACCCGCATTGCTACCAGCCAGAAGAGTCAGTACCTAACCTGCTCATAGAGGCAAATTAGAATAGAATGGAGAACTGGGGGGACATACTTGAAGAACCACTCCTCCTTGCTGAGCTTGTTGACGTACTTGTCACCATACTCGGCCCTCAGCCCATCTACAAGGTCCTCAAGCAGCAGCGTGGTGTTCCCGCCGGGACCGCCGAACTTTTCAATGGAGTTCTGCGACAGCTCCTGTAGCTTTATGGGGTCGAAGATGTAGAACTTTGAGATCATTGGGTCCAGCGTCCGGAACGCGAAGAGCATAAGCGGGAGGTAGGCCAAGATAGAGCGCATCGTGACGACAGTGCGGGTATGGAATCGAATTGTGTGGTTAGTTTCTGCCAAATGGCGGGCGGATAAGAGGAGTAGAAAAAAAAAGGGTAATGGGGGGCACTTAAGAGTCTTGAAGAAAGGGGCCCCCGAGAAATTTTGGTTGGGAGGCGCCAAGCCACTGGTAGAGGTAGGTCTGCACTCTTTTAGTAGTGTGGACCCTGAACGCGTTGGGTAACGTATTGCGATGCAGTTAGTCAGAAAGGGTTGGTGTCAATGACTGTTTGGTACTGTTTTGAAGCGGTGAGAATAATGACATCAAAATTAAACCTTGTAGCCAGATACGAAGATTTACGATTATTTATGCCTTTTTCTTTTTTTCTTTTTATATCGGGGGATAAACCAGAACAGGGGATCCGGAAGCAGAAGAGCTTCCTCTAGCGTATAGGTACAGGGAAAGAACATATATATACACATGTACAATATATATATTCTCTAAAAACAAAGCACAGGTAACTTGGAAACTAAGACCAAAATGAAATTTTGACAACCATTTATGTATCAAAGAATTAAGAGAAAAAAGAAGTCACAAGCCATTACTGGTCACTAAACTAGGAGCTGCTGCTCGAAAGATTTTCTGAGTGGTTGATCCGCACATTTTCCACACTACTTTATTAATGGCTGGAGACGGGGATGAGAGTGCCGGGTTCGGGGGGCCGCCTAGCTGCATACATGTATATACATGAGACCCAATTCTCCACCCCCACTCCTGAGAAAACTGGAGAGCACATAGAAAGTATTTTGGGAATATCCTACAACCTGGCGAATGCTACCTCGCATACCCTCCTGGCCCCACTTCACCACAACCACACCCCCCCAACTCACAATCACAGTCTCTCACCTTTTATATTTATTCGCAATGTAAAATTGGCTTGATAGCTAGACCCCCTCCAGGCAAAGCTCACCAACCCAACCCAGGCCAATAGCTCATGGCTCTTCGGGTTTCCTCTCTCCTGTTCTGTCCCGCAAACACGTTTCGTTTCGCTGACTATTTCTTGCTACAGATACTGGTATCTACTCTTCGCTTACTGAGCCTATAGAGATCTACGGTTTCGTTTTGCTTCACAGAGGAGCTCGTTTTGTTTGCCCTTCCACCTATAGGCTTGGGCATATAGCTTTCTCTACTATGCTCCGTAGGTCTCCAGTTTCGTTTCGTTTCGTCTCATAAACAGAAGAGCTTTGTGTGCCTATGCTGCTATAGACTTTGGAATAAGTAGCTTGGCCCTATTGATTGTTCTGCTGGATTGTAGGGATCTATGGTTCCGTTCCGTTTCGTTTCTGGGTCCGTTTGGTTTCCTTTGCAGCTATAGGTTTTATAACCTTAAATATAGTACTGATAACTTATAGGTATATCTACGGTGTTTTAGGTTCTACCGTTTCGTTTCGTTTCATTTACGGTTTTGTTTACCACAACCAAGTTTTAGATAAAAGTGATACAGCCACATCCGAGGAATCTTGTTTTTTTTGGTTTAGAATTATCTAATTTCAATATACAGTTCAAATTCAGTTGTTGTCCTTGGGTTCTGTGGGTCTCGGTAGTGTTTTTCTTATTCCGTACTTAATACAAAGCCAGTTTCCTCGCTCTGCCCCAGTTGACCAACAACACCCTGTTATATGAACAACAAGTTTACCACAGATTATCTGCTTACCTACGGGGGTTGAGGGCTCACGGCCCATTGGTTTATATAGATATCGAGACTGTAATTTGGTTTGACGAGGAGTCATTAGCACCTACCTATAAGCCGTTTTCAACGATTGTTTATCTCTCCTTATTAGGCCCGCCTTTCTTTTGAGAGGTGCCGAAAATTTGTTGCCGTTGACGGGACATTTTGTTAAACAATATTTGTTCAAACCCTATTGACTGCTGTAACAGTTGATGCAATGGGCATATCCTTCTCCTTGCATGGGAGGTTGTTGAGGGGAAGATGATGTTTCCTGGTTGTACTTTATGAATCGTCTCAAGGGGCTATACCGTCTATAGATCTATTAGTGAAGGTAGAATACCAGGTTCATTTGTTTTCTCAAACTCCAACTAAACCCTTGTGCGAGATCCATCCCTGCTGAGAGCAAGGAGAGGGTGAAACAATCTCAAGTAAAAAGCACTGAAGTTCGCTACTGAGCCTCCGCATCTTTGTTTGCTTTCATAATACCTGTAGCGTACTGAGCTTTATCTCTCACTTCCTTGTGGATCCCTCTCTCAAAAGCCAATGTCAAGAATCTTCGATCCTTGACACCTACAGGCATCTATGCCTTCTCGCGCCATATCTAGTAATGGATTATATACTATCGCATTTGGAACTTGCCTTCATAGGCGTAAAACAGCAAACCGACGCATGCGGCGAGAAGTCGCCAGCCGACGATGAATTATAAACTTTGTAAGCCAGTCAGTCCTCACTTGCTCAAACTGTGGGTCGCTCACTGGTTCTTCTGTCAAGTAGGATGCTGTTCGTTTCTTGTGTGCAGTTGTACCGAGTCAAGGGAAGCTACACCTATCTGTTTGCTCGCGGAGGAGATTTTTCGCTGATGTTGCAGCGTGGCACACCTGATAACCTGACATCCAGATTCTTTGTACCAAGCTAGGGGTGTGGCCGGGTATACTCGCTTGAAAAAAGGTCTGTTGGCATTTTTGGTGCGCTTGCCCCGCATATCATCGATAGATTTTATCTCCTGGCGAGTAGGCGATCACGACAGGTTACGAAAGATAAAAGAGTAAAGACAGCAGGTGAGAGTTTGGTTCAAAGTCAACGGCGCGTTTGATTTGCCACTATATACCGCAGCTAGCGACCTAGCCCAAATTCTATACCGATTATTTAGGAAAGAGCTCCCAGATGAGGGGGGTAGTGCGCTAATGTGTGTTACATGATTTTTGGGGATAATAGAATGGAGGAAAAGCAAACTCAGCCTGAGAAAAGGCTTTTAGTTTTTTGTCAACATAAAGCACAAGTAAGACGCATGTAAATACGTGTATGGAATTATATTGTGTGTGGGTGATCGAGAAAGCGGTAGAGATCTGGAAGTAGTGGATAGAGTGTCGGCGGAGAAGGGGGGAGGAGGACGAAGAGGTGGCAGAGAGAGAAAGAGAGCTGAATCAAGGATGGGGAGGGTTGGAAAGAGGGTAAGAGACGTAAGAATGGAGGGGGTAGAAAGGAAAGTGGGATAGGATGCGATCGTTTTGCTATGTGTGCTAGTGTTTCCTTTGTCAATAAAGATGGCGGTGGAGGAGAGGGCAACTGATCAGGGACAGTGCGATATTGTCTGTGGGTTTCTTGGCGCTCGAGTGATAGCCTATGATGGCACGCGGTACGTTCCTTACATGATGTAGCTACATGTATGTAGTATACAGTCAAGTACACAGTTATTTGTAATCCCGTTTCTTTCCTTCTAAATAGCTCTTGGCAACTTTCATGCTGTACTTCAATGTCGATACTAATTCCTGCAAAGTTGGTTGGTGTTGGCGAGGGTAGAAAGCTCCACCAGTTGGCTTTTATATTGCCAGGGCCCAATCAAAACTTTTCGTGGTAAAACCTAGTTGGTAACACCTGGCCATAAAATTTTCATAATGTCAGTGATCCCTGATCCCTGAGGTAGGTTACCTCTCCACTACTATGCCCTACCATGAGTTACCATGCATGAACAGTTGGTTCACCTATTTTAATATAGAGATCATTACCCAATCTCCAGATATGTTTGTCTGGTCTTGAACTCGGAGCCAGCCCTATAGATGTGTCAAAGTACAATATTCCTGGTAAAGGACAACTGTACAAACGCCGCACTGACCTTCATGCCGGTTTCAACTTATTCCATCCTCCTTCCATGCTCGTATTCCATGCTACCTACTGTCAAAGCTTCTCACCAACTCACCCTCAACGTATTAATCAGCAGCCGCCCCCTGTCCCCTCTCTCTTCTCATCCCCATGTACGTACATCGCCATATACCCCCTTAATTTATATGACGTTAGCTATAGTGTACAGCACTTTGGAAGTCTATGATATCCTCCAGGATGTTGTGGCTAGCAGTTTTGATAGCTTTGACTTTGGACAACCCCATTACCGGCCAAATTTCAAAGCAATATGTGATTTAGTTAATGCTAGGAGATCATAATTGGCTTCGGATTTGATGGCTTTGGTTATAAGCCTGGTAAATTAATTAACGCTTACTACTCTGACTAGCTCTGGAGCGGACAAATAACTGCTGCCAACATCGATGTTAGATCTTGCTTCATGATCATGAAACATTGGCATTGCCAACGTGTCGCAAAACAAGATAGCTGTGTCTTTACTATAGATTTATAATCGTCATTTATCTTGCGACTCACTTACGAAACTAACTAAACGGTGGGCTGGGTATGTCCAATTTAATGTCTGTTTATTAAGCCTCTGTAAAAGGTTTGAGAACGTGGAATCTATAATTACTAGCAGATGTAAGCCAGGGGTACATGTATCTAGATATCTAAAACTTAACTTTCTTAAGTCGCCCGAAACATTATAAGATGCTATCTCAGTCTCGGAATGAACGAGGAGTGGCCCCTGGTAAGATATGTAGTTGTACTAAAATACGGTCAATCAGACTATTCCAGATGGCTCCAGCATGATCCACTTCAAGGATAAATTCGGACACGGCCCATAGCTCTGCGCTATATCGGGAGGGTTTCCCTGTATAAGTTGAGCATGAGACTTTTAAGACCGAGCCGCCCAAGACCTCTGTCTCGGCGCTAAATGAAATTCGTGAGGTAGCCAAGGTTATCTTTCGGGGGGATAAGCGAGTGGGGTCTTTGACCGATAAAAAACACTTTGTGTAGGTATATACCTACTGAAGTCGACCGTAGCTATCCCATGAGATACTTTCTTAGAAGCTACACGAGCTCAGTCCTAAAGTACTAGCGTTAGCTGTCTCACAGTGTTTAATAGTACTCACGGCCGTGATTTAATCAGATCAGATGCATGTCTGATATATATAAGAGATTAGTGACGAGTAAGCCACTTGCGATTGCCTATTATTAGTTTACAATTGGACCCAGGTTAGTTTCACAGTCATTGTGGCTCGTATTCGAGTGATATCCTATGAATAAATGCAACTACATGTTGCCAAGAGCCCCTGTTGATCAGTTGAGAAAGCCACCGAAATATCAAGACCAATTATTTTCATGTTACACAAACTTACTTCGTCTCATCAAACCATCAATACATGTAGTTGATACCCCGCAATTCTTTGATTCGAAACGGGAAACGCTCGCCTCGATCCTCTGCCCCTCAAATTGTTTGAGACCTAAACTGGACTCACATGGAGTAATCTACAAATTGCGCAATGTAATAGTAGTTTCACGCACGCTGTGGCCACAACCACTAAGCTTTGAACGCATACCATATTAAACATATTAGTGCAATTTCAAAAAGCTATGATCACAGCCTATATATACAGAGATCGGGTCGATCTCTCCCCTTATAACGGGAAGAAACAAAAAATGTCCCGAATCAAAAGGGGGTTGTGGGGGGGGGGGGGGCGACGGTTTGTATGGCCACTGTATCTAGAACGCTTTTTTATTCCTGCCCATCACCCACGGCCACCAATTATAATGGCCGGAGAATTCCTGAAGATAAGTCAATCGGGATCTAGGTATGCAGTAGTTATAATAAGCATTTCAAAAATTTCCTTAGGATTGCATTTTGCGTCAGCTGATTGTCTCATCAGTTTCCTCTCTCGATTTGCGTGGCCGTTGTGGCCAGGCCACCGAGCTCTAGAGCGTGCGATGCGAAATTTTGTTTTGATTCGAAAAACAATCCTTAATAACCACCAGCGCGACCAGTGCAAGATGCATGTGTATATGTTCATATCAGTAAACCAGCACAGACCCGGCCTGCCGTAGGTTTCTAGAGCGCAGTTCATGAGTTCCGGAGTGAGCGATCTTGGTAGTCGACCCCCCCCCCCCCCAGAATCTTGGCAGAACTCATAAAGAACGTTTCATATAGATAAAATCCCGTTCCGTTAATCGCGATTGTGTATCTTATCAGCTGTATTACATACTGTGCATGTACGACCACGGTTAGTGGGGCGAATTTGGCGATTAGACGGCAGGTACTCGCGATTATATAGATGCCTACACTATGCGCTATACTTACTCGGTTGAGATCTGCTAAGAGGTACTAATATGTGAGTACCGATGGCTTCTGGGGAAATTGAAAAGGCCAGTCACGTACGAGGAGACAGAAAAACACCAAAGGGTTTATTACGGGAGTGAATGCTGTTTCATCCGATATTGACCACATCAACCCTTACAGATATAGATTCCTTGGGCCCACTGTAAATACTTTATAGTCCAGTAGACCCCGCAATGTGCAAGGGAAAATGATTTAAAAGCTAGAACACAAAGAAAATATAATGGTCCATTTGGTCTTTTAATTGGGTCACGAGGATTATTATTTTCCCTTCATTTTAATTTTCGAAATCTCCAAATCTCCGGGTCGTAGGCCGGGTGATCATGAGCTATTGTCGCATGTCAGCACGGGAAATTCGCCCAGATCGGTTTTTTTTTTCGCGCGCCGAAAGGCAGTTTTTTGGCAACGGGAATGTAGTTAATGGGTTATGATATGTGCGTGAATAGGTGGTATGCTCTGCCCACATTTTTTTTTCGTGAAGGGATCGTGAGATTCTCTTCTTATACGCGCCCCATTTGGCGAAAAGGGGCACAATAGATAAATATAGGCGTTCAAGAAATGTTGTAGTACCCATCTTTAAGAAAAAGACACTACGCTATTTCGTAGTACAACATACATGTATATAGATATGTTACTGCAATGAAGAATCCTGGCTGACAGTTTCGACTTTGGTTGATTGGTAAGGACAGAGGACGTTTTCAAGAACCTCGAGGTCAGGCTTTCTTGGCTCAAGGCCCCTTGCAGGAAACACTGCCAAGCATCCTATCGTACCTTGCATGAATGCGACCCATCCCTGCAGCCTCCAATTAAACCCCAAAGAGGAAATTGAAGGGGTTCGCCCGCTTGATACTCTTGTCTCCAGTGATTTTTTGGTAAGGTGCTGACGGGGTTTTGGCATGAGCCTCCTCAGCTCTAGTTGGGTTTGTCTGGGGGGCGATGCCATATTATGTACGGGGGACAGCTAAGGAGCTCGTTTCAAAGCACTTGCGGCGCTGAATGACATCGAGTCTTATTTAGAGATGTGCCACAGCCTGCGCTCGGACGTGAAGCCTCTGTGAATACCTGGAGTATCACGAGGGTTTCAATAGCTCACACAGAGGGTAGGAACATGTTCTTCAGCAAGAGATTAGATCCTGTGCCTTATCTTCTTGGGGGTTTCCCCTTTCCCTTCTTCCTCTTCTTTTCCCCATTCGACATAACCATGTTTGCTTCCTTATATAATTAGCTTTGAGTTCATGGGTCGAGAGGGGCAGGGCGAAGGTGTGACATGCATGTGTACTAGAATTTCGACTCTAGTTTAAAAAAAAATTGCCTTCTCTCTTACGAGAAGCTGGTCCTTACGCCGTTGCTAACCCGGTAAGATAATTTCTGTTGAAAGGAGACGAACTGTTATGCGTTGTTTTGGGGGGCCCAGCTGTGCACATGAACATAAGCACAAGGTCTGGACGTACGTTGAGCCATCCTAGACAACATCATGACCTGGTTGGCTCTTTGGAGCGACGGATCCCCATGTTGCCACCAGCTGCGAATCACAATGAGCTGCAGACCAGTTGATGCCATAACGCTGCTCATCGTTATCTCCCTAGCTTTAGTCGATTGTTTGCCTAAGTGCTTAAGTGTCGTCAGTGACTTGGCGGCTCTTGCGTGCCATGAGATCTGAAGCGCTCAGGCAAAGTAAGAAGGCATCTGGGGGAGAGGAATTCAAGAGCGGATTGGACTGAAGTTGTCCTCCTCACTCATGGGCATCTCGGTTGTTCAGTGGAGCGGGCCGGGGTAGATGAAACGAGACCAGATTATTCCCCGGGATTAGATCCTAGGTGGGAGGTTTCTACCCATTGGCCGAAATGGGGAATGCCCCTCTAGTCCTTGCGGCAAATCTTTCAATCTCCCAATCTCATGGGACTTTTACGGGTGGTGGGACTCAAGGTGGTTTTTGCACTCACTGGTTGTCTTGTGTTGTGCTTTTTCGGTTCCAAGCATCTAATTTGTCGATAGCATTTAGTTAGACAGAGAGGAAAGAGAGAGATAGTACCGAATCTAATACTTCTTCATCCTAGAGTCAGTTTCCTGACTGATCATAGCTTCCGCAGTTGGAACTTGGATCAACCCTTTTTTCTTTTCACTTCGCTTCTCTCTCTTCCTTTTATCCCTTTATTTTGTGACCTTCCTCACTAATATCGGTCGTTTGCCCCGCCGTCGCGCTAAGCACTAGTTTAGCGTTAAGACTTACTGACTTGACCACTGGCTGTCTGTAGTAGTTACTACTTCAACTACCTACACCTACGTACCTAGGGGTGAATCCCGCACAAACTTACACCTCTGACGGTTCATCATTGAAGCTTCTAACTATTGATTGCTGCAATCTCTTGCACGCGATCTCATTCTTTCACTCGCTTCCCCCGTCGTCTTCTCGTTTAAATCACATCTCCATATCTGCCCCCTTTGCCTTCCTTCATCTTCCTTTCTTCCACTCACTCCAGAATTTACTGCTGGCCTGGGCTCTCCCGTTCTTTTCAACCTTCACTGTTTGAACTCGCCTAGTTGCGAGATCCCTTCTATTTCCTCCTATCATTCCTTTGTGCAATCGTGCCCCTGTCGATCATCCGGGCCACTACACTTTGCCTCACCTACTCTTACTTTTTACTTCTTCGGTTTTTTTTCTGCTTCTCTTCTCTTGCATCCTGCCAGTGATCGAGGTCAGGCACCATCAGCAGGACGGACAAAAGTTGTCAAGGTTAGTATAGTACATACATTAACTTTCCTTAATCCCGGGTTGTCTTTTTATGCTCCATACCCTTCACGTTTCAGATGTAGAGCTACCAGGGCTCTACTCTGTTGGCCCTTTCTCGTACAGGAATTGCTATGCGCGCGCACACTTTCATGTACTGATTACAGGGAGATCTTAGATAGTCTACTGTTTATTTTTTTCTGCCTCTCGCGAACAGTTCGGCCGACTCTCCTTTCCGTTCAGTGGTCCAGCTGCTCCCTTTAATCGTCGGAGAATAGTACATATCTTAAGTACCGAGGTAAGGGAATTTTTCTGCGAACCACAAGGGGAAATATTTCTTCCTCTCTCTTTTCATTAATATATGAACATTCTCACTAATTCCTTTCAGCAGGAGTAGAAATTTAGTCAAACAGGTACTTGATATTTTCTGCTACTTAGGATCCCTTCCCGTCACGAATTCTTACACTCTTTAGTTGCATCAACTTCAATAATTCCTCAAAAGCATACACATTAAAGCTACCCAACTCTCCTTACTACATTCAACAATAAATATAAACCTACAATAATAATGCATCGTCTCCGCAAAGGAAAAAAGAAGGAAGATGAGGAGGGTGCCCCTCCAGCTCCTCAACCAACCCCCACCACAGGTCACAATCTCTTCAAGTGGGGAAGGACCCCCGAGCCTCCACCAAAGCCCGAGCTTGACCTTGAACATGCGCTGCCCGCTTCCGATGACTTTCGAACTTCTCTATTGATGCCGAACCTAGCACAGCGTTTTAGCATTTTGCAACAGGAAATGGCGGCGGCGGCGGCGGCAGCGGCGGCGGCAGCTGCGGCTAATGGAGGAGTGAAACCCATGCCCATTGTGCCAATTGAGACCGCAACCGATGGGATGGACGGATTTGTCTTTACAAATCCACCGCAATTCACACCCATGGGGGAAATTACCGAAGCATCATCCATCTCTGAGGGAACATCATCTCAGCAGAACCGATTGACTACAAAGTCTGAGGAGTCTGTGGGTTCGGAAGAGGGTGGGATTATGAACCGTTCCAGGGGCGGAGAGGGAAATGTTCTTTTCGGAGGTAGGCAGAAGGTTTACCGAGTACCAAATGCCTATACTGGTGGGAAAGACTCTATGGATGATTCGAATCCGGGGTCCTCTATGGGCGGAAGATCTGTTGGAAGCCATGACGTCCCGGATGGGTTTGGAATGCATAAGCATAGGAGAGACCAGCATGAACCAGAGGAAGCCAATGGGGTTGATGATTATAACAAGAACAGAAACACAAGCTCCTCTACAGGCTCTACCCCCACCACTATTACTCGTTCTTCGACTGCCGCGACATCTGTGGCATCGAATAGGAGTCCCTCGGGCACAATGTCGGCCTCCCCCCCTCCCGTAGCCCCCGTTGCAACAAAGCCCCGTAAAGCATTGTATGAACAAGCCTTAGACCAACAGTTGCAAGACCAACAAACAACAGCGGTTGGAAGGTTGGAGAGGCTAGCATCCCTGAGAAAGGCAGCTGTTAGTCCGCCTCCGGCGAACAGCTACCAAGGGAGCTTTAGTCCTCCAGCGCTCTTTCAACAGTCGAATACTTCACCATCATCACCAGTGTCTCCGAAGCAGACTCCCCAATGGTCTATCAATGTTAAGAAGAGCCCCGACTCCCCGATGTCTACGCCAGAAGAGGATGAGGATAACGATGAGTCCGTAAAACAGACGCAGAAACTGGGGCAATCGTTGTCACCTCACATGGCGCAGTTTAATTTTGGGTTGGAGCCCAGGTCACAATCACCGATCAGTCCCCCAGTGTCTGCTAGTGCTATTCAATTCCCTACCCAAGGACCCTTCAGCCCTGGAATCCTCTCAAGGGACCAACCGCAAAGAAATCCAAGCTCTGATAAGTTGAACATACAAACTAGGACACAATCACCGTTGAATGATAAAAAAACATATCTGTCTATGCGGAGCCCGGCCAGTGATTCGAGTTACGAAGACCAAGAGGAAGGTGATAAAATGGATGGCGGGACTAGTCCTATTTCTCGGAACTCTTTAGACAACATTGCGCCTTTACATCCGCGTAAGAACTTTGGAGTACATCCAACAGATTCCGGACATGTAGAAGTAGAGCCGCCATCTCCAGTATCTCCAGTATCTCCAGTATCTCCAATATCGCCGATTTTTAGCACCAGAGTTTCAGATGACTTCATGCGTCCCAATCAACCGCTCAGGAATCCTGCAATATCGCCCACTTCGCCCAAATTTTCGGCTGATGTGCACCCATCATCTGATGACGACTCCCCTACTCTTCCACCAGGCCAGGGTCTTAGTATGCTTGTTCGTCAGCATCTTCGCACTGATTCTGGTCATTCTTCAGTATATGCAGGGTCTACATACACACGGATGTCACACGTCTCAAACTACGGTCCATCAACGGCGACAACCAAAAACTCAAAAGAGTCCGATGCACCAAGGCCTAGCGCTACCTCAGGAAGCAGCGGCGGCAATCTTTGGGAGTTTGATGACTGGGATGGTGATTACTTTGGAGAAGATCACTCGCGCATGGGGTCAAGCCCATCAACCATCAGCAACAATCCACCCACGCCCGCAGTCCCCCAAAAAGACCCGCGTAGGACAAGCTCCGAAGAAAGGAGAGATGACGAAGATATGGTCAGAGAAAGGGAAAGATCTAGAGGGAGGGCAGATAGTAGGATGAGTGAGAGGGATAGGGCTATGAGCAGAGCAAGCGAACGGGATGGGGGTAGTCCTACAGGAGATGATGACACCGATAAGGATTGGGAGCAACAATTGGCTTTTAGACGCCAAATAATCCAACAAAATCTTAGGAACCACGAAAAGGTTAATAGCCAGCATGAACTGGACTTTTCACCTGACATGAAGGGCCAACAAGGGAAAAACGGTGGATCTAGTGGTGGATTTGGTGTCCTTAGATCGAAGGGGTCTAACGGGGTCATGTCTAAGAACGACCCTTCAAGAAGTGGTCGTGATTCACCCGGCCCTGGGGTGCGGAAGGAAGGGAGCAGGAGCAGGATGAATAGCAGCGAGGCCGAGAGGAGAACTGAAGAGGAAAGAAGGCTCAGAGAGACAGTCAGGGGCCCAAAGAACATTCCTCCCGGTGGTTATCCGACACAGCAACACCCTCCGCATTCTCACCATCATATTCCCCCTCCCAACCCTGCACGTTTGAACACCAACCTAAATGACAATCGTTCCAAGACAAGGTCACCTGTGGGTCTTCCACATCCCCTCCATTCGCCGATAATTACTCCAAGACCCAGGCAAAGGCCGGCCCGTGATCAAAGGAATGATGGACGCAACAACGGTGAGCATAACACCCAGAGAGGACAGCCGATGGGGTGGAGAGACGACGGAGATGGTTACATTCAACCAAGATCAGCTCCTGGCACCCAGCCTGGCAGCCCAGTATCGCAAAGGGACGGCCACCATGGCATACGTAAACAGCCAAGTATGCCACGAATGGGCGGTCCAGATATGCATAGGTTAGGTGAAGAGCAAAACAGAAACCAGGAACCAGGGCGCAGTGGAGGCCCATCGTCTGCAATGAACTATGGCCACATGAATCATGGGCCAATGGGTAACGGTCTAAACAATAAGCAGTCTTTCGACAGGGACGGGCAGCCGCATGGATCTGAGTTCAGACGTCCCAGAGGAAACAGCAACACTTCATCTGGACCGACAATGAGACAAAGGAGAGGAACTTTCGATAATTCACCTCTACCGCCGTTAAATACATCTGCACTTTCACCCCCTAGTCAGCATCTCCAAGCGTCATCTACACCAAACTCTGCGATTACTATGGAACATTCACCAGCATTCTCCCAGACAACACAAACTCCCACAAGTGGTATCACCACTCCAGGGTCTGCCATCTCAGCAAAATCTCCTCCGGCCGCTTTAATTCAAACTATTGCAAACTCCAATGCTGGGTTTGCTCCGGCGAAGAAGCGGATTGTGGATAAGAGTAAGATTGGTGATCCCAAACTCATCTCTTCCACATCCAATATCCCTACTGTTGATCTCCCGGTCCAGCCTACCCCTTCTCCTGGTATTGGAAAGGAAAAGGACGGCCGTAAGCGGCGCATGACCGAAACCAGAAGCATATTCTCAGGCTTTGGCAGAAATAAATCCTCCGAGGAGGTTCCAGCACTACCAACTGGGAGTCCCATGATGCAGCGTCACCACACCGATGATGAGGTTGAGCGTTCATCCTTCACCGATGACCCACCACCAAAGGCAAAAAAGACTGGGGCCAAGCTCCGGAAGTCTACCAGTGATGGTGGGGCGCTTAGTGCCCGCGCTAGGAAGGAAGCTATGGCGAGAAGTCCAACCGTCCCTAAACTTCCCAAAGGAATGGAGGCATCTGGCGGTGCACCAGCAGGCATGATTTAGGTAGTTCCTCTTCTAAATCTTCTGAGGAGGTTTCTTCATGAGTTGATGCTGGTTTGGTGAATATTGATAATGGGCTTTTTCAAAGTTGCATATGACCGTTATGTTAAAATTCTTCAAGTTCTTTCCCCCTTCTATTCCAATTCCGAACTTTTAAACAATACTCACATACCTTCTTCCTTCTTTTTTCATTCTTTTTTCATTTTTTTTTTCAGCTGTAATATTTAAAACCAAGTTATACAGTGAAATATCCTTGTGGTACTTTCGAGATTACAGTCGTCGTCCGGCTTTTCTTTTGTATTTTTTTCTCTTCTACTTTTCTTTACTTGCTCTTTTTTTCTTTTTTTCTGGGGAGTCGATTTACTCGTCTGATATGGTGGATTTTGAAACGGGACCCAAGATTCCAGTGGCAGTATCGCAGCATTTTCTGTTTTACTCATTCACTTTATCGTTTGGTTTTGTGGATTTGATGTTAGTGGTTAAATTCTAAACTTAAGTAGCGATCTTCTCTTTCTTCTTTTTTCTTTTACCTTCTTCGCTATTTTTAAATACCCTATGGCCTACTTAGTACTCCGATTTAAATACCCAGAATACAACTAAATGGTGTATTCTATCCCCCTAGATCTAGTATGTATGGTTGCTATATATATGCAAGTGTGTTTACTATTAGTGGAGTCTCGATAATAACAAATTCTCGGGAGCGTGCATCACACAGTTATACTTGCACTTACACTTCTGATTTCCCTATGTTGATTCATGTGCGCATGCTGCGAGTGCACGAGAGACCAACCTAAGCTATGTATTGTTTCATCTTGACATACAGCAGCCTTAAAGGCCCCATAAATCTGATGTCAAAAGGGCAGTGTCACGTCATAAGCGAAGGGACAATGTGTCTAGATATGCGATCCCTTCTCCTTCCTCATTACATGATCATCGTTGGGTTATTGCAATTTCACCAGCCAACCATCAGCCTTTCATACTCCTTCCAAATTCAGAAAGCTATCCCTTAAACCGTCAGGCCGAATTCAAACATTAGGATCCTAACGCAATGTGGAAATCGTGATATCTGGAACGCCTACAGGGAACGGATTTGGTGCTGTGATGGATTATATATTGCAACAGCACACACACACCCAAATTCTGCGTTCTACACATCACGATTTCCAAATTCCGTTAGGATCCTATTATTTGAATTTTGTCTGACGGTTTAAGGGATAATACTAATACCATCTACTTCTAAATCCTATTTTAGCTTATTTTCGCCGTTTAGCATCACTCGTAAGTCCCAAGTCATTTGGTTGCATGTCCATCACTGGACTTCACGGCACTCAATTCGAGGCTGGTGTCCTGACGGTACAGGTCAAGAGAAATCCTAGTCCATTGAAACGGCTACATAAGAGCTTAGAGAAAAACAGATAGAGTACATACATACACCCAGCATGTCTCTGCAGACAATGGTCTGATACAAACGGGAAACATTATGCGCAAGGGAAAAGGTAAATAGAAAGAAAAAGGTCAACAGCTACATTCCACTACCAAGCCAGTTTAAATAAACTCAAAATAGGAAGGGGGGGGGGGGCGAGAGAAAATGCTAATCAGTCTGTGATGCGACACAGTTCCTCCATGGCCTTGGTTAGCATCTCGCTCCGCTGTAGTAATATACTCCTCTCTTTCTCCTTCTCCGGGTCTTCCACCAGGAGCGCCGCACATACTTGGCTTGCTACACATTGTTAGTCAGAAACATCACATACAAACAACGAAAGCACAGGGCATGGATTTTCGTACAATCAGGCCTGTGCAGGCCCAAATCCTTATCGAGGACCTTCTGTACTGTCTTCAGAAAGACCGTCGCAATCTCAAACCTCACCGTCATATATATATTATCAATGAACCTCTTCTGTGCGACCTCCGAGTAGGCCCTAACCTCGGCCAGAACGTCAATCTCCTTACTATAGGGATCATCCAGCGGATTCTCCGGGTCTATCCCCCCCATTTGTGGCCCTCCTCCGCCAAGCTTTCGCTTTCGGGGTGTGGAGTCGCCCATCTGCTGATCGCGGGCCTCAGTCTGATCCATAAGGTTACGCTTCCGCCGCTCTTTGAGGATGCGACTATGGTTTGCAATATGCTTCTTGTAGTCTTCCTCGTTGAGGGTGCATATCTGGTTGACCTCGAGGTTCCAAAGACGGGAGCCTGCCTCTTTGAGACGCTCGTAGGATTCCTTGAGTTGGCTTAGCAGGATGTTAAAGACTTCGTCAAAGATCGGGCTCTTCTTATAGGAAATGAAGCTCTCGACGAAGCAGCTATGGACACGCTTGTTTAGGAGGTCAGAGGAGTCAAAGATAAACTTGTCAAGGATTGGGCGCCACAGATAGATGGTTTCCTTGATCAGGTTTTCGATCGCTTTGGGGTCGACCTGGCCAGGTATTTGGGCGGTGGCGGTGGAGTCAATAATGTGGCGGATCTGGGGGAGGTTGTATTTGTGCTCTATATATGGCCAAAGTCTCAGTAAGTCACTCTCTCCTTTGTGGGCTTGAGGGGGGGGGTTGTCAACTTACGTTCATCAACCCGCTTGAGCTTCTTTGGAGTCACCGGGGCCGTCGCCTCGTTATTGACCTTTCTCTTCTTGACATGACTAACCGTCCCCTCATCGCCACTCGAGAGGGTATGCACCTCTGGACTCTGTTGGGTTTTCTTAGTCTTTCTTAAAGAGGGCGATGCCTCGCGTTCTCGCTGCTGCTGAAGGTTGTTCCGCTCCTTACCCTTTCGGGGGGTCTCGAGTTGGCGCACAAAGTCACTCTCCTCCTTGAAGGTCTCAAAAACCTTTAGTGTGGGGCGCACGCTGCATAGCGCCTTAATGAATTGGTCCGTGCACTGACGGAGAGCGTGCGGGAACTCATTGTTATCCTTATCACCGAGAAGGTGCTTGTTAAGGGCATTGTTGAACCCATGAATCAGATTATAAACAACGAACAGTTGGTTACCGGTAGGTGGCGCCGGGAGGTTCACCAGCTTCTCCTTAACTTCTAAGTGCTGTTCTCTTATTTTAGTTATAACATTAGGAAGCCTGTATGCGGTTAGTTCAAGCCAGTCAGCCAATAGACAACAGTATGTGGGAGGTGGAGGACTAGTGCTCTGGGCGAGGCTGCTGGGCGTACCTTTTCTTGATTAGCTCTCCGAGTTCCTTTGCAAGATAACTCTGTAGCGCCTGTGTACCGAAGCGGTGCTGAAGGTCCTTCAAATCTGTTGCCCAGGGCTCAGTCTTTGTAAAGAATTCGGCCTCCTGTGCACGGGCTTGGGCGTGGTCGATGTTCTGGTTGAGCTGTTCCTGGTTGGGCTGCTTGGTGACAAAGTAGCCGTGCTTCAGGCGGTGAGAATTCCCACGGAGGATGTTAATCCACTGGTCATACTCTCCAGGGCCAACTGTATCTGGTTTGGTCAAGGCGCCTGTAGTGAATATGGGATATGTTTGTTAGGAATATATTATCCAAGATCAATTGACTAAGGGAATATCTGGTTTGGTGTATATAGGAGACCCACCTATTGTTCTCTCCTCGCCGAATTCGTGGGCGATGCGGGCTGCAGACTGGTTTACTGCGTCGTCTGCAGTGCGGCGGATCAGTTAGTTACTAACGCTGAGCTGACTACATATATGCGAGTGATAAGTTATGAAACAGTGCCCAAACCTTTCATGGTCAATGCTAATAGAATGAGGCAATCGGGCTGGTCAATGTAGTCCTTTGCCAAGCCGGTTACCAAATCAATCAAGTAGTTTTCACTTTCCTGCAAAAACGATCATTACCCATCAGTACCTGACTAACTAAAATAGTACAAAATAGTACGAAAGGGACCAATAAATTAAATCAACCCTACCGATTCGGTGGTTTGGATAAGACCTGGCAAATCAATAAAAGCCAGATTTGGTAATTCGGGCGCCGTGATCTTTCCACAACCACCATCAAATAGATTAGCATACACTACTCCAGAGAATAATCAGGAGGGGGTGAGGATTAGTATTTACATCCATACAAACCACATTCGGGCTAAATTTAACCTCGAATGCATCCTCGCTATCCTTAACCCCCCTCCCCATCCCCCGCCTTCCCCTCCCTCCACCTACCCTCCCTTTCGCCCCCACCGCCGCAACGGGCACTGTCTCACGTGCGTATTCGCGCCAGTTCCTACTCGGATTGAGAACGGCCTGCTGCGCAGCGACAAGCGCACGCTCTACTTCGTTCTTGTCGACAATGTCAAGAAAAGCCACCTGCTCGGCCTTTTGATCGACCCAAGGCGAGGACCTGCGTCCTGTCGAGGCGTTCTTAGACGCGGCGTCAGGATCATAGCGCTTCTTGAAGCGGAGCGAAACGCTGCAACGCCAGGGTTCTTCTGACTTTGAGAGGTTGATTTCCAGGGGGCACTAAAATACATGGAGAAAGAGTTAGCTTTGCCATGGCATGGGTCCTGGCTAGTATGCCGATATGGTAATATGGTACAAACAGTGCCAAAACCACAATCATAAAACCCGGCCATCAGATATGGGGGGAGAATCGATACACACCCTAGTACAGGTCCCAGTATATCTCGGCACCTTGATCTACAAATCTCCGCCGCCTATATTAGCTCCCATCTCCGCAAACAAGCATAGGAAAGGAGGGGGAAGGGGCGGGCTCACCCCGCTGATGGCCTCAATGAGACTACTCTTCCCAGCACTTTGGTTACCCACGACCGCGATGCGTGGCAGCGGCAGCCCAAGGTCCTCTATACCTGAGGCCCGCAGCCTATTGACAAGATCAACCATGCCACGCATACCGCCGCCGAGAGTGGCAAGCCCGCTCCCACTGCTACTGGGGAGCGGAGCTGGAGGGGGCGGCTCGCGGTTGGTTACGGGGGCGTCGGTGGTGGTAGTAGTAGTAGTAGTAGTGGTCATAGGGGCTTCAGCGTCGAAATCGGGGCAATAGACTTCTAGAGCGGGAAAAGGAGAGTTAGCACATATAATATATGCTACAGGCAAACACTACTACTAGCTAAGCTACAACTTGTGCCAACCGCACCTTAAAACCCAACAGAGTGGAGAGAAAGCCAACAAACCTCTTACAGGAATGACATCAGGAGTACTAGCAGGTGGGGGGGCAGAATACAGATCCTCATCCCCAGTCCCTACATCCATGCCCACACCACCGCCGCCGCCGGCGTGCTGTAATCCCACGGATACTTCCCTTACGCCCACGCCCATGCTCACACCATCATCTCTCCTCTTCATCACCGTCGCCGAGTGCTCGCGGCCCTCCATGTCGGTAAGAGTGCTGTTGCTGCTGCTGCTGCTGTTGTTGTTGTTGGCGGCGGCGGCCGCGGAGCTGTTCTGGGGGGCAGTCATGCTTCGGAATATGGGCAGCGGAACGGTGGGGGCGGAGGGAGGGGAGGGGCTAGGCTCCTTCTTGAGGGAGGGGCGTTGGGGATTGTGTGCGGTGAACATTATGTATGAGAGGTTGGGAGCTCAATGAGGGTCAATGATCGATTGCGGTTTGTGCTGCGTTTGTCCGCTTGACTCACTGCTGCTGGCTGGCGGTGACGGAAGCAGGCGGTCTACGAACAACTAGAATTAAAGAAGCAAGAGAATCTAGAAGCCAGAAGATAATAAGATGGAGAATCTATCTATCTCTATGGGACGAAGCACACCCACTATTTAACTTTCTCCACCATCACCACACATCACCCACCCCTCTCCCACCGCCAACAACCCGTAAACTCATGGCCACGGTCGCTCCACTCACACCCCGCACCCCCCAACCCGGAGCGGCAAGGGCGAGGGCTTTATAGTTGTGCCTGCGCGCCCCGCAAAGCTTGAATGCTGCGCCCGCGGGTTCCTGGGGAGCGCTGGGATGCGGTCGAGGGGTGTGCACGCGGGGTGTGCGCGGGGTGGTTGTTGGGCCCGTTGTTGGTGGGGAGGGTCTGTGCGGGTGCAGGTTGGTGACTCGGCGGAAGGGGAATGGGGATGTGTGACTGGGCGGGAGTGCGCTTTGAGAGGGGGCATCGATCGGGGGGATATATGTGTATCTTGCTATGTAGGTACATGTGATTCTACCAGTACGGAGGGCATGGCAGCAAGAGACCTTGACAGCCCTGCATTGTACACGCCGCCCCCATTGGCTCCTGGGAGCAAACTGCACTGAGGATCCTCGCCTCCCTGCTGTAGAAGACAATACTGAAGCGGCGCTTACAACAACGTCGCCCATACTATGGGAGCCAGAGTAACATGACCCGTGGAAACGACCCCGAGTGACACTCCATGACGCATCTCTCTCTCTCTCTAGGGAGAGTACAATGTATCAGTCAACAAAACACACAGACGTGGCCAAACACGCTTTGCTTTTTGGGCCCGCAGGTGTGTGAGTTGTGATATCAGAATGTGGGCAGGTACATACATGTGTGTATTGAGCAAACATTGATGGAATGGGACTGAGCGCTTGGTGGGAGATCGTACTGCGTAGGTACTACATCGGTAGACACTACTCTACTCTACTCTGCTCTAGGCTGTGGGTGCGAACTAGAGTAAAGCGCGTGGCTACTAATCAAGCGGCCCAATCAGAGCGGTTTACAAGATAGGCTGCATATGTACCTACATTTGGGTACCTCTGAGCCAGAGTACTCTACCTAGTCTACTCATGTAGTTAGTTACATGGTATTTTGAACTGGGCCACGCACGTCTCCGTAGTCTCTGGACTGTGTCGGGGTAGGTACCGTACAAGGTATTCCCGTCAATAGTGACCTCACCCTGTTTTTCATGATCATACTGCACGTATCAAGCGGGGATAAAAGCTGGAAGGGTGGGTACATAGAGCAGAGCAGAGAAGGTAAAAGAAGGAGCTATTCGATGCATCATGTATAACCATAACCATAGCTACTTAACATACATGTACCCCCAGAAAGAGATCCACCTGTATAATCAAAAAGCAAACAGCATTCAAAAAAATTGAAAAATCCACATTACCAAACGCACACACAAAAAAAGAACGCCTGCTAAAAAAAATAAACATGTAAAAAAAGGCTTAAGTTAAGACCTCCCCTCGAAGAAGCCTCCCAGGAGCTTCTTCTTGGGCGACTTTGCCTTCCCTTTCTCTTCAGCTATACTCAGTCCCGTGGGCGACCGCTTCGATAATCCGGGCCTCACGGAATCCGTCTGTGGCGCTGATGACGCTGGCAGCGCTGGTGCCGTCGCGCGCCGGATCAGCGAGAACTTTGATGGTGCTGGCGGCGGCGGTGGTGGTAGTGCTGACGCGGGGAGTGGTGGGAGCTCCTTCTCCTTCTTTTTCCTGTCGCTTCGTTCGTGTCTGTCGCTCCTCTCGCCCCTCTCACTCCTCTCGTGCCTTTCGCTCCTTTCTCCCCTCTCGCTCCTCTCGTGCCTTCCGCTCCTTTCGCCCCTCTCGCTCCTCTCGTGCCTTTCACCCCTCTCGCTCCTCTCGTGCCTTTCACCCCTCTCGCTCCTCTCGTGCCTTTCGCCCCTTTCGCTTCTCTCGCTCCTCTCGTGCCTCTCGTGCCTCTCGCTCTTATCCCGCTTCTCGCGGCGCTCACTCTTCTCGCCCCTCTCGTGGCGGCGACTACTCTCTCCGCGCTCCATCTTTGGCCGCTCCTTATGTGAACGCTCACGCTCACGTCCGCCCTCGGACCTGGGATCTGAGCGTGCCGACTTCACGGGGGCGCTCTCGCTCTCGCGGCGCTTCATCCGTCTGCGCAGCTCCTTGTCATCTATCGGGGTGTTGAGCGAGCTCTCGAGCTGTGTCGGCGCCGGCATGATGGATCTGATGGGGGCGGGCTCGGTCATGGTGCGGCGGACCTGCGGCGGAGGCGCGGGTACCACAGGCTCCTCGATATCGTCCGGCAACTGCGTGACGCCAAACTCCAAGTCCAGATCGCGCTCCTCCTCCTCCTCGTCATCAGCCCCACCTCCCCCAGCGCCCGCCATATTCGCTACGATCCTCAGTCCGCCCAGGACCACGACCGTGGCCGCCATGCCCACCCCGGCCACGACCGCAAACTGCGGCGAGCTCAGCAGCCCAAAGATGATGGGGAACGCGCTCTTCATGCCCATGATTGCCGCGGGCGAGATCTTTGCCACGAGCGCCGAGATCTCGGCGAGCGTGAGCCCGACAACGGCTAGCGTGTCGGGAACCTTTTGTAGCTCCGTGATGAGCGCGCCGATGCCGGCCGTGATGCACGACATCTCGTCGATTGTGTTTTGTAGCGTCATTAGCAGGCCCTGTAGCGTCTCGGCGAGCGGGTCGTCGCCTAGAAACATGGCCGCGGGGGCCAGGGTTAGTAGCGAGGCGTTATGGTGCAGCATCGCTAGCTGCGCGGGCTGGGCCTGTGCTGCCTGTGCAGCTCCGGGTGTGATGAGCGTGGTCTCTGTCTGCATTGTGTCTGCGGAGCCCCGGCGGCCCCCGCTGCGCGAGGAGCCCTCGGGGTCATCGCGGTGCTTGCGCGACTTTGAGCGCTTCTTGTCCTTCTTACGCTGGGATTCGTCGGCGGTGCCATCTTCTGCTGCGGTGATGAGCTTGTGGGAGCGGTGTTCGCGGCGCGAGGAGGTGGAGGAGGTGGAGGAGGGGGCGGTAGCAGCAGCAGCAGCGATAGCAGCACGAGCTTCGAGGCGGCGCTGGGTGGCTTCGCCGTTACGCTCAGAGGCGATCTCGGCTTTGCGGGCCCTGTAGGCTTCGCGGGCGGATTTGATAGCTGAGAAGATGTTTTTGGACTTGGATTTTTTTTTGTTAGTTTTAATTGATTTTTGAGTGTGGGTGTATAGGGGAGTCGAGGGTTATGAGAAATGAGGAGAAGATCGGACGAATGTCAACAACGGTGATGGTGATGATTGTAAAAAAAACATAAACATACCGTGGTAACGACCTTTCCAGCGTCGTCGACAACCGTGACGGACCCGGAGAGGGCGGGGATGGTTCGCGCAACGTTGAGGGCGTTCTGGAGGTTCAATGCGTCGGCCATTTTTTTATTTTTTTTATTTTATTTTATATTCGAAAAAGTAAAATAAATATAAAATAAATATAGGTTGCTGTTTCTGTTTATATATATATATATATTTATTATATTATTATTGTGGTTGCTGCTCTCTGGTGGTGGTGGGTCGATGTCTCCTTCTTCTTCTTATGCAAGCAGACCCAGGAACCAGGAAAGAGGAGTGAGTGAGGGAGGGGTGGTGGCGGAAGAGGGAGATTTGAGCCTTGTATGTAGCCTGGCAGTCGTGTGTTGTACTCGTGGGTAGGCAACAGCAGCAGAAGATGTCTGTATGTAGATGTTGGTAGGCAGCTAGCAGAAAGCGATGTGATTGGTCGATCGATTAGTTGGAGGTGGATGGTGGTGGTGGTGGTGGAGGTGGATGGTGGTGTATATATATATTCTATCTTCTCTCTTTCTCTCTCTCTCTGGTCAACAGAG
This sequence comes from Morchella sp. 2018-W26, assembly GCA_024713715.1. Lineage (NCBI taxonomy): Eukaryota > Fungi > Ascomycota > Pezizomycetes > Pezizales > Morchellaceae > Morchella > Morchella sp. 2018-W26. The sequence goes on from JAMGYX010000002.1 coordinate 3,318,561, forward strand.
CGAATAGGAAGAAGCTGCAATGATAGGTAATAAGTGATGAATGATGAGACCGAATTCCCAGAGTGATGATGGCAGGCCAGGAAGAGAAGAGAAGTAGAAGAGAAGGAGAAGAAGGAGAAGGAAGAGCGAGAGGGGCGGGAATTAAACCCCCCAGCTAGCTAGACACGCTGTCAGTCCTTCTCCTCCTCCTTCTCCTCCTCCTTCTCGTTTATTCATGCAGGCAGCTAACTAGCGAGCCGAGTTGAGTCGTCGAGCGTCCCTGATGGACAAAGCTACGTCTTGTCAGTTCTGCATACACATGTAGGCACAACACTATCCTATCCTATCCTGCCTATCCTGTCCTATCCTGTCCTATCCTGTCCTGTCCTGTCCTGTCATCCTATCCTGTCCTGTCCTACTTAGGTGGGAAGAGAATGCTGGCGAGCGCCCATTGGATCTAGGCGCCTTTTTGGGAGGGGAAGCTTGACGCGCTGTGGCTGTGGAGGCGATGAATCAGGGGGTCTGGCCAATGATTTACATGGCCGAGTGCGACGTCATGAGGGGGCCAGTCAGATATGCACGTCGAATTAATGGAGGTGTAGAAGTCGCCTACTCTTCTCTACACGACTGATGAGCCGCGTGTTTCCAATTCGCCCTTGCGTGGGTAAAACATGTGATACGTATCAAACACTCACGATTCGCACAGGACCCGAGCGTGTGGGGAGAGTCTGGAGATGAACTGTCAGTGGGCGAGGGTCATGACTTTGGGTTTGATGTAGGTACATACATACCGTTATTTCTCGAGTAATCCGCTATCTCCATGAATGCAAGGAGTATGTCCGGACCAAGGAGCAGAAGGCTCGGCGCATATGCGGACAGGCAGGTGAGACATTGGCCTTAGTACCCCGTTCAATCATCATGAGGCTGAGGTTACAAACGTTCAAAGCATCAATGTCGAGACTAATTCATCATTCAACGAGTCAAGAAAATACTGCAAAGCCTCGCATACGTCCAGGACCTAAACCCAAGTTAATCAAAGACCGTATTTTCAAGCCTAATGAAATTAAACCTATTCGCTTCCAGCGACGCTCCTGGAGCCAACAGCAAAAGTTGCGAGCTTTGGTATTCCTCTATCATCACCGGATTCCTATGGAAATCATGGTTGGAGGAGTAAAGATTGCTAGTGGAAATTTCCGGACTCCTACACAAATGGAAGCATCAGATTTATTTGGTATTCCACAACGCATTCTCAGCTGACAGTCCGAAACAACAACAACAGAAATTTTATTATAAATCAAGTTCTATCCGTTCTCAACATACCTTTACCTCCTGTAAATGGCCGGAACTAGAGAGTCGACTCTATGGACTTTTTTTAGATGTGAGAGAAAAGTTTGTTCAGAGAGTATGAGACACTCAAGAGATATTCAGAGAAATTGTTTCTCGGCGTAGAAGCATCCATCTTTCGCTTCTCCAATGGTTGGTTTGCCGGGTTCCTAGGTCGGTTCAGAATTAGTCTTCGGTGTATAACCAAGACTGCTCAAAAGGTCCCAGAAGATTATCGGAATCTAGTAATCAGCTGGCTTCAGTTCAACCGTCGAAACTCACAGTTCAATCCATATTTATTCTATTCACAACGGATTTTGGTTGGCGAAGGCTTTAATATCAACAGACGTCAAAACCGTTACGATCTATCCAACATATGTAATCTTGATGAAACACCTATTCCATTTGAATATCTTACTGGACGGACCTATAATACAATAGGAGAGAAAACAATATGGGTAAAGGAGTCCAGAAGCGGTTGGGATAAACGTCAAGCCAGTTTGGTGCTGTGTATTTTTGCAGATGGATTTAATAGTGTTATGGATCCAATCGGACCTGACAGATCACGGGTCTCCCGACATACGAAGGATACATGGTTTCATGGATACAATGGACTGTTCGGGCTGGAAAGATTGGGACTGGACGGATTGGGATTATTGTGCGTTCGGAAGGAAGGATTTGTCAGAAGAGATTCTATGAGGTTCTGTTACACGGGGGAATGAGTCATAGCGGGGTTACGCGGAAGTATGAGTCATGTTTAGTGAGGGGTTGTCGGGTATATAAGGGAGGCAACGGGGTCTACTTGTGTCGTTCTTTTCCTTTCTTTCTTCTCTACGCAACGTCTTCTGTATTTATCAATCTATTATAGTTTTCTCTTCAGAAACTATCGCTGTCTCCACGATATAATTCATAACTTCTTGATATTATTGAAGTTATCGCTGCTACCCACTCTGCGCCTTGCGGAACGAAGTCTACACCATACACCCTCCACGAGATTACGTTGCGTCGTCATCCGCACCGTGCACCACCATAATGGCAACACCACAACCACCACCCCCACCCATTCTTAAGTCGTTGATGGGGTCGCGAGGATTATCAGATTCTAAACCTTGTAGAGTTGTTGAGGATCTACACTATCACTATATTCATTTACTTACACTTGTTCGGGAAGGGGACCGTTGGAAGACTGAGCGAGATGCTAGCCGAACACTACATGCTACAACCAGGAATGAACTTGCTGCAGCAAGGGAACAGTTGGAAGCAAGTAATACCCACACCGATACCTTGGAAGCACAGGTTCGCACCCTGGAGTTCCAACTCACCGCTGCGCAAAGTAATCCATCACCACCACCACCACCACCACCACCGCCACCACCACCAGCAGGCAATAACCCTCCCGCATTCCGCTCCGAAAAGTTTCCAGACCCCCCCAAGTTTAACGGAACCAGGAAAGAAATTTCTTTCAACCTCCTTCGCACCAAACTCAGGGTTAACCATGACAGGTTCCTGAACGAGGAAGCCAAGGTTTTTTATGCAGTCAGTCGGTTGGAAGGGAAGGCACTGGACCAGGTTATCCCTATGGCTGCAGGCGACGCCCCACCTTTCGCTTCAGTTACTACCTTTGTTGAATTTTTGGAAGCCAGACCCGAGGCGAAGAAGGAGCTCCAGAGCCTTCGACAGAGAAAGGAGACTTGCGAACATACCTAACGCAGTTTCTACGGGTGATGGGACGCCTGGACTACAACGAGGAAGCCAAAAGACGCAGGAGACAGGGTTGTCTGACGATCTTAGGACGCTGATATCTGGGGACACCGCAACAGAAGGATTCGATCTTTTATGTAAGAAGGTTGATGACCGTGGACAACAGGATCGAGACCAACAGAAACCCCATGGGACAATTCAACCAACCCGCATGATTCTATACTCGAGCCAGACCCACGCGTCCTTTCCGCCGTGCCGCCGCCCCACGCCCACCAAGGGCGAAGATATACTTTTACCAATGGCGCCAGACTTCACAAAAAAGAATGGAGAATGAAGAATGGCCATTTGTCCTATTCTTATCGACCATGTTTTGCTCAATGCCTCGCGAATCGCTCAAGTCCTCCTCCTATGAGAGGCGCTGCTTTGATCGCCCCCCCCGCTGCCTCTGCACCTCTTGTTTCTTCTTCTTCTTCTGCTTTAAATACCTCTACGGATGTGGTTTTGTCTTCTGCTTTAAATGAGTCGGGTTTTCACTAGTCCCTGGTCAGTATTATGGCCCTCGCCAGGGACCCTCAAAGGAATTTTCTTTATCTGCATTTTCTATTTCAGGTTTTTCAGTTTCAGTTGTAGCAGAGGAGGAGTTGAATGGAGATCATTTAGTTGTTGCTTGTAATATTGTAAACAATAAAGACTCCATTCCTACTCATGATCGATGGCGCTCGGATTTCGTTTATTGACGAAACCTCATACCATCATCAACTTCCTAGTTCTTTACTTAAAACACCTAGGGTTCTTGAGGTGAATCGACGGACCTATATCCTCGGACAAATTACTTTATATCGCCAGTGCTTCCAGATCGGATCTCATCGAAGCGTATTCTCTTATACTAAACTCGGACAATATCCTCTGGTCCTCGGTATACCCTGGTTACAACATCATGATGCTACTCTGAAGTTTAAAAACAACACGGTCGCCTTCGAATCGGAATTCTGTAAACAGCACTGCAATATTAAATACGATACCGCCGAAATTCCCGGAGTGAAGCCTCAAGCATACATGATAGGACCAGTACCGTTTAGCCGTCTTGCCAGAAAAAAGGGCCTACAAATTTATAGTGCATCCCTCCGCGATATCGAACAAACTCTTAGCGAAGTCCTGGACGCCGAATGGAAGCACAAAATCCCCAAACAGTATCATCATCGACTGGAAATGTTCGATGAGGCCTTCGCTCAGGACCTTCCTCCTCGACGCCCCTATGATCATAAGATTCCACTAAAAGAAGGGAGGGAACCGCCATTCGGCCCCCTTTACGGAATGTCCAGGGACGAGTTACTTGCGCTACGAGATTATATCCGAGAAAATTTGTCTAAAGGGTTTATCCGCGCCAGCTCCTCTCCAGCTGGAGCCCCCGTCTTATTTGTTAAGAAGGCCGACGGTTCACTACGTCTATGTGTGGATTATCGAGGACTGAATGAACTGACTATAAAAAATCGATACCCTTTACCACTTATTCGGGAAACACTAGATCGCCTATCAAAAGCAAAGTGGTATACCAAGTTGGATCTGCGACAGGGTTATAATCAGATACGGATGGCTGAGGGGGAAGAGTGGAAGACGGCTTTTAGGACGCGTTATGGACACTTCGAATATACAGTTATGCCATTTGGCCTTACCAATGCTCCCGCTACATTCCAACACTTTATCAACGATTGCCTACGAGAACATCTCGATCAATTCTGTACGGCCTATTTAGATGATATTTTGATATACAGCGATACTCTCGAAGAACATGAGGAACATGTGGAAAAAATACTTGGATTATTACAGCAGCACGGGATTCTGTTGAAGCCAGAAAAATGCGAGTTCCATACACAGAGTACGACTTATCTTGGCCTGATAATTGAACCTGAAGGCATCCGGATGGACCCCCATAAGGTCTCCGCGGTGCAAGAATGGACAACGCAAGCAGTTAAGGATATACATTCTTGGCCGCCAACTTTTACAGGCGTTTATTTTTGGGTTTTCAAACTTTACTCCCCTTACAAAACTTACCAAAAAGGGAATACCCTTCGAATGGTCGCCAGAGGCTGAAGCCGCTTTTCAGTCGTTAAAGGAAGCCTTTACTACCGCCCCCGTTCTAATTCACTTCGATCCTGAGAAACCAATTATAGTTGAAACGGATGCTTCGGACTACGTTGCCGCTGGGGTACTCTCGCAATATGACGGACAAGGAAAACTTCACAAGATTCTTCTCTAAGAAACACACACCTGCGGAGTGCAACTACGAGATATATGATAAGGAGTTATTGGCAATTATTCGATGCTTCGAAGAATGGCGGCCTGAACTGGAAGGGGCGAAACATCCTATCGAGGTTATATCGGATCACAAAAACCTCGAGTATTTTATGTCCACAAAACAACTCAACAGGAGGCAGGTCGAGATCTCTCCGTTTAATTTTATTATCAAATACTGGTAGAAAACAAAGCGGTAAACCGGATCGTTGACTAGGAGATCGGAGATCTCCCGAGGAAGGAGATGAAAGACCGGTGTTGAAAAAGGAAATCCAATCCAAAGTTTTTGTTGGGCGGTTTTTAAGAAACGAATACGAAAACGTCCCTCTACAAAAACTATTCGATGAAGGATACCTGGCTGACCCATTCCCACAAAAAATATTGAACCTACGACAAACAGATACGAAACAATGCAAGGAAATTTCCCTGGCAGAATGCACCGAAGTCGACGGACGCTTACGGTATCGAGAATGTCTTTACGTTCCAGAATATGCTCCCCTACGATTAGAGATTCTCAAACTATATCACGATGCCCCTTCAGCAGGTCACCCCGGTAGAGAAAAAACCTTTGAATTAGTCAGCAGGGACTACTACTGGCCAAATATGCGAGAGTATATCGGACAATATATTCGAACTGCCATATCTGTCAACCAAGTACAACAACCCACGGCGTCTAGAATCTGCGAATTACCCATCCCCGAACAACCAATGGAGAGATCTCTATGGACTTTATTCTGGTCTACGGAAGCGAAGGTTATGATGCGTACTTAGTAGTGGTGGATCGACTAACCAAGATCGTCGCCACTACTGTATCGACAGTTAATGCGGAAGACACGGCAAACCTCTACCTGCAACATATTTGGAAACTACATGGTCTGCCAACGCACATTACCTCTGATAGGGGGACCCAATTTACAGCCAAATTCTGGAAATCCCTCTGCAAACAGTTGAAAATTGAAGCACGAATGTCGACTGCATTTCACCCGAACCGATAAAGCGGAAAGACTTAACGCAGTCGTGGAACAATACCTCCGGATATCGTCTCTTATCAACAAGGCGACAAATAAAGTTCCTATGGCGAGTCATGACAAATAACCAGGTTTCTGCCTCTACCAAAGCGACACCTTTCTTTGCAAATTACGGCTATCATCCTCGATTTACAATAGACCTTCAGAAGCCCGAAAAGTCTCCACCTAGTCTCGATGCACACGGATTCGCAGGAAAAATGAAGGAGTTCTGCGATTCTCTGAACTCAACTACGGCCTTTCCGGACCAACAAGAAAGATCGGTAAATGCGTCATTCGCCGAGAAGTCGGAGATATGGTATTCGTGTCGGCAAAGAATATTCGTACTACCCGCAACTCGAGAAAGCTCGACTGGAAAAAATTGGGACCTTTCCCTATCCAGGAAGTGGTTTCTCCCTATGCCTATCGCCTGAACCTCCCCCGCTCGATGAAGATGCATCCTGTCTTCCATGTTTCTACCGATCCGCAGCCTACAGATCTGTACAGGACAAATATTACCGCCCCCACCAGTTATTGTTGAGCAAGAGGAGGAGTATCAGGTCGAAGAAATATTGGATTCCCGATCTCACGGGAAGCGGACTTGATATTATGTTAAGTGAATGGTTATCTTGACCTCTTGAACCCGCCGAAGATATCTTAAGAAACTTCATTTGTTATCTTTCATACACGCTATTCAAAGAAACCCAATGGGAGAGGTTATTCGCAGGATTTCGCGTCTAAAGGCTACTTTCACTGATACAATGGACCGTTAATTTGGAAGGATTGGGACTGGACGGATTAGGATTATTATGCGTTCGGAAGGAAGGATTTGTCAGAAGAGATTCTATGAGGTTACATTACGAATGAGTCATAAGCGGGGTTCTGTGAAGTATGAGTCATGTTTAGTGAGGGTTGTCGGGTATATAAGGAAAGATATATGGGAACTACTTCCGTTCTTTTCCTTTCTTTCTTCTCTACGCAACGTCTTCTGTATTTATCAATCTATTATAGTTTTCTCTTCAGAAACTATCGCTGTCTCCACGATATAATTCATAACTTCTTGATATTATTGAAGTTATCGCTGTTACCTACTCTGCGCCTTGCGGAACGAAGTCTACACCATACACCCTCCACGAGACATGGAGGGTCAGCACGCTGACAGGGACGATGGCAGGCTTGTTAGGCGATCTCGTCAAGAGATCGGGGTTTAGTATGTGAATCGGTGCGGTGGTTTGGTGCGGGGTTTTCCTTTGTCGGAGTTAATGTTTTTCTATTTCCTATCATCATCTTCCTCCGACTGCTTATGGGTTCTGTTAGGAGGATTTTGATGTATGTTCTTTCTTCTCTCCCTTTGGGTTTGAGTGCGTCTAGGCTGGGCAGCTGCACTACCTTCCAGATAGACGTTGCTGATAACTTATTGGGTCTTTGTCTTCGGTGGTTCCGAAGATTCTTGTATAGTTATTTCTTATGTTCTTTCTTTCTTTTCTTTACGATGTAATATCCTCGGGTCGGCCATTAGAGCTTCCGAGGATCGTTGATTATGTAATTTCAGTAGAGAGGACTATAAAGGGCGGACACCTATCTTTGTCTTCGCTTTCCTCTCACGAACGCCTTCTTCTTCTTCTTTATTCTCCTACATATACTTTTAAATATCTCTTTACGAACTAGAGTTCGCCGATAGTTTCGCCTTCCCTCCTGTCTTCGTGGCCATTCATTATGAATCGCCGAATAAAACTATACGCTGTTTCCCCCCTTCTGCCTTCGGGCATAATGCTCCCTCTCCTTCTCCCTCGATCGTGGTCAACTCCCCTACGTCTCATTGTAAGTCCAAACCAAGGCCTAGGGGTCACCCCCTGGGTAACGTGCTAGCTAGCAAGAGGTGATTACACCCAACACATAGGTTGAGCATTCCCTATTGTGTAAACGTAGTTAGTAGCAAGAGATATCAGAGACCGGAGCCCACGATCCTCTTCTACAATTCCTCTCTCCTTTGACATTCGTATTTACGAATCGCCGCCTCCTCGAACCAATTCCTGTGCTCTCTGGAACAATAACATTCGTACGCACAGGGAAGGAGTGATCCTTCCCTCCACACACCTCGCCCCCGTGAGAAATAGGGTACCTCCTATGATTATTTTTCATGGTCAAGGCAAGCGGTTGGGGTCCATCAGCAAACTACTACTTGTGTATGCAGTCTCCCAACAGTCTCCCGGGTCTCCTGAGAATCTCCTGAGGCTCCTGGATATTTTTTGAGTCTCCTGAGGCTCAGGAGATTTCAGGAGACAAATGAAGTCTTGCTGATGTCGGAGTCAGAAAAATATCACTCAGGAGTAATTGTCGAGTTCAACGATACCGCATATATGACAGAACCACTGTTCATCAAATACATTGAAATGTATTTGATTCCTGCACTAAATGGAAAACCTTCGCTATTTGTTATGGACCTTTGCACATCACACAAAACACCTGCAGTTTTGGACCTCCTCCGATCCAATCAAATCACACCAAGTCTCATTCCCGCTGGTTGTACTAGTCTTGTTCAACCATTGGATGTATCGATTAATAAGCCTTTGAAGGAATATATCCGCAGCTTGACAGATGAAGCAATTAGAAAATGTGAAAGTGTGGAGACTTTTGAAAGATGGACTGTTAGTGAAAGGCGGATATTAACTACATGGAGCGTTGGGGATGCTTGGTATTTATTTGCAGTGGAAAAGGACGAATTAATTAGGAGGGTGTTCCGAAAAGTAGGTCTTTCACTGGCCGTTGATGGTAGTGAGGATGATCAGTTAGACATCAAAGGATTCGGAGATTTAGAAGTTGGCAATTGGAGGCTACCCGTGACCTCTACTTCTGATTTTGCAGATGTAAACAGAGAACATGATGAGAACGAATCCATAGAGTTTGTAGCATCTGGAGAATAAATTCCAAACATCGATCTGAAATGTCTCACTTGTATGCACCTGCCTGTCCGCATATGCGCCGAGCCTCCTGCTCTTTGGCCCGGACATACTCTCTACACTCATGGAGATAGTGGATTACTCGAGAAATAACGGTATATATCTAGGGGACAAGAGAATAGCTATTAACTATTGCATGTAGCTGTGACCTCCAACGAGAGATACAACAGTCAATGAACGAGAGTCATGACTTTGGGGTTGTATGTATGTAGGTCAGCTCCATCAAAGCTCGAGTTAGACTAAGTGCTACATCAGCCTTAGTATTATCCCGGATAATTGATGGCTTATGGGTTATGTCCCTCTTACACACATGCCAATCAATCTCTGATCTCGTATGCAGCGCAGTGGATAGGGCTTCCTTTATTGCCAGAGGAGAGCTCACCCATGCATGTACCTATACCAATGCGAGCAGAATACCCCACCTGCATCATTACCGTTGCTGTGGGCGGGGCGTTCCTACATGCTAATCCAGGTCGTTATCCAACGTCCATACATTACATTACAGGCCACCCGTCAACCCGGTGCATGTCGTACTCGGGGGTCTAAAGAACCAGTCAGTAGTGGCATTTTCTCGGGTTCTAGAACTCCATTTGTAGCTGCAGTATGAGAAAGTGGGATGGAATCACTGCGACGAATACCGAGTTAAACCGGAGACTCGTAGTGATCCCACCCCTCTTTTTGGTGCGTAGTCCATACTCCTCAGTAACCCAACACAATGTAGGGCGAACCTACGGCAAATTTGGGAGCTGGGGGGTAGAGGTATGGTGGGAGTTGCATGATATGTTGCTGCCCCTTGTCAAAGGCTGTCCCTTTGAAGGTCGAACCCCCAATTCAATGATCATGCCCTGGGGAAATGCAGACTCTATAGATCCATTCTAGTATCGTGAATATGGCTAAAACATCCATGCTGTCCAAGCATTGTGTTGTGTTGAGAATTGGCTCTGGGCAGGCGTTGTGGGGTGGGAATGATAGGATGTGCATGTTTCTTGTACTCTCGGGGATTTCTTCTACAGTGCGTGTACTTTGTATGATATATTCTCTAGACACTCCCTACTGACTGATGATTATGATGATGATGATGCCCTCTATTCTCTCTCTCTCTCTCTACTCTACTCTACCTACTCTACTCTACTCACGTCTCCTTCTCGTCCCTAAATACTGCTACCCTGGCTCTCCCCTCCTCGTCCACAAACCCTCTAAACATCCCCCCGCAATTCATATCCATGACCACCTTTTTAACTTCATGTTAGCATCCCTCCCTCCAGATATACGTAGAAAAAGGGAACATACCTTCCCCGCCTCATCCACCCCAATGAACCCGCCCTCCCCGTCCCCGCGGCCGGCACCCCACCGCTCCCCCGCCGCCCGCTGCATCTCACCACCCACGCCCACCACATCCGCCACCGCGCCCGCCAGGTCCATCCCCGCAAACCTGCACCGCGCCGCAACCGAGTGCGCCGCCGCAAGACGCAAGAAATAGTCGCCGTTGCCGGTCCCGGAGAGGGCCACGGCCCGTGTCGCCCTGCTGCTGTGTCCCAGCAGCGGATGCTTCTCGTCCGCCGTTTCCTCTTCCTCGCGCGGGAAACAGCTCCCAAAGACCCCGCCGAGCCACGAGCTAGCAGGGGGGGCCGGCACGTCCCACTCCTCCGCCCAGAACCCGGCGCCCAGCGTCGGCGTGTCCCCGATCCGTCCGGGGATCTTGTTGGTCAGGCCACCGGTGGACGTGGCGACGCACAGCGTCCCATACACGTCTCTGACGACGCACCCGACCGTCCCCTGCGGCAGATACTCCATCTCGCCCGTCTCCGTCTCCGTCCCCGACCCCGTCTCCTCCGGCCGCAACCCCCTCAGATGCTCCCTCCACCGCCTCTCAGTCCAGAAATACCCCTCGTTGACAATCACCAGGCCCCACCGCGCCGCCAAGCGCTCCGCCTCACCCCCAGACACGAAATTATGCCTGGTCCCCTCCTCGCCCCCCTCCTCGGCGCGGAGCAGCAGCTCCCGCGCCAGCAGAACCGGGTTCTTGACGGTACGCAGCAGGGCGACGCCGACCCCGCGCTTTGCGTGGCCGCGGCCGCGCGTCACCATCACCGAGGCCTCCAGCTCGTTGGTCCCCGCGGAGGTGAACACGGCGCCCTTGCCCGCGTTGAACTGCGGGTCGTCCTCGAGCTGGGCGACGGCCGCGGTGGCCGCGCTGAGTGCGTCGCGGCCCTGCACTAGGTCGCTGTAGGATGCGGTTAGGATGCGGCGGAGGGAGGCGGTGTAGGATGTGTAGGAGGGGGAGGTGGGCGGGAGGGTCGCGCGCGTGATGGAGCCGGCGCCGCCGTGGATCACGATTGTGGGCGTGGGGGTGCCGGTGGGCATTGGGAGCTTCGTTCTTGGTCTACTGGAGGAGGGTATGTAGATGTGCTGGTGGCCCTCTCTTTCTCTCTCTCTCTCTCCGCTCTCTGATGACTCTATGGCGGTGTCTCTATTAACTCTGATATCGATATCTCTAGCTATCAGCTGCCAAGAACCGCCGTCACCAGCTCTCACTCGATGCCCGCACACACACATAACAAGCAAAAATACAAGTAAATAGCAGGTGTCTTATATCCCCTCCCCCCCCTTCTCCCAAATCTACAGCCCATTCCCCACACAGCCATGACAGACAGACAGACAGACCACAAGTGTAGGTTTGGTGGGGCGCCCAATCACCACGGGCCGGCCTCGCTGGCAGCTCATGTGTTGGGGATTATGATATTTGATACCCCTCCGTCTGTCTGCCTGGTACGTATCAGTAATAAGTAAGTAGGTACATGTAAGTGATAAATACTCTGTGTTTGAAACATGCAGAGCGTCTACCGTGGGCTGTCCATCACATATCATACCCCACTGCAGTAAAAGTAAAAGCCATGTACCCACCCACTTCTCACTTGCTTATTCGCTGTCTGAGCTCCCACGCAAAATGTTTGGCCATGTTCCTCCCTCTCCTTGTGCAACACAAAAAAGAAGGAAACCACCTCAACAAAAAGATATGCAAGTCTCTTTGTTTCAAAAATGCGTACTCGGGGAGTCGAACCCCGTTCTCCCGCTTGGGAAGCGAAAATCATAACCGTTAGACCAAGTACGCTTAGCCACTGCTGCTACTATTAGATTATATAAGCGTTTTAACAGGTAGTGACATATGCCCGTCACCGCATACGGCATGCCCCAACTAACTGAACTGACCCCCGCAGAGTGACACATCGGACGAATTGTCGATCGCTGAGAGGAAAAGTTGCCAGAGAGTGAGAGAGAGAGAGAGAGAGAGAGAGTTTGCGTGTGAGTGAGAGCTCTTCCAACAACACCACAACCAAAACCAAACCACAACCACCACAACAGGAACAGGAACAGGACACACCCCTCGTTCTCTTGTTTGTGCAGCAGCAGCAGCAGCATCATCGTCAGAATCATCATCATCATCATCATCAGGATCAGGAGCAACATCATCGACCCCACCACTCATCACATCCCATCCATCCATCCATCCCACCCCCCGTTCCTGCACTTTCCTCACTTGTTCACCTACATCACATCTGCTCTGCCCCACGATCCTACTACTCTCTCTACTGCTACTGCTCAGACTCTACGGTTCGTCTCTGTCACCCTCTCAGCCCCTCAAATACCCACATATAGCTCATCTCCTACGAATCTACAGGCCAGCTATCCACCCCACCACAGCTCAATCTCTCCACCTCCTCAGCTCACACCACTGACAGACCACATATACTATACCATATCGTTCTGCCCCCCCCCCCCTTCTCCCCCTTCTCGAACCTCCCCCCCACCATGGCAGAGGATCGAGAGCGCCCATCGCCGCGCCCGTCCGAGTATGCCGTTCTCCCCGCTAATGCCCCGGCCGTCATCGCGGCAAACACAATCTATGTGCGCTCCCTAGACAAGATCGAGCCCGTCGTTGAAGCCGAGCGGCGGCGGGGCTTCCAGGGCCTCGTGAAGCGGTATGTTCTCCCCCCCCCCCACCCTATACAGTAGCGGGAAAAAGCCAGTGAATTGACTGATCCACCGCCGTCTACATAGCTACATGAACCAGCTCCTCTACGGCTGCCAGCGCCAGCACTGCGACACCGCAACCTGCTACACCTTCCGCCGCACGCTCTCGCGCACCACAAACGCCTCCCGCAAGCTGACGGTACTCTCGGCGCGCATCATCGCCTGCCACCTCGCGACGCAAGAAGACCCATTTAAAGCGCTTTGTCCTGGTAAGCCCGTGATACCCGTACTGTCGCTGCACGCCGAGCCACAGCCAAAGCAAGGGGCATCCAGAGACAGTAGCTTCCGCGAGGAGATCCACGACGATGACGAGGCCGAGAAGGAGAACAAGGACCTCGCTACCACCACTACTGCGCTCACTGTCTCTACCTCTACCTTGGTTTCGGCCGGCGGTGGCAACAGCAGTAGCGCCAACAGGGAGCGCAAGAAGCACGGTGAAGGCGAGGTGGAGATGGTGACTGACAAGGGACTCAAGGACCCAAAGTCTTTCCCGCAACAGCTATTCAACACCATGTCCCTCAAGATGGTTGAATGGATCGGGCTCCCGCCCCCTGCCTCGTCACTCAAGTTTTCCCTCCTAGCCCCCACCACCCCCGCGCCGCCAAAGCTACTCTCCGAGCTCAATAGCACCCCCGGCACCGGGTCTACACCACCGCCGTCTCCGCACGAGCAACCGCCAAAATACAAGTTCCACTCAAACCCCATGGAGCTCATCGACACGGGCCGCCTCCACCGCGACTCTGAGCCTGTCTCGCAACACAAGCATCAAGAGATCCTCCAGCAGCCGCCCGCGCAGAAGCGCCGCGCCTCAAACCCTGTCCCCAAAGCCCTCCTCGACGTCGTGACTCCCGGCGCCGGTGCAAAAGCCAAGCCCAACACCCGCAATAAACCCACCACTCCCGCCACTCCAGTGCCGCCGCCAATTGGCGCCCACCATGGACTCGGACACAAACAGCGGATGTTTGTCCCGCAGCAGCAGCTCACGCCGACAAGGGGCGGAGAGCGACATGTCCAGATTGCGGCTGTGGCGCCGCCGCCCGCGAGCGAGCTGGTTATGCCGCCACAGTCACTGGTGAGGCTGGACAGCGAGATCTGCGCGGCGCTGGCGGATATGTATCGCAATAGCAGCAACAATGACCGGGGGGATGTGACAGCGTTTGCCAGGCAGAGCCTCTTCTACGTGTTCAGCACGCCGGAGGCGCTTCTGCGGTCGTTCACGTCGAGGGTGGGAGGAGACCTAGACGTGGGGTTGGAGACGGCCGACCGGTGTCTTCGGACGCTGGTTGCGAACACCGAGTGGGGGATCATGATCCTGCGGAGCATGTGGATGGGGCTGGACGCCGTGTTTGCGCGGAATAGTGGCGGGCTGGGGGATAAAGATGTTGCGAGACTGATTTTGGTGGCGCTGCATGTGCTGGCGGCGATGCTGCCGGTGAGCACGCCCGAGGAGTGGGCAGCGGCGAGGAAGCTCAGAGGTAGTGGGAGGGTTAGCGAGGCGGGGGTAATGAGTGAGATTGAGTTTGAAGATGAGATGGCGGAGAGGCTGATGCGGAAGGTGGTGAGGGCGGTTGCATATAGGGCTTCGTGCGGCGATCAGGTTGTGCACTGGATAAAGGGATACTTGAGGAAGTGTGGGGAGGCACAGGAGAAACAGAGGCGGGAGGAGCTATCGCAGGAGCTAGGTGACGAGCTGTCGGGGCTTTTAGATAGAGGGAAAGGCGGCTGGAGTTTGAGTGTGTGTACGCTTGAGTGGTGTCGGGCTGTATTGTTGAAAGCATGGGATGGGCAGGAATCAATGAAACGAGGAAGCGTAGTGGCGTCATCTTTGGTGCTACTAAAGATCCTCTGTAAGTGACAATCCCCCTCCGCCCGCCTTACTCATGTGTGCTCGTTGCTGACCATTAATGGCAATCAAGATGAGGACCACAAATCTTATGGATTGGAGCCGGAATATTTCTATACCCCGGTTCTTTCAGACCGTTATGATGCTAAGGAAGTGCCTGTGGAATGGTTTACTGCCACTCCAGACCCCAAAATTGTGCATATTCTTGATTATCCATTCATGTTCCCACCGCATGCAATCGTAACCTATTTCCGCGCTGTAAACCTGTGGCATATGTCAAAGGCATTTGACAAATCTATGGCATGGGTGCGTCTGTTGCACCAGATGTCGGCAGGAACAGCAATGTTGACCTACTGCCAGAGGCAAGATGGTCTCATGCGGAGGATACGTGTCGCACTAAACCTGTACCTTCTTGTTGAGGTAAACCGGGAAACCGTCCTCGAGGATGCCCTAGACCAGATATTCAGGCGTGAACTCCGCGAACTCCAACGGCCGCTCAAGGTCCGCTTCTCAAATAGCGGCGAAGAGGGAGTTGACCATGGCGGTGTGCAGCAGGAGTTTTTCATCATCTCAATGAGGGAGGCCCTTAGGCCTGATTACGGAATGTTCACAACGGACGAGAGGAGCAGGATGAGCTGGTTCAGTATGTGTCCGGTGGAGCCAATACACAAATTCGAGCTGCTGGGACTGCTGGTTGGGTTAGCTGTTTTCAACGGTGTTACACTCCCGGTTACATTCCCGAGGATATTGTACAAGAAGCTTTTGGGGATGGAGGCAACATCGCTGGACGACATCAAAGACGGTTGGAGTAGTCTTGCAAGTGGCCTCAAGGAGCTCCTGGAATGGGATCAGGGCGATGTTGGAGATGTGTTCCTCCGGACGTACGAGTTCTCGTACGAAGCGTTTGGGCAAGTCAAAAACATTGACATGCTCAAGGCCAAGGAAACCGGTTTGGAATTCCTTGAGTATAAAATTGTCAGGCCCCCGCCATCAAGTAAGCAGAAGCGGAAGAAGGAGGAAAAGGAGGAAAAGAAGACGGAGGCGGATGCAGTCGAAGGGTTGCTGGATCTGCAGAACTGGTTTCCGGCAACCGCACCCGATGATAGGGATCCGTGGATGGGCGGTCTGGACGAGGTTTTGAATGTGTTGAATAGAGGCGAGACTCCAGACCCAGACCGGGAGAGGCAGAGAGGGTACGAAGTCACCCTCACCGAGTGGCCGGGAGAGGAGAGTGGGGCTTGGGAGGATGTGGAGGAGGCTGAGGCTAGGAGGCAGAGCGTTGGCGCAGAGACAGGCGGAGCTGAACCGGAAAGAGTGGGCGCGGCGGATGGTATAATGGCGGATGCAGAGGTCGGAGATGAAGTAGGGGAATCATCAAGGACCGGCGCCGAGCTATCACCTATTGAGGTCGTGCCTGAGACCACAGAGGAGGCGCCTAGAGAGAAAGATGAGGAGCCCAAGGATAAAGATGAAGAGCCGGCGGAACCCGAGACGTCCCTAACTACAGAAGACGCTGTGATAAAGGATGCAGCTTATGAGAAAGAAGGAAGCCCGCTGGACCAGGAGCATAAATCCGGCACCCCCGAGACTAAAGACACGCAACCTGAAGGTTCAATCATGATCAGTGACACTTGGGAAGAAATCGAGGATGAGGAGGAAGCGGAATTAGTGACCAACAGCAATCGCGAGCAGTACGTGAAGGATTACATTTCATGGCTCACAGACAGGTCGATTCGACGCCAGTACCAGGCTTTCGAGAAAGGCTTCTTTACCGTGATTGATCGCAAAGCATTGGGTGTATGTTATCATCTTTTCGTATCTTATGTGGAGTTTGCTAACGTAGTGACTGGCTGTAGCTCTTTACGCCAGCGTCATTGCAAAGCCTAGTTGAGGGTATTCAAGAGATTGATGTCGAGGAGCTCGAGAAGACGGCACGATACGACGACGGCTACGGGCCCGAACACAAGACAATCAGGGACTTCTGGAGCATAGTCAAAGGTTTCAACAGCGTCAAGAAGCGACAGCTATTGGAATTCGTCACGGCAAGCGATAGAGTCCCCGTCAACGGGATCGGAAGTATCATGTTTTATATCCAACGAAACGGGCCGGATACCGATGTAAGTTCCCCCTCTTCTCCTTCTCTTTGATATGGAGGACCACAGCTGACAAAATCGCCATCTCTTCAGAGGGTACCAACTAGTTTGACTTGTTTCGGGAGACTGCTGTTGCCGGAGTATAGTGGGCGGAAGAAGCTGAAGGAGAAGTTGAAGCTGGCCTTGGAGAATGGTAAAGGGTTTGGCGTTCCGTGATTTAGGGGAGGAGAAAAAACATTTCCTTGCTTTTCCTTATTTCTTTTTCTTTTTTCTCTTTTCAAAAGTTGGACTTACGTAGCTCTGGAGCATCGAGTATTACTTTTATTCTTCGCTTCACTTTTCTGCTCCCCCTCCCCCCCTTCTCCGTTTGTAATAATTGCTACTTCACTGGCTAGCTAGCTGCATTTTATCTCCCCTCCTTGGCTCTTTAGCCCTTGTCATCCCCATTCAACTGTTTCTTTGGTATATATCTCTCTCGTTTCCTCTCTGTTGGGTTGTTTCTTGCTTTCTTTTTTAAAACAAAAGGGGGCGCGGGGTGGGGTGGGGGGGTGGGGGGTGGTAAAATCATTATGCTGGTGGTTATTGAAGTACCGGAGTTTTTTTTTTCTTTCCATCACGGACGGTGTTTTTTGCTGGACGGTTACGGGAGGGGTCATCACGGATGTAATTATTTGGACTAGTAGCTATCTATATACATAGCTGGTCATTCTTCTTAATCGTAGGGATGGGGGTTTTTTTTTTCTTTTCTTTTACTTTTGGGGGTTGATGGTGGTTTGAAATATATATATATGTATTATACATGTATATATATGATATGTACCGGCCGACTGGCCGGTTGGCTGGCTGGCTGGTTGGCTGGCTGGTTTATATCACACATGTATGTATGTAATGAGATCGACAGGTTGGAGGTAAAGTAATGGCCCTGGTGCTCTGAAAAAAGCTTGGGGCAAGTGAGCTCTAGCAATATCCTCCCAGAGCGCGCCCATTGAATGTATGGTGCTATACTACTATTTACTTGCTAGCAGGCTAGCTTGTAATTGTGAGGGAGGGAGTGTCGGTGTTAGCAGGAGCGTGTGTAGCTATGCGCTACATGTAGTATTAATTAATTAAGCTGCTTCAGGGTGGGGGGTACATACATGTACTGTATCTATATGGACTCTATCCAGCGCTACATGGGGTTAGTGGGTCTTGTGGTGCTGCATGTAGCTTTGCAATTGGTATATATTAGGCTCGTAGTGGATTGTGTAGAGAGTCCGCTTGGTAGTTATGTAGTCATTGACTGTGTGGCCAAGTACGCTGTCAGTGCTGGAAAATGCAATGAGACATGCGCGTAGGATCTTTGACTTTCTTAATCTGTATGCTTACATACGTACAGTACAGAGGGGGTTTCACAGCGTTTTTTTATACCAGTAAACCTTGGCATATCAGACAGTGGAAACACAGAAAGTCATTTCTTCAATGGCATAGCATATCTTGATGATATATTTCACAAGATCACCATTAAGCATGTCAATATAGTATTATACCTGTGTCACTATTTCTCAGGCTCGAACTATAACCCCGAGAACTATTCAGTGTTCCGTCACGAGTGATTTCGTATGATTGGCCATTCCAACGTCAATAAATATGTTTAGAAACTCCCCTGAAAAATAATAGTATTTACTAACCACCCCATGGTTTATTTCATGCTAGAATTAGTTAATGATCATGGACCTTCACCTAGGGCTAAGCGTCCTCGGCCAGAGGGCATCCCTAAAGTTCCTTCTCCACCCTAAATCGTAGATATTATCTATTTCTCCAAGTCCTTGGACTCGGCGCCATATTATTTCCCTTGGTATATCACCCCTGTTTGTGGGGTCTATACGGTAGAATAATTGTGTTGTAACTCGTGGCCAGTCACGACACATCTCGTCTGCGTCGAGCTCCGTTATGTCATCATCTTCCTCCGGGTCGGCGAGTAAGATATCCCCGTTTTTTATGTCATCGCGCCAGTCGGACCATTTGATCGTTTCGTTGGTTGTTGTTCCAGCCCAGATTAGGTAGCTATTAAGGTTATTAGTTATTGACAAGTAGTTAATTTAGGGAAAGAGGGAATTACAGGTGGTAAATTGTGAATGCATATGATAATATGCCGGTCAACGCACAGAGTAAGAATACAGCGCCGATATATATTTCTTCAACTATAGAAATACCAAGAAGATGGAGATAAACAGACCATTGGAGGCTTTCGATGGCGATTTTGGATGGTATTAGGGCCCGGAGAATGAAAGACTGTATTATGCCGAACGAGAGATATAAACCATAACTTAAAAGGACATTGGTTGCAGCAAGAAATGCGAGAAAGTGGCGTGTGTTGAGTTGCCCTACGCAATTATTTATCCAGACCTGGATAACATTTGATTAGGTCACATTCCGCGTAGTATATGTCGATAAAACTCACACAATGATGGTCATGCTTTGCTACGCAATGCTTGCCTAATTCACTCAAAGTTGACATTAGCCTCTGAATAATATGGAATGTATGGACTTCTCAACCTACAGATCGAACAGTGCTTTGATCGAGCAGGCTTTGCTAGCTGACAGGTTCGACATATATTTCCAGGCTTGAAATTAAGATGGTCGTATGGATAACATTGCAATGAACACTGGTGATTCTCCGAGGTGATGAAGCCTGGGTCTGAAGTAGCTGCAAGATACATCGTTATATACGGAAGTGTTGCAACTATGGGGACACACATTCTGTTTTTGGACACAATTAAGCCATGAACTGCGTGATGCAGGGGCCATAGGGCGGGGACTATACAACACACCTATGGATGGATGATAGATGCTTCCAGCCATCTTTTGTGAACATATATATGCCGCCGGTCACAAGTGTCAAGTAGAAAGCCTATATATCGTGAGCGTCAAGGCTAATTTCCCGAGTGATACTGGAATTTGGACGCACCATGATAATTGGATGTTTCTCATTCATGAGATAGTTTGCGGTTCCCATAAGAATAGGACCAAGACGACCGCCGGTTATCGCCCTATCGAGAGCGAAAAACCATCTCGGGATAGTTTTCCATAGGAAACGATGCGCAAACCCGATTGGCGTATTCCTTTAAAGACACATATTAGTAAGAGAATTTTCACCAAAGTAACTACGTTGATATTAGAAAAGAGCGGAGTGAATCAACTAAATAGCAGCCAACAGAAATAGAGGTACCCCAAATCATGGTTTGATCAAGGGAGGGTGGGGCTCAAGGTCACCTTAATCCTGGGACATGTCCGAATAACGCAATGAATACCAAAAGTGATATTCCAAGGACCACAACGGCAACATCCCGAACTGTCCCCATCTCTCAACTCCGGGTCTCTCTTACTGCCTGGAAGACGGGCTGGATGATTGGGTGTTCTCTCCTCCAGTCCCACTATCCCAGTCAGACTTGAACAAAAAAGGATATCCTAATATGGGTTGTCACTAAAGGGCCTGAACCCTGGGAGCACTATAATACTGTATGTATATAATGCGAAAGTGGGAAGCAAAGGTTTGAAGATAAAAGAAATAAGGTGTCGAATATGTATCAAGTGCCGAGAGATTCTGAAGAATGCCTTCCTCATCGCGTTATGTAACAGCGTGCCATTTGCTGCTTCGGGCCGGAGTTTATGTATCCTGACGTCGCTTGTCTTTGTTCAGCCCCCAAGTGAAGGCTTGGTTCAGGGGATGCCTGTCAAAAAACCTAATGAGGCTCCGCTCCCCTTCTTTACACGTCGTCTTGGGGTCGCGTCATCTTACTTTACAACACGCGTCTTATCACTTCTACCATTACGAACAACCTTATCCCTCCAACGATAACAGAGTTAGAAAACATCTCGCATGGCGTCGATCATACAAGAAGGTCAGATGTCTGCCCCTCTCCAGGGCGGGCTCTTTCAAGGGAAGAATTTCTGGTTGTCAGCTAGAGTTCCTTCACGCAACAGTTACATCCAACAAATAAAAGTCTAACTACCCACTATACCACCCCATAATGAACTCCCCGTTGACTTTTTCCAGGCGAATGGTGGAAATGTTGTCCACACTGAAAAGGACGCCGAGATACTTATTGTGGACCATCTGAGGGATCATTCAGCCGATACGGCGTAGGACTTCCTTTTCTACAATGTCAAACTTGGTACATTGGCTCATTTCTACGTATAGTTTCTCGTACAGATTTATAGAAAAATCGATACAAAATAAAAAATTGGAAGACCTGGAAGATCACCTAGTTTTACCCACGCAAAAGAAAAAAGCAAAAGCGAGTGGTCTTAAAAGGTATACTAGCGTTACACCACAATAGATTTCTCGACTAATATCTTGGTATGCAGCCGCAGCAATTTTACCCAAGAAGATGATGATATCCTCTTCGCTAAACTAGCGTCTGTTGATTCGGGACATAATGGCAATAAGATCTACCATGAGCTCCACGATAAAGTAAGACATCCAGCAAAGTGTTTATTGATAGTTACTCACATAGTCACTCTAGTATCCACATCATACAATGCACAGCTGGCGAGGACGCTGGGTTGACCATTTTTCTAAGATCAAAGATTCAAAGTTAAAATTGGAGAAATTAAGGGGGGAAATGGAGCAAGGGTTAGAAGAGGACCTGACACAAAGCGACAAAGAATCGGAATCGGAATCGGAACCTGCTCCAGCTAGGAATTACACGGGAAATTTTACCAAGAAGGATGAGGCTATGTTGCGGAAAGCGGCAGTTGAAATATTGAAAGACCGCGGTGTAGAAATCTATAAAAGCCTGAGTAAAGAAGTAGGTAGCCTTGCCGCCGCAGCATCAACCTATACTAACTAATGATTTCAAGAACCCAAGCCATACCCCGCAAGAGTGGCAGGCCTACTTTACCAACGTACTGCTTCCTAAAATCACACTTGATAGTATAGCGAATTCATCAAACGAGCCCGTTTCAGAATCTAAGGATCGACATAATAAGTCTGAAGATAAGGAAAAGCCTGTAGACCTTGCTGATAGGGAGAAGGCTATACCAAAGTCTGGCCAGGGAAATGAAGAGACAGCATCAGGCTCTCTTGGCCCAAAACGCAAAAAGTTACAACCCCCCGTAAATACTAAATCACCGTTACGCACTATGAGTGTGAGAGAGTCACCAAGGTCCTGGAGCAAGGAGGGGAATAAAAAATTGGCAGATCTTCAACCTCACAGGAGTACGGCTAGTTCTTCCATTGGGAGAATAGCACCCGCAAGGAATGGTGATAGAAAAGCCACTGGTGAAACAATAACTACAGAAATCTTACAAAATCTGTCACAGCAGGCGCAGGGAAAGAAAGACGAGATTCCAACCAACAAAATTAAAGATTCCGAGATCGCCCCTCTCTCGCATGAGTTTGATATGGCACAATATAAGCAAAAACGCAAACGTGAAAAGATTATCCTTACACCGGAGCAAAAGAAAAGAAAGAGAAATTTGCGCGATGTGATCGAATCTACGCCTAAGGCCAAATCAACTACACAGTCTCGTATTCTCTCTCCAGAGCTTGGGGACAGTTCTCAGAAGAGTTCTCCGCCGGTTGTTAAGGATAGGAAAGACAAGAAGTACGGCGAAATGAGCACACAGGCGTTGTATGACCAGTTGGATGACAGAGAGTTGCTTGCAGACATGGAATTCCCTCAGCTTCAGCCTTCTAGCTCACCCAGTTCTCCTCTAGCGCCACTACTACCAGAAGAAAAGTCCACCCCATCCTCAAAGCTCTTACCAAAATCTCCTGCGTCTGCGTGGGCATCTTCACCTGGCGATAACGACGCCAGCGTAAAAAACTTGAGCGCCTTTCTTGATTACTGTCAGAAGAAATTTATGACATCCGAAAAAAAGGTCGTTGATGCGATTGAGCGAACTAGTGGAAACAGATTGCTGGTAGAGGTGATATTGGGGTGTGATGTCACTGGAGAAGCGCTGCCTGATTATCCGGGCATATGGACAGCAGCGCAAGATAAGATACTCCTGGGGGCAGATAGCAAGGTGATAAAAGCGCTTGCAGAAACCAAAGGGGAAGAACAAATGCTTAAGAGGATGGAGTTTTTGAATATGTGGAATCTGGCCTGATTTATCTCCGTGATAATGTAGTGGCATTGTTTCGACACTTTGGGATCTACCTCAGGCTTGGTTTAACTTTTGCTTTTGGAGATCACAACATGAATTTCCCCGCCCCTGTTACCATAACCTGTATGTATCCATTTCCCCGGGAGTTTCAATTGTAACAGATATACCTGAGCATAAGTAAATATCATTCAGTAGAGCCGATATATCAAAAAGGTCATTGTGAGCCCTAGCCATGAGAAGAATTTCAAATAATGAATTTTCAAGACTTGACTCTGTGTGCTGAGAAGGTAGGGGCTAGCGCTCCCGGTCGAGCATCCGAGTGATTTTACGTGACTGGAGCCCTGTACTAACAATACATTTGTACTCCGTGTAAATAGACGCCCATAGCAATCTCTTTGTATGTGTGTGTGTCGGTGAGGCCACGGCATGGAATGCCAATCATGGAACAAATCGACAACCCTCAGCGGCACAGCGCAAGGGGGCGCAGGTAGCCCACCGGCAAGTAGGTGAGATGCATAAATCCTAAGTAGGGAGCCCCGGAAACCCAGGAAAGATATCGGTAGGGTGTTTGGCGTTTGGTGTTTGATATTTGAGGGAGAGCCGGTGAGGGCCACGGTGATGGGAAGGGGTTTCCAGCTAGCTGGAGCATCTACAAGCCCAGCCAGAGCCATGATTGGCAACCATTTTATGTTTCATTCACTAGAAAACTGATCCCTCTTGGTTTGTTGGGGGGGTGAACATTATGTGATGGATATAACAGGGTGTATAAGGTAGGCGTTCAATGTCAGATTATTTTGCGTGCATTTGTAAAAGGTTTAGGTAGGTACATACATGGAGGAATCAACCCTGGAGGGCCGACTCCATTTGATTGGCGCAGCCTCACCTAATGTTACACAATCTTCTATACTTAGTGCGTCGACGTGGTTTAGGAATGTTATGCAGTATAGAAACGGCTATGCTTTAGGGCTTTCCCCCCCTCCTAACCGAAGCTGAAGCGTTAAGTATATATGTAGTTATATCGTTCCGTCTCCGACTTACTTTAGACCTCTTACCATCCTACCTGATTTTCATTCATCAGTTAACCAGAGAAAAAAAAAATTACACTTTCACAATGACATTCAAGAAGAACCCCTCCCCTTGGTCAAAGGCCTCATTTTTTGGAATGCGTGCTCTCCAGTTCATATTCGCTACTTTCGTGATTGGAATCGCGGGCTACTTCAATTACAACCTCGATGCCGATGGCTATCCGATACCATGGGAGTTCATTACTGTGGAGGCGATTGTAAGTGCCAAAGAACACCTAGCATAGCTCACTTCTACTACAATAGCTAATAGACCTACAGTCGGGATTGACCTACCTCAACATCATCGTTACTACTATTCTCCTGTTTATCAACAAGCTCAGTCCCCTCGTCATGATGGTATCCGACGGGCTTTTAGCCTTAATGTGGGTCCTTTCTCTCTCCATGCTATCACGGGCGATGGGGAGAACTACAACCCAGACTTGTGATATCGCGAACTGGGGGAGTAAGGCTGGTATCACAATCTGCCATTTGTACAAATGCTTGTTTGCTTTTGTATTACTCGGATGGTAAATTCGCTCCCTGATCTCTCCTTCTCCTTCTGGGCCTCTACTAATGGCTCGGGAAAAAAGGGTAATGCACCTTATATCCACAGTTTATGCTTCCTCTGTTCGCCAGAAGGTCAACAAACACTCTTATGAGCTGACCGAAAACCCCGGAAACCTTGATGCAGAAAAACAGGGCTACAACCCCGGTGCTGAGCCGATCAGAGATGTGGACACCTCGTATAGTGCACCCAAGTACAACGCTGGGGAGGGAGACTCAAATGCTTAGTTAGACAGTCAGTATGTGTATTTAAGCGTTAGAATTTAGGACATTGCTTGTTTGTGTGCTAGTTGGAAGGAGTTCTGTGTTCGTGGGACTTTACTTGGTCACTTTTAGCATTCTTTCTCAAACAGTGGTTTCCATACCTTGGCCCTTCTTTGCTTTGGCCTTTTCTCTGTTCCCAAATTACAATCTGTAAATAAACCTAACTAGGGAGGTATTTTTTTTTTAAAAAAAGTACTTGGTTCTTGAATACAACTGACCTTACCGGAGATCCTTATAATGGCAATTATGATGCTTGGGTTTTAACCGGTCAGACCGTGTTTTTGTGAATGTTTTAGGCGGGCACGGTGAATGTGTTTGTGCTGTGTATTTGATGAAACGGTGAAGCTATATATGTAGGTCTGATTGTCCTTACCGGTATTTGACAGTAGGGCAATGTTACTGAATACAGTATTCTCCGAGACAATGGTGGGTTTAAGTTAATAGTGAATCACCATATACCAGCAGTCATGCTAAAGAGGGCAATGAAGGTTTGCTTTAATTAGCCATTAAGTGCGAGTCCGCTATTTAAACAACTTCGCTGTTGTCTCAGAAGAGACTGTACGTACTTGGAAGAGAAAGATCAAGCACCCTATAGAATGCTTGTATGAAATGTTTGGTTCAGTTAACTTAGCTCCGGAATAAGTTATAATACGCCCATATGTACTCAGCTAGTAGCCACTAAGTACTAGTCTCTAGAACTCGATAGCTGACGACCCTTTTTTTGGGAAATTCTTTGTGAACGATCTCCTCCTGGAGTTCATTCATTCATCTATCTTTTTACTAGGTCCGCACTAAAACCGCAATCAACTCACCAAGTACTAAGAATGTGCCGCCGAGTACGCAGTGCTCAACCTTAAACACATGGTTGGGTAGTTCATTGGTTGAGTGATGTGTCATGATCCAATATACGGAAGTAGTGGGGACAGTCTATATAATCTTGGTCTAACACAAGGAAGCTATGTGTATGATCCGTAGAGAAGGAAATACATCAGAGAATGGCGGTCCATTGCCCTTGAAGTTTATTTCATAAAGCAACTTGCGTGTACTGGATGAAGATAGCTCTGCACTATTGCCTGACAATTAACAATACCTCGCTAATCCCAGAGACCATATTCAAGGCTGAGAATGTACAGCGGAGATAGTTCTGATGTCACTTGTTGCTAGCTCTTCTCGACTTTCTTCCTTTGTCTGCATAAAAAGATACTTAGTGCGTACTATGATATACCAACCATTATGTAGTACAGCGGTGGGTAATAAGTCATCGGATGACCTAACCAAAATTTTGCCTGCAAACGCGCATTCTGGTGGCGTTCCGTCCGATGACTTATACCTACCGCTGTACAACCCGGTCGTATGAGGAATTAATCGAGTGAGAGATTGTGATATCATCAACATACTCGAATGGTAACAATCAAATTCTGTCCCGTGCAGGACTCTTCTTTCTTATTAAGGAATAGATCTCCTCGTGTATTGAGTTGAGACATGTTCACCGATCCTCGTCTGGTTAAAATCTAGGTTTAATTGTTCATGGGTCCTTGTAGCAAGCACTGGGTAGTTTTTGAGGAGCCAAACCCGCGAGGGCAGTGGAGTAAGGTCAATTAAATTAAAGAACATCAGGCGAGTGTGGATTATATAGGATATGCAAGTTGAATATCCCGATAATAAAACCACTACTCCTGGGCATGACATGCGTACGGGAATATGGCTATGAAGAATATGAAGGCGATATTATTAGACGAGATCGAGAGGCGGCATATATGGGGTGTCCTCAATACTGGCCCCATTGAACAGGCAGCACACGAGTAGCAAAGCCTCTCTAAGGTTTAAAGATAACACGGTTGCCTTCGAATCGGATTTCTGCAAAAAGAATTGCAACACTAAATGTGATACCGCCGAAATCCTCGGAGTAAAACCTCGAACCTATATGATAGGATCGACTCCTTACCATCCACGTACGTCCGCTACTCGGATCCACCCACCCTTCTTGCGGCCAGCGGAGAGCAAGCCCGCTGATATCCCATGTATGTACAGCCCTTGAATAAATAATCCCAAGATGGGGAGTTTACCCACAGCTTCTCGGTTCCTTTAACGTACCACGCCCCATATGAAACTTATTAAGGCTGGAAGAATACATATACATACTATATAAATAAGCGCTTATATTTCAAGTTATGCCCCTAGAATCTTTTATTATATATCTTAGGGGCCATCTTTGGGTTAATCTGAGATTCTGTGATTTTATTTTCAAAAAGAGTGATTTCGATCTCGGATGATCCTGGAGCAGAACGGCTGGGATGATGCAAAGATTTTTTTGTGACACGGTTAAAATGTATTAGCTGCCGGGAATTCCAGCTATCTGGCCGTGGGTGTTGGGGGGAAGTGATCGGAATCTGATATGTAAGTGAATGTTGCGGTGAATTAATTCGTGTGTCTTGTTCCACTATATTATATCACTCCACCGTATATATAGATACGGAAAAAATTAGATTTCGACCATCTCGTCTCTCCAATCTAGCTTGAGTAGAGAAAAAATCGGATTGGCTGTGATGGTTTACGCTAATGATGTTGTCTAGCGGAGTAACTAGTCATTGCAAAAAAGATGGTGAATAACGGGGACGATAGGAGGTTTAAACCGGGCTACGTAAGACATCATGGGTAGCCCAGTCAATATGAAAATATCACTTGCTATCACTCGAAGCACCAAGGCTTTGAGGGGTGATGTAGAAAGTTACTCTCGTCAGGTTAAAGTAACTCGACTCCACTATTTTAGTTTCCTTGGAGGTCAAAACAAATGGTACATCGTTCATGAATCCCAGTCTCTACGCGTAGTATCCGCGAGAAGAGATTGTAGGGGAAGTGGCTCAATCCATGAAGTGTGGAAATTTACTATCAGGAACTAGAAGATCGGTTGTGTCTAGGACAAGAAGAGCTACTAGTGACGGTGCCTAGTTGGCGGGATTTTGCAACTATTTTATGACTAAAGATCAATTAGCCTCTGCATAACATATAGTAACAGCGAGCTGAGAAGAAGAAATATGGGAACTCTGTGCATAAAGGCAGGAACAAGATGAGGTGAATTGTAGAGGAAGGAGAGATATAGAGGTGGGGAGCATTCTGTCTAAACCAACATCAACGACCATCTACTACTTGAGCTAGAGTAAGCTAATGAACGAGAGGGGGCGGGTCAATGGGGGGAGCAGATAAGGGATGAGGCAAATGAAGAGTGAGTTCGGAAGGGAGTGGGTGGAGGAAAGTCAGCTGAATGGGGCGAATATTGCTTGTAGTCAGTAGTTCAAATGTGAGTGATGGCCTGTGAGCCGCTAATTGAGCCTAATAATGTCTTGGCGTCACCTTCTACTACATACATGTATCTCCAGATGACAAAACTTTTAATATCGATGATGTGATAGCTGCTCAGTGGTCATAAGGCATTATAGGATGTAGAGCTTCAAATAACATTTTAATGCGTGTCTGTGCCTCTTGTCTATGATTCCAGGCGAGGGGTATATACTTTTCTCTGTACATGTGCATGTACTTACATGTAGTTACGAGCCCTTTTGAATATTCAAGGCATGCGGAATATTAACCGAAACCATCGAATGATATCTGGTGTAAGTACGTCCCGCCTGGGCCGCCGAGCATGCGCCAAAAGATTACCTGAATACTTTAAGTGTGTATGCCTATATACATGTACTTAGCTTCCGATCAGCTTTATGCTTTGTAAGTCGTACCACTATCATGCGATTCTCGGTTTCCAGAGTTACTGTAAATTATAGATTGTTGATTTACTTCGGCAAAGGATCAGAATACCACCGAGCCGGTTAGGGTTTATGCGCGATGGGGATTAAGTCTAGCGGCATTTGGTAGTGCTGTGTGGCACCGCGGTACTGTCCAGGACGCTGTTTTCAGCGAGTGGCCACGTGGGGGATTATACTGCAAGACTACATGTAAGCACCGTCATCTATCATACCATTCATTCGACATATGATGTACCTATGTACATGTACCCCACGGCCAGACCTACATGCTTGCTACATGATGTAGGTATCGGCTAGCGTGGTATAAACTTCTAGCAACGTCAACCCTCCAGCTTCTGCACCTTGAGCCCTCTTCAACCCCAGCTTTATTTATATCCAACAAATACCAATGCATTGACTTCTCATCCTGATAGATACCCCGGTTTCTGGCAGTTCATCCTTATTTCGAATCCAATATCAACTCCTATCAAAAGTTACTTGAATTTATGCTAGGGGTTGGCTTGAGCATATTTCTCTGGGACTTACCGAGTACATAATGTGATGCATATGTATGCAGGATTAACTCGGACCCCATGGGCCCCCAACTTTAAGGACCCCACGACGCTCTTTAATATATACAACCCCAGATTCCCCAAAGCTAAAAATCCGGGGGGCATGAACATGTGATTATTGATCAATACCCACATTATCGGAGGATTGTACTACATTCCAACCTGGGCGCACTTCTTGATACGGGGGTTACATTCAGCTACGTGGCTCAGTACCACCGTTAGTCCTTCTTTTGGACCGGTTAGAGACACCATAGTTTTATTCAGAGTCATAGATACATAGCACGACGTTAATAAGGCAAATGGTGAGACCGCGAGTGACAATCCGTGATTGGTGAGCCTTACTAAACTTTTGATATGTGCTAATTAAGCTTTATTTTTCTAGGAACTTTGATAGCCTTTAGTATTAGAAAAAAACGATTTCTTTAACGGGAATAAAACCGCGTGAAACATTTATGCAAGCACGTACTTATTAGTGTATTCCTGATGACTCGATTACAATTAAGTATTTTCTACCTGCTAAAACTGGCACACGCGTGTGCACGAGTGAGATTATATACGTATATTTTTTTGACTTGGGTTTAATTTACACGTGTAGGCTAAACTTACGATAAAGCTTGAGATGATAACCCAGCATAAATCCCTTGGCCCAGGATCTTGGCAGCACATTGGTTTCGGATATAATTTGCAGTAATGATGGGCAGTGGCGAGGGGTATTGAGCTTAATTGGTTGACAAGCGGGGAAAGAAAGGCGAAGATTCCGGCGATGGGATACTTATTCCAGGCATGGGAACTGCAGTACCCTTACATGCATCATTCACCTCATTGCACATTATAACAGTTAGCCTTAGCTGCAAGGAGAAATATCAGGTCATATATATGTACATACGGACGCTCTATCCGTAATCCTAAATAAGGTGTCTAAAACCCACTTAACTCATACAAGTAGTTGACTAACCTGGTAGGTAACAGGGTATGTCTTGTGATAATCATGCATGCAAGACCTTTAGTTGGCATGGTTGAACTGATGGCCGGGTACCGTTAGATAGTCCCAGAAACTGGTAGAGTGTGGGGTTGGAGGAGCATTTTAACTGTGCGGGGATGCTCTGGAGTCTCAGCCGCAAAGCCAATCCTGGCACAAAGGTTTCTGAGGCCAAGGTACATAATACCTTTCAATGCTACCGGATCTTAATATTTACGCTCCGCCAGCTAGAATTCTTTCCAGGAATGCCTCATGATCTCAACTACATGTAGTACCTGCATTCAGTACCAGGAACAGTTCGGTAGTAGCCGGCCGGACATACACCATAATACTAGCTGCTGGTCAGACGTCATTACGCACCTAGACTTGATAAAGTTGCACCCTTTATCTTATTTACCTATATCTCGATATTGTAGACCTCAGAAATACGAACATCTAGTCAATTTGGTAGTTAGCCCTTTATCGAAATCATTCTACCTCGCCCTGTCGATATAAATTTCCGGTCCGGGTCCCGCTTTTAAGAGTTTTGGTTTTGTTGAAAGTCTTGGAACTGAATTGGTTTGATACGTTTCCATGTCTACTTTATTTATAAACCACAGATCACAAGTGCAAGTGCAAATCTATACCGTCTGTTAGCAGGGGTCGGGGCAGTGTCCAAAGATCCTATTGGTTTCCCCCGCAGATTCTCTAATATTGCACCCTTGTGCTTGTATTGTATTGATTCGTGCAAATAGTACCTACACAGCTGACAGACCATAGCCAAGAAAGTAGCTAGACATGTACCACTCGAACGCGTGCCACTTGGTCCCCGTGGGGGGTGTAGGGGGTGTGCGAAATCAGCAATGCAATTCATCAGCTCCTGCTGCCTTAGAGATGATCAGCTATGGCACATTTGAGTTCACCTCCAATACGAGTGCGTTGGAGGTTTAAAGCCAGCAACCCCCCTCACTTCCTGCAAGAATTATCTTTCTTCACCAAGGAGCTTTTCTAGCCTTCTAAGAATTGCCTGTCAGTCATTTTTGAGTTTAATTTCAACATATAGCTCAAATCATGGTTTTCCGTATTGGAGATATCGTCACCATCTTGGGACTTGCGAATCTTGTCCTATCAGCACCAGCTGATTCGCTGCATAGGAGGCAATCAACGATTGTTGATTGCCTTGAAGCAGCCTCAGTCCCTGTGATCTCCAACTCATCTCCCAACTACGCTGCCGAGGTCATTCCCTATAACCTTCGTACACCATTCTTCCCTATCGCTGCTGCCGTCCCTGAAACTGCTGATCAGGTGTCTTCTGCTGTGATTTGCGCCAAACAATTTGGTCTGAAAGTCGCCGCGAGGTCTGGGGGGCATTCCTATGCTGGCTTTGGACTTGGCGGTCAAGATGGATCTTTGATGATCGATATGAAGACATTCAAATATGTCAACCTTGACCCGGTGACTCAAATTGCTACTATCGGCGCTGGGACTCGTCTCGGTGATGTGGCTTACTCATTGTACAATCTGGGGGGACGTGCTTTACCCCATGGTTTATGTCCAGGGTAAGTAGAAATGAATAGTGGCTCTAAAGTTCCTTGATAACTGAGTGTGTTACTGGCAGTGTTGGCATCTCTGGACATGCACTCCATGGAGGCTATGGGTTTGCGTCTCGCATGTGGGGAACAACTTTGGATACAATTCTTGAGATGGAAGTCGTTCTTGCAGACGGATCAATTGTCACCACTTCAAGGACTGAGAATGAAGATCTATTCTGGGTATGGCACTTATATATATCCATACTAATGAAATATGGCCTACGTTTGTGCGCGCGTGAGTAAGCTAACACACGTGACTAGGCTCTCCGTGGTGCCGGTTCTTCCTTCGGTATTGTGACAAAATTCAAGCTCCAAACACTCGAAGCGCCTGCCAATGGTGTTAGATTTACCTATTCATTCGGATCTCCCACAACTGGTTCAAATATCTCATATCACGTCCAGATCTTCCGGGCTCTGCAAGAATATGCTCAAACTACCGCTCCGAAAGAACTTTCTTTGAGGTTATGGACCCTGACGGATGTGTTCGAAATCACCGGTGTTTACTGGGGTACCAGGGAAAACTTTGACGTAGTTATTGCGCCGCTTGTTTCGAACTGGCCTGCTCAAACTACTGTGGTTATCGAGGAGGACAACTGGCTTGACACATTGGTTGCACTTGCAAATGGAGCTACTCTCCCTCAGCCGATCGACTATACTCAGCATGATACATTCGTAGGACCCCCCAAATAAAGATAGTGGGGATGTCTTAATAGATCTTAGCTAACGTCTTTACGATACAGCTTGCGAAAAGTATTGTGGCTCCGGAGCTACTGACATCTAATGCTTTGACTTCATTCTTCAACTATCATCAGAATAGCAGGAATGCCCCAGTAGTAAGTTTATATAAACATTAAAAGGAAGCAGCCAAAGTACTAACATAAACCTTTTTTAAGCCCTGGTGGGTTATTGGCGATCTCTACGGAGGTACTCACTCGAATATCTCTACATTCTCTCTTGATTCTGCATCATACGCTGTACGCAACTCGCTCTTCACCTTCCAGCTCTACGCGACAACTACGGACCAACCCTTTCCGGCCGAGGGCATCACGTTCATGAACGGCCTGGCGAACTCACTTATTTCAGCACAGCCAGAAACTCATTTCACGGCCTACCCCAACTACATTGATCCTACTCTGAGCGCAAGTGATGCCCATAATCTATACTATGGGTCTCAATACCAGAGGCTGCTTAACATAAAGAGGAGTGTAGATCCTGAGATGAGATTCTGGAACCCACAGGCTATCGGTGTGTGAAGCATTTTATAATAGTACATAAGAGCCTGTCATTTTCTTCTTCTTCCTTTGTTAGAAAGGTCTAGCGTTGCAAAATACTTGTATGTCCCAACAAAAAAAAAGAAAAGAAAAGAGAGTTACATATTGGATCTGGCATCATAAACAAAGACATGCAGAGATTGAGCGGTTTCTGTTTGTATCTGTCCACATATAGCAAGTTTACGGTAGGTCCTTGCATCAATTTGGGTTTTGTAGCAACAAGTACATATAGGATTAATGATCATGAACTGTAGTTGGGTGATGGTTCCCCTGAAGCTAGTCATGGGGACCGCTTACTGTAATATAATGTAGATTGATCGCAATCCAAAAAATGTCGTAATGTACGGATACATACAGAATTACACAGGAGGCCCGATCGTTTTTAGATAAAGCTGCTTAGGCGCGTCCGATCCGTCCCGGAGATCCATGTAGATAATAGAGAGATCTACATATAACAAATGAGATGCCTTTTAGTATTATGTAGGTACACTTGATAGAGAAGTATAGGTCTGCAGATCTGGGAGTTGCATATCTTGGGGGATTTAGAAAGTTCAGCCCACATAAACGGAGGAAGGGTACTCCAAAGGAATGATTTTATTATGGCTATGCCCCCTGTAATCCAGGCAATATCTGTAGAATTAAGTGGATACTTGAAAATCAATCAACTGCTCGTAAGAACGATGAGCTTTCCGCGAGGATGATTAATAACCAATCACGGCCGGCCCGCAGCAATTCAAGCGCCGGGGGGTTGATTTCTAGGGCCTGGTTGTGATAATTGGGTTGGGGATTGTGTCCCCTCTTTCTTCTCAACCGTATTCTCCAGGCCTTCATTATCCTGGCCAGACGCTCCAGTAGCAAGAAAAACAGCTTTATACCTTATCCCGTCCACAATCCCCCGTTGCGGCCGGTAGTATAACAGTATCAACAGCGTCCCTATTTCGATTTAGTTAAGTAATCGGCCTGAATCCTTTAGCTCTGACAGTTGATCTTGAGAATCTTCATTTCCAGCTCATCCATGTGTCTATTGGCTATACCCCCTAATCCAGCTCGTTCGCCAGTGTGGGGTAGTGGCTATTGAGGTAAGTGAGACGATCAAATTCAATCTAACTCGGGGAGAATATTTTCCGCCGATGACAAGGATTGATCTTCAACCGGCGGGTTTCGCGGTAGCGCCAGTCTTAATTTCATGCTTTATTGATGTATTGGTAGCACAGGTATGATATATCTAGATTTGGATGGCTCCAAATCTCACACCCCAGATAGAGAATTACTTCAAGCCCTGATGATTTTTCCTGCTTTAGGTGTGGCAGTTTTATAATCTAGAAGTTCGGAACCGTTATTAGTGTGTCCCGGTCATAAGTAAAGATGTGGGTGGAGGTCGTCTTACTATAGGAGGAGGAGGAGGAGGAGGAGGAGGAGGAGGAAGACCGAGGAGCAGTGAAAGGAGGGCGAGGATGAGGGAGAATACGAACAGATCACAAATATCCATAGCTCACAATTTTGTATCCATGTCCCCCTATTTATTTGTTGTGTGTAGCTGCGAAAATTATTTCGGAAGTCGGGAACAAAGCGAAAGGCGGGCTTTGGGGTTTCCGGGATTGCGGTTCGATTTTCCGGGTCGTGTTTTGTCGCTGGGAGCAGGGCCTTGAGGTGCTGCAAAAAAGCCTTCGTTGGGGTAGGTTCAGATCTATTAGATGATCCCCCCGAGAATTTTGATCTTCAAATCTTTCAACACTCCACGCGCCCCTTAATCCAGCATGTTTTCATCAAAGATAATCTCCAAGTCTCAACTGTCCTTGGAATATCAACAACTCTTTCGTTTTCGCATAATCCCACAGTAGTGACCTTGACTAATAAAGGAGCAGAAGGCGTGTGGATGACCGAGATAATAGAGATGATGGTCTGTACAGCTGTCGCAGCTGGTATAAAATAAGTTTTCTTTGCTTCTGTAACAAAAAGGAAACGTTTACCTTCGTCGGATAAAACATGAAAAGAAAATGCCAGTCCGGGGGCTCTAATCGGTTACTCCCCTTCATTTTTATTCCTTCGGCTTTTGAACAATAAATAGCAAGAGAGAGAAGAATTTCAAGAGTATAAAGAAAGCTTCTCGAGTAATTGATATATAGTCACTCTACGGTACATCGGATATTAGGATAATTTATAAGCGGATGTCAGTTGGTCTGGATCCAGACCCAAAGCATCAGCAGGGAATCGAGACAATTCAGGTTTCACGGCTGTTCAGCCGTATTTCAAGCCATGATGGGATAAATCCAAACTAAGGATATTAATAACCCTAACCCTTATATCGTCTATTCCTATTACTAGTGAGTTGCATGCTGATCGAGTGATATATTATGATTCTGACTCTCAGGTACTTCCATAACGACATCCAAGGGTAATAGAGGTAATTTTGCATGTATCCAATCTTATTGTTATTTCCAATTGGTGTAGAGGCACATCTTTCGGCATTCCACAGGGAACGGAGTGGCGGTGGCCTAAAACTTACTACTGACTTTCCAATTCCGCCCACGTTCATCACAACAACTCTTCGAATCCAATAATTCCCAGATAAAGGAAAATCTTATCATCATTCTCGGGATTATGCAGACTTTGAAACCTTGGATCAATGCTCTGAACGAATAGAGAGTCACATGGCATTAGGCGAAGAAGCGGCTTGGCATTTTCTTCCACTGGCCGGTCTCCCCTCAGTTCTATCTAATTCCGTTGGCCAGATGATGTGACAGGATCATGATTAGTGTCTTCCAACTTCTGATTGACCTGTAGAGATATACCGTTCGCTACTGGTGTGATTTTGAACTGTCTCTAGGGCAAGTGTGACAACAGCGGCACATGTTCAGCCGTCCCGAAAAGGCCATGGAGGGGGTTTACAGAAATTTGAACGAGGAGCTGTTCATGAGAGAAGAGAAGGTGTGCTGCGGCCACAGTCATATATAATAGAGGTAGTACACAACTCTGGTGCAGGAGAAAGAAGAAATCATCAGCTCTACCTGTCACGAATAACAACGAAAACGAAGACGAAATAAATGGAATGTACAGAAATCCTTCATAGAGTACCACAGCCTTCGGGGTACTTGGAAAGCATTGATTGGCAAGGATCTATTCTCAGTCTCGAGTACCATAGAAGCTCTATATC
The DNA here is from genome assembly GCA_024713715.1 of Morchella sp. 2018-W26. Classification (NCBI taxonomy): domain Eukaryota; kingdom Fungi; phylum Ascomycota; class Pezizomycetes; order Pezizales; family Morchellaceae; genus Morchella; species Morchella sp. 2018-W26. The sequence goes on from JAMGYX010000002.1 coordinate 3,355,057, forward strand.
CGTCTATATGCATGTACTAAGTCTTCTATAGATATCTCTCGGATCAAAGCACGCGCGGCACAACAGTCAATGATGCAGTTAAAGGGGATTAAAATCGTCGTAAAGGTAAAAAATGTATATTTTCATTAACCCACTTACCTCCGTTGAAATTTTATATACTAACCTATTTCAAGAGATATATTCCTCTTATTGCTTGAGTTGTAATACCTGGCTTAGGGGGGGTAAACTACGTGTAGCTGTTGGGCTTACATACCTTGGTTTGCGTTCTCAGCACGAACAAATACAGAAAAACCGTTACCTGATCTTGGGAGATCACCTAACCGCTGACGAATGTCACACATGTTGAAACTGGACGTAAAAGAGCTAAGCTAAAAACAGGCATAAAATTAACATTGTGAACATTTCCAGGGGCGGTTTTAATTGTCCTGAATCAAATGATTAATATATTGGTGTGTACACCGGAAGACCTCCCTTTTAGTCAATTTCCATGATAACATGTGCCACAGAGACCAAAACCTCAGTAGTAATAGAGTGGGGTTGGTTGGAAGAGATTATCTAATACTCTAGCAGTCAACTGAGAGCTGAGCTTCGGATTCTTGATATTTACTTCTACTTCTTGCAACAAAATTCAAGAAGTATTGCTCGAACAGGATGGCGAGGATCATCACCACACACACTCAAGGACTTAGCAAGTGTCGAACCTGATCAATAACAATGGTCTTAGGTGTCTTGATATTGATCTTCTCTCCGGTCCACGCACTTTGCCCAACATTCATGAAGCCACAAGCACCAGCTAGCTAGATACAGGGCTGCATACAATCAAGCTAGTTGTTGCATCTCAGATAACTTCACAACTCATCACTCGCGTGTCGGGAAATTCGCTAATCCTCGTGACCAATGATCCAACTACTATAGGATATCACGAGAAGTTGCAATTGTCGCACATGACTGATAAACGAGAGATAATCATCCTCATAGACTTTTCGGATTACTTGAACAATCTTCCGGATCTGCCGGGACAATTTCCTACCTCGGGCTACCTCGGTCCTGAAGAATAAACCCAAGAGGAGTGCAAACTCAGTGCCGCCATCCATGCTGCACCAGCCATCCTAAAGATTGAATCTCAACAGCCACGGTACGTGGTGCGCACGCCCGCCGGTAATAACTGATAAGAGCGGGATCATAACATGAGTCGAAAGCATGCGTGGCGAAAAACAGCTCATTCAGAGCACGGCAGTTCTTTATATGATGACCCGAGGATTAGGTCGAAAAGGAGAATGACCTTCATGCTCGCAATTACAGCACACAGCTCGCCATAATGCAGCTTTTTCCGAGGGATCCACAGAATGATTCTCTTGTGCCCGTGTATCCTGTCAAAGACTTTGATCCAGTCAACTAAACAAGCTCACGTTTATGAGGGACTCCGGTGCAAATAAAAGTGCCACCAAAGTTGTAATCCTTTAGAGGTGTCTATCCTTTGGCTATTCGTTCCCCTTAACACACTCTTCTCACTTCTAAATAACACTATACCCACTATGCAATCCCAGAACCGGTCTACAAACAGTGGGCTGTCCGTATCCCGAGCTTTCCGCCTTAATCTTTTGGTTGTGCCAGTGTGCACATGTGGTATGAAGGGTTGATGTTCTCCGAACCTGAGTGTTTGCATGGGTGTTAAGAGTATGATAAACACTTTAACGTTCATCTGAACTTCTATCTTGAGTTTACTGTTTTCAGATGAAGAGGCTTGTATACGTATCTCAAGGATCAGGCTGTATGGTTAGGCTTTGGGTTTTGGCCTTGAAGGATTTTCGCTGGTCGTTGGCCCTTAATTATCCTCACAAATGAGGGTTTACCTCCTATTTCTTAGACCCTCAACGTTTCACTATCACCTATTAGATTTCGCTTGACTGTAGTTACACTACGTTTCTCTCTGTTTGTATTGCAGTATCGAATTTTACAAAGAAATCTTTCCATGCCGCGATCCGTGGACGAAGTGTACCACTTACTACCTATCAGCTGCTTTGTTTGTATGAAATTATCTCTTCTACAGCCTTTTTAGATGTTAGAGCTAACGAAATCCAATCCCATGACTTTCAGACTGAGCATGGAGAAAACACACAAACAAATCATTTCCCCTGGCCCTGGGATAACAATCAAAGGCGATAAATATAATATAGAGTTTCATCACTTTTACACTAAGTTGCCGGTGTCAAAAGTAGTAGAACTGAATGTTATTTCCGCCTTCTTGTTGTATCCCCCCTGTAGCGTCAATATCCATCAACCCGTTTCTAACTCACAGTTATAGGCGAACTGAGGCTCTTCTATGCGGTTATCAGTCCATAGAGATACATGTAGTGTGTAGACCGAAGATGCTATGCGTAAGACCTAAGTTGATTTCATGTCTACATGTATGTATACCCCGTCTTGTGTGCATCCCCCTGTCTATTTCCATGCATACAGCACAAGCTAGTACTTGAACACCTAGCTAACCCAACCAACTTGCGCATACCACTAAATCACATTTCCTCAACTTTTCTCCTGCGATTTTACTGCCGCCACTTACACTCTAGTCCAACTCAGGTATCGTTTACACTCTTCTAATCTTGAGTCCGCCAGAATTAAGCTCGGCGATGGAGATAGTTCAATTACCAACGCCTGTCGGAAACCGAGTGTTCTACCAGAATTTTCCCGGATGATTGATCCAAGCAAACTGGAAGTTACGACCCAGATGATACTTCGCTTCGGCAGTCAAACTACAAGGACATCTTTGATTATGAGACGTTGACGTGCTCTCGAACGCCATCCGTCCCTTCCTGCAGAACAAGAGCGTACTGGACCCCCATTACTATCAGATCATAGTATTGGAAGAAAATGTACTCATATAATATTTTGGTATTATCAGGCCACGGGAGGTATTAGCGGTGAAGTTGTTCTTATTTCTCTTGATGTCGACTGGGCCAACCAATTTTCTGCGCCATCCTAGAGACGACATATCACTTTCTATTTTTGCTCGACAAAATTACAATAGTCAAGCTCAATTAGTTTTACGATGTCTTGGGACTAGTGTCATGTTCATTCATGTCCATAGTATGGGGAAAGTTATCAAATGGTCAAACGTTAATTCTATTGAGGGCTACGTCCTAGGTATGGCCGTGTATATAAGGCCTTTAGTTCTGCTTTCCAAATCGAATTCTTCCACCACCGTCTAGCTTATAGATCGAACCTCATTCTCATAGTACAGACACGAGCTCCCTGACGTGCCTGGTCTCTCTAGCCTTTCCCTCGTTGCTGCTATATCGACAAGCCTGGGTCTCTAGGCATTTTCTGCAGTCACTAAACTTTACCTACGGCGATATCCTCCAATAATATATTCCAAACACGAAGAAAACAACGCATAAAAATCTCCCACTCGAGCTCTATACGCAAATACTCGGGACGTTTCCAAAATGCCTACCGAGAAGTCCAAGAATCCATGCTCTGCCGAGGATTTCACCCAAATCACTGTAGCTACTGCCAAGTGCGACGTCTGCAACAAAAGAGATAAAAAAACCATGAAAAGATGCAACACCTGCTCCTTTCAGCTATGTGGAAGTTGCTCCCTTAAGTCAGGGAATGACGGCTCCCATACTGGACAATAGCGAATCTCACGACGCATTGACGACAACTAAACCTTTTACCAAACCAACATCACACGCTTTAGAAGGGAACAAGTTTTTAAGCGCGGGGTAGCATCTCTTCTCTGAAAATGATGTTTTAAGGCTGAAAGAGGATGGTTAAATCAGTCGTATTATGGACGGGCGGGCATGTGTGGATATTATCCTGTTGTGTTTTGTGTATGACCGTGACTGCACTCATGTGGAGGTTGAGAAAACATACCTTTTCTACTTACTTTTTCTTCTACTCCTTCCCCGTACATCATCATATATTACCTGTAACTACATACCTTCTACGTTGGTCTCCCTCTTGTTTGGGCTCTCTACTATCTGCATTTCTTTGATAATATTCTTGTTGTCATACATGACATTCTAAGAATGAATCTAAAAATATCGCTTCTACAAACAAAAGGGCAAAGTAAATCAAATATTGCTTGTTCAATCTATTGATTTGATAAGTATACGTAGAGCTACAGGACGTCCAGCCTAAGCCGGACGAACGTACGATATGTCAATTCCTTAAAAACAAGCCATTGTGAGACATAGCTGTTTATTTAGATGCGTGTTCCTCTGGAAAATGGGCAGAACCCTTCTGTAAAAGAGGTGCGCTTTGGTTTCACCCACTAGCTTATTAGTGTTATTTCTTTTGTTTGCCATTTTTCACAAGGCAAAAACATAGCCTAGAGTTGATATTAACCTTTATGCATGTATAGACGCATATTTAGGGGACTTTAAGAAACAAACGTTCAAACTCTTTCCAGGTTTACGGTTTTTACTGTCTTTCCGGTCGGGTGATTTGAGCTCCTCCTATCTCCTTTGAGAAGGGCTATTTGGGCCAATCAAGGATTTTAGTAGCCGCTCCATTTAACCAACACTTTAGGTTATCCTCCCGCTCTGGTAAACCAATAATATCAATCACTCTTGATTGGGTGCTCTCACAAAGAAGATATCCACTCGATTCATGTGCCAGCCATCAGATTGATGTTACATCCCGAGTTATTAGTGTTACTAGTGTCTCTAAGAAGTGAGCGTATGATGGGTGGGTTGGGTTTTGGGTTGAAATACAAATACGAAATTTTACCCTCTTGGTCCAAAGGTCTGCGGTGAAACAAATGATATATGTCTATCAATATTTTCTTCCCGGGGGGGAGGTAATAGCCGCTGAGAATTGAAGTAGATCACCAGACTATAACCAGTATTCGGCGGTTTTGCGGGGAATTCTGACCCAGAGTGGGGAGGTGCCCAGTGTTCCGTACACCTTCTGTATCCGTACCCTGAATAGAACTATACATACCGCATACAGCGGCAAATAAGTACTAGTGATAATAAATACCAAAATCCGTTCACCAAACGCTACACTATGGTTCGTTGGCTATAGTAACAAATCATAGTAAATCACTCGTTGATATAAATATATCAGGCCAAGACCTGTAACGTATTTAATGCACTGATGTATACCATAAAACCTCAGGACATTAGTGAGTGAATCTTTTGGGAAATGAAATTGGGATTGTATGCGTACCTAGCCTTCCCCGTATATGAATCCTCTGCCATATATCCCAAGAACCACGGAGAGTGTCACTCTTCACGTGCCATGCCATGACTATTCCCTCCTGTTGAACCCAAGGCAGCGAATTACTCCACACCTAATCGAGTTCTCGAGGGTCTTTATTTAGTAAATTTGGCAAGGGACCCCGCATCACTGAACTTTGGACTGTATGTCAACGCGCAGCCGATGACACGTATCCACAATGTTTAGATGGTTTGTACTGTGGCACGGATTATCCACAACATAGCCCATGCCTCGTTGATGGTGCACATGTATGTACGTGCACGCGGAAAAAGTTCAAGCTGATATATCGCAGAAGTAATATTCTCCGGTGGAGATCGATGACTGCTTTGGATGTGGTCTCAGTCAGTTGGTAAGGCGAGCCCGAATATGCTGGTACTGATGAAAGCGGTAATCTAACGCCACTCAGAATCGTATGTTTGACTTTATAGGCTGCAGTGCTGCCTGAAAAGGCGGGAAAGGGCAACCTCGGTGATAATCCAAGCCCTATGAGCAATTGGTTAACCTTAACCTAGATAGCGGCATTCAACTCATCTTTTAGTCTTACCTAGAAACACCCTTCCAGATCCCAAAACAGACACAAAGTTCTTAAAGCTAAATCTGTAAAGGTCATACAGTAGCGCCAGTTACCCCTTCATGTAGGCGGTTATGACTGGGTCTCACTTTATATGATGAATCGAAGGAGTTGGCCGGCCGATGGCGTGGGGGTCTATGTTACCTTTTAGCGCCTAGCCAACCCCACATCCTTACATAGTAGGTCCAGAAAATGCAGGTTTCAAACCGCCGATTGCAATCAATCTTGTGCAACTGTGCTGTATGTGCGCAATAAATCTTCATGGGTAGCTTCAATTGATAGAGTCAAGGGTTCAAGTTGACTCTCAGAGTGACGTGATATGTAGATTGACATTACCGTAACAATTACCACCGATCCCCCAGAGTAAGCTATTAACCAGATGTTGCCGTTTTCGACAAACGAGTTTTGTCGACTATGTATGTACATGCTTGCTGCAAACTTTTGACCGGTGTCGATGAATCTATCCATTCATGTAGAGCAGTTTGATGATACTAATTCAAGACTTGTTTGTGTTTATTAGGAGTAGTAGATATCGCTACTGACTAAGTACTATTTCTGGATCACTCGGCATCACTCGCTCGTAGTTACATCTACTCCATTGGTCTCCTGATTTAGCAAACACACCACACATATGCACCTAACCAGGTTTACCAGCACGGCCTATTTCTCCGATGCATATGACTTTCAACATGATCACCATCCATTGAGCTGAAGATAGCATCATATCATTGACATAATTATATAAAGAGGGAAATCGTGTTAATCATTGCCCCCCTCATGATTAGTGATTACGACTACTTACAAGATGATAGAGTAATAATATTCAAAAAATTTAAATACCAGAAAGGGAATGTCCAAAAGAAATGTGTAAAATAAATAAATGCATGCGCCACCCAAAAACACAAAAAAAAGCATATAGAAAGAAAAAAAAGAAAAGAAAAAAAAACGAAAAACAGAAACTCCACGCAATAAATGAAAAAGAAGGAAAAATCGAATGATGTATATGAGTAACGCCCCTTCCCCCACGATTTCAAGGAAAAAATGTTTGTTTAACTGCCCAACCTACCTACCTATACAAGAAAGAAAATTCCCGATTCCAACATATAATTCTTTAGCCCTGGTCAGGCAGCCTATTTTACCACCATCGATTCCTAGTCCCAATAGTACCCATAATAGCTCCCTAAGCTCCAAGTCGAAAACCGCATACTCCTTTCAGTGGAAAACCCCATAAGGTTTCGATCCTTCTCAGCCTCAACCGCTGAATATGCTGGTGGTGGGGGTGACCCATTCATCGTATTGCGTGATATTGATGAACCGGCCACCCCAAGTTCCTATAATGGAAGATCCTCAAACCCGGATCGTATAGGTGTATAGACTCGAGGCTGATAAGGCTGATAGGCTGTGCTTTGTAGCCCAAAGTTTAGAGGCTCTGGAGGGCCCCTGGTAATTGCTATTGGCAATGGTGTTAGTGGTGGCGGAGGGGAATCTGGTATAGAGTGCATCGTATGACGGTTGGCGATTTTTTGCGGACCCCGAAGTGGGGGAGGAGGATTTTTGAGTTTAACTGTCGGCAACATTGGGATTGGTGGTGGTGGTGAGGATCTGCCATTGTGAGCACCGCGCGTGGAGAGACCTCGCCTTGGGCGCGTAGATGGGCCGCGATTCAAGGTACGCGAAGATAGGAGACGCTGAAGGCGGGGATAGTTGAACAATTGTGACGCCCGACGGTCACCGAATGAGGAACTTGAGGATGACCGGGAGTGCCGGGTTGATGGCGAGTCGAGTGCCGATCGTCGGTCTCGGAAAGATTTTCCGTAATAATCCGCCTTCTTTTTATCACTATGGACACGGGCCCATACAGCTGCAATGATGATGAGTATTATAAGGCCACCGACACCGGCGCTAGCCGCCCCAAAGATCAAGCCAAGGTCAGGAACAGCTGTAAGGTCGTTGTTACTGGTACTTAAGAGAGCTGAAGCTGAAGCTGTCGATTGGGGTACTGAAGAAACTGCAGCAGGTTCCCCATCTTCTACGACGCTTTTTTCCTCCTTCGTATTGCTTATGCCAGTGGTAGCTTCGGGAACAGCTGAGGAAGGAGTAGTAGCTTGCAAGGTTGTCGAGGTCGCTCCAGGCTGGGATGTTGCAGTCGTAGTTTCCGGTAAAGCTGAGCTTGTAACTGGTGCAGGTACAGACATATCAAACGGAGGACTGTATTCGAATGTCCCTGTCAAATCATCTATTATTTGGATTCCATACTTGTCACCCGCCGGCATTTTTGAAGAATCCTCATAGTCGCTTGGGACGGTCCATGTGTAGGAACCCGAATTCAGAGCAGCCACTTCTCAATGTTAACCTAGATCCACAAGAACGCGTAATTTCCAATTTTATATCAAGGTATTAACTACGAACCGACAATAGCGCCAAGATCTGAGAGGTTATCTGGAGGACCCTTGAGAATCCGTAGGGTGATGGTTCCCGATGTTGTAGGCTATAATTGGTAGGGTACACAAGTCAATTGACTGAATTTTAACAAGTGTTAAAGATATCAACGTACATACCTTCCATGTTATCGTAACTGGGTTTCCTGCATCAACTAAATCTCCGAGGAGTGGATATGTAATTGGGTTTTCCCCATTTGTTTCAACACCGTCTGCTGCAGCAAGGGTAGAAAACACAGAAAACACAGCTACCCAGAGGTAAGAAGATAAAAGACTAAGCTGCATGCTCAGTTGAGCTGATTTTAAATAAATAAAAAAACGCCAATACACGAACAAGGAATAAGGAAATTTCAGGGCTGGAATGGAAAAAAGGAGAGACTTGAAAACTGTCGTGATAGATGCATGCGTCGTCGTCGACGGCGGTGGAGCCTGCTCACAAACGATGAACATTCACACACACACACGTGTGACTGAGAAACAGACTGGTTGAGATATGGGGGACAGAAACACAAAGGGAAGATCTCGAGCCCGGAGAAATATCCCAACCTGCTCACTTCCCCCTCATTTCGGAGAGCTATCTATCCATTTTTGGCCCTATTCCACATTGGAGGTCAGTTCACTCGTGCACTTATTTCAACCCGTTCCGCAGACGGCGCGTAGGTAGGGCCCAACCACGAGAAGCCAGAACGAGTGATAGGCGAATCAAAATCCTAACCAGGAAATATCTTCAATTTGCAAGAGTACTTAAGTGCCAATCCCCTAACCTCCAACGTCCGCCCCTGGAATCTGCAGGTGGGACCGTGCGTCTCATCGCCTCGGTAAGCCCCGTTTAGTGTTTAGTGTCACCCGAGACCTCATCCAAGCTTCTACAGATGTTCCATGCCAGATTTAATGCTTCTGTCATGCCTGCAGAAGACGATAAACAAGTGTTCGGAAACGACGCACGAAAACAAAACAGAAAAAATGGAGAAATGACGAGCTTTGTGAGAGGACCCTTCGCTAACTAGGTACGATGAAACAGCTGCAATTTTTCTTTAATGAAATAATAGGATAAAATAACTTCAAATTCAATTTCCGAATTTTTAAGGAAATCTCGTGTGAACATCATAAAAGGTAAAAAAGAGAATTTTGTTTGCTAAAGAGAGTTCCCTAGTTTGTTGATCTCAACCTCCTCCTCCCCACAAAAAAAATAACGGGAAAAGAGATCTCAAGTGGAAATAACAGGAAACAAGTGGAAAATCAAAGGTACAAAGGAGGTTTACATGCGTGATAAACCTGCAAATGCCAGACGGAAAGTCGTGAAGGAAATGCGCCGAGGTTTAGTCACACATCCTATTAATAGGAAATTGACTTAACAGTTATCAGTCCAGTCGTACCTCCACCCTTTGCAAAGCGAATCCGTATAGGACTCGAAAGCGCATAAACGACGAAACGTGATCGTGTCACTTGCCAGTGTATTCTTAACCTCTCTCTCGACGAAAGCTCGAGTCGGATGAGAGATGTCTGGTTTGGAGGTCAGTTGATCCTGATGTTCACGTTCTGCCCTGAATCCTTCCTCCCCCTCCCCCTCCCCTCCTCCTTCTGCCGTTGTTTCTTCTCCCTAAAGGTTCCACAACATCTTTTTCAGGATCCCCTAAACGCATTTTCCCTAGTCTGATCAAAACATCTTCCTTTTCTGCAGATTCCACGTATCTCAAGTTGGATTCACGACGCCCCCCAGGGGCTGTTCCTCTGTTGTTAAAGGGTTGCTGTTGAGTTGATGATGCTATGCGTTGTGGCTGCAGCTGTGGCGGCGATCTTACTTGCTGCGCAGGAGGCGGTTTGGCCTTTTGAAACCCGGTTGGAAGGGTACGGTTTGATGGAACGCCATCGAAGAAAAACCGCTCTGTGCTATCCAGCTCATATCGAAGACGCTCCCGGGACTCCATCCCCCTGTACTGCACTTGTCTATGGATCCAGTCCGGGTCGAGACCTAGCTCATAGAGCTGAATTTGAAACGCAATAACCTAAAAACACGTAAGCTTTGAGCATACAAACAAACTACAAGTATGTGAAGTCCCGAACGTTCGCTCCGTGCGGCAGTTACTTACATCTACATCGCTTGGGTCCAACTTGTCTTTCGAACAATCGCAATCTGTCTTCCCGTCACCATGACAAGATCGGCAAGGACCCGGTCTGCGAAAGACCTCGCGTCCATAAGTTTTACACACATAGTTATAACCTTCCTCCTCACGCAAATCCACCTGCTTCGCAAAACACTGAGGTGCCATAGTCGCAACGGAATCCATGCTTACTGTTTGTTGAAACGCGACCGGTGGGAAATATAGTGGGAACATCTAGTACTCGTCTTTGGTTTTTAGTTTGGTTGAATATCCTCTTGATAGCTATAGCTGGGGATTATGAGCATGTTGGTAATGATGGATCAAGTGGTGAATTCGTGAATCGCGATGCGGGGTAAATGCAAGATTGAAATGAAGGTTGGGGGGAGAGATTGGAAGTGATGGAGTGGTTTGTCCGGCTCTGCTTACCTCACTTGGGGGGGGGGGGTATGGCAAAGGCAAAAAACCAGGCATCGCGACACACGTACCTACGTGCTAGTCACGGGGAGATGAATAACATTTTATTTTATCACAGGATCGCACTCGAAGATGATGAGCTGGCTCCGTGTCCCCTAATTCGATAATCGTTATATATACGTTACGTGGGCTACATAATAATAATAATACATAACATATATATTTACTTGCACTTTGCGGCTGTGCTATCTCAGCCTCGTCTCAATTACCTTCGAATCATCTTCAACACATTGGCTCAATCTTGGTCTTTTGACTAGCCTCAAACCCTACGAATACAGCTAAGTAAGGTCAAAATAGTTTTCTCGTATACATAAAAGCTCTCATCCTTCAACAGCGATACTCTGGATCAGCGATTGGAGCTATCACCGCTCAAAAACCATCCTTGGTAATGACCTACACTTGGGGATTTGGGGTCTGATAGATATAGATACATGTAGGCTCTGGACAACTCAGATTCGCAAAGAAATTCTCGAAGTGCCAGTCTGGAAAAGTTGGATTCTATAGTCAAACACCCTTAACATTAGCATACACTAAGTACACCAAGTACATAATGTTATGCATTAATCAATAGTAAACCACTATAAGTACATACATGTGCTTTATATCCCACCGTTTTATCCACACAACCTTACCTCAAAACCTACCATCCGTCAACTATGCTAACCTTTAGTGGAATGCCACCACTAGGCTTGGCCGTGATACCACCTCTAACAACGATCTCTCTTCCTTCCTGTGCTTCTACGAAAGAAAATTTACCTATTTATCTTAAAATTAGCGCCTTATTTTCAAAGGGAAAAAGGGAAATGGTACGTACCAATCATCGCAGCTAATAGACACTTAAACTCCACCTTTGCAAAGACATTTCCAATGCAGCCTCTTGGTCCGGCAAGGAATGTCAAAAAGGCATAGTTGCTTTCACCTTGTCCTTCATCCCACCTGTCAGGCCTAAACTGGTCTGCATCCTCACCCCATAGCTCTTTACTGCGGTTGATTGCATACGGGACGATGACAATATGGGCTCCTTTAGGAATGAACTGGTCACCGAGTGTTGTATCTTCGGATGCGTATCGTGCGGTCAAAGTCACCGGTGGATAAACCCTCAAAACCTCGGAGGTTACGTTGCGCAGGTACTTCAAGGCCTCGATCTGCTCATAAGTGACCTTCTCCGGTATGCCATGAGGGAATGCATTCCGTATCTCATCGCGGAGGCGATTCTGTATGTGAATATTTTCCTTAAGCGAGAGGACATAAAGCGCCCAGATCATTGCCGTAGCGGTTGTTTCATGACCGGCCGCAAGGAAGGTCATCATTTGATCTCTCATGACATCGACACCGCCTGGGCCATCATATTCACCGCTTTTCAACATGACCGAAAGGATATCTTTGTCCATGGTTGTCTTCTTCTCGGCAAGTTCTAGCTTTTTGGTATTGATAATTTGAAGAGAAACACGCTTAACTACCTCCGTGGCTTGTTTAACCTCTTTAGTCCTTTTAAGGGGGAGAAGTCTGAGGAACCAGTTTGGGAAGATGAGACGAGCGAGATGCAGAGCTATTGCGATAGCGGGCGTTTTAAAGATTGTGTTATATGCATGGGCAAGTTCGGAACCGCCCTCAGAGGTTGCATCCCCATTTTTGACGGATGAAATAGCGTTAAAGTTATACCCAAACCCGGCAAGACCGATGATATCGAGAGTTGCAAGAGAGAACCAATGTGACATGTCGATCACTGGAGTTTCAGCTGATGCGGATACAATTTCGCTGATCTTCTCCGTGAGCTCGATAGAAACACCCCAGAAAATTGGGACTAGGTTTTTGATGTGAGAATGCGAAAACGCTGGTAAAAGGAGCTTTCGTTGATGTCTGTGCTCGTCGCCCTCACTAAAGAGGATCCCCTGCAATCCTAGGATTTTGCCGATTCCATTGCGCATAAAATCTGGCTTGTTAAAGCTGTAACTCTTCTGATGGAGCGCTTCACTCAGTGTTTTCGCCGAAGTAGGCATGATTCGCTCCCCGTTGAATAATCCTCGGTACCGAATCAGGCCCTTGTTGTTGGGAAGCTGCTCCATCCACTTTAACTGCGGCGTTCCAGTCGGGTTCCGATGGATATCAAGGAAGTGACCAAGAAGCCAGTTGGCACCTTTTGGAGTAGGCAGGTGCCTGGTCGGCGAAAGCATCAATGGGTATATAATGACATTATAAACGACAAGTCCAGTGAGAAAGAGAGTGGATATTCCAAGAAATGTCCAGGTTGGAGATGAAAAATGAACCGGATCGTGTCGAACCAGCAACAGTGATGCAACCGCAGCAGATGCAAGAATAAGCCTCTTCGACATGATAAGGCTTCTAGATATAGGCTTAACTATCTCTATAACCAGAATCTTACGGCACGGGACAGAAGTAAGCAATAGATAAATGCAGTGTGAGGTGAGGCTGAGAGAGAGGTGGTCAAAATATTCGATATATATATATATGAAAGAGCTCGAGAAAGACGATATGGGATAATCAACGACCAGAGCGAAGCTTATATAGTGGCAAGATTAAATGTGTGGGGGAGAGGGGGTGTCCACAACTACATGTAGGTACATGTACCTATATGTGATAGTTGACGGTACAGATGAAATCACTTTTGCGGACCCGAATAAGGATTTAATTTGAGACTGCCAAGAGTCTTAGCGCTTTTCAAAACAAGCCGAGTACCGGCACAATGAAATTTTGGGACGTGTCAAGACAGTTCAGGTTACGCATTCGTTGCTGATTACTTTAGGTTTCCCGGTAGTAGCTCAAGGTTCTTAATTGGAGCGCCTTCTAAAGCTTCCCCTGGTTCTAGGTACGTGTTCGAAGTGTTTCTAAAGATACTTTGGCATCTGTGCCTACAACCTTTTCCCCGGTCGTAACCTCATGTATGCATCATTGCATATCACTCGGGTGGTAGAGTCACAGTGGTGTAGGTACGAGGCGACCGCTGTAATCTTCTCTCCGCCGGCCGAACATTTCGTCCCGTTATCCGGCGGTCAATAATTACCCCGCAACAACGGTGTAACATCAAGACAGTTCAGCCTACTATGTCCCAGTTGATGTGATATCAGATTTCTCCGACGGTAAAACCATACACCGTTACTCTTTGGCCGGCACGTTAAGGGGCATACTTGACTCTCGTGACGTAGGGGCCGTATTTTACAACCAAACTAGCCATTGGATCTAGGGTGTGATCTTTTTAGCATTGGAAACTCTCTTTGAGTTAGAGGTGTATGTGCACTATAGCGTTCAGATATGAGGTGGGGGGGGGCTACCTAGGTGGGACGAGTGTTGATTAAAACCAGTACGATGGCTCGGGTCAACCTTATCGCGCGTGGTTGCGTTGGGTACAGTTCTATGTGATCCAGGCATGTATTGAAGAATTAAAACTACTGGGGTGGATTTATCGCCTGGCAGGCCGGAACATGCTTAGAATCTGGTGCACTGCATATTATACAAACCCGGCTCTTGACTTTCTATATAAGGTGATGATATAATTAAGGCTATATACAACAAAAAATTCCCTTGAAGTGTTTTTTGGCGCAAAGTTGCCAAGGCTGTAGTGCACCAGATCCTGAGCATGTCTCGGCCTGCCAGGCGATAGCATCGAGAGTAGGACTTAATGAGTGTCATTTGTAGCAAGGGGTAAGTAACGGTGATCCAAAGGATCTAAAGACAACTGCATAGTCTGTGCTGCGCACATGGAGACGTGATACCGGCCATACTAATAGCATTATAGGTCAGAACAAGCCCGAGTGAGAAGGTGTGCTCTAGACTTGGGCGTCCGCTATTTATGCATTGTAGATACGCAGTAATTAATGTCTTGTATATATTTACCCATGCAGATAGGTTAGCAGCATCATATGTATTCTTAAGATGGATACATGTAGTTACATTTTTCCATGATACACCTTTGTTTTGACTTACGTACTGGGGTTTCTCGGGTTAGAACACTTCGGGTGACCGCTCTGTCCATAATACATGTAGTGATGAGCACAAGACGATACTTGGGCGTGTTTCACCTTTTCTTGTGTATTACTAAGGGGGTCTCATACAGTTACTAACATAACGGGTTTCGGAATTGCCAACACCTGATGTAAAGTCTCAGGGCCTTAATCTGGACGTTACTTGGGGATAGTACGGCTGCTGCCGTAGTGGCTCCACGGTTGTTTAATTTATTCCCGGAGGTGGATTGGAGTATGTACAAGGCCAAGGATAATAGAGGAGAATATAGAGATTTTAGGCCAAGCATCAATTTTGAGAAATGCTGTTTGCCCACCCAGCAAAAAGATCCCTGCAATTTCGACCAAAAGTTATGGTTGGCCTAAGGTTTCTAATATGAGGTGGTGACTGTAGCTGGTATAAAAGATACAGTGCACTGTTCTTAAAAAGTACATGTAGCTGTGATGTGCCTTATAGGTACCTACATGTATGTACTGAGGCCTACCTAAAATGCTGTGCTAATAACATCGTGGCCTAGTGCCTAACTACATACATACATGTACATGTATACTTGTCTCTTAGCACCGTTACCTAATCTTGGCTATGAGTAAGCCACTACTCCTAACATGAAGCCTAAACTCAGGCAGTACTATTCGTGCAGTACAAGCTGACTAAACTACACGGCGCGCAAAGTTCAAGTCGATGGCTCGAGAGGCTATGGAGGGCAGGTGTATATGTGTATAAACAGCTATAGCAGTACAAGTGCCTAGCATAACTGTGGCATTTTAATTTTCTCTAGTTCCCATACAAAAAACAGCACCGTAAAGTTGACGCCATATGTAGTTGCTGTTGTTTATGCGGTTCTGCCCAATATTACACTAATATTTAATCATAGACAATCACTCGAAATCTCGAAAAGTCCCTTCCATTTTTGTTTTGTTTTCTCTAGCTCCAGGTTTCTTTGTCCTCAGGTTGTGTCTTAGGACAAGGTCTTGTCTTGTGCCCACCACTAGCTCGGCGTAATGTAGGCACAGTATTATTCTAATCACCCCACTACCTTAAATGTATCTACGCCTCATCTAGCCGCGAAACATTTAGCTTTAGCAAAGTCTTGGCATTTTTCTGTATGAGGTACACATACATGTAGTGCGTTGATTAAGTCCCGGAGATGAGGGCTAGCGGCATCTAGAGATTTGATGACTGTCCGTCGATGACTTAACACCTATGGGGAGTACATGTAAATATATGTATATTCCCTGGCACTCTGTAACAGTTAGCTAACCGATTAGTTGAATATGCGCTGCGCAATTTCCCCCACAAGGGCGTTTAAGCTTTTTGATGTCTCGGGAAGTACCACATGTTTAAACCATACAGTAGATGCCATCAGTTTAGGTTTGAGATTTCTGGGAGTGGTCAGGAAATCATTTCCTGAGGGTGGTTCCTTCTCTCAGAAGCCGACTAGCCCTCATTTGATCATGACGTAGAGAAAGTGTGTAAGACGAAACATCGCAACTTTGATTCTTTATCGCAGCTCAGGCGAGCGAAAAACCATCGTGTGTAGGAAAAAAAAAAGAAAGTTGCTGCTAACTTTTGCAGTTGACCGCTTAACGAAACAATACCACCCCGCACTAGCCCCATACAGCAGCCTATCGCAAGAGACGCAAGGTGCCACGAGGACAAGCACCTGCAAGAAGCTAGCAACCGCCCCTCTAACTGAACTCTCACCTACTTCCTCCCTCCTCCCCCGAAATACACTTCACCACTACCGTCTCATCTCCCCCATTTCACCAAGTGTTTCTCTATATAATTATCTCGCATAGGAAAACCCCCATATTTTATCTAAATGTCTAACAAAGCTCTTATCCTTGTTGGTGCCCTTCTCTGCAATTGTCTGATGTGGGATACCTGGGCTGACATTCATTTTCCCCGCTAAAAAAAAAGGTTGGAGGTCCATCTAGAGGCACTCGGTTCAGACCTTTATCCTTGGACTTGCCAAAGGTACTAATACTCCAATTGCCCCGCCTCCAAAGTTGAGATTAAGCTTACCCCACTGTCTATGTGCAGCCCCTCTTTGAGATCGCTGGGCACCCATTGATCTGGCATCCTCTCACGGCCGTCGCCAAGGTCCCATCAATCAAGGAGGTCTACCTCATCGGATACTATGAGGAATCCATTTTTGCACCTTATATCCGCGAGTGGTCCACCGAGTTCCCAGATTTGACTATCAAGTACCTGCGCGAGTACACTGCCCTAGGCACAGCTGGTGGTCTGTACCATTTCAGAGATGCTATCATGAAGGGGAATCCAAGCAGGCTGTTCGTTTTGAACGCCGATGTTTGCTGTACTTTCCCCTTGACACAGATGCTGGAGGTATTTGAGGAGAAGGAGGCTGAGGCTGTCCTTCTGGGTACTAAGGTTGGTGACGATGCGGCGAGGAACTTTGGTTGTAAGTCCCAACCCCACACCTTGACAACTAGAAACATGGGGAATAACAACCCGAAACCAATTAAGGCATTGTTTCCGATCCTAGGACCTCCCAAGTTCGCCACTATGTCGAAAAGCCAGAATCCCACATCTCCAACATGATCAATTGCGGAGTTTACCTCTTCTCCTCATCAATCTTCTCGTTAATTCGTACCGCAATGGAGAACAAAGCCCTTCGCCTTGCCTCAGACCCCACTCTCGACCCTTCCGACGGCGATTCCTCGTCTGTTCTTCGTCTCGAGCAAGATATCCTTGGTCCTCTCTCTGATTCGCGCCGCTTCTTCCTCTACGAGACACGTGACTTCTGGCGTCAAATCAAGACTGCTGGCTCTGCTGTGCCTGCCAATGCGCTTTACCTTCAGAAGGCGTTCCAAGCCCGCAACCCTGAAATTGCAAAGCCGTCAGCGTCTATCGTCCCCCCGGTGTTCATTCACCCGACCGCCCAAGTTGATCCGACTGCCAAGCTCGGACCTAATGTATCGATTGGCCCTCGCGCAATTGTTGGCGCTGGCGCAAGAGTGAAAGAGAGTATTGTTCTGGAAGAGGCTGAGATCAAGCATGATGCCTGTGTATTGTACTCTATCATTGGTTGGCAGAGTAAGGTTGGCGCTTGGGCTCGTATTGAAGGGACCCCTATGGGCGTTGCCGAGCACTCGACCACCGTCATCAAGAACGGTGTCAAGGTACAGAGCGTCAGTATTCTCAGTAGAGACTGCAAGGTTGGAGATGAAGTTAGAGTCTGGAACTGTATCTGCTTGCCAGACAAGGAGCTCAAGAGGGTAAGCAGCTATATCCTACTCTAAAGACCGGGATCTCTTACTAACAGAGTATTAGGATGTGTCAAATGAGATTATTATGTGAATGGATGACAAGTATGTCACCGAGTGAATGGAAATGGAGGCAATTTTTTTCTTCCTAAAAGCTATTTCTTGTATTTCTATACCCTTATTGCTATTGATGATTCTTCTATGTTTTTTATTAGTAGACTGAAGAGCATTGTGGGGTTTTTGTCATTTCTTTCTTTCTTTTTTTGAACAGATGATTATCCGAGTAACACACCTATCGATAACAATGTTAGACGAAGGTTTGGATTTGGACTGGAGCGTACCATGGTTATGGGCACTTGCCGAGACATTTATGTGAGACAAGTATCAACTCAACTCCAACCTCAGGATAGCTTGAGCTGCTACTCTGAATTTGAACCTCATACCGTGGCTTATAGACATGGCCTTTATATCACTGTCCTCACTACTGCGTTTCCCCCCTCTTTTTTTCGGAAGGAAGAATGGAGGGCTATATTTTTGGAAAATCCCTTGGCACGAATAATGCTCGGAGAACAGGAATATTCTTAGCGGCTGCAGATCCCTATTCCCCTGAACACGGACGTAGTCGAAGTAGGCATTGAGGCTACATATCGACGGCCCCGTTTTGGGGCGGGGGTTAGAAAGTGCTGGAATGGCTTGTCAAATGGCGCATGTACCCCGGGGGTCAATCAATACACTGGTGTTGCGACCACCATCAAAGCTAGACACAGTCAATTTTTTCCACTTGTATTTCCATTTACTGTTGTTAGTATGCAACTCGACTTATATCAACTACATACTTCCCAACTTTTGGCCAGTAGCTGCGGGATTAGTGGTTTTTGTCACTTTGAGGACCCCTGGGGTACATATATACAATACCTGGCCCCGTAAGTGCAGCTCTTTGGTACCCTTGCCTTGGGCTATCCCCGGTGTTCCTGGAAGATGAGTCTACTCGTCCATGTTGGCTTCCTCAACCTCTGTCGCCATTCCGTGCATTGCAGGTAAGTAGTATATCCTCTCCACCTATGGCCCCACGAACCCGAACGGATTGGTGTGCCCGGACTCAACAGACAGGCAGGCAGGCACCTTCTCGAAGGCCTGGCCACTGGGGTGATAGCGGGAGAACTACCACTTGTGTATTGCTGCGTCGCCCTGCAGCTCGGCAACAGCTCTCACGCGAGCTCTCGTCTCCAGGTATGGCTCCACCCCCTACGGTGATACATATTAAGCTTATCCCCCCCGGGTTCAGGCGGCCGGGTGCTCCCTTCTCCTAAACATGCACTTACACCCGTCCGTCTGCTGGCGGTCACAGCCGGTCACTCGCTGCTGGCTTGGCGTGCGGGAATCAGCCCATAGATAGGTATCAGGGCCCGCAGTATAGTATATAGCATACCACCATATCGTCCGATCGGTGCATTACCGAGTGTCGCCGAGGAGCGGGGGGGGGGGAGGCTAACCTTATTACTATCGTTGTTATTGCCAAGTATATATTGCCCCGGCCGGCGGACATGGGTTTGTACGGGGGTGGGGGGTACGCGTGTGTGCGCTATATGTGAGGGTAAATTGGGTTGTTTGTATGCGCACATACTGTATGTGCCTACAATATACTTTACGCACTGCTCCGTACAGACAGACAGACAGCCAGACAGCTTGTGTATGGGCCCACTTGTGGCCACGTTATGTCTTTGGGGCGGTATAAGTTGCTGGCCGTCCTCCTGTGCGGTGGTGGAGGCAGGTTAAGCACTTGTATACACACACAATATAAAACAACCTTTTCCAAACATGATGCACCACCACGTCCGGGCCTTCTCCAGCGCCAGCGGCTTGCGGTCGTCGCGGCAGCGGGTGCTTGGCGTGTATGGATACATAGTCGTGAGTACAGACCTTCGTGGGTGCTTGGACATATGGCTAACGTGTGGAGAGGCCGGGTTTACGCTCCCGTTTGCGGTGCCGGCGGCGGCGGCGAGGAGGAGGAGGTCGGGCGGACAGGGGTGGGTTGTTCATTTTCACTGCTGCTGGCACTGGCACTATCGTTATGGGGTTGGCTGACGGCGCTAAGGGGGGAGTTGAGTCTGTATCATTGCTGCCGGTAGGGGTGGGTTTCTGGGTTTTGGGTTTTTTTTTTTTTTTTTTTGGTTAGGAGTTTTTTTTGGGCGTGCAGACGTGCTCGGGGTTAATGGGAGGGTCATGGGGTTCAGTGCTTTTGTTTGCTTGCCTGTTTGGAGGGTTGGGGCTTCTCGTCCAGTTTCTGGTGTGGTGTAGCGTAGCTTGGGGATATGAAGTAACTTTCCTATATTCATCCACTCCCGGACCAGACTGACTGAGCGGAGACCAAAAAAACCCTACAATGCATTCTAAAGCAAGCAAGAGGAAAATAAAAAAAGAAAGAAAGTGAGAAAACGAGCTTAAAAAAAGGAAAAGAAATGAAGAAGAGAACGAGCTTAAAAAGCTCCTCATTGCAACCCCACACATACATATATACACCTCCCCCCGGGGGCCCAAGCCCACCTAACTAAACCGGTCCCCCCTACGACTCTGGTGCGGGACGCGCGCCTCATACTTCCCCTTCTCGTGCAGGGCCTGCTCCTCCGTCTGGGGCTCGTGGCGTGTAGGCGCCGGATCGCCGCTGACCTCGCGGGCGGGCGACCCGGCGTTGTCGTGCGTGAGGTAGTCGGCGTCGTTGTCTGCAGTTCCCCCCCCGAGCATCAGCGGGTAGTTCAATCTAGACGGGGTAAGGAGAAGGACATTGCTGCTGCTGCAGACGGCGGAGGTGCTTCTCGCGGCGGTCGGCGTTGATTTGTTGCTTGGCGAAGTAGTAGGCGCCGCCGCCGGCGAGGACCAGAGAGCCCCAGCCGATCCTGTGGTGGGGGTTGTTAGTTTGGTTCTGTGGTGGGTGAGGGGGGGCGGACGGACCAGAAGGATTTGACCTGTGGTGGGGGGGGGGGGGTGTTAGCGGGTGGGTGGGTGGAGGGGGCGGAGGGGGGGTGTTTGCTCACGGTGTTCATTATTATTTATTTATTTATTTATATTGGGGATTGGAATATGGAGTTGGTTGTGGTTTGTGGTGGAATTGGAGATTTGGGGTTTGGATTGAGTTCGGGGTCGCGTCATGAAATGAGGTCAGACCATTATTGTTACGAGGCTTGGCGGTGGGATGGCAGGTGCGCGGGGTTTGGGTGCGGGTGGGAACGGGTGGGTGTGTGGGAGGGGGCGATGAGAGGGATCGGTGGGGTGTGTTCTGTACTTGTACGTATTTGTATCTGTATGTTGTATCTACAGTCTGTTAATCACGAGGGACTGACCGGCGTGGCTGTGGGTGAATGTGAGAGAGACTGAGAGAGGGAGAATGGTGGTTGGTAGTCGAGTGATGGTCCATGAAGGACTATATTCTGGGATAGAGGTATTCCTTAGACCATAGAGCTCTTTTGCTCTTTGGCGTCCAGAGCCAGGCGTGAGGAGGGGGTTGAAATCACTGGCATATAACATCACCGCCGCCGCCATCATCACCGCCATCAATTGATTGACTTTCCAGTCAGAACTTCTTCTTTTGAGTCATTGTTGGTATTCAGCGCTGAGCCTCAAAGCCTTGGCGCCAAGCCCCGCGTCCTTAGACTCAACCACCAAACGTCTCTTACTCTCACTCACTCACTCTCTCTCTCACACACTCTCTCTCTCTCACCACCACCACCACCCAAACCACCCAAATCATCACAACAATGCCTCCAAAACGCAAAGGACCAGTTGCCGGTTTCGCAGGTTCGTTGGCCTTCCTCCCCTCTGTCCAAAAACCTAGCTGTATAGCTAGCTAACCAGCACCCCCCCGCAGGGCCCTCTGCCGCCACCGTAAGCTCAAAACGCACAAAGCCAGCCGCCCCCGTCGACGATGATAGCTCGGACGACTATTCCACGGATTCTGCCAGCGAGATTGAGGACCTCGCGCCGGCCGAGGGTGCCGTGCGGATGAAGAAGGCGCTCGACAGTGCGTCTCTCCATCGCAGTGTCTCTCTCCCCGTGTGTGTCTAGCTGGCTGGCTAACCCCCACCTCCCCCCCCCCCCCCCCCCCAGAGGCTACTGTCAATGCTGTCGTGAATCGTTTCTCGCTAGAGGCCCCCGCCGCGGCCGCCCCCGTTGTGCGCACCCGCGACTCCGTCTCTCACCTCTTCAACAGGCACGACTTCTCCTACCTGCACATGAAGCCCGACCACGCCTCGCGCCCTCTCTGGATCAACCCCGAGAATGGCACCATCGTGCTGGAATCCTTCTCGCCGCTCGCCGCAAAGGCGCAGGACTTCCTCACGACCATCGCGGAGCCTATGAGTCGCCCCACCTTCCTGCACGAGTATAAGCTCACGCCGCACTCGCTGTACGCCGCCGTCTCGGTCGGGCTCGACCCCCGCGACATCATCGCCGTCATCGACCGCTTCAGCAAGATCCCAGTGCCAGAGAAGATTATCCAGTTCATCACAAACTGCACGGGCTCCTATGGAAAGGTCAAGCTCGTGCTGAAGGATAATCGCTACTTTGTCGAGTCCAACGACCCGGCAATGCTGCAGAGGCTGCTGCGCGACCCCATCATTGGGCCCGCACGTATCCAGGGCGGTGACGCCGGCTCGGGCGTCATCAAGGAGTCGGCGCCCAAGATGGGTGCGCTCGTGATCCCGGGGACCAGGAACGCTGCGGGGACTGCGCAGCTGGGCGCATCTGCTGCTGCCGGCGCAGGTGCGGAGGGCGCGGCGCCAGCAGGGCCAACCGCCGCAGAGGACGTGTTTGCGTCCGTCACGGGGCTGGGCGATAACGACCAAGACGACGAGGATGAGGACGAGGACGCCGTGCACAGCTTCGAGATACCCGCGGGCGAGGTCGAGAAGGTTCAGAAGCAGTGTCTGGATCTCGGCTACCCCGTGCTCGAGGAATACGACTTCCGCAACGACCGCAAGAACTCCAACCTCGACATCGATCTCAAGCCGCAGGCGCAGATCCGGTCCTACCAGGAAAAGTCCCTCTCCAAGATGTTTGGTAACGGCCGTGCCAAAAGTGGCATCATCGTTCTCCCCTGCGGCGCTGGAAAGACACTCGTCGGCATCACCGCCGCCTGCACCATCAAGAAGTCTGTCGTTGTGCTCGCAACCTCCTCCATGAGCGTCGTCCAGTGGCGCCTGGAGTTCATCAAGTGGTCCAACATCAACCCGGAGCAGATTGCAACCTTCACCTCCGACAACAAGGAGAAGTTCCGCGGCGACGCCGGAATCATCGTCAGCACGTACAGCATGGTGACCAACGGACGGAACCGCTCCCACGACAGCAAGAAGATGATGGAGTTTCTGCAGTCGCGCGAGTGGGGTCTCCTCATCCTCGACGAGGTCCACGTCGTCCCCGCCTCCATCTTCCGGCAGGTCGTCACCTCAATCGCCACACACTCCAAGCTCGGCCTGACCGCCACCCTCCTGCGTGAGGACGACAAGATCACCGATCTCAACTTCCTCATCGGCCCCAAGCTCTACGAGGCCAACTGGATGGAGCTCGCGGACCAGGGCCACATCGCCAAGGTGCAATGCGCCGAGGTCTGGTGCCCCATGACGCCCGAGTTCTACGCCGAATACCTGCGCGAGCCCGACCAGCGCAAGAAGGTCCTCCACTACATCATGAACCCGCGCAAGTTCCAGGCCGCCCAGTTCCTCATCGACTACCACGAGCGGCGCGGCGACAAGATCATCGTCTTCTCCGACAACGTCTACGCGCTCAAAGCCTACGCGCTCAAGCTGCAAAAGGCCTTCATCTTCGGCGAGACGCCGCAAGCCGAGCGCCTCAAGATCCTCGAAAACTTCCAGCTCAACGACAAGGTAAACACCATCTTCCTCTCCAAGATCGGCGACACCTCCCTCGACCTCCCCGAGGCAACCTGCCTCATCCAGATCAGCTCCCACTACGGCTCGCGCCGCCAGGAGGCCCAGCGCCTCGGGCGCATCCTGCGCGCAAAGCGCCGAAACGACGAAGGCTTCAACGCCTTCTTCTACTCGCTCGTCAGCAAGGACACGCAGGAGATGTTCTACTCGTCCAAGCGCCAGGCCTTCCTGGTCGACCAGGGCTACGCCTTCAAGGTCATCACGCACCTGAGCGGCATCGAGAACCTCCCCGGGCTCGCCTACAGCACG
The DNA here is from genome assembly GCA_024713715.1 of Morchella sp. 2018-W26. NCBI lineage: Eukaryota > Fungi > Ascomycota > Pezizomycetes > Pezizales > Morchellaceae > Morchella > Morchella sp. 2018-W26. The sequence goes on from JAMGYX010000002.1 coordinate 3,379,264, forward strand.
CTGGCCGAGCGCAAGGAGCTGCTGGCAGAGGTCATGCTGCAGAACAGCGACGCCGGCGCAGAGGAGGGCGACGACTTTGACGGCGCGAAAAACCTATCATATAACGCGAGCTTGAAGGGGCGCCGCGGCGCCGCCGCCGCAAAGCATAAGCGCAACATGGCAAGGCTTGCCGGCGTGTCGGGCGGCGACGGAATGGCATACGTCGAGTATAACAAGAAGATGCAGATGCCCAAGCAGAGCCATAGCTTCTTCAAGAAGATGCAGAGGGAGAATGAGAAGAAGAAGAAGGAGCAGAAGGAGCTGTTGAAGTAGTGGGGGGGGGGGTCTAGGGGGGGTCTAGGGGGTCTAGGGGGGGGGGGGTGATTGCATTTTAGGGTTTCTTCTTTTTTTGTTTTGTGTTGAATTTGGCTTGGGATTGGGGGTTTTGTTTCGTTTCTTTCTTTATTACTATTGTTTTTTTTTTATATCACCCTAGTTGATTTGGCGCATTCTCTTAGACCGGGTTGGTTAATAGTTGAGAAGACTTAAATTGTATGACTATGGTTGGTAGGACGAAGGGCGGGTATCACAAAGGGGGCTACATACATCATATTGTATGTAGCTGGTAGAATGTAGTGTTAGCAGGAAAAAAAAATATGTAGGACATAGAATATAACAATCATTACTGCGTCAATATTGGTACCCCGGCACAATTGCTAGCCCTGTCATGTTCATATCCTGGCTACATGTCTTTAAGTTCCTCCCCGCATGATGCTGAAAAACCCACAATCCAATCATTTCCGTTTAAATCCAAGTACTATCAATCGAAATTCTCCACTCCACTCTGACGGATCTATAGACTCTTTATTCTAGCTATAGTGTAGTCTACATATCTAGCATAACATCCCGCCACTACCACCCACCACTCATCATGCCTTCTTCCCCTCTATCTCCTCAAACTCCCTCTTCTCCGTGTTACCCAACGGATGGTCCGTCCTCCTCGCCCGCGACTCGGCCGTCTCCACAAGCGTCGCATTGTCCCCCTCCTCGTCCTCCTTAAACGTGTACGAGCGGAACTCGGTGTTGGTCCACCCTGTGCCGGGGTACAATCCATCACCGGCCCAGTCTTCGGTCAGGTAGTGCAGGAACTATCCTCCCATGTTAGGGATTGCTTGTAGAGAGGGAGAGAGAGAGAGAGAGACTTACGGCCCCGTGTAGGACGGCGACAACATGCTGGGTGTCGAGCGATTTTAGAAAGTTCCGAGCTTCCTTCGCACGCTGTTTCAAGGCTGCGGGCTCCGGCGCCCACTTTCCTTTCTGCACCCTTGCTATCAGCGCCTCCTCCACCTTCACCCACCACAACCCAGCAGGAAGAAAAACCACATACCTTTGAATTCCACCCGCTCTCTAACCTGCTGAAATCCAGACCCTTAAATATCTCCTCCGCCTCTAGCACCTCCCTGTCGCTCCCAGTATCACACGGCAGCGCTGACGCCTCCTGGAACTCGGGCACGATCACAACCTCCACGCCACGCTGCACCACCGGCGCGAAGCCAATCAGCGTCGTCTGCAGCGTCCGCTTGAGCGGCGACGATACTATTAGCGTTACGGGCGGCTCGGGCGGGAACCGGGAGGGTAGAGAGGTGCATTGCGATTCGCCGAGGGGCGTGAGGTAGGTGTCGTGTAGGTGGTGCTGGAAGTCGACATTGTGGGTGGCTTGGCCGTGGCGGACGAGGGTGACGAGGGTGGGCGCCACTGGGAGAGGGAGGGGGAGTTAGTAGCTGGTTTTTGGTTTAATTAAAGAGGGAGCTTACTGGTGTGATTTGGTATAGGTATTGGGTTGGTTCTGAGCGTGGGGATCCTGGGGTTGGGGTGGTGGTGGTGGTGGTGGTTTATTTAAATACTTGAGGTCTCACTGGTTGATACCTAACTTAACTACCCCGCCAGGTGTTCAATACCCTGTAATGACTCCTCCGGGCGGGCCACTGTTCTCCGAAGTAGTCCGTTCCGTCATTGGCAGGGATCAAGAATTGGAGTATACAGTAAACCTCTTCATTGGGTTAACCATCGTCTAAACCAGCGCAATTGCAATTGGTAATAACCGGGCATGTACGTACCTGCTTAGATCAATGGAATAGGTAACCATTAGGTCTCCGAGACAAAACCGTTGAGTAGGCAGTGACTCACTCATCACTTTCAAAACAGACCAAGCCTGAGCTATGGTGCCTATGGTGCCCGCATGTAGTTCCAAAGGGAGGCGGGAGCGTCTGGGGTCCAAAGATATATTGCCAGAACAAACTGCACTGCTACAAACTACACAGATATGTTCTGGATTTGGATATGCAGGTCTTTGTTTCCCAATTTCAGCATATATACGTTTTCAGAGCGTCCGCATCCTGCGGCCGTTCTTGATATATTACCCCAATTTATAGTCCGGATCTCAGTTATTAATATCGTCTTTATCACCTTCACAGCCTAGTTGCAGTCTTTATTATCTCTCGATTTACGTATAGCCCTGACATAGGCGTGCGTTACTATTCCTACTATTGTCTCTGCCGGTTGTGATTTAAGATTCTCAAACATGTCCAATTACATACAAACACTTCATTGTGTGATGTATGATGGAATCCGGGGCTTTGTAGATCCATAATTGAGCGTGGAGCGACCAAGTCCTAAATATATAGCCATCCACCCTTTCATGTTTGGGAATTCCGTGACATTCGGCTCTAGCAGGGGGGGCACGTCGAGCAATATGTCTACCTTGAGTGTCTTTAATACGTGGAATTGAGGGTGTAGCTATAATTATAAACTCCGTAGTACCTATATCAACCGCCGCCGTACCCTACAGGTCAAGAGACTGTTCATATGACGGTTAGATCCCCCGAGGGGCCGAACCCGGTTGTTCGATCCTCTTCCCAGGCAGCCTCTCTCGGGCTGTGGGAGCATGGGTCGGGCTGTATGCCTTTTCTCGATGGCTCTCTTAGGTTATGATATCTTGCCATTTGAGTATGACTGCACGTTTGGTGCATATTCTAATACCCTGCGCGGTAAGCTTGACCCCGGAGGGGGGAGGTTTTCGTGCTATAGATAGGTTAATGTAGATCTCCTACAATCTGCTTAATACTGGTGCGTCGCAGAAGTTGGGAACAGATCTGTAAGGTTGCATAAAGATACCGATTCACTGAATACAATAATCCTCTAGATTGACCTTGTTGTGATCCCAAAGCTCTTTATCGGCAGGAACGTAAACAGCGTCATCCAACCCTCACTAGCGGCGCTCACGACACTAAGCCCTCCCGCAGAACCCCGGCGAAGATCCCCCACCAGACCGAGGTGGCCAGGCCAATATATCCTAACGTCTTATTTCTCCAGGCTATCGTTTATTAGCTGAATTCGCGCTTTGGTAACTAGAGTTATGGGTTGCGGATCAGGAGAATGACTCATAAAAGGTTCATCCTAACAATGGAGAAACCCAGCAAATCCCAGAGATAGCAAACTTTTTGACATTACTAGAGGCATTGGTTCAAATACCCCCGCCTTTAAGGAGCTCATAGTACCATGCAGCCCTAGTGTATGATCGATTTGAGATAGATGGGAGCCTGTAACCGTGGCTGGGGGAGGGGGGGGAGGTAGTAAACATAGCGAAGAGACTCGAGCTAAATTATCCGCAGCACGTCAGAACAACCTAGGTGGGGCAAAAGTATGAGTAAATAATACTAAAACAGGTTAGCACCGCTACAAAGGAGACTTACCGGTTACCAGAAATGCGCCGTCCTCTAGTCATTGGTTCCAGGTATGCTCGTAAGGATTATATGTAGGGGTCCTACGATGTATACGTATCCTGATATGTAGTAGCTGTATTGATATGATTGAAATAGTTTAGTTAAGTAGTTCTGATGTTGGTGTCGTGTCGAGGCTGAAACCTGAGATAAACTTTATTTGTGACAAATTATACACTCGTGTAGCACTTGTCGGTAACACCATTGTACAGCTTAGCCAAATTGCCGAGTGATGATTTGTGACCCTACGTGGCAGCCAACGATTAATTTTTTAACCCACTTCCGCCGCCAGCATCAAACAAAAAAAACCAAAGAAAGTTCATGTAACATTCTCACTCCGTTTCAATCTCCGCCTTACAGCCACTCTTCCCATCCTCAGCCATATTCCCTTTCTCGTTCTCCCTCCTCTTCGCTCACTTCGCCCTCTTCCTTTCGTCTGCACTCCATCCACTGTTTCCAGATTTCTAATGCCTTTTCAACTCCCTCCTTTGTTGGCAACCAACGGCGTAAGGGTTAGCTTCTTGCCTTTTGTCTTAAGCTTTCAAGATTTATCAATGCCATACGATAAAGTGTGTTTGTTGGGTGTCTAACACAGTTCTTCAAGAAACAACTGATTGTCTTGCTTTAGGGTGAGACGAATTGATTTATACCCAATAAAAATTGCTAACTTTCTCCAAGCCTAGGCTCGTACTTCCGCTGCGGTGGCAGCCAAGCTTTTCTCGAGGTTGAACAATCAAAGTCTTAGCAGCTATCAACCCCTACATATAAGCACCCCTTTCTTTCATTTTGGCACCAAATTTTATTAGCTAAAGAATGGAACTGAGAACTAGAACCCTGATCTATTCCATCTACGAAGGAAGACTAATTGATTTATTGGTTCCTAAATACATATTATCGGACTCGGGCTAGCTTCCATAGCCCTAGCCGCCATACATTACTCCAACTGTAGCGCCCTCGCTCCCCAAAGGGGTAAAGGGGGAAATCCTTTAAGACATCTTGCTCCCATATTAGTTTCTAATCGGAGTCTTAAAACCCACATGGGAAGGACTAGACAGCGTGTTTGGTATAGGGTTGAGGTTATGTAGTTACTCTACGGGTCAGCTGAGTGCGCCTGTGAACAAAAAAAGGCGGGGCAACGGGCCCTTCTTATATACACAGCTCCAAATGCAAACTGGCCGCTGAAGGGGTATTTGGGTGCTCTCAAAACCCATTAAGACTACTATTATCGGTATTGGAATGGTAGAGAGGCCGTTAACTATACTACATGTTCGTGGAGAAAGAAAGCACTGGCTTGTGTAGAGGAAACGCGGATTTGGTATTAAAGGATGTGTTCAAATAACCGCCATGGCTCATCGGTGTCTTAGAACAAGGCGTTCAGTCAAAGGCCGTGAAACAAGATCTGCTCGGCGCCGAATCACAAACAAGAGTTCACAGTCCTCCAAAGCACAATACTGTAGGCTTGGTCGATATTTGCTTGATATCGTTGATACTGTTTCGGGCTGAGGTCAGATCTGGGCCCCGTTGCACTAATTTCATAACATCTTATAAGGCTCCTAGTTAAGATAAAAGGTACTCCCTCTAATGATACCCAACTCGTACGACGGACTTAAAATCCCGTGGAACCCACCCGACGAGAAAGTGTGTACAGATTCCGGCAGAACTATTGCGAAAGCCGGAGTAAAAGAGTAGGTTTCTGATTTCAACTACAAAAATTCCTTAAGTACCTGCACCAAAAAGACAGTCGGGCCACGGGAAATCTACATTTGCATTAATTCTACCGAAAACTGTACTCTATACTTAAAACCTACCTCCCACCCAGAGGATTTTACCTCACGAATAAATAGTGCCGTTAACTAGGGTACCGGGTCTCCATGAATTAATGAAAGATTTGGCACATTTAATTATAAGGAAACCAAAGTCTAGAACATGTTCGCAATTGTGCGAGTGATAATTTATGACGCGAACGAGTCTCCTCGATAAAGGCCGCGTCCGCACCGGCCGATAAAGCCAGATTCACGCAGAGCTCGTCAAAATAAAACAAGAATCTATCTTGTAACTGCGGAAGAAAACAAGTATATACAATGTCCATCATAAGGGGAAATTTGAGTTGAAAATGAAAAGTATATAAAAGAATGAAGATGATTAACGGGTCCTCTAAGGACTATAGTCTACAAATCCTCCCAAAGCCTGCTCAAGAAACAGAGCAGTTCTACTGCAAAAAACAAAGAATTCATAACAGTACTATCTACGTCTCTCAGGTATTCCTTCTAATGAAATCTTCTGGTCTCGTTGTTGTACTTCTTGGTGGTGGTTGAAATCGACCATAGTCATTGGGACCTCTCATCTCAACATCCGGGCCTACCGTGACACTCCTCTGAGGCTGTCTAAATTCCCTAGCAACTGGAGGTGTCGTGGTACTTCGTGCCTGAATGGGATCTTCTCTATCACGGAAGTAGGTCGATGGAAGTTCATCAATATACAGGCTAGGAGAATCTAGAGCAGCCGATGAAGGGCTGCTTGCGACGGCCGAGGCGGGAGTATATGTTGGCCTCTTATATCCACCCGTGTTTACTGGTCCAGGGGTTTTGGTATCTAATCGAGGTAGTTGAGGGCGCAATTGCACTTGCTGGTGACTTTGTTCCTGCTGCTGCGGCTGCTCCTGCTGCTGGACATTCAGTGCTGGGAAATATTCGTACGCATATGGCTGTGGGTCCGAAAGTAGTTGCAATGGGTTCTGTTGTCTTACAGGGGTCTGCTGACGCGGCGGGTAGTATTCCTGAGGTGATTGCACCATTTCAATTGGGGATTCATTCAAGTACTGTGGTTGGTGTTGCTGCTGCTGCTGCTGCTGCTGCTGTTGCTCTCTGGGAAGGGCAATTGGGAACCTATTCTGAGCTAATTGTTGTTGCCGCTCTCTAGACATCACTGCAATCGGGAACCTCCCTTGTCCTGGCGCATAGCCTGACCTCTCTGAACCCGATCTACTTGGCGGTGATCTTTGGGAATATTGCCCGCCCTGCCCCTTGTAACAGCCTCGTCCAGACATGGATGATCCATCAGCATATCCATCCTGCGTTTGTTGCCTGTTCAGTCTATCCGAAACGAATGGACCTCCCGCACTCTGCGATGACGGTGAGTAATAGCCCTGGGCTTGGTAGCCTGGCCTATCTCGCTGAATTGGAGTTCTCCCCCCCTCGCTTCTACCGCTGCTGTTTCCAGCGTATGGTGGCGCAGGGGCTCTGCTGTTAGTGATGCTTCCTGAGTATGTCGGCGCAGGAGTTCTACTGCCACTGTTGCTTCCAGGGTATGTCGGTGCTGGAGTCCTGCTACCTTCACTTCTTCTTCCCCCATCATTGCCCGCATACCCATATGTGGAAGGAGCAGGCATAGGCGGCGGAGTACCCCATTGACGTTGAGCCTGCTGCCTCCTTTCCGCATACTCCATACTCTCGTTACTTTCTCTTCGAAACCCCTGTCCCCCGTATCCCATACCTGCTTGTGACGAAATTAGTGGTGCAGATGCTTCGTAGGATGAACCAGACATCATCGTCTGACTTCTGCCCATAGGGCGGCCAGAGCTAGCAATCGAACCTGAAGTGTACACACGCTGAGGCGGCTGAGGCGTCCCTCCCCTACTCCCGGGAATAGTAGGCAGCGTTGGTTGTCGAGATGGCTGCTGCATCCTAGTACCTGCTGAGCTACTCGAACTAATAATTGACGATGAATATGATGGCTTTTCCATCAATACTGCAGCAGGAATCGTGGGGGCACGTAACATTCCAGCCTGTGATTTCTCCTTATTTTCCTTCTGGATACCTTTCTTGTGGTTTGCAATTACAATCTCGCCCATTCGCTTGTCAATACGCTCTTTGCAGTACTTTCGGAGTGAATCGCCATTCATAACGTGCCAAAGAAACGTGATGAACAGGATGCACGCAATGAGAAGTTGTAGAATTGAAAGAATCCAGAGAATTGTGGTGAAGGTCATCGAACATAGGACTACGACTTGAATTTTGTTTTCACTCCAGAGGTGATCGATATTCTCGAAAAACTTAGAAATTGCTGAGAGAGCCTCAGTCTCTTTCTCTGGTAGAAGATCTGCAGAGACCACGGATACAAGAGTAAATGTATTGATGACGACTCTAGGGCCCTCAGCAAAGACAACTCCCACCCAACCTGCGATATGAGGATTAGCATAATGAATTGCGCTTTGAATAAATCCCACAAACCTTTGAAGGAGAAGTAGGTGAACAAAGCAACATAGTCTGCCTTTCCTCTTTGCTCTGTCAATCGAGCAAATACCAAGAATCTCTTCCAGCCAGTATCATCACTTCCGCTTCCGCCCCAGACGCTGTTCCAACGAAGCGCAATAACATTCATGTACGCATCAGCCACACCGCCTCTTTTGATAACCCTAATCGCAAAAAACCAATCGTAAATGATCAAAAGGTATGAGATAAGAATACAGATGGCGAAGACGATTTTTGCGGTCTCAAAAGGAATAACCGGTTGGATTTGACTAGACCACCTGTTGTACACGAGGAGGGTAATGGCCGTATAGCTATTATTTATCAGAAAGGAAAATTCATGGAAATTTAAACACATGCACTCACGTATCAGCGGCCACACATGCGAGCGAAATCAAGATACTCAAATAAATCCAGATGTAAGCTGTGACGTTGACAAACGACTTATCCTGGAAGTCTTTAAGGTTCTTTGGTGGTTGAGATATTTGTTAGCTCCCGATGCGGCGCAAGTGAAACATTGACTTAAGGGGAGTACGCAATACGTTGCGAAAGTAATCAAAGCGGAAAACCCACGATGTATTCAAACTTGTGCTCTGGTGCCAATTCGGACCTTCTCTTCCTATACCCAGAAAGTAACCCCATCGCTCAACAAAGGGAGAAAAAAGCTACAAAAGAAACGCTTAGTCAAAAGTTTGAAGATAATCGAAATTCCCCAGCAGGCCTCCTGTGCCCGTTTTGCTTTCGAGGTTGCCAGATCCAGCCGGCTTGGTTCTATGAAAAGTCGTGCTGCACCCGGCAGGAATCGTGGCGGCGAACTATCAAGGAAGGATGAGGGAAAGAAATGGGAAAAGGAGTGCTTTTTGCAGGAATCCGCTAGTGTGTATTTTTGGGATTCACATAGGGTTTCGCGCTCATCTGGATAACTTGCGGTTTCAAGACCCGCTGAGGAGTAGACGAGAGGATGACGACTCTTTGAGGAAATATGCAGTTACAAGGTTGATAGCATGGGCGACAGGAGCCAAGTAAAAGGGTAGGGAGATGACAGCAAATCGAATAAGATGCTTAGGGTGCAGGCTGAAGAGCCGTAAGAGCTGTAAGGGTTTCTGGGGGTAGACATCTGTTGATCAAACAGCAGTGTGCTTCACCTTCCAAGCACGATATTAGTGGGTCACTCTAATTGAGTGTAATTTACAGAAGATGGAGGAGCAATGCCTCTCTGTTTATATTGGTTCCCAGTTTGATTGGTCTACAGACAACCCCTACGGAGGGCCAGTCCTCACAGAGAATGGTAAACTTGAAGTGAAGAATCACCTGAAAAAGTACATTGAATTATTGAAAAAGCAAACATATATGTATGGTATCATACATACTCGGGGCAGGTAAATAGTACCGGACAATGCAGGTTTTGTCTCTGGTCTTTTTTTGTAGTAGTTCTTGCCTAGTATGCGCGCCTATTGGTGAACCAAAACCTTTATTTGTCCGGTACTTTTTACCTGCCCCGAGTACACGAGGGAGGGAAGAGACAACTTGAAGCAAAGCAGAGGCCCTCCTCGTTGCATGTCGCACGGCTTATCGCGAATGCGAATGCTCGGTACCTTGCAGCCGGTTGATTCAGATTGATTGGGACCAATCTTGTTTGGGCGATGGTTTCTACAGGGAGGCGCTGACCAGGGCGGTTATTGGGGACCCCTGAACTGCTATTGCCCTTAAGCTTGTGGCGGTTAACCTCACTCCCCATAACTTGTGGCAGGGATGATGAAGTGGCTCCCACCCACAAGATGTGGCTGTCTAAAAGGTTACTTGTGCAGATCGTGCCAAGCATCTGGCCGTTGTCAGCCGACGATAGGCGAGCTGAAATCCGGGGAAAGGTCACGAACTCGATCCAAGTGCAGGAGCCATAAACAACTCTTAACATCCCCTGAATTCTAGAATTATACCCCTCAAAAATTACAGTATCTCCTTTAATTCATCATGATGAGATCGGTGGTTCCTTTAAAATTTCTGCGTCCTGCATTTAGAGCTACACTTCCCTTTTCTACCTCCTCTAGACGCAACCATGCTCAGGGCAATCTCGAGAAACGGAAGCTGAATATTCCAATTGATTTTGCAGCGTCCAATTAGTATGAGCTTAAGCTTCTCTCTATCTTGGTCAGTATTTAACATACCATCTGCAGTCTTGCACTCAATCCGAAAGCTGCTTTCTCCAATCCCGAGCTTCCGCCCGCCCTAAGCGCAACTTCGAAAACGAAGCGGATGAACCTATTTCAAGCAATAAATGATGCCCTTGCAATCATCTTAGAAACCGATGAGAAGGCTTGTATATTTGGTGAAGACGTAGCGTTCGGTGGTGTCTTCAGATGCACAATGGGCCTCTCTGAGCGTTTTGGCGGTGAGAGAGTCTTCAATACACCTCTGACCGAGCAAGGAATTATTGGATTTGCTGTTGGCCTGGCCACACAAGGTCATACCGCTCTCCCAGAAATCCAATTTGCCGACTACCTATTCCCCAGTTTCGACCAGCTACACAACGAAGCTTCTAAGCTTCGATACCGCAGCGGTGGAGCAGAATCTTACAATAGCGGCCATTTTGTCGTCCGTATGCCCACGGGCGCAGTTGGACATGGTGCACTCTATCACTCTCAGTCCCCAGAGGGATTTTTTATGGGCACGCAGGGTCTTAAAGTAGTCATTCCACGTGGCCCGATACAGGCCAAGGGGCTCCTGATTGCAGCTGCTCGGGGCCCCGATCCAGTTATTTTTATGGAACCGAAAATTCTCTACCGTGCTGCAGTCGAGGAGGTGCCACTCGGTGAATACGAGCTCCCAATTGGCAAGGCTGAGATTGTCCAGAAGGGCGATCATATTACACTGATTTCATGGGGAACCATGATGTATGTGTGCGAGCTTGCCGCAAAAGCGGCGAAGGAGAGGTTGGGAGTTAGCGTGGAGGTCATTGATCTAAGAACAATCAGGCCTTGGGACAAGCAAACTATCAAAGAGAGTGTTAACAAGACGGGTAGGTGCATTGTTGTTCATGAGGCGAGTAGGACCGGGGGTGTAGGGGAGAGTATAGCTGCAGAGGTACAGGAGAGAAGCTTCTTAAGGCTGGAGGCCCCAGTCCAAAGGGTTACCGGGTGGGATGTGCATATGCCATTGGCTTTCGAGCACTTCATGGTTCCTGACGTAGCAAGTGGGTGTCCCCCTTTCGAACCCTTTACAACACAGTTTACTAATATGGTGCTTCAGGGGTTTTTGACAGCATCAAGAAGACCATGGAATATTAACTACATGTATGAAACATGTGCGGTATATTTATGAGTGAACGAGTTACATTGGCATATATGAACGATACCATCTTCTTAAATCATGCTTTCCTTTACTTTGACCGGTTCACGAGCAAGCGTTGGAGTTCTTTTTTTATTTTTTCTCTCTCTATTTTGACAATAAATGCCAACACCTCCACGGATTTTTGATGTATGCCTGGTATTTGCGTTTTTATCTAGATACCTTAGCTTTCTTATAGTTATTCGTTCTAGACATAGGAGTGCTTGGTTATAGGAATCATTCAATCTACTTTTTGATACATACACGAAACGCAACCAACGAGTGACAATGCATGATTGTGACGGTCAGGATAATGTTATATTGCAGCCCGCTCACGGATACTATCGCCAAAAAGATATGGGGCCAAAACCCGGGACAATGATGCATGTGCGTGTATAGAGTGCGGCCCCAAACCCTGTCAGTGGGCCGATATAATAAATATTAATTAACCCTCATGACTGGGATCCGTAAGAACCAAGAACTAGCGTCCCTGAATAGAAATGGGCTACAGTATAATTTCGTCCAGGAATCCGTGCACCTTCCCTCCTTGGGGTCAAGTAGATCTGATGCCCCGCTCGAAATGCTTGTGGACTTTCTTGATGGTTGCCGGCATGCAGCGGCCTCACAAAAAGACACCCAGAATGTGAATAAAAACCAGCCTCACGCTTCACACCTCGCCGCCGCGAACGCCAGACGCGGTTAGGTGGGAGGGGGGAGGGGAAGAAAAAAAATTACTGGGATTTGTTTCGACATCGGCAGGATTTGAACCTACGCTCGCGAACGAAACAGATTTCTAATCTGTCGCCTTAACCACTCGGCCACGATGTCATATGGGCGATTCTACCCTAGCCATATATGAAAATCTTCGTCACACAAAATCACTCACACAAAGCAAGCCGGGTAGGTTCGCTCAGCGCGCTGGGTGAAGCCAGGGAAATTTGTGCAGATCCTTGGAAGGGTTTTTATATGAACCACAGTGCCTGGCTTCATTAAACCTCGGCTACCAGGTACGGTGTACCTACATATGGGAGCCAAGAAAGCAAGAACATTTTCCCCGCTCCGGACGTATGTACCTGGGCATACGCTATATTGAAGTCTTTTATCCAAACCAGACCCAAACCCACAGCCTGGGTGTATGCTACATACATATGCGCGCCAATCTATCTGTTTCCCGGGGAAAACAGTTACGTACCATAGGCCGCCGCCGCGGAAGAATCTTTGGGACTGGGATTTATGTGCCGTCCTGATGTGCCGGGTGGGTGGGGGGTTGGTGGTTACCCGGCTATTTAGCGTGATGGCGAGTGATATTTTGTGATTTGCTCTGAACGATACGTGTAGTGCTCGCAGGCAGGTAGGCCCGGATAGATCGCGCCCCGCTTAAACTGGGTGGGTGGATAATAATGCAGCACCACATCTTAGGGGCATGTTGTGGTTCCTGTACTACAGTGGTTCATTACCGAGTGACGATCGGTGATTTGTACATGTGGGGGCTCATTTTTCTTGAGGACAGTACTCTTTCTGACATCCTCAGGCGCTGGCTGGTCGAGGCTCCAAATAACTAGAAATCAATTTCCCTGAATATGCAAGAGGGCTGTACCATACGAAGTCGTCTAAGAAATGCAGCGTGGGGATTCTTCTTTTCACATCTGGTCAATGCTCAACCGCGGGGCGCAGTTCCACGAGTTTCTTTTGAACCTAGGGGATATGATCACGAGGTACAAGCACAAATGGAGACTTCCAGTTGAAACCCTCCCGATACTCTTCTAGCAATTACTTTTGGCTAAGCACGCATCTACGAAAACCAAAACAAAGCAAGTCGCGTGAAATGCACGCTACAAAAACATTTAGAAGCAAATGAAAAAAAAAAAAGGAATTAAGTTTAGTTTCCCCCACCTACTGACCATTCTATCTCCCCATTCTCAACACAAACCCTGCGCCCACCTCCTCCTCATCCCTTCCGCCAAACAAGCCTCCCAAATCACCCATCAAGACCGGCGCATCCCCCCTCACTGGCGCACTGGGGCTCAGATGCCTCCTCCTCTTCTCCTGCCCGGCCTTGCTCGGGAACGTCGGGAACATTTCTGCGCTCTTTGGCTTCGGGTCTTCCTTGAAGTAAGGGTGCTTGAGCGTATCCTCCGCATTAATTCGCTGAGCGGGGTCTAGCGTTAGTAGTCGTTGTAGGAGATCAACGCCCGCCGCGGTAAGCAGGGGGAATTTTGTGCGCAGGCGGGGACCAGGGGCGTGTTTGCCTTTTGGTAGATTGAGGGCCTTTGCGTTTGGGAGCTTCCGGAAACCAGGCCAGATTTCTTCAGTTGGGACGCCACAGAGGTCGAATATCTACTCCACCGTTAGTTTCACCTCTTCCCGACCCAAGGCACAGAACCACATACTTTCGCCAACTGATCAACTTCGTTCTTCCCCTGGAGCAACGGCTCCTTCAGCAGGAGCTCTCCAAAGATACACCCAATACTCCACATATCGACCTCCGTCCCATAGCTCGTCGCTCCCAAAAGGAGCTCCGGCGCACGGTACCACAGAGTGACCACCAGCTGCGTCAGAGGCTCGCCGAGATAACGAGCAAGCCCAAAGTCGGCGATCTTGAGCTGACCACGGTTATTCATGAGCAGGTTGGAAGTCTTGAGGTCGCGGTGCACGATCCACTGAGAGTGCATGTGCGCGGTGGCAGAAACGAGTTGCTGAAGGAGTGTTTTGACTTCAGATTGCAGGAAGGGCTCCTGCATGTCTTCGCTAAGGATCTTGAGGTCGTGCTCAATGAAATCCATGACTATGAAGACGCTGCGTAGGGGGCTCGTTAGATACTGTTCTTAGTGCACCACCACCATATCTTGGAGTGGTTCAAGGTATAGAGCACGGAGCGGGGGGGGGGGGGGGGGGACATACTCCTTCAGCGTATCCCCCATCACAACCTCTCTAATATTCACGACATTCGGATGCTTGCTCGCTAGCAACGTCGTGATCTCCCTCAGACTCGTAATCGGGAACCCGTCCGTCTCCCTCTCGAGCTTCAACTTCTTCAGCGCCACAACCTCACCCGTCGCGCGGTCCCGTGCCCGCGTCACAACTCCGTAGCTTCCCTCTTCGATCCGGTTTAGCGGCTCATACTTGTCGACGTGCGCGCACGGCGCTAGCTCGGGCGCCTCAAAGCGTAACAGTTTTAGCGGCGCGTCAGAATCCACCTCGTCGATTCGCCGGCGCTTCGTTGGTGGAGATGTACCGGCGGCGGCTGTGTTGGAGGGGGAGGAGGTATTTGTGGATGAGACAGAAGCAGCGACTTTGGCAGCAGCAGCAACTTTGGCGGCTTTGGCAGCGCGACGGGCTTCTTTTTCGGCACGGCGGGAGGCCTCAGCAGCAGCGTCGGCTGCATCGTCTTCCCATCTGGATTTGGGCTTGGTGGACATTGGAATTGGGGGCGGGAGAGGTTAAAGTATTTGGCGGACTTGAAGTGCTGGAGGTGAGTTACGTTGAACTGTTGCTGTGGCGTGAAGTGTGGGCCCCTGTGTGTGTAACGTTCATGCGGCAGTTTGTGTTACAGACATTTGCTCTGGACCCTGGTTGGCTTGGCTGAGTGACGGACTGTGAAGAGAGGAATTACCTGTAATTTGTAGGTAAGTAGGGTGTTTGACGGAACCCGCAGATCCAGAGGAACCACTCGACTATCGCCAAAAACATTAGTGAAAAGGTCAAAACAGTGGAAACGTAGCCCCTAGCTTCACTTTAAGACGAGAGCAGGATAAAATGGAAGGAGGTTCCTTAAACTATTGCTAGGGCTATATACTTCTTATGAAGAAGCTGATAATTCTGGGTCCTGAATATAGAGGAATGAATGACAAGTACGAACCGGATTGACGAGATGACCAAGGAACCAAACATGAAATCACACACTGAGTTATTCGTAGGTTTATTGACGATAGACAGATCAGGGCTTACATGTACTCACGGGCTACATGTATTGACCAAAGTGTCCTCTGGTGACTGCACCCGCGTGCCCTCTCTGCTACATGTATCTTATGATCTAAAGTTCTCATCCGCAATTAACCCCCCCCCCCAAAAAAGCCTTCTAAGCCTTGACACATCTTCACCATATACTTTTTAGTTGCAAGTCCGCACTGTAATATGAGAATTAAGGGAGAGCTAACTGAAGCATTCCCCCCCCCCCCCCATAATTAGCTCGCTCCACCTTAATACCGCACATATCACGCCGCAGCACATCTCCTTATGCCTTCACCTCCCCCCCCCCCTCCTCCATAGGTTGGTATCGGTATCAACTACCCCGCCAAAGTTCGCACACTATCACTCGGCGGGGTGTTAACCCTAAGCCATGCTAGCCATTAGGGCTACTATAGAGCACCCAGAGCGGTCCAATACATGTAGTTACATACCAACCCGCATGACAGACTATGAAACTAGATCACGAGTAGGGATACGTAACTCCTACGCCTTAAAACGGCCATTTCCCAGATCTGCTACATTACCATCTAGTAGACTACACCTGAGAGGATAAAGTAGAGTCACGTCTCGGACAGAGAATCTGTGCGCTGCATACGGCGCTCATAGCCTCTATCTTGTCATCCACCATCACGGATTTATGCTTCTGCGGAGATTAAATAAAAGATGGGGGATATCGCTACTGAACTAGCAAATCTCATCTATTATCACTCAATGGGTATAGTCCCACTGAGGCCTTTGCATACTAGTTAGCCCACTAATCATAGCTATAAGATATAAAAAGGCTTAAAAACGATCCAAGCCCACCAATCACAGGTATACAGAAATCATGGGAAGCAATCACGACTATAAAAAACAAAACGAAAAAGGCTCAAATCCACCAGCCACGAATCCAAGTACCATTACCAAGTCACGCTCTCCACAACCCTCCACTTAAACTCCGCCACCTCTATTTCATCTCCCTCATTAATCCTCGTCCTCACCTCCACAGACACCCCCCCGCCTCCCGTCTCTACTACTTTCTTCCCCACCACTTCCTCCCCATTGGGAACCTGCTCCACACACGCCACCATACACGGCATCACCCCATCTCCACACCTCCACACCCTCCTCCACTCCTTCTCTCCAACACCCAATACCCACTTTTCCGCCGTAACCCTTCCATTAACCTTCATCACACCCTGACACCACCTCCCCAACCTCACAACACACCCCCTCGCTGACGAGTCACTATCCGGCCCCACCTTCCTCTGTCCATGCTCACCGAGCACCAGCACCGCCGCTGCCCGCGGCTCTGGCTCGGTGTCGTGCCATATCTCCTCATAGTCGCCCACACGACCCGTGTCGAAGTCGAGCATTGTCCCACGCTCCAGCCAATCACCGTTGGGAAGCTGAACAAAGGTTCCCGTGTCCTCAGTGTACTTGTCGGTGCGTGAGTCGACGGTGTGAACCCAGCGCCCGACGTCGCCGCTGGGGGATTTGTGCGAGATCCCAGCGAATCCCCAGTAGAGGTCGTAGGGGGGATTCCTCATGATGCGAATGTCAACGAAGAAGCGTTTGGGCGTCGTGAGAACAAGGGTATTGGTGGGCTCTTGGTGCTTGCCTGGGAGCTGGGGTGGTAGATGTTAGCTTCTTATCAAGCGAGAAGGTGAGGGGTATATGCCCAGCGAATGGAGACTCTCTCGGAGATTGAGGCCATGATTACTGTTATGGTCTTGGTGGATGTAGTGGGCCTAGAGATTATTGAGTTTAATACAGGCGAGTCTTCTATGCTATCCTATGGGGTGAGGTTAAGTTGCTGGAGGACAGCTGCGTAAGGTGTAGGTATGGGTACAAGCAGTAGCTATAATATTATCTACATAGCTACTGTGGGGTAGTGACACACTATCTTTATCGGAAAATTGTTATTCCGCCATGTCACAATATTGTTCGGTAAGATCCGTGATAGGCCAAACTCTAATTGGACCGCAGCGGCGACCTTTAAGAATGAACATCGTGTTATTCTCATGACTCCAAGTACTTATGTAGCTCTGTGATTGGGGATCTGGATGCCATAATGTGTGCCAAGGCCTAACCAATAACCGTGTTACCTGTTTCAAGGTACATGCAAGATATGTCCATAGTAAACTGTAAATACTTAAGAATCGTGTTAGATCTAGGGGTGGAATCCTGTGACCACACTACATGCACCTAAAGTTTGTTTTTTTAAAAGAAAAAACAGCGTGTACCTCCATACGTAGACCTCAACGAGAGGTACATGTATGTAGATAGCCCGTATTAATCTCACTACGCGCTCTCGCAACCAAGCCACATTGTCGTCTACAACACACAGTACCCGCCATGGAAACCTTCGTGCCCTTCGTACTCTCTTTTTTCTCAAGGCCATCCGCGACTGCTGAAGATGCACCTTTACTCTATAAGCCATCGCTGGAGCGAAATCACACGAAGCTATCAATGTTGGGTCTCGCATTTGCGATCCTTAACTCGTGGACCGCACTCTCAGCCTCGCTCTCAATCGCGCTCCCGTCCGGTGGACCCTCTGCTGTCGTGTGGGGGCTTGTTGTATCAGGGGTTTGTAACCTGTGTTTAGCGGCGTCGCTAGCTGAATTTTTGGCCGAGTATCCTACGTGAGTTCTTTTGTTTATTTAAGTTAGATGTAATCTTGTTGACTGATATGAATCCGATATGTTGTATGTAGGGCTGGTGTAAGTATCCCCTTGCGTCCCTGCACGTAGAGAGAGCTTAAGGGAGAGGTTTAACTCTGATTCCTTGGTTTTTGTGACAGGGACAATATCACTGGGTTGCGGTCGTATCACCGGCAGAATGGATGCCACTGTTGAGTTGGATGTGCGGATGGATTAATTGCTCCGGCTGGGTGTTTTTGGTCGCGACGGGCGGGAGCTTGGCAAGCCAGATGGTTGTGGGCATAGCAAATTTGTTGGATCCGGTTAGTATTAACATTAAATTATTATAAGGGGCGGCAGTTGGTGTAATAACTAGAACAGAGTAGTGGTTGTGCCAGCGATAGGGTATATTGTCAATGCTGATATAGAGATTGATAGGAATATGTAGCGACTCCAGGGCACATGTTGTCAGTGCATGTTGCATTCACCGTCACAGCTTTAGTGATAAATGTCTTCGGGAACCGTACTCTGCCGATATTTAGCAGATTTGCATGTACAGCTTGCCTCCCTTTCCTGGCTTAAAGTTGTGTTTACTTACTAGTGTTTCAGTCATCTGGTCCGTCTCGGGGGTCACAATAATCTCTACTACGCTTCTATTTACTTCAGCAGGGATTGGGTATCAAAGCCCCAGCTTTGTCTTTACCAAATTTGTTAATCATACCGGCTGGCCCAATGGAATAGCCTGGTCCCTCGGTCTCCTTCAAGGCTCGTTAGCGTTAACTGGATACGATGCTGTCGCACACATGATTGAAGAGATCCCACACGCATCCCGCGAGGGGCCAAAAATTATGATATATGCAGTTCTCATCGGTATGATAACAGGGTTTGGGTTTCTCTTGGTACTGTTGTTCTGTATGGGGTCTATCGATGAAGTTATTAGTGCGCCATGCGGGTAAGCTCCCCGAGTGAGATTCCGTGATGATCATTAGCTAACAACACTTGTAGGCCTATATTAGCGGTATTCTACCACTCAACTAGGAGTAAAGCTCTTTCTATATGCCTCTTGATGTATGTGCTACCACACACTCTCCCCGGTTCTACTTCTGACGATGGTACGCAGCTTCCCATTGGTTTGCCTTCTTTTTGGAACAACCACAATAATGACCACCTCATCCCGCATGCTTTATGCGTTCTCACGGGATCGAGGTCTCCCATACTCCTCAACCTTCTCAGTAATCCATCCTAGGCTCCACGTCCCCGTAAATGCACTCCTCCTCACAGCGATCCCGGTACTATTCCTTGGTGGGCTGTATCTAATCTCCACAGACACCCTAAACGCATTTCTCTCTGCCAGTGTGATTTCACTCAGTCTCTCCTACAGTTTTCCTGTAGCAATTAATGTATTTACCGGTAGGTCGAGGTTGGTTGGAACGAAAGATGGCTTTAAGATGACTGGTTGGGTTGGGTGGGCGGTGAATGGAGTGGGGTTGGCCTTTGCGGCTACGGCGACAGCGCTATTTATGTTACCGCCAAATGTACCAAAAAGGTGGGAGGATGTAAATTGGTCGCCGGTAGTATTCGTGGGTGTTATCATTGTATCAACGGTTGCGTGGTGGATGGAAGGAAGAGAAACCTTTGTTGGACCGAGGGTAGTACTTATTAAAGAGGAGGAGGAGGAGGAGGAGGAGGAGGAGGAGGATTAAGAGGAGAGATGATGATAAGAAATGGCATTGGTTATTGATTGAATAGGTAGATTATTACAAGAGAGGGTCGTTTCTTGTTAGTTTAATGTTTGTCCATCAGCACCGGTGTCTCCTGGTTGAAGGTGGAACGTCGGTAATAAAGCGTACGTGGTAAAAATATAAAAATAAGGCTTACAACATATGGCCTATGATTTCCAGGATAGCTTTCCCTGATGCAGCTTTGTAGTGTTTTGTTGGTCTATCCTGCCTCAATCTGTTTCAAGGAGACTCTGTCTTATTAAGGGAATACTAGTCGAAGGGCGGAACGTGCCATGCATACATGTACCTCTCGTACGTCCCCCCCTCCCCTTACTTACGGGCCGGCCCTGAATGGTTTATGCTGCTAGTCCTCGTACCTAACTTGTTAGATTTTGTATCTACAATGACCTTATGGGAGTGAAAAACATTTAAACGGATAGATGCACCTATATGCATGCAGCCACTTAGAACATTTCAAAGGGGGACTGGACTAGCCGCCAAAAATAGCTACAAATTAAGGAAACCCGTCAAACTTATCGTCAGCATAGGGGTGTAAATGGTTTTTCCAAGGTCAGCAATTAAGATGCTATAATTAAACCCCGCTCGCACAGAGTCCCCTGACTAGTGGGTTTGTTTGATGCTAACGATACCTGATCAGCTGAACCTGGAAGGATCGTGGTAGGCCAATCACCAATAAAGATCTCAATTACTATGATAGTAGGGTACTTGCTATAGCATGCAACGTAAGAGGTAGGCGTCCGTATGGTGGGTCTTAGGTGAAGTATTAGAGAAAAAAGCCCTAAGAGTGTGGTTTGACCGTTAGGCAGTGTGTCCAATGGTGGGGCTCTTGCTTGGTGCTCTACCATACTACACATAGATTCTGCAATACGAGCCTGTATTACGTACGTGTGGCTCATACCATGGGCAACTATATGTATGTAAGTGTGTGATGTTGGCCAAGGACAGAATCAATTCTCAAGAACTAGGAGGCCGGCGCTGGCAAAAGCAATAAGCGAATGAATTATCATTAGCCACAATTTCATCCCATGTAAAATACATGTATCCTCACTTTCTAATACAACATTCATAAAATCTCACTCGCCAGCGCCACACTTAGCTAGGTCCAAGTTACATGTAGCTACATGTACATGTACATGTATGTAATTAAGGTCGTACCAGCCAGACAAACGTTTTTCTTTGTTAACAATAGCTTTGAGGACACCCCTGTTGGGTTCGGTACATGTACTGTTGTAACCAATTATGGCTGGCCCAGCAGAAAACGGCGCTCCAACCACCCCCGTTAGAGTAGGCCCATGTTTTCTTGATCTCCAAAACGGGCCACCAAACGGTTTTAAGCCCCAATAACTCCACCTTGGGCGGCCCCCAAACTGGCCCTAAAGCAGGAATTAGAAGGCTAGAACATCCAACATTGATCCCGAGGATCGGATAAGGGGAGAGCAAGGAGCTATTCAGAACTAAGATAGACTTTGCGGATATTAAGTACATGTATCCCCGCATTTAACCCGATGGATCGACGGCACTAGGACGAGATCACCCTCCCGAGGGATGACATACGCAACTTTATATATAACCTAGAGCTCTTTACAATTGAAGTACATTGTACTTGTATCGAGCCAGCTCACGTCAACTATTATAACCTACACACTTATCGAAAACCCGCATTTAAAATGTCCTCCAACGCAAAACCAACTATCACCTACACTCGCCTTGGCAATTCCGGGCTTAAGATTTCGAACTCTATTCTCGGTGCCATGTCCTTTGGTAGCCCTAATTTGGTAGGATGGGTCCTAGGTGCTGATAAAGCTCTTCTAATCCTGAATGCAGCATATGATAATGGCATCAACAGCTGGGACACAGTTAATGTTTACAGTAGTGGCGACTCGGAGAGAATATTGCGAAGGATATAATATCCCAAGAGAGAGATTGGTCATTATGAATAAGTGCTGTGGAACAGTAGAAGGTAATTGCAGATTTCTTAACTTTAGCCCATTCTTATTACAGCATTTGCTCGATGGAGCGAGTTCTGAAGACATAGCTTCGGTCACCTATCAATCTTCTTGCATTTGGTCTATATTGACAAGGGAGACTTGGGCTGATATAACCCTCACTCATTTATAGAGCCTGGCTGTAGTATGGAGAAGATGCTCAATCTAAATACTCTATACAAGAATATATAAACCAGCAAGATATACCATACCTACATACATCCACCAGAAAGTCGGTTCAAGAACGTTAATATCTAATAATAACCATCTAGGGCTCTCTCGAAAAACTATCTTCTCCGCCGTAGATGCGTCATCAAAACGCCTTGAAACAGATTACATCAATCTCCTTCAGATCCACCGCTGCGACCATAGTACCCCTTTCGAAGAAACAATGGAAGCTCTCCACGGTCTCATTAAAAGCGGAAAGCAAGCGTCCTCCGCCTTTCCTTCATTGGACCCACTAACAACCCATTGGGGCCCGCTATATTGGCTGGCAATTCAGCGAATACCAACACATTGCCGCTGCCAACAAGTGAACCAAATTCATCTCTATGCAAAACCACTATAGTCTTCTCTACTGTAAATTTTAGAGTAGTACAGTTCACGCCCATGTACAACTATATGTCCAGAACCTATTTCAAACAGCCACCGCGTACGTATGGCAATGTATGCATACTCGTTAGTATTGTCGGGTTACAAACGACTCCACGAGTTAGTATATCTCAACAACTATAATAGATATGGAAAAGATCGCTCTATTCCCATAACGTTAGCAAGCTATGGGATTATTTTCGCTTGTAATCTGAAAAAGCTTGATTTAAGATCCTGTCGTATGAAAATGAAACTTTTGGTTGCTACGCCGGTGCGCAGTTATTTTTGTAACCTGACAATAAAGCTCCAGCATTTTAATGGCTGTAAGATCCAAGATGCATAGAGTAACTTAGCGCCTTCATTTTCATTCGAGTCTTGTGTGATGGCACCAGAAAATTGGTCGATTGGGCCAGAGTGGTTCAAGGAGAGCCAATCAGTAATAAATGAGGTTACAAATGTGCCTACTAGGCTCGTTCCCAACCCTCCTACCGACCTAACTACAACCAGCTGTCCGTAGAGGATGGGTACGAGACTAAATTAAATTTACCTATAATGCCGCCGCTCGTAGCAAACATGTAGTCTATAGTGTACTGAGAGTAACGCTATCTAGGGTTTATTTGAGAACGCGTCTCCTAGGAAATGCCCCAGCATGCATCTTAAATCAACCTACAACCTACATGTATATACATACAATATATGACACCACAGTAAGTATACGACCTTCTTGATCATCCTATCATTCCACAGCTAACTCAGTACACAGTATTATCTTGCTATAACGATATGAAAATGCGACGATTTTGAGCGGATATATATATATTATGTGCAGCCGCGCCCAAAAAGACCTACGTTGGCACCCCAGGCCAAACTCTGATGGGCCCTTTCTACTTTCCGATTCTCCTATAACCGAGATCATAGCCAGAGAAAGCTGTAAGATCCCTATTGCGGCTATACCTGTCAATTGCTGAGTATGCACATCAGCAATGCATTAATGATTGCTGGTGGGCTACAACTCATTAACAGACTCAATATAATAGGGTGCCAGGACTTTCCGACCGTAGCTATACATATATATATCCTAATTAGGGTATATTTGCTCTGAACATTCACTTAAGGACCTAACCCACTAATTGAATAATTCCTCCACGCACCTGAGACCAGTCCTTGTAAGCCCAATACCGTTATAGACGACGCGATTAGACTCCGGCAGTCTTTAAAAAGTCTCGTAGGATATGGCAGCTTAAGGGTAGAAAATTGAAACCCCCTAGAAAGTCCCCGCACTAGCCTATATATAGCTAACCAAATGACGCAAGAAAGCCTTAAGTGGGGCGTAGAGCAGACTTCTGGTAGGGTTTGCCGATAAAGCGCCCCCCCCCCCCCATGCTGGGCTGAGTATTAACCGTGTATCGGATCGCGGAATGTACCCCTCTATCCCTGCCTTAGAATTGAATTTAAGACATATAATGGAATTAAACAAAGGGAAAATAGGACTTAAGAACTTAACCTGCACAAACTTAATCAATTGATTTCTACACAGTCTTCTGGCTGTATGATATCTGTGCTAATTCATTAGAGTTTGGCTTGAAGTTTAACTCAGGGATAATTTCAGCCCATGATATATTGCCCGTGAGACAGGCTAAGGCATAATGTGGCTTAGGTATGGAATTGCAAATAACATCGATAGAACACCTCTATGAACCATATTCATAAAAATTGAATGTTCATAATCAATTAAGGAATACTATCTTATGGGTAAATTTCCTGGGATTAGATTATGGCCATGGTGTTATGAAAACCTTTGCTAAATAAAGGTCTACATATTTAAAACTCTCTAAAACCCATTAAGGATAAAGCTTACATTATAAGATCTCTCAACTAATATTTAAATCCTAGGATATAATCTTGGCCAGAATTGCAGATTAGCCCTTTTTTATATTCGCTGTTCAAAGTGCGAGACGCATCCAATATATTTAAGCACCACCTCTAGGCAGTTTAACGCAACTTGATGGCTCCAAAGTCATGTCAGCCGTTATGAATCTCACCGTTTTTTAACACGTACGGGCCTAAAGGCAAACGGTTCTTTCTTCTATCCTATTTAATTTCATCCTACAAGAAGTTTTTTTACCTTTGTCTCTAGATCTCCATGTGCCCCTTTCGAATTCATCTACTTTCTGCACCGCGATGGATTCCTTGTCTCACAGACCTTAACTCCCTTTTGAGCGTTATACATCCTCATCCGTTGAGTTTCAATAGTGGGCTCAATATGTCGAGTACGCAGTGCGACGGTTTAAGAGATTCCATGAATGTATTGTTTTCTATAGGGTATAGGTCACAGTAGCCGGTTCCTAGGAAATTGCTGGCTACTAAATCCATATACTCAGTATTTCTTGACAACTCTCGCCTTGTCAAACTTCTGATGCCACTTTATTGGCATTTGATTCCCGCACAGGCATTAGATAGTATGTACGACATATATATCCCAAATCCTAGTGGTCCCTTGGGTATCTAATCCTATACCCTTAAGCTTTAGTGCTACATATGTTCCACCGCCTTGGTCCACGGGCTCTAAGATAAGTATGTAGCAGATACCATAACTAATCATGAATATATATACAGCCATAGGGAATAACATATATAGCTCCTAGTTTCAGCTGCACGCGCTGTAGTGTGTTCGGAAACGTTTGGTTCATTCCCCAACAACCCTAATTGGCAGTAAAAGTGCCCAATGGGACCGTTACATGCAAGTCTCGGGTGCAGAAAGAGACATTGGCCAGCCACCCTGAGCCCCGAATCGATAACTCGAATACGGTAGAGTAGATTCGTGGTTCTAATAGATTGATAAGATTTACTTCCCGAGCTAGGATATCACAAAAGCACAATCGAACCTGCCTGCCGCGTCAGTTACGATGTTTTCACTTCAGTTTTCGATCATACAAGTACATTATACCGTGCATGTAAGTACATACATACTTAGCGACTTACTAGCCTAAAGATGTAAGTACATAACGTATATATCATTTACCCACATGTACTTCGGGGGTGGAGGAAAGCGAAAAGACACCACTTATCCTCACCCCGGCCCGAAGCACATGTTAACTTTTTTAAGTAGGTACTTACGTATACATGTAAGTATGTGTACGGTTCACTTTTCGTGACATATACTAGCTATAGGCCAAAGGGCTCTGGGATTGATTAAACTTCAGAGATCTGACGGGACATCATGATATAGCTAACAAGTCTGTCTACAGATACCTTGGGTTTAGCTTTCGTAACATGACCAGTAGTTGTTATTAACTAAACTGTGCAATTTAAGTTTAGGAACAAATTTCTTTTTTGTTTTAATCCCCCGACACTCACGTGTCCAGTTAAGCCCTGAGAGGTTTTGTGAGGTGGTTGCCAAGATTTGTCAGGACTTAATTGAAGCCTCAGTGTATATATATATATACATGTAGTTGTCAAGTAAAACCTAATTATAAGACGGTGGCTAAAGCTAACAATTGTATTGTTCGGATTAATTAATCTCAGGCGAATCTCCCGGTACTCGCACCTGCTATACTTTCATCTGCCTGCAGGGACAGGCCGCGGCCGATCGCGAACAAGGGGTACTCCAAGAGAGTTGCACACATCTTGGTGGGAGATTCTATAAGATGGATGGTCACGGCCGTAGATTTCTGAAACGATAGAGAAAGTGTTGAAGCCTGGCCTATCATAGAAAATGCAACCTGTAAAGTACCTGGGTTAGGGGGATGCAGGAACAGAATCACTGAATTACACTTATTAGTGGATATGAGTTACTAGTGTTTTTAACTACACCAATTCTGGCGTCCTATATATATACGATTCCAGTCTTAACCATCTTCCTGTTTATTATACTCCATAAGAATCCCCACATCGCACCGTTTCCTACTGTTATATTAGTACATGTGTTTCTTTGATAAATACTACATACTATCAGTTGCAATTTCGGAGTACTACCATCAGAACAAATCTTAAATATCAACTCCAATGTCGTCCGAATCTCAAAGCTCTGCCAATGGCATGAATGTCGCTAGTTTGACAGCTGCTGTCATAGCCGCTGTAGCCGGTGTCCTCGAATTGTTTAAGGGGTGGAAGATATGGAAAACGAGGAAAACCATTTCTGTAAGTGATAAACTGTATATGTTTCTTGTTATAATATCCCAAATATGGCTCACACCTAACTGCTTGGACTGTTAGAGAGACTGTGTAAATGCAATGGAATCCGGCCAGACCCCCTGCTCCTCATGCTCGGGTATGAACAGCTCCAGAGAATACAACAACGTCGTGAACGTCTACAATTTCCTCCAATATCCTATGCACGCGAATAATAACTATTATCACGCATCCTCTACGGCTGGCCGCACAATATCATAATATAAGCCGGTGCTCAGGCGTTCTTTAAGTACGGTTGTCAAATTTGATGCAATGATCATAGTTACACCTATTTGACTGTAAGTACATAAGTATTGAATGGATATATGAATACTATCATGGGCGGAACACCTGTTTCTTACAATATTCTCGTTTTTCTCTTATCTTCCGGTATGATTATGATTGGTGATCATCATGTTTGAGCCTTGTCCCACCGCAGCTTAGGTGTATGCTATGTGTTCATGTATGCTGATACTTCATGCGCAGAGTCCTGGCTTGTAATCGAGAACTTTTATTAATTATTCCCTTTGATCGATTTCCACTCTTACTTTCTCTGTACGGATTTATTTGGCCCCCGAAATCCAGATTCTTGTAACACCTGGTTAACTACATGTAAAGCCTTTCGGGTTCCGGGCTCCACCACGCCTGGTGCGTGTGACTGTAAAGTATATTAGTAACTGTTTGTATACTAGTTGTTTCGTTTATTTTTTGTCTCTACTTACTCTGAGATCTCTATCCTATATTGCCTTATTCTCTTTCTTCTTTTAATTTCAGATCTGTTATTCACGTGATCACCTTACCGCTTAAGCAATACATTTAGGCACCTTTGATACTGCAATCAATGTGCGTACCGTATACTTAGGAGCTAGGAATAAGACATAAATGATTAAATTTCACGTTTTGAGCCTCCTGTTGATGATCGGTAGCCTGAACAACGTTTTCTGATATATTTCCCCTCATTGTTTGCGTTTGCCTTCTTGTGCCCAATTGCAATTAAATGTCTTCCTACCTCATTTCGAGTGGCAGACAGACATTTTGAGCCTACAGTTTTGTGCTAAATCTGTATAGATGCTAGTTGTCAAAACTTTCGAAGCATCCAAACTCCTTCATACGCATTTGACACGCCTATGGTTAAAAGTCTCTATAAGTTCTAGTTGAAGGGGCAGAACATGAGGTTACAGGATAGATGGCATGTCTCTCAAATTATTGAACGGTCCTAGCTATACTTAAAAACGGCCAAAGTGCCATCCAGTGATACCCTACAGAGAGATATGGGACCAATGGCCCCGCTAACCCGCATACCATCCCATGATGAGATGAAATGCAATTTAATCTGTGTCGACAGCTGCAGCGGAAACTTTTTAGCAGGAAGACTTCCTGCTATGAATCCAACCACCCCATTTATCGCCTACTGTGTTGGTGCTGGTTTTGTTTGAGGGGGCTTGTCCTTTGCCGATTTCAGCTGGTCCCTCGTAGGCGGTCTTGCGAATCCCCAACTATGTAGTAATGTAGCGTTAACTAGCACAAAAATTAGGCTTGTTTATTTAACTGCAACGATGATTGAGGGGATCGTACTTCCTGCCTAAGTTAACGTAATACTCATTGTTTCGTCTGTGGTCCTGAGTCAAATAGACAAGTGGTATGTGTGTATACCAAAATTCTTTCCTCGAAGCTTAGACCATCAAGTAGCCTAGAAAACATATATGCATCCGGTTAAGAAAGGCGAGAGGCAAGTCTAGCTAGAACCACTATGTAGAGCCGTAGAGAGCCTATTGCTACATGTACTTCTCAAACCCTGCATGAACATAGGCATTTTTTTTTTACCACACCTGAAATAAGGCAACAAAGAAAAAATGTCCAATACCAATTGGATGACACGTACGTTGAGGGAGTATGTGAGGGGCTCGAGAAGATGCATGCTTTTCAACGCTTTTGGTTTCAAGTTTGTAAAGTTCCATAAAAAGGCCGCATGGGATGAAAATCCATGCAGGTACAGTTACTGAGGCCTTTTGTAACGGTCCAAAGTCTTCATGTAGTCATGCAGGTACAGCGATAGGAATGATCATTTTATGGTGCACAGATTTTTCTCCATACAATTTTGACACCCTTTTTTCCATTGATCATTCCCATCGCTGTAGGTACAAAATACACGCAGCGGTATAGTACGTGTCTGATCCTAGTTCAGGCCTGATTTAAAGTCAATCGGATTCTCCTGATCGGAAAACTTCTTAAAGAGAGCCAATTATATCACAAAACTGTGAAACGCATAGATACCTAAGACCAAATCACAGCACACCCCAATTGGCCAATTGATTGGGAATATCTACCTAAACGTTTGTCAACAGCCAGCACACACGCACAACTGGTTTCTGCTAAAGAGGGGGTATGCTTACGGAGACACCACATCAATCAACACTTGGCCAGTCTAGAGTCATAATCTTCGATTCGCATCAATAAATATCAGTGCATGTGTAGACCCAGACTAGACCTATTATCTAGAGGCAATTAAGACAATTCCAAGCCTCTCGCGGTGTACTAGTAAGATGATTCGAGCTCAGCTAAGTCTTAGTTAAACTGGCTGTGAACTTGCACTGATGGGGAAGATTATAAATATTAGTCAAGACTACATACACACATGCATGTCGTTGCGACCCTTAGGTGGCAGCATGTCTCTCTCTAGGAGTCTACTCTACATGTAATGTATTACATTACTACATACATGTAGAGTACATGTACATACATGTACTTTAACTTTAAAGTTAATTGAGGCTCTGCCACGTCACAATCCCCACGCGATTTTACAACTCCCCGATAATATCATTCCTACTGCCATGAAACCCTCACTTCTACCACGGCTACGAGTATTCTCTCATATCCTAGAGAGACCTCAAGCTTCATCAAAATTGTATACTCGAGCCCGGTACTCTTCCACATCAACATATTCCACCCCACTCGCAAAACATCTCGCAGACGCAATCAAAGCCAATGGCCCTATTTCGCTCGCAGTATATATGCGGCAATGTCTTACTAACCCCGAGGGTGGGTACTACACGACTGCTCGTGCTGAAGGTCGTGATCCCTTCGGTCGGCGTGGGGACTTTATCACGAGCCCGGAGATATCGCAAATGTTTGGAGAAATGATTGGGATTTGGATTGTTGCCGAGTGGATGGCTCAAGGGAAGAAGAGAGATGGTGTGCAGATAGTAGAGCTAGGCCCAGGAAGAGGAACATTAATGGATGACGTTCTTCGTGTATGTAGTCCTACTTACTTTAAATCACAGTGAAATGGGCTGACTAAATAAGGGATTGTAGACATTGAACTCATTTAAACAGCTTCATGATGCAGTGAGCGAGATATATCTTATCGAGGCTTCCCCGTCCCTTCGCGAGGCTCAACGGAAGCTTCTCTGCGGCGAGGCCTCGGCCTTCGAACCCATAGAGAAGGGCGATCGTTGTATGAGCAAATATGGTATCCCCATAGTCTGGTACGAAGATCTCAGATTCGTCCCCACCAAAACCACCGCTGCTACCCCTACCTTTACAACTCCCTTCATCCTTGCCCATGAATTCTTTGACGCGCTTCCAATCCACGCATTTACCTCGACTGCCGCGGGCTGGCGTGAACTTCTCGTACATCACAATTCACCGCACACAACTCACGCTACTCTTCACACCCCACGCTCCCTATCCCTCGAGCCAGTGCCCGAGTTTGCCTTAACAACAGCTAAATCCCAAACGCCACATTCTGTCATCCTCCCAGAACTCTCCTCACGCTACAAGGCTCTCAAGAAACATGTTGACTCTACAATTGAAATTTCCCCCGAATCCCTGACGATAATGGAATCTATTTCTACCCGTATTGGGGATTCAAAGAGCGGGGCGGCACTGATTATAGATTATGGGACGGAGTATACCATCCCTGTTAATTCACTTAGGGGTATTAGGGCTCATAGATCCGTGTCCCCATTTACCAACCCCGGTGAGGTTGATCTGTCTGCGGATGTGGATTTTATGGCACTGGCCGAAAGGGCGCTCGACACTAGCCCAGATGTAGAGGTACATGGGCCTGTGGAACAGGGCACGTTCTTGGGTATGATGGGCATGAAGGAAAGGATGGAGGCTCTTACAAGGGCTATGAAGAGCGATGATCAGAAAAGGATGCTTTTAGAAAGCGGATATAGGCGATTAGTAGATAGAGGTGTGAGTGGAATGGGTAAGATCTATAAGGCTATGGCTGTTGTCCCAGAGAGTGGAGGAAGGAGGCCTGTGGGATTTGGCGGCGGTGTAGTGGACGCATAGATGTGGAAATGCAGTTTAGGATAGGGTCTGTAAACTCCCAGGATAGGATATCTGTATAAAGTTATGAGGTGGCGGTGACTTCAGATTTCATAGTTTTGCTGAGGATGCTGATTGTGCCGATAATAGTGATACCGCTGACAGTGCTGACAGTGCCGACCACTTAGATCTCGTATGAACTTCTAAGGGCCCGTTTGGGGGTCGCCCAAGACGGAGTGATGAGGCTTAAAACCCCGTTCTGGCGGAATCTCCGTTCTGAGAAGATAGTTGTACTTGGGGCCCAAAGAACAACATTAACTCTCCCAACTAACTGACGATGGTGAAAGGCGTTTTCTGCCAGCTCCCAGACGGAGCCTTGAATATGGGTGGCCCGAAACCTCTGTCAAGGAGCACAAACAGATGCCGAGTTACAGCAGCTAGCTAAACGAAAGGGAGTCAGCCATACCTAGAAAAATTGCTACAGTCAAACTCACCTTTAGTATAACCTGTGATCATTGACTCGATGACGCAATATGTAATTAAACATCACTATATCACTGATCTTATCTTGATCTTATCTTGGGACCCCTAGCTTGCGGTGCCTAATCCCGGTAGGTTAGTAAACAACCCTTCCAGTCAACAGTCAAGGGTAATGGATCCGGCCATGATTTTCAAAACTGAAGATCTGCAGGCACGCAGATACTACCCGTTCAAGGCTTACATCCCGCCCCACCCCATGCTCGCCTGACTATCCAGTAATATGGAGAGATCCGCCTCGATCTCGTATTAGTATTTACAGCTATCTCGGGGTGGATAAATTGGAGCAGCTGAGTTATCGTCTTCTAAACATTAAATATCGGAAAAATCGTTATGAACAGCATGAATTCATCCGCTACAGAAAAGACAGCATAATAGATGGACAAAAAATAAATAAACATGGCATCATCTAAGGTGCCTCCTTGGATTCCGCATGGGGTACTGCATGCTCTTCCGCGTCCCTTGCTCCACCGACATGATGTCCTTCCGGAATTGTGTTGAGCTCGTCCTCCTGCTTGTCAAGATTCCTGAACTGGATCCAGAATCCAATCATAGAGATAAAGGCAATGACCGCCATTGAGCCATAGTTCCTGTAGTAATATTAGAGTGTGTTCTTTTGAAATGGGAGACATGTAACGAGGCTTACCAAACAAGCAAGGGGTCTTCAGAAACGGTAACGAATGCTTCGCCGATAGCAGCAGAAATGGCAGTCATAACCAAGAAGCACGACATAACCAAACTCCTCATGTTTTTTGGCGCTTTAGTGAACGCATACTCCAACCCAGTAATGCTGGCAAAAATTTCCGAAATGGCAATAAGAATATATGACCCAGTTTGCGCCCAAACGTTTATATCAACGATACTCTCGCACTCTGCGGCATGGCTTCCACAAGCGCTACGCTTATAGAGATAGGCCTGGATTACAGCAGCCCAGACCATCGCCATTGAACCTGTTAGGAAACCAGCGGTAATCCTCTTGATAGGGGTAAACCTGATACCAGCTTTACGGAGTGCCGGATACAGTACAAGATCGCATAAGGGAATGAGGATGATAAGTGCGAAGGGGTCAAGGTTTGACATAATATCGTTAGGCAGACCATGGGTGTTCATGACGGCGGCTTGGGAAGTCAAGTTGTTATTAACCTGATTATATGTGAGCCCTATTGTCGGTGAAACGTCAGTATGAACATAAAACCATGCGTAGACCCTAATCAGCTTTTACTCACAGTAAAGTGGGAACCACAAAAATACAGTGCATGCCTTAAACCCCCTCCTGACCTCATCAACCCACAAGTCATCAAAGGTCATCCAGCTCGGCTTAGACTCCGGAGTAAAGTTACTAGGCTTAACCTTCTCCCAGAATGTACCATCGTTCATGTTTTTGTATGTGATGAAGGGATTTATTGACCACCTCCCCTTCATCCCAAAAGCCCAAATATGCATTGCCTTGGAAAGAACGCTTCCAGCTGGTGGCTGTGTAACATACTTGTTCCTTCCCCAAAACATGACTAGTGGGCAGAACAGGAGTACGACAGTTGGGAGAGTGAACGAAAGCCAAAACCCAACATATTTCTCGGCATAAACCATTGAGATCTGGCCAACGAGCGCGCCAATGTTGATCATGAGGTAGAACCAGTTGTATATTTTGTTGGTGGTGAGTGCTGGGTCTAGAATCACTCTCTCCCCAGATTTCAGAGTCGTTACTCTCAATTTGGTTTGAGTATATTGCTCAGCGACAAGTGGAGAGATGTTAGCCTTGAAAGCACCAGTTCCGAGGCCCATAATGAGTATTGCGATTGAAAAACAACCAACTGACCCGTTGGGGTTTTCAATAACATCGGGAAGTGCTGAAACGATAAGAAGGATATGTCCGATAATAGCGATTCCAATGGCGACACAAATAGTCTTGTAGCGGCCCCAATAGGTATCTGCTACATAGGCACCAAGAAGTGGCGTCAAATAGACCCAAAATTGGTTGACTAAAGCAAAGATCAGTAAAAGGGTATGCGAAATGCGGCCATAGCAAATAATGCTTACAAGTACCAAGACCAGTTGAGGCTCGTTGTCCAAGATCGAGGGCTCCAGACTGGCCCTCGTGGCCAGCACCGGTCCTAGATCCTGGTGGAAGCGGCTGCTGGAGGAAGTTCGTGACTGTAAATCATTGAACCGTTACATTAGTTTATGAAGACTCTGTGAATGGTCTATTAGCAAGCAAGACTTACAAACAACCGTCGTGCCATAGTAAGAAAAACGTTCGCAAAGCTCTATGAATGCAACGGGGAAGGTTTTCCACGGGACCTTGTCAGGAACTCTCCGTAACGAGTCCAACTCCTCAGCGGTTGGATAATCGTCATCTTCCTCAGCTATTATAGCTCCCTCCTTTTTAGTATAAACCGGAACTTCGCTCTCATGTTTCTCGGGGACTGTCTCCGCCAAAGCTGGGTCGTGCTTTGCGCCTACAACAGCATCGTCAATGGCAAGGCCACTCATTGTTGAAACCGCTCGTCTTGGTCACTTGTAGCGTGGGATTGGGGCTTTCGGACCTCACCTTGCAGTACGAGACTGGAACAGATTCTTAGCCCACCTTTTTATACTCAGACATAGGTAGGCACATATTCTAAACCCAGGCCATACATAGCACATTCCGTTTCTGTCCAAGGCCATAACAACGCTGTAGCTATCAAAACCTACCATTTATCTGCAGGGTGTACTATGTATCACCAAATAATAGTAACGTAGACAGCACAGAGCGAGTAAAAGCAGCAGTTCTGACAATGCAGATAACCGCCTGCGATTTGTCCGGCCGTCTTTCTATTAGAATAAAAGATCGCTGCCTACCTTAAGAGGCAGGCTCCGAGAGAATATCTGCGTAAAAGAATGTAATTGGCCGGGCGCAGATAAGCAACCTGCCTAAACAGTGCCCTACCTCCCTCCCACTGGGATTTTGTTTTAATCCATATGAGCGGTGGTATTTAGAAGCAGCTGCCTAGCACATGATAACAGCTATCCTTGCGAGAGGGGCGTAAATCAAGGTTTTCCTAGACAAAATTGTGCAATGTAGCTCAAAAATGGTCCAACTAGAGCTAAGGAATATCGTGATTCGATGGTCATTCCTGTCCTTTGTCTCATTTGCACCCTTTAAGAACCGGTGTGTGGGGCCCTCGTGGCGGGTAAACACTACGTTCTTCTGCGTGCTGCTCTACCCCAAACATTTGGGACAAGGAGCACATAACGCCCGCGGAAAACCGTCCTCATCCGAGGTGAGGGGCCAGCCCTCATATGGGCAGGTGTTGAACGCAGATTTCCTCCCACTCCGAAGCTAAGATAAAGGGCCGGGCTCATAGCAAGATAAATGATGTCGAAAAGACGCTGCAAGTAGTAATTCTGGTATACAAGCCATTGCTGATAGTTTATGCCGTTCTTCCGTGACTTGAATTTTGAAGCTTGATATCGGTCGAGGTCGTCTGAAATTAGTAAAACACCGATGTATTTGATTAAGCTGAAAAGCTCTGCTATCCTTCCATCAGAGGCTTTATGAGGAGGAGCAAGTGAGTCATGAGAAGCTTAGGCATGTCGTTTGTAGTTTACTATTCGGCTAGGAACATTTTGACGACAACGTGCAACGGCCCCCAAAAATAAGCTTCTTTAGCCGCATCTTGGTGAAAGCTTGAGCCCAGCCAAGTCAAGGACAAGACTATTGGCATCACCAAGACAATCTTGGTATATACGTATCTTCTGGAAGTTTTACACAAAGAAATCTATGATTCAAATTGTGTGTATATTATATCACGGATGCTTCTCGAGCTGGTAAATACTGTTAGTCTTTGCCCCGTATCACTATCGGTTTCCATCACCTAAGATCTTCACAAGCATACCAGGAGCCCTGCAATCTCGCCTTTGAAAACAAGGCTTTAAAAGTCTAGATCTAGGTACAGTACCGACTCGGAGGATTCGAAACATGTGCATACGCCTGCACACCACCTTTTGTTCTAATAACTGGCTCGGGGATTTTATGTTTTGGAAGAGTGAGAAACACGGTTTTCTTTAAAAGTCAAATACATAGCTTCCACTATCAACTCTCCAGTAGCGAATCTTCTTCTTCTTGCTTTTAGGCAAATTTGCTAAAAGAAATCTAGGGGTTTCGGTAAAGAAGCTCTGGACCTTCCTGACTTTTATGTGCTTTTGGGAGCCGTCAAAAATAAGAAAGTCAAGATTCAGAAGGTGCTCTATATCATGATCCTAATTGGGGATAGGATTATTTGTAACGTTAGCGAACCTCGGTTCTGGAAATCATCGACTCGGCCACTCCCGAAGCACGCAACGGAACTGACCTGGGATTTGCATGCGTTACCACTCCCGACTTAAGGTGGCGCTGATTGGCTCTTGAGAAGAAGCATCTTGAGTGATTATGAAGTGGCGAGAGAAATCTCCCCCTCTATCTCTGTCTCTATAAGCACCCAGGCACACTTACACGCAGGCATCTAAGGTAGGTGCACTTACAATGGATCTATGTCAACTCTGGAATCTGATCAATGATATCCACCAATTCTGCGGAAATCAGAGGGGCATCCACCGACAGATCTGTTGAGATTACTGCGGCCTCAAGTTCTTCAGAGATCTCAAGTCCTCCAATGACCCTAACCCGATAGCCGTCTGCGCTCCCGGTTCTACATGGAAGAGGGTGGCCGTTATTCTCGTACCACTCCATGCACAGCTCATCACGCGATTTTCACGTCCCAACGTCGCCCCACCTCGCCGCCCAAATCTCCCCGCGCGCCTCTCAACTGGCAGTGTTCCATTCGCAAAGATCAGTCATTTTATTCGAGAGACTGGAAAAGGAGAAGAAAAAAGAGAATACTGAGCTTATCAACATCTGTTACTCGATAGACAAAAACTCTGGTTCACAATGTCTGCGTTCGCCGGGTTGCGGCTGGCTGGTTCAGCCCTTGGCCGACAATGTATTCCTAAGCAACATCTCTCACAGAGGTGTTTCTCAAACGGCTCTTTTTTCACCAGGAAGTTCCCTAAAGCCCCAAGACTTCTTGCCCGCAGGCAGTTCACCTTTACTTCGAGGAACCCGATTGTTGAGACGGTGGGCGGAGGGGCGAGGGTGGCCGAGTCGCCATTAGGTGGGCTTGCAGATGGGTTTGCGGCGGGTAAGCAGGCGATCAGGAACGCCGCCCATATGAAAAAGCGCCCTTTCTTCCCGGAGACGAGCAGTAAGGCAGTTGGTTATTGGCTCATTGGATCTGCGGGTTTGGTCTTTGGTATTGTGGTCCTTGGCGGTTTGACTCGTCTTACTGAGTCCGGGTATGCCACCCCCGCTACGTATTGTTTATGTCTTTAAAGAAAACAAAATATCTCTAATACACCTGTGCATAGTCTTTCAATTACAGAATGGAAGCCGGTCACCGGTACCCTCCCCCCTATGTCAGCGGAGGATTGGGAAGAAAACTTTTCGAAATACCGTAACTCGCCCGAATACCGCATACTAAACCCTAATATGACGCTCGATGAATACAAGTTTATCTACTACATGGAATGGTCCCACCGTCTCCTCGGCCGCTTCATTGGCCTCTCATTTGTCCTTCCAGGCCTCTACTTCATTGCCCGCCGCCGCGTCACTGCACGCATGGCCGGACGCATTGCCGGGATCTCGGCCCTTATTGGCTTCCAAGGCTTCATCGGCTGGTGGATGGTCAAGAGCGGTATTCAAGACGACCTCTTCCAGAAGCCCGGCTCCCACCCCCGCGTCAGCCAGTACCGCCTTACCGCACATTTAGGCGCCGCATTCACCGTGTACGCCGCCATGCTCTGGAACGGTCTCTCGGTCCTCCGTGAAAACCGGCTCCTCCACCCCAACCCCAAGGCTGCCCTCACCGAGTACAACGCCCTGGCCAACCTACGCATGTTCCGCGCCAGCGTCGGCGTCGTAATGGCCATGGTCTTCCTCACCGCCATGTCCGGCGGTCTCGTTGCGGGCCTCGACGCGGGCCTCATCTACAACCAGTTCCCCAAGATGGGCACCGGCTTTGTGCCGCCAACCAAGGAGATGTTTGACCCCTTCTACTCGCACACGGGCGACCAGTCCGACCTCTGGTGGCGCAACATGCTCGAGAACCCCACGACCGTGCAGTTTGACCACCGCGTCCTCGCCACGACCACCTTCTCGCTGATTGTCGCGCTGTTCGCATACAGCCGCTGCAGCCCCAAGGTCGCGGCCGCGCTGACGAAGCGCGCAAAGGCCAGCACCATGGGCGTGCTCCACCTCGCGATCCTCCAGGTCGTGCTGGGCATCTCAACGCTGCTGTATATGGTGCCGACACACCTTGCGGCCACGCACCAGGCGGGCAGTCTGGCGCTGCTGACGGGGACAATTGTTCTCGGGAGCCGTGTGTGGCTGCCGAGATATGCTGCGAGGGTGGCGAGTAAGAGGATCGAGATGCTGCACTTGGGGGCAAAGGGACTCAGGCTCCCGGTTAACCCGAGGGTTGTCAAGACGCGGGGGTTGTAGAGATGCGCGCGTGGGCGGCGGAATACGGTACATACATCAGGGGCGGTTGTATAAAAGGTAGTAGAAAAGGCAGCTAGCTAGCTGGTTTACATATCTTCTTTTCGTGTATATTTTGTTTAGCGCTCTTTTTTCTTCTTTTCTTTTTCATCATTCTTTTTTAGAGGCGGATTGGAATACAGACACCACTCAATCATTAATGTTATTTCAGCGTGCGTTCGTGCGTGCGTGTCAATTCTTACCGCCCTGTCGTTGTCAACCATCCGGATAGTTACCTCCCTCCGCCCGAAAACGAACATTATACCGCAATAGCCTTCCCGCTCTTCAGCGCAGGCTGCCGTCCGTCAGCCTGTCCAGGCCTGAGGCGGGGGGTAGGGTACATGTAGGCCCGACAACGTTCACCTACCCGCCCCGAGTGATAGCCCGTGACCAGCCCGAGGCTGTCTCTGTGCGTGCCATGTGTGGGCCGGGCCTTAGTAGGTATAATAGAACGCACATAAACCGGATGCCACCGCGCCTGTTCTGTCCCTATGTGTGTATACTACAAATTTACAAGTAAGTACCTACTGTCCAGCCAGCCCAGCGCTACACCAGCCGCTCAGTCCAGCCCAGTGCGTCAGGGACTTGTATCTACCCGCCTATCTACATCACCTATGTATGTGGGTCGGTAGGTAATAACATCTTCACCCAATCTGCGTAGCGTAGTGTACGATACTGACATAGGGCCTAATGGTACTGGCTGAGCGGACGGCCAGTTACGTTGGCCGTTATCCTCTGCCAGCCGCCAGCCACCAACCACCACCCGCCAGCCAGGAGGAGCCAGAACGCACCCCGCCGGTAAAAAGAAAAGAAAAGACCATCCATTCCGCTGTGTGCTAGTTATATCGTACATACCCCCCCCCCCCCCTCTTCTCCTTGCCGTGTGGAGCGTAAGAAATAAATAAATAGGAAATACACACGGCGTGGACAAAGGCTATGATGATGATTCTCGTCTCTCCCGCAACACAATTACAATGTAGATTACCACCCCCCACCCCCAACAACAACTACCGCAATACATGACATGTCCAATTCATTCTTTTGTCCTGTCCTATCCTGTTCTATAACAAGCTCGAGTCATTTTTCAACAAAAATAAATAAGGGGAAAGGAAAAAAGAAAAAAAAGTAAAAAGTAAAACAAGTCCCAGACCCCTAGCTACGGGGCCACAAATAAAACAATAAAAAAAAAAAGTCCACAAGTCCAATCCCAGTCCTCACAACTCCTCCACCGCCGCCTTCGGATTATCCATCCTAGCCTTCTGCTCGTCCCTGCGCCTCCGCTCCTCGCCATTCAGGCTGCGCACCTTGACATTCATCACCTCCGGCGGCTTGTCGGCCTCGTCGTCCTCGTCCGCGTCCTCGTGGCGCATCGGCATCCCCGGCGGGAACCGGCTCTTGCGCCGCGGGCGGAGCACGTACCGCGTCAGGATGGGGTAAAAGTATGCGCCGCGCGGCTTCTCCTCGTCGCCCGTGTGGAAGATGAGCGCCGCCTCCTCGAGCTCGTCAGAGTGCTGCTTGTGCGACTTGGTCTCGTAGGAGCGCACGTAGTCGTACTTGAACTCGTCCTCGTCCTCGACGGGCTCCTCGTCGCTCGTGGGGTCGTCCTTGTACGCTGCGAACTTGCGCTTGATGCCTGCGGCGACGCCGGTCGTGGCCGGCAGGTAGTAGTCGAAGATGTCCTGGCCGACGGCGTCAAAGTTCCCCTCCTCGTCGACGGGCTTCTCGTGCGGCTTGAGCAGGCCCACGTCCAGCCGTGTGTCGCGCTTTGTGGTCGACACCACGGGGTTCGCCGAGAACTTGAAGAGCATGTACCCGCCGCTGTCGCTGGTTGCGTTGAAGTCGGGCAGCAGCGGGAAGGTCTCGACCGCGCGCAGCTGCGGCTTGTTCGGGTGTCTGAGCTCCTTCCAGTTGCGCTCCGCGTTGGCGGCGGCCTTGTCGCCGGCGGCGAGGTTCTTGAGGCCGATGGTGCCCTGGCCGGCCGTCTCGGGGTTCGCGACGTCGAAGCCTTTGAGGATCGCCTGCAGGATGCGCAGCGGGTCGTTGTCCTGGTCCTTTGTGGCGGTGCGTTTTGCGCGCGAGGCCTGCAGCATGCGGTCCGAGGTTGTGGAGCCGCTGCCCTTGAAGGTTGACCGCGATTGCTCGGCGGAGATGTACTCGGTGCGGCGGAGGAAGGAGATTGCGGAGGCGGAGCCGGTCTTGGTTAGTGCGGTTTGGCCGAGGGAGGAGGCGGATCGCAGGAGGAGGCGGTCGCGGGGGTCGACGGGTGGGGTAGGGTCTAGAGGGCGGACAGCTGTGCGGAGAAGAGAAGGTTAGTCTCAATGTGCTATCCTCTGGGGGGGGGGTAGGTAGTACCCGAGTCATCGCCGTCAAAGACCCGCGGCACATGCACCATATCCAGGGGCATTCCCAGCTCCGAATCCACATCCACACACAGCGACTCTGTCCTCGCAAGCTTACTCGCAAAGGACGTGTCTGTGAACTGTGCGGCCGCGCTGTTTGGGATGTCGAGGAGCTTTGGGGGGCATTGCGGCGGCGGGAGCGTGTTCTGGTAGCGGATACGAACGATATAATCCTGTGGATAACCGCGAGGCGTTGGCCGTGACATGTCTATGAATTGCTCAGTATGTGGTGGTGGTGGTGAGTGGAGAGTGGTGAGTGGTGAGGGTTTGTGTAGAAGAAGAGCGAGAGTTTGAATGAAGCTGCTTGTTGACGGTTGACGAGATGTTGCTGCCAAGACAATACAGGGGACTAGGGGCCAGGGTTGGTTAGGCGCCCGAGTGAAGATCTGTGAGTGAGTGAGAGTTGGTGATTTTGGTTAGTGGGTGCTGAGGGTGTGTGTGTGTGGTTTGTGGTGAGTAGATCCAGTCCAGATCTATTGTGCCGGATGGGAATCCCCTGTTCGTGTATTCATTGGGCAGTTGAGGTTCCTGGTGAGGTCAGGGGAATCGAGCCCTATATGTAGACCCACCGAGTTTGGAGACTGGAAAAGTACCAGCGGATGGCTGCAAGAATCTGTCCTGGCGTGGTATGCCGTGTCCCTTCTATTCAACACCAGCCGAAGGCCCTATCCGATATGGCTGGTGCCCACTCAAAAAAGAAGAAGAAAGATGATGCTATTCGCTG
Organism: Morchella sp. 2018-W26; assembly: GCA_024713715.1. Lineage (NCBI taxonomy): Eukaryota > Fungi > Ascomycota > Pezizomycetes > Pezizales > Morchellaceae > Morchella > Morchella sp. 2018-W26. The sequence goes on from JAMGYX010000002.1 coordinate 3,420,156, forward strand.
TTGCTCAAGTCCATCCATGCACTCCAGTAGCTATTTTTTCTTTTGTGTGTGTGTGTGTGCGTTTCTTTCGAGTTGACCCGCCAGTCTGACCTCCGTGTCGGCCCAATGAGCGGAGGGGGAATGTTGATATTGCCTGGTTGGCCCTTTGCTCGAAACCTAACCCTAACATCCCCAGGATGGATGGCTACAAGTTACGCCCGTGCGGGGGATCTCCGCATATCTGGGGGCGAGTTATTCCTATCAGTGGTGCCGGGATGGATACATGTATTTCTGGGCCGTGGGTGGCCCCCAAGACTGGTTGGTGTCCTGGTGCTGTTTGGACACGGTACACCTGTATGTACTTGTGTATGTATACCACGGATGGATGGTTTGTGGGGAGATCATCATCACTCCATACAAACCGCTCCCGCCCCGAGCAGCTGTTTCCTGGTAGACAAGTACCCCACTGCATCCCCCCTAGTCCACCACATGTGGGGTATCGCGCTGCTATCTGTACCGGGGTTGCTGGTGGTGGGGTGGTGGTGGCCAATACGCATCGAGGATGGGTCGTTGGTGGTGGTGATGGATGATGGGGTGCGTATAAAATCGAAGCTTTGATCTGATTGACGGGGACGGCTGCATGTATGCAATGGGGAATCTTGGCGCGACCGAGTGATAGCCTGTGTACATGTACTTGTGCATGCATGCATACACAAGTACCTGCGACTTGTGTATGATTGGTGTTGCAACAGTGGATCTCATCATGGAGCAATAGAACGCGAAGGAGAGAGTCAATGGTACAGGTAACGCGGGGGTTTGGCCTGTGGCAGAGCGAAACAACACGAAGCTGATGTTTCGGCACTGGCTAGGGATTCAACGTCCATACATGTAGCTATAATTATAAAGGGTGGGTATTGAGACAAACCCACGGCTATCAATCAATTTATATATATATACAGAATCCCTTCCACAATGTGTAGTAGTACCTCCAGTTGGTGGCATATGTTACTTCGAGATATATGCACAACTCCAAGGGTGATATAGATTGAAGACGGGCGAGTCCCATCAAATATTATCAAACCAGCAGGACTGCATTGTAGCTGCATGTAGCTGTAGCTGGACCGGAAGCTGCAAACAGATGCATGTATGCCATTCCCTCAACACCACCGGGTCCATAGAGGCTACATTTCAACATTTACTCTTGGTCCGTGATATTCTTCTTGATCCGTGTTCTCGCGTCCTTTCTATGCTGCGTGAGGACTCTTGCGTATGTGCAATTGATATCTCGATATATATTCATAATAATTACCTCGTGTGTGTCATTTACCTATCTTTGATACTCCCTCCCCAGAACACCTCCCACTGACCTCAGAATACCATATAGTGACACCCACCCCCTCCCCTCCCCCCCTCCCCCCCCCCCCCCTCGAGTACCAATGCGGCACCCACGCCACGCCATCACCGTCTCAATAGGCACCCGCAACTTCACCCTCCCCGAATTCCACACCCGCCGCACCCACTCCAGCACGCACTGCCTGATCCCCGCCCTCCCAGCAGAACCCTTCTTCTTCACCGTCAAAGTCGACCCCGTCAGCACCTCGACCGAGAAATGCACCCACTACCTGCTAGTGTTCCCCAGCGAGCGCCACAAGGTGGTGCGCCCCCACTGGCGCCCGGCCCACAAATCCTTCTTCGACCCAAACCCGTACGCGGAGGACGACGACGGGAAGCCCCAGGCCGCTGTCCGCTTCCGCTTCTTCTGCCCGCCGCCGGGGGAGGACGTGGTGCTGCCCGCTCACTGGCTTGCCCACATGCATGTCTACTCCATGGAGTACGAGCACTATCTGCGCGCTGCTCCGCGCGCAGTCGTGCCAGCTGCTAAGACGTTCATGTCTTGGAAGACGCATGGGCTGAGCAAGCGCCCGTTCACGGTGAAGGTCACCAACGGCGTCATGTACAGGTTTGAGTATAGGTGTGCGGATATGATAGCGGGGTGTCCGTCGTGGGGGGACATGGTGAAGTGGTGGGAGGAGGGGGAGGAAGAGGAAGAGAAGAAGAAGAATGGGAGCGGGGATAGGGAAATGGCGGAGGGGGGCGAGGTCAATGTCGACGGGCTGCATCATGAGTCGGAGTGGGAGTTTGTGGACGAGATGTATCAGATTGATAATGAGGCCCATAAGAACCCTCCACCGAAATATTATCGAGGGCCTCGAACAAAGGGCCCTCCATCGACAAGCGTCAAGATAAGGGATATATATCAAGAATGCTCTCTTGGACGAAATATCGAATGGAGGCGGATCAGAAGCCCCTTGATCGACCACTCCACTGCCACCACCAAAGAGCTCCCCGTAGACCTAGAAAAAGAAGACGCAAAGAAGGCGCGCCCAATAACTACAAGGAGGCACTTCAACCGGGAGGGGCTTTCCCTCCCCCCAGGGTGGGAAATACGGTACACCGCCACCTTCAGGCGCTACTTCGTCAACCACATCCACAAATACACCACCTGGGTCGACCCCCGCGTCTCCGGTCAACGGACCCCCTCCCCAGAGCCAGCCTTATCCACCGACGGAGTCGGTGGCGCACCCTCCCGCCGACGCCGGCTCAGCCTACCATCCACCGACGGGATCGGCGGGGACGAAACTGCCCCCCCGAGGCCCACGCCCAAGCTCACGGTAACAACCGACACGGAGCGTGTCCAGCGACGCATCCGCATAGCGCTGGCCCACATCGAGGCCGACATCCAGCGCGCCTGGCTGCGCGAGCGCGGGAACAGCATGAGTGACAGCACCCTGGACGCCTTCTTCGAGCACTGGTTCCCCGGACAGTATGAGCCGCGCTCCCCAAGCTCCGATGGAGGCGGCGACAAGGCGGGGGTGAGCCCCGTGCATGCCCTCCTGGAGAGACATGCGGCGGCGGTGAGGATGCTCGACTTCTTTGAGGGCGGCGACGGCGGCGGGGAGCGCATGGTGAGGTCTAGGGCGGATTACTCGCAGTCGGTGCGGTGCTTGACGACGCTTATGATGCGCTGATGCGCTGAGGTAATTTCGCTCCCTTTGGAATTCCTGGCGAATTGCTGCTTTGGCTTGGACGTGGGGCGGCTAACAATATATTTCCATCCAGCCGAATTGACCAGGCGGATATAGCAGGCTGGGCTTTCAGTCTTCTCGGTGGAATGTCATGGGCTAGTATAGAGTAGTCACGGCGAGTAATTATTTCTTTTGTTGTTGAGTACTATACTGTATGCTATGCTATGGCGGGGGGCTAGTTAGTCATTGCAAAGCCAGTACTGAAAGCCGCGATATGTGTACTTGTACTTGTATGTAGCTGTCTGTAAGGGTTGACAGGTGAGCAAGCACGTCAACGCCTTGCCAACTTGCAATGGACTGCCCCGTTCCTCCTGTATAGTCCAGTCTCTACAAATCCCAGGATGGAGGTAGTAGTAGTTTGGTAACGGGCACCGAGTGATGGCCGGTGACGCAGTGGTCTACACACGTGAACCGGCGACTGAACATGTACTATACACTATGCCAGCCATGTATGTACTCCTAAGGAAGAAGAAGCTGGCTGGCTAGTTGCGGTAGGACCGCACATTTACTTACTTGTATCCGAGACCTTACAGCAACAGCCGCAAGATAAAATACCAGCTAACAAGTAAGGGAGCCCAGCAAGACCGCCAGAGCTACTGTACTGTACTACTGTCGTGGGGTGGTGGTGTTACTGCACGCAGGTCAGCAACCAACTAGCTAACTGGGAAGGGTGGGTGGATAAGCAGAGTCGGTTGGTATGGCCGGGACCGAGTGAGAGCCTGTGAACCTGGTGCTACTCGTGTAGTACATGTTTTATATCGCGCGCGAGGGAAACGGTTTGGTTCGTAATGGTAATGAGGCCTGAAGAGATGGGTAGATATTTTCTAAAATACAGAGACGCATCCAGCCATCCATTCATTGGTAAGTCCATAACGTCGTAACAAAAAAAAACACCAAAAACACACAACCCCTAAACTAAAAAAACGAAAAGAAAAAAAGATACAACCACCTACAGCCTAGCACTCACCCCCTCCACCTTACCCGCACTAGGCACATTCTTCTCCGTCTCGGCCCTGATCCTCTCTCCCAGCTCCTTATTCACCTTCTCAAACATGCCATACGTCTTCTCCCTGACCTCCTTGCGCGCCGCACACAGGTGCACAGCGACATTGTGCACAAAGTTGCGCTGCTGGCCCTCCGTGCGGCCCAGCACGTTCCACAGATCGTTCGCCTGCTCATAGTCCCCGTCGTTGACGCGGAACGCAAAGTTTGTCGCGCTGCCCACCCACTTCTCGTGCGCCTCGTGCGGCACCACCTTCGCGTAGCTGACGGGCCGGAACGACGACTGGTAGTTCGGGTTGGCGCCGTAGTTCTCGATCGCCATGGCCCCGTCGCGCTGGAAGGGGTTGAACGCGTGCAGTGGGCGGTTCGCGGGTAGCTGCTGGTAGTTGACGCCGAGGCGGTGCCTGTGCGTATCCGGGTACGAGAAGAGGCGTGACTGGAGCACTGGGTCGGCCGACGGCTCGACACCTGGCACCAAGTGCGACGGCGCGAAGGCTGCCTGCTCGATCTCGGCAAAGTAGTTCTCGGGGTTGCGGTTGAGCGTGAACTTGCCGAAGCGACGGAGCGGGTACTCGCGTTGCGACCAGACCTTTGTCAGGTCAAAGATGCTGTACTTGAACTTCTCGGCCTGTTCGGGGGTCATGACTTGGACGTAGACGGTCCAGGAGGGGTAGTCGCCCTTGGCGATGGCCTCGAAGAGGTCTTGCGTGTGGTGGTCCGGGTTGGCGGACGCCATCTCGTTGGCTTCTTCGTTGGTCATGGTCTTGTTGCCTTGGTCGGACTTGAGATGGATCTGTACGTAGTGGTAGGTGCCGTCTGGCTTTGTGAACTTGTACGTGTGGCCCGAGTACCCATTCATATGTCTATACGAGTACGGGGTGCCTCGATCCGAGAACAGGTGCATCACTTGATGGATGGACTCCTGGTTGTTGGACAGGTAGTCCCAGAACATGCTGGCATCTTTCAGGTTGGTCTGCGGATGCCTCTTCTGCGTGTGGATGAAGACGGGGAACTTGGCTGGGTCGCGCAGGAAGAAGATTGGCGTGTTGTTGAATACCCAGTCGTAGTTTCCCTCCTCCGTGTAGAACTTTACGCTGAAGCCACGGGGGTCCCGCGCGGAATCTGCGGAGCCCTTCTCACCGCCAACTGTGGAGAAACGTGCCAGTGCTTTGGTCTTCTTGCCAATGCCCTGGAACATATCGGCTGATGTCAGGTCCGAGATGTCATCGGTGACCTCGAATTCACCATAGGCACCGGCGCCCTTGGCGTGAACGACTCTAGATGAACCATGTTCAGTGGATTGCACTTAAGTGTGGGAGTGGGGGGGGGGGGGCATACCGTTCAGGAATACGCTCGCGGTCAAAGTGGGCTAATAGGTCTATAAGATGGAAGTCTTGAAGTAGTAGGGGCCCGTTCTCGCCCACGCGTTGAGACGCCTGAGGGTTCATAACGGGGCAGCCATTGCTGGCGGTGTAGACTGGACAGTCTTTGAACTGTTCGTCCTTGTAGTTGACCATTGTTGCTTGCTGGGCTGGTAAGTATTATATGGTACCTGTTTAGGTTTGTATTTAAGACTCAATGTCTGGTTTGCTGATATAATGTGTGGAACTAAGATGAGGAGAAATGAATCTCTGAGGTTGTGGGCGAGCAGGGGATTATATATACGATTGGGGGGATGGGTAGGGAGGGAGGGAGGGATGGGGGGAAGTTTGTGTGTGTGTGTGGGTGTGGGTGTGGGTGTGTGGGTGGGAGAAAGAGCTCTAGACAGCTACTCTTTGCATGCCAAGGTAATTCCTTCGAGAGAGAGAGAGACATCTCCCATACATTAATTAATAACATCATCAACAGCTTACAAGATAACGGGTCTAGAGTTAAATGCTGAGACCAACACTTCTACATTCCTTCATAAGCTACATGTATTCTCGAACCCGCCGGAATTCACCCCGAAGCTTAGTCAATTCCCCAGATCCGTGATCCATCATCATCATCTCTCTTCACGGAGGTACGCAAAACACTCAGATACCCACGTTAAGCCATCCCTACCACACACACACACACACACTCACAAACACACTCACTCACTCACTCACTCTCTACCAATGGGCATTCTTCCATTAATGATATCATCCACCCCCGCCCCCTGCACCCCGTCAAACGCGCCATGTGGAGACGTTTCTCTCCCCGCATTCCGCTAGTCCCGATTCTGCCACTTTCTTTCCTTTTTTTTCCTTTTCTTCACGGGCGGCCACGAGCGGTAGAGTGGTGTGGGCGGTCGCCGCCCGCCGCCGCTGCGTAGAATACAAGAATTCCTTGCCCAGTCAGGTCGGTGTTCTAGACCGTGTGTAAACACTAAGCAGCAGGACCCGGTTGATTGATGATTCTCGGGCACCACCACCACCACCACCATCGTAGCTAGCCGGACTCCGGGGTATGACGGTGGAAGGCAATTAATGATTTGTATGTATACTACATGTAGGTATCTACAGTAGAGTAGGGCAGAGACGTACCGTACGTCTAAGCACACAATTGACCTCGCAGTACTCAACACCGAGGCAAGCAAGGCGTTGGGTTAGACGGCTAAACCTAGTATGTACTCGACGGTACATTCATACCCAACGGCGGCAGATCAATCCATGTTTATTCATCTATTGTACCTACACTCTGCAGCAACCAAATACGGGGGTGAGCGGCTGCTCCCCGCACTGGAATCTGTGCTCCCGGGAGTATATCGGGTAGATAAAGTGTCGAAGATGGGGGCTGGTGCTACCTGTGATGGCTATTACGGGCTTGTGCGTATCTCTGGGCATGGTATGATTACAAAGATTATATAATCACTTAATCAAAATTATATATCGAGTCAACATTTATAGTAGCTACTTAGCTAGAAGGGTGATAAATATTGGTTAGATTCTCGTCCATGGTATTCATTACCGCACATCACATATCTCTATAGTAGTAGAAGAACCCACAGCCGCACACACACGCACGACATTACACCCGCCAGCCCACCGATTCAGCACATGACCGTTCCTCCCAAATCTGGGACTCATACACAAACATTGAAAAGAAAAACAGAATCAAGGGGGGAAATAAAAGAAAAGTTGAGAGAGGGGGAAAAACACAGAAACATGCAGCCAGCAATTAATCAAACAAGTCGCCCATATCATGAACCAATTGCAACCCACAAAGAGCACTCTAACTAAACAACCAACTAAACCACCCTCTCAAACACGAAAATAGGGAGGATGGGGGGGAACATGTCTTGTTACTATATACGCTTTATAGCACTGGTGATGTTGCGTCTATTGGTTCTCCTGGACGGTAGTCTACGACAAACAATAACAATGCTAGGTCAGCGTCTGCAAGTTCTCAAAGTGCTATCTAGAGCAGGGGGAAGGAATATTAAACACACCACAAGCCAATCCATGCCGTCATTCACACCTGTAACAATCCCGGGAGGACGCGTCAGCATATCTCACTCTTAAGTAGTATGAAGCTTGTCCACTTCCTTCTCCGCCAGTATATCACTGCAACCAGCCCCTCCATTATCGATAACAGAAGAAAAAAGGAATAAGAGGGTCTTCTACTCACCATCACCCGTAACAGCACTGCACCCAAAAATGCTCCAATTCCTCTCTTTCAAGCTTGGGAGCTTCAACGCCTCACTGATCTCGGCCGCGCCCAGCACGCCGGGCTGATCCTGCTTGTTTGCAAACACGAGTAGACTTGCGTCGCGCAGCTCTTCCTCGTTGAGCATTGCTGCCAGCTCCTCGGCAGCGGTTTCAAGACGGGCGTGGTCTGTGGCGTCGACGACGAAGACTACAGCCGCTGTATTGGCGTAGTAGCAGCGCCAGTAGGGCCGGATCGATGTTTGACCACCTGTAAAGAGAGAGGGGGGTGTTAGCTCTCACGTTGTACCTTCAGCACTGCTACTAGTTGGATGTGCCGAGGTTATACCTAGATCCTGTGGTACTTGTTAGCTTTGTCAAGAAAGGACAGCACAGGACAGGGCGACGGATGTATCAGACGTACCCAGACATTGAAGTTCAGGTTCTTGTATGTGACGCTCTCGACGTTGAAGCCGATTGTTGGGACCGTGGTCACGACTTCACCAATCTGGCAACACCTTGTTAGATGAAACTCCTCCATCCCTTCCTCATCCCTCGCTCGGATCGCCGCCATACCTTAAGCCTGTAGAGTAACGTAGTTTTCCCAGCGTTGTCCTAACACGGCCCGTTAGCATAAAGATAAACAGAGTATTCCTAGATTCGGAGCTACATACAAGTCCCAATATCAATATCCTGACCTCCTTCTTCGACCATAACCGCGAGAACATACTCTGAAAAGCTCCCATGTTGGCGCGTGGATAAGTTGAAAGGTTGTGATTTGTTTTTCCCTCTGAGCAGTTATGTATGTATCGTCTAGCTGTGAGTGTGTGTGTGTGCAAGCAGTACAGTACCAGGCAGGGGCTGTTGTCAACACTGTGCTTGTTCGTATGTATCTATGGGGAGAATAAATTCTATTTTTTTGCTTGTGATGGAAAAAAAGTGCAACAAACCCCCGGGGACTGTAAGCTGCTTGCTGCTGCTGCCAGCTTACTTTAGGGAGAAACGTGTAAAACTACAGCCCGACCCACCCTCCATCCCCCCCCCCCCTTACTAAGCCGAACTCTCCTCCGCTTCTGAGCCGAGAAATGAATGAATGAGCCTCCTGCCAAGCAAAAGCAACACAACGCGAGAGAGCCACTGAAACTGAAACTGTCCTCCTGGCTGGACCAAGAAGGGATTCCCGCCCCAAATGCTCTCACAAACAACAAACAATCAACTCTTTCTTGTACTCCTCCCCCCCCTCCCCCTACACTCACAACCAATTGAAATAATTTTAATTCCTTCACAGTTGCAGTACGGGATAGAACAATGTCGAGGGCTACATCGCCTTCAATTCACGACATCAATGTCGCTATAGCAGCTGCAACATCATCATCATCATCTTCGGTCCCACTGTTGCAGCCTGCGAAACCAAAGATGCCACCACCAAAAAAGTCGGGGAGAGCACTCATGCGTGAGGAGGGTACGTCTTTGCTATCATAAAAGCTAATGAGATAACTCTAACTGTACTATACACATCAGGCCTCGAACGGACCGACAATAACCTCCGAACCCACTCATGGCCCATGACCCCCATGATCAACCAGAAGAACTACTACACGTCCGTTTTCCACCCACCCACCTACCCACCCTACCCACATCCACCACCCCCCCTACTAACACGGCAGCTATAACAGCGAGTATCTTAAGCGCGATGATCAGATCATGGTATTCCGACAGCAGCAGGAAGAGGCAGTTCGTGCGCAAGCACTGCTGGCCGAGAAGGAGCGACAAGCTGCGGCCGCAGCAGCCATAGACCCGAATGCGATGGATATTGACAGTCAGGCTGTGGTTGACGATGCAGCTGCCAATGTGGCTGCGGAAGAGCAGGAGGAGGCTACGCTTGGTAGTAAGGTCATTGTCATCCACCCGGGGTCGCAGAATCTGAGGATCGGTCTGGCGAACGATGCGTTGCCAAAGAGCTTGCCGAATGTGATTGCAAGGCGCGCAGAGAAGGCAGAGTATGAGGAGGAGGAGGAGGAGAGGAGTCTAAAGAGGATGAAGGTTGTGGATGACGAGGGCGAGGAGGTCGAATCGGAGGAGGTCGAATCGGAGGAGGCGATGTTCGGAGAGGAGGTTTGTGCTCGTCGTTTTTGTTTGCGAACGGACGGAGGGGAGTGGGCTGCTGACGGGAGTAGTTTGAAACGGAGTTTAATAAAATGTCGAATGAGCTTAAAGTCCGCATGCGACATAATAAACGCCGTATTCTACCAAACTCTAGAGATCTGGTCCTTTCTTATAATCGCCGCACTCCTCCGGAGATAATCAAGGAGCACAACGACCCCTACCGCGTGGACTGGACGGAGACGACCAAGAGTGAATATTTTGTCGGCCATGAAGCCCTGAGGATCCCAGACAACTCAACTCCGCGGTATAGGTTATTCTGGCCGATTAGGTACGGAACATTTAATGAGCGCGATTACAAGTCCAAAAGACGGGTCCTCGAAGATGTATCTACAATTATCGAAGATGCCATCAAGAAAGAACTCAAGCTCGAGAAGAAAGATCTAAAGACCTACTCTTGCGTGTTGGTAGTTCCAGATCTGTATGAAAAGAACTATGTCACGGAAATGCTGGACCTGCTGTTGAAGGAATTTTGGTTCTCTCAAGTTTGCATCATACAGGTAATATCACTCGTTGCAAGGGTTAGGGTTAATTTCAACTAACATGCACTAGGAATCATTGGCCGCCTCTTTTGGAGCGGGCTACTCACAGGCCTGTATCGTGGACATTGGCGCGCAGAAAACCTCAATTTGCTGTGTTGAAGAGGGCATGTGCGTGCAAGAGTCACGGCTAAATCTGAAATATGGCGGTCAGGATGTAACTGAAGCGTTACTACAGATGATGCTATCGAATAAATTCCCATACCAAGAGATAAAGCTGTGGCATCGATACGATTACCTTCTGGCTGAGGAGTTGAAGATAAAGTACTCTACGCTTAATGACTCTGATATCAGCGTGCAGGCGCATGATTTCCATCTGCGAACGCCCGATCAGGATACTAAAAAGTATTCGTTCAAGACATATGATGAGGTCATGCTCGCTCCACTGGTATGGTTTAATTAACCCATCTATCCATCATCCTCTTCTAATATCTCACTAGACTCACTACAATCCTACACTCCTCGACCACTCCGAGAAGCTCCGTGGCCGCCGTTCCCTCTGGGAGCGCTCTTACGACCTCTACGACGGGCATCCCAACGACCCACTCTCCACAGCCCAACTCCAACTCTACCAATCCCTCGCCCCGCGCCTGCCAACCCCTGAACCCTCTCTCAACCCCTCCCTCGTCACCCCCGCACGGCCCGCCCAACCCGGCTTCCCTTCCTCCTTCGGCATGCACCTCAACACCACCGACACCCCCCGCTCCTCCGCCGCCGGCTCCCCCGTCCCCGAAGGCACACCCAACGCCGCCGGCTCTGCAACCCCCCTCCAGCCCGGTATGCTTGTCTTCAGCAGCGGCGGTGGTGGCGCCGGCTCTGTCGGCGCCCCTAATACCGGCGGCGGTCGCTCGCCTCTCGAGCTCGCTGAGGAGCGCGACAAGATTGTACCCGTCATGCCGCTCGATCGCGCCATCGTCGAGTCCATAACACACGCTGCCAAGGGCGAGGAGAAGAAGATCCGCGACTTCCTGTCCGGCATCATGGTTGTCGGTGGGGGCAGCCTGGTTCCGGGATTCAACCACATGCTGGAGGAGAAGATGAGGGCACTAAAGCCGAGTAAGGAGTACCAGATTATTATCGGTGTGCCGCCGAGAGAGCTGGATCCGCAGGTGATTGTGTGGAAGGGTGCGAGCGTGTTTGGAAAGTTAAGGGGGACGAATGATAGTTGGATTCGGCAGAATGAGTATGATATGTTGGGCGCGAGGTTGTTGACGTACAAGTGCTTGTGGACCTTTTAGGTGTGTTTCTTGCGTGGTTTGGTTCTTTGGTTTAGTTTGGGGGGGTAGTAATAAAGATATCAAGGTTGGGTAATGGTGATTACATGTAGTTAGATATGCCACGGGGAATGGAGGGGAATGGGGATTATCTATTATTCATTCAAAAGGGAGTAGTGCAGTTAATTAGTAGAAGTTGTGCATGTCATAAGCTCCATTATGTATATTCCCCAATTAGAATCAGGGTGCCACAACTTTTTCCAATAGAACCTTCTCTCCACCTCCCACGTGTGTGGTGGTGCGGCTTTAGTGTAGACTTTAGAGATGACCATTCAGGCAGTCTGAACAAATGGTCAAATGCTACCAATATAGATAGCGACATCATCTTGTGCACTGTGTTGGCAGGGTAAAGACTACATGTATACACGGCGGGGTGAAAGCCACAAGCGCATACACATGTCACACCGATTAATCAATCACTCAACTCAAATATGCAGGGCGGATGGCGAGAACTGGGAGGAGAAAGATATAACCGTGGTTATTTGTTCTAGTCTGAGTCTTGTCGTTGTTTTGTGCTGGCGTTTGATTTTTATCTAGTTTGAAAATCTACCCCTATTTTAGGCTATAGCAACCCACTACTCCCTCTCTCCGGAGTAGATGCAACGAAAATCTACCCTTCTTCCGGTGAGGGGAAGTGAGGTTTTCCATGATCTTTTGGTTATATGTATCTATGAAGTATAAACAAAATCAATCCAAACACAGTATGAAGTATAAATGAATAAACAAATAACTAATTCAAACTCATTCACAGACCATCACTCGGAATCGGGCGAGTGACATCTTATGAAAGGCGTTCCTACACTCTTCCGTGCGAGGCAGAATAGCTTGAAGAACATGCATACTTTACCTCGCGACTAGAGATGTTTCTTCTGGGGGGGCTGAACGGACAGGGTTTGGGGCAGGGCGGTCTGGGTGAGTTGGGCGCACAGTTTATTTTGGCTGCCTAGTCAAACATTAGCTATTAAGAACTTTAGCATTGGCCGGTGGTCGGGTGGGTTTAAAACCTGCCAAACACCAAGAGTTTGGTACTCGGCCCGTCAAAAGGTCACGAGTTTGATCCAGGGGTGGAGCCAGCCCCTAGGTTATCCTAGGTTCTGGGCTTTTGACCCTTTTTTTAACACAAACTCATTAACTGGGGCCCGGGGCGCAATGTGGTTACAGTAGGCCTCCAACATAGGTAACGAGGAGGAGACTGGCGAAACGACGAAGCAACTGTATGTAGGCACATGCAATTAAATTTTCACGGGAAGCACAAAGTTTATTCTAGCTGCCCGGTGAAATATTAGTTGTTGGGAATTTCAGCATTTGACCGGTGGTCGAGTGGGTTTAACACTTGGACTGCTGGCCAAACACCGAGAGTTTGTTGCCCAGCCCATCAAAAGGTCATATGCGTAGCCCCTAGGTCAACCTAGCCTCTCGACTTTTTGGCCTTTTTAGTCTGGGTAAACTTATATTCTTACTCTTATTTCTTTCTTTCTTTATTTATTTACTTACGCGTAAGGGGAGGAGAATCAGTAAGGTAGAAGGTAGAAAGGGAGAGAGAGAGGGGAGTTTAGGGGGGGTATCAGGGTTAGGTGTAATTAGGTGCTTTCGTGTTGTATCTTATCAGATTCTCGGTTTTTTTTTTGCTGCTCCTGAGGAAATGCTTACATGTACCTAAACCCTTTCTGCAGTGCGGATATGTAATCTTGAAACCTTATTTTTGAACAAGTTGTTGGTATACATATGAACCAGACCCTCAGGGGGGGGGATCGGATCTCTAAGACACTACACATGTACCTACCATGGATCTGTAACGTCTTGTTCTTGGGCGCTTGTTCTCGATCTCCCCGTACGTCTACCAAGTTACTTAGTTTAGGTGGGACGTAACAACAGATCAAGTATACGTGGTGGTGATTCTTACCGTGCTGATCTTTCTCACGTCGTGTTCGTCAGACTTTCAGGAGGCATTTCGACAGACCGATCACGTATGCACGTATACGCTTCAAAAAGATACCACCCCATAACTAATTACAATTGATTAAGTTCCAGAGAATTAAAATTTTTCATGTCATGTGCTGCCACCATTTGCTATCGAAAAACCACACCTCATTACTTAGTAGTAGTATAATATTAATATTAATATATCTTATATAGCTTGTTTACTGAAAATTTTAGCACTAGCTACATGTACGTATTCATACTGCCTCCTATTTACTTCGATCAACTCATGCTCACGCATTTACCTAATATACCTGAAATCTCCTATACTATGATAGCTAATAACCACGTCGTCTCGATATCAACAAAGTTATATAAGTATTTTTATAATTTACCCAGTTTCAAACAGGTCTCGGTGGCTTACCTCCGTTCGGTAGCTGCCTCGCATGATGCCTACGTACGTATACCGACGCCGGACACCTTCAAGTATCGGTACAGATTTTCATGACAGTATAGATTGATTCGGGCCACTTTACCTGCATCTGCAAAGGAAATACTTCCACCAATCTCACAGATTACATGAATATTTGGCGCTAGCATTCCTTCGCTTTATTTTTCCCTTGTTGTTGTTGCCACTCATCTGTTGTGCCAACCATGCCAGCTGATTAGCCGCTTGATTAACACATCAGATGAGTCCTGCGTCATGAATGGGTTGGGGACAAGTAGAGTACCTACTTATGTACCCTTCTCCTTATTTCTTTCCTTCTTTCTTTTTTTTTATGATTGATGCTCTGCTCCACAATCTTGGGTGTTCTAAATTATTATATCAAGATCGAAGTGGAACATCCTATAAAACAGCGACCCGAGTCTGTGTGGGGTGTGAAATACCGGGTCCTCCCCGAAATGGAGCATTCCGATCAGTTCAGAACATAAATGTACTCGATCGATATATGTATGTTATAATACGAGATATGAGAGATCACATATACGGGAGGTGAAAAATGAGCCGAGCTAGAGTATGTAGCTGTGCCATCTAAGACTGGATGGAGTACATACATGTACATACATACGCCTGCCTTGCAGTGGATGAACAGATGGCTAAGCTTTTGGATGGAGCTTTGGATACTGAAACTGCCCCTCGACAGCCTGATGAATCAGTTTCGCATAAATCGGGAGAGAGAGGACAGTTGTAATTAAAATGCAAATATGATGGCTGTTTTTGTTTGCGAACTTGGAACTATGTTAAGCGCAAAGACGTCTTGCCCTATGGGAGTTGAAGTGATATTACTGTATAAGCCAACAGCTAAAATTTAAAAGCTTTTCGATCGCGGGGTGGGTGTGGTCAATTAATTCCAAAGCTTTGTGTGGGGTATATCCATGAAGTCGTCTACATGTATATGTACTTGTACGTACATACTCATGTACTATTTTAATTTCGAGAGACATCATTCCCTTCGATCATTGACCCTCGAGACAAGATGTAGAGTACAGCCTACAACATGTAAGTAGGCGTTTAGATACATGTGGTTAGTCCAAGAAAAGAAAAAAAAAATCCCGGAAAAACAATTCTCCGTATTACCTCATTCCCCCACCACCCACCAAGGGAAAAAAAAAAGGTTACGGCTTGTGAAGCAATTCGATATCCCCCCACCCCCCACAGATCAAAACGCAATGTTTGCAATTGCACGCATAGCTTTGAGATGTCGACCCAGGCAATTGCTTCCACTACTTGTGAAGCCACCGCCACGGACTCCACTGCCACTGCGGTACTGTGTAGGAGGACGGCGGTTACTTACCACTGATGATCATGTCGATAAGACTTCTCATGATGCTGCTACTGAGACCAATTGGACTGGTACTACTGAGGGTACTGGTGTTACTGCGTCTACCCCTGAGGATACTGATGCTACCGCCTCTACCGCTGAAAGTTCGAATATCGCTCAAGAAAACCCAGATACTACGTCTGAGAACCTGGATATCAAACCTGAGAACTCAGGCATCACTCTCGACAACCTTCCCACTACCATTACAACAATAAATACTACTACTGGTGACCCTGCTTCTATTACCATACCTACTACCACTACTACTGATACTACTCCTACAACAACTACAACTAGTACCACAGCAAAAGATTCAGCCACTTCTGATTCCACAGAGCCCTTCGTCCCACCTCCGTTTTGCCCTGGCTGTGGCGCCCCCAGCCAACAAACCTCCCCCCACCTACCGGGCTACTACGTCCCCCACCGCCCCAGATCAGAGCGCTTCGACAGTCCCATAATCAAAAATAAGCGCAGGCGCCGCGAAGATGAAATCTTTGAAGCTGCGCTCGACCGCCTCCGAGCAGCCCTCAACCCCGAAAACGCTCACCTACACCAGCCCCCCCCCATCCTCGACACGCCTCCCCCGCTGTCTCTGCTGCCCCCTAAAACCCCCCGCTGCGGACGATGTCATAGCATGCAGCACCACAATACGGCGACGCCATTGCCATCGTATCCGACGCTTGAGACGTTGGCGGGCCTGTTGGCTGCTTCGAAGCATCGGCGGAATCACATATACTATCTCCTTGACGCCGCGGACCTGCCAATGTCGTTGCAACCAGACCTGAGAAGCTACCTTCGGAGTAATCTGCCAAGGGAAATAACGAGGAATTTAACAATATCGTATATAGTGACGCGTGTGGATCTGCTGGTGAGGACTCCCCAGCAGATCTCGGGCTTGATGACGTGGATGAAGAAGACTATCAAGAGTGCGCTTCCGGAGGGCGAGAAAGTGGAGGGCCGGCATGGCGAGGACAGGTTCTGGGCTGTGTCTGCAAAGCGCGGATGGGGAATTGGAGATGTTAAGAAGGAGGCAAAGCATCGTGAGGGCGGAATGTGGCTCGTTGGTGCCGTCAATGTGGGCAAATCGAGGCTGGTGAAGGAGGTATGGCCGGAGGCGGGTAGAGCCGTCATGGGTAGCATGGAGGAAGCGGGGGAGTTTGATATCCTACCCCCCAGAGATGGGGAGGAAATAGCGAAAGGGCCCAAATCCCCACCCGCTCCGGGGAAGGGGAAGAAGGGGAAGGACGCTCAAGAACCCACGAACCTATCGCATACCGCCCCCACTATCTCACACATCCCCGGAACAACAGCGGCCCCCATCCGCATCGTTTATAAGACTGCCGGCCAGAACACCACCAGTGAACTGATTGATCTCCCCGGACTTTCACGCTGGATTGGCTACGGCCCCACGGGGCTCCTCCCGTACATCCGTGAGGACAAACGAAAGCGTTTCCACATGGAGAACTTGGTCAAGCCCACGCAGTTCACGATCAAGCCTGGCCAAAGTCTGGTGATCGCAGGTGTAATTATGGTAACACCCAAGATCAAGGGGGACGACAAATTGGTAATGCTAGCGTACCCATTCCTCGACCTTCCTGTCCACCTCACGTCGAGACAGAAGGCAATTAGGCTACTTGGTGAGCGTAATCCGGAAGGGAGAAAGGGGATCAGTTTGTACCAGAAGCCCCCCGTTGGTGAGACTATGGTTGAAGGGACCACAAGGACCTCGGATACGCTCGATGGGATGGCCGCTGATCCGGCGGAACCGGTCATTGAAACTCAGGCCGCTGAAGAGGCCGCTTCGGCCGCTGGAGACATCGAAGAAGACACCCAAGAAGGCCTTGAAGAAGAGGACACCTACGAGGAACTCATTGACGATGACGACACCGAAGTGACAGCACCCACCGAAGGAACCGTCGACGAAGAACCCGAAGACACAAGCCTCCCCCCTCCCGTGCTCCCCCCTCACTTCAAGTCGGCCGGCATCTTCCCTCTCTCTAACGACGTGACCGGCGCCCGCGACCTCCACCTTGAAGACCGCTCTCCCGAGGCCCTCAAGGGCCTCCCCTACCGCATCTTGTCCACCGATATCCTCCTCTCCGGCCTCGGCTGGATCGAGCTTGTCGCGCAGGTGCGTAAGCGCAATGAGGAGCAGGGCCTTAGCGTTGCCGTGGAGGTGTTGACGCCCAACGGAGAGGGCGTCGGACAGAGGGACACGTTGGGCGCTCACATGCTGCGCGTGAAGGCTGCGAAGAGGGCTGGTGCGGGGCCAAAGAAGGTTGTGAGGCAGAGGCAGAGCAAGAAGGGGCATAAGAAGCAGAAGAAAGAGGGGAAGAGGAAGACGTAGTGGTGGTGGTGCTCGTGATGGGTAAGCATGAGTAGTGTGAATGTAAAATATCAATGTCAATGATCGATCAACCTGCTTTTTCTTTTATTTTTATTTTTTTTTCAAACCACGTGAAAAACGCCACCTAGTGGATGCTACCAATGATCGCTAGGACCACCTTGTGAGCCGCGGAAGAATGCAGTTGTTGTGATGACCTAACTACATTTACCACACCTTTGTAATCCCCCTCTCCCCCTATCGAGGACCCTGTTGGGCGTTCTAAGGTCTGGGGGGGGTTCGGAAATCGTTCTAGAAAGACTCTGGCTCTACTCTATCTTACGTGTACCTACATACATGTACATACATGTATGTACTCGGGTCAGGCAAGAAGAACCTGAACATCGTTTTTCTGGTAGTAACCAATTTGACCCCTGCTAGCGCGTTTTTATGTTCAGGTTCTTCTTGCCTGACCCGAGTACATGCTAGAACACCGCATCGGTTTCTCGTCAATGATATTCAGGCATTTATCAGGTTCTGAGAGGTCTTGGCAACAACCACCTCACAAAACTTTCTCAGGACTTAATTAATACGCTGGTATATAGCCTAAATAAAAATAGTAAATACCCTGCTTTCAACTGCATACATGTATGTACCGCGGTAGATTCGCTGGTTGTGATGGTGATACTTGAAACCACACTAGAACGAAATTAAAGTTAATCTATAACAATAAGCTGATCTGCTACATACTCTTTTTTTTTTTTTTAAAAAAAAGGTACCTATAACCCCATGATCAATAAGGATCTACATAGCAATCTCAATCGTCTGACACACGAATAAAAAAACATATTCTAGAAGTTACTCCAGACTCTCAATTTCAATTTCACTTTCACTTTGATGAAACCGTTGATGAGCCTCGAGCGCAAAGCCTGGAAACCTCTCGCCGCAGATATGGCACGGGTTGTGGTGAGAGAAACCCCTGGATCCAATCCCGCCATACTCGACCGAGGAATCCGAAAGCCCGTCGCCCCATTCGAGCTCATCTCCTCCTTCGTCCTGTCCGTCTTCGACTTCCTCTATTGGTTCTTGTTCTTCCTTATCATCACTCGGCGGTGCTTCCAGATATTCAGTTGCCTCCTCCTTACTTTCCCAGGTTTCCTGCCTTGTTCTGGCCGTGCTGAACATATCCCTAATATCGGCCCCCCCATTTCCATCCGCCATATTAACCGCAGCCACATTAACCAGCTGCAATTCCCAGTTCCGTTCTGTGCACAACCCTCTAAACAATCCCACAACCACTTCTTTCACCAACCTCTCCACTATTGCGTTTAATGGTGCTGATAATGAAAACACGTATCCCGGCATTCTTCTACTCCTGCTCATCCTCGTAAAGTCCTTATTCCTCGTATGGAATCGGATAGAGAGTCTAAAATTCTTCGGGTGCGCAAGCCATTTATCACCTCCAGGGCCGATCAAGTCTGCATGCATACGTTGGAGGAGCTTTAAGGTCAACCGCTGCAGCACGGGGGTAAGTTGGTTAAGGCACATGATCTTTCCGGGGCGGAAAGTGTCTTCGATACTGATCTGAGTTGGGACTATTGGCGCTGCGACGACGCGGGAAGGGTCAATCCCGTGGAGTAATCGCCATATTTTTTGCCCGTTACCACCTACGAGGGTCTCTAGTTGTGCTGGTGTTGTTATTACAGATATTACGGTACCTACTGTAACATCTTCGGATATCTCTGTGAACTCAACCTCCTCATCATCTTTAGGAGTTCTTCCTAGAACCTTATCCCTAATCTTCTGTGCGCTTTTGAAGCCCACTCCAGGGACTTTTCCGATCTCGTGTCCGGCTAAAAACTCTGCTTCGAAGCCGGGCAAAAGAAGAGTTTGTGCGTCGGGTTTGTTAGCATTGCCTGCGAGTTTAGCTGTAAGCTTTGTGGTGGAAATACCTGCGGAGCAGGTGTGGTTGAAGTTTATGAGGATCTGGGTTCTTATGAAGGATGCAAGATGTGAGGCGAGGAAGAGGCGCTGGTGGAGTAGCGAGCGGGGTCCATCTGCAGTGGGCGGGTATGTGTAACCTGGTCGGGCGTCCCAGTCGAATGGGAAACCCGCGGAGGAGTCGTCGCGAGAAAGGCGGAAGAATGAGGGGTCCTTTGAACCTGGTCCGCGTTTTAATTGTGACATATTGAAATCAATCATTTCCGTCGCATCAACAAAAATCTTTTTTTTTTTGCCCGCCCTTAGTCCAAACCAAAACACAACCAGAAAAAAAAAATTTGTTTCTATAGGTTGAAAAAATACCTCGTCAAGACCTAGCCGTTCCGTAAGGTTGTTCCAGACAATCTCCCTCACGAAAAGCCATATATTTTTAGAAACTATACGAAACCTATGTAAGACAAGTTGACGTTGTAACCATTAGTTATCGATAACCAGGAGCGGCTTGCAGCGGCTAACCTCGTCAAATCCTCTCCATTGACTATTACTAGACCTTTGCATTGCTTTTTCGCGGCAGTAATGAGCTGTAGCTTCTTCACACCTTGAGCCCTGGCAACATAGTTACAGGTGGCCAGCTTTTTTTCCCCTCTCACTCTTAGCTCAGGAATATTGTATTTTTGAAACCCTTCTGTCCGATGCATAGATGGCATGACAGCAGGGATGATCTCTGAGGAAATGGAGCTGCCAACATACGATATTCTTTTGTTGAATTCCCAGAGGGACAGTTTTTAAAGAGGGGTTTTCATTCTCGACGACTGACGCGTAAAAACAATCGAAGTCCTAAGTAGTCGTACATGGGATGTCAGGTCTCAGGCCAGAGTAAAGTAAACAATAGTATGACATGAGGATAGATGAAGGTATTATCTATGGATACTCACAAAATGTAGGATGATAGGCTCCTTGCTTTCCTCCATCTATGTAGATGCGGGGGGGGGATTGTCCACGGAATGAGGGAAATCAGTCCAAGGTACAAATACGACTACATGTAGCTGTTACGATTCTCTATTGACAAAAAAGATGTTCCCACGCAGTTGATAAGTCGATGGCACGTGAGCAAAGGCGAAAAAGGAATTCATGTGGGACTGGTAGTCTGGTACCCGTCGCTCACCCAGGAAAAAACATGGGATGACCCGTGCACGGACCAGGCGAATAAGGCAGAGCAAACCTCAGATGATGACAGCCCAGTTCAAATAGAATTTCACGGCCGGGTCCGAGGGCTCATCCTGCTGGTATTCTATTGGAGGTTTACCCCAAATTTTGCTTTTTGATCCTGGGGTTAGGTTTGGGTACATAAGGATTTCACCATTTTTCCTGCATCATATATTGTGTATTATTCACACCTCTTTTGCAGGTGAGAATGTACCCCTCCATAAATGGGGTTCAAAACTCTTCATACACATATAACCACTGAATCACAGTATTATCAAGGACTTTAATAGCCCGAAGGACCGAATGGAAAAGGTCAAACTGAAAGGTATGATTTTTATATGTATGAAATTACTCCGTTCTATACACTGTTCCTGTCCCTGAATCCTCCGTTCCTCCGTCGCACTACTACGAGATTTTCCGAGGAAAGTTTCCGGTAAAACTCACGCTGCCCCTCGGCTGTGAGGCAATTCTCATGGTAGGGCAGGGGTGCAAAAAGGTGAGTGCCGACAAAGAACTGAGACGTGCGGGCTGTTCTCGGATCATCCGCACGTGCGCTTGCTACCCCACAACCTTCGCACACTAGCACTTACGCGAACTGGTTTCTCACATGAACTCAGTCACTCGTTCCCATTCATCATTTAGATATTACTCAAGTCCCTCCTGCTTTCTACCTTCCTGCTTCCTTCCGTTGCAACAAACGACAGCCCCCCATTGCCCCCATCAATCGCCTGCTTTCCATCTATCCTCCCCTCATAGCTATTAGAGCTCTGTTATCAACTTCCACTTGCAGACCTTTGCAGCTCTTGAATATTTCCCCCGTATCACCACCGCCGGCGGTGTGCAAGTGCCGCCATGTGGAAACCAACGCAATCGTTGATGGAGACCATCACCCACTACAGCCAATTTCCAGCAACCGGTGTGAGTTTACGGCAAATGGTACAGTTTGGGCGAAATCCTTCACCAGGTGGGTTATCCAGTCCCATACGCTGTAAAGAAAAAAAAAAAAGTAGGAGTTATGCCAATGAATCTGCCGGTTGACAGGACACCGAGCAGGGACCTTATTTCGGGCTTCCCAGTTTCTCAGCGAAGAGCTGCCAATCCGATTGGCACATCGAGTAAAGGAGCTAAATCAACTGCCGGATGGTTTAAGTGATATGCCTTCCATCCGAAGAGTTGCGAATTGGTACATGCAGTCGTTTGAGGTTGGTGACTCATCCTGATTTGTTCGTTTGGTGGTGGTGGCTTGACTAACCACACCAAATATTAGGAAATCACTACCCTCCAAAAGCCAAGTTTATCAAAAGATATAAGGGATAAATTAATAAAAGGGTCGCGGGATAATGGCGTCCCACCGATTCCATTGGAGGTCATAGAAAACCCAGACATCGAGCCGGGAACATATAGAAGCTCGCCATGGCAGCCAACAAACGGGAATGGGAATGGTATCCGGAATGGGAGAAAACCAAGTCAAAGGTTGGTCCTGGAGTCAATGCATTGAAATTTATCTAATATCACATTATGCAGGCGGTATTATGCAACTGTGGACGACGATGTGCGGTGGCCCCCAGAAATTGTGGACTACAATAGACGCTTTACAAAGACGCTCCAAAACATTAAGCATCGTCATGACCCCGTTGTCACGACAATGGGTAGGGTCCCCCTCTCATCCCCATTGGGAACCTTGGATGAAACTGACTGATCGCGATGATCTTGCATAGCTATGGGGATTAACGAGTACAAGCGCAAGCGGCAAAGGATGCAAATCGATAACTCAATCCAATCCTTTTTAGACCGGTTTTACATGTCCCGAATTGGTATCCGTATGCTCATTGGTCAGCACGTGGCCCTAAACTCGGCTCCTGAACAGGAAGACTACGTGGGAATCATCTGCACAAAGACAAACGTTCGTGATTTGGCTCAAGAGGCTATTGAGAATGCAAGATTCGTGTGCGAAGATTATTACGGCTTATTCGACGCCCCAAAAGTGCAGCTGGTATGCAAGCCTGATCTAAACTTTATGTATGTGCCAGGCCACTTGAGTCACATGCTTTTCGAAACTTTGAAGAACTCTCTACGAGCTGTGGTGGAAACACATGGAAGTGATTCCGAGGAGTTTCCGCCGGTAAAGTTGATTGTAGCAGAGGGTAAAGAGGTAAATACTCCTCGATTTTCAATTACCGCTCTGCCCTATTCAATTACCGTAACTAGTTCAGACGATGCTTCACCCATGTTTATATTTCATCTTGTTGTTAACGTTGGTGTAGGATATCACTATAAAGATTTCTGATGAAGGGGGCGGGATCCCGCGGAGTGCTATTCCCTTGGTATGGACATATATGTATACCACCGTTGAATCAACACCGCCAATCGACCCGGACTTCAATAAGAGTGACTTCAAGGCCCCTATGGCCGGATTTGGTTACGGATTACCTATATCACGGCTGTACGCCCGATACTTTGGAGGAGACCTAAAGTTGATAAGCATGGAAGGGTGAGTTATTTCTCTAGACTTTGTGGAGTTGATACTAACATTTCAATTTTCAGATATGGCACTGATGTTTATTTGCATCTAAACCGCTTGAGTAGTTCTTCGGAGCCCCTGCAATAACTGCCACATCTGGCTTGTAGTTTCTGATTTGTTATGGTTTTTATTTGCTGCATTTCTAGTGAACCGGCGGTCTTGTATAGGTTACTAAGGTGGTCTTTTTATTTGTTTTCGCACGTGCTTTGTAACGTATTTACGACGCTTCTATTATTCGGGATTGGAGAGCTATTGTGGGATCGGGGAGAAATGGCTTGGGTTTATTAAGATCGATCAGAAGGGTACGATAGGAGTGGCAATTGAAGGCGGTTATCCGATGGAGACTCGAAAGGTCTTCCACCAAGAACAACTCGTTCTCACGCGCACAGAGATCCGCAGTTACGACCACATTACCGCAAGCACCAGGCTATATAAACACGCCGGTAGCACAACTTATATCACATTGAACTTTTTCTGTACACAGTCCTCCCGAATTTCGTAAAAAAAAATCGGGAGATCGCAAATTTATCCTGTACAATAGGGAAACACAACTCCAAATCCCAGCTCAGATCAACTCTTATTGATAACGATAATGGTTTCTACCTAAGTTCCACCAGCCCCAGCTTCAAATCTTGGCCAGAACAGAAAAAGCAAATCCTAAGCCGCACCATTCAGAACATATCCCGCCTACCTGGCGCACCCCCCCACTCGCATCGAAGCTCCCCAGAACTAGAAGTTGCCGTTATCCGTGAGACTTCCCATTTTTTTTTTTGTAGAAACCCATGTCTCTCTTTTATCGTCGTACATTCACTGTGGTGCACGGCGAGTGGTAGAGGATGACGATGGCGACGCCGGGGGAGTATCGGTTCCAGCCAAACCAGCGAGGGACTTCAGCATGCGAAGACGGACACGAGGGATGCTCTATTAATTTTAAAAAAAACAATGAATTTTTTGCATTTCGTTTTGATCAGTTTTCAGTTTTTTTATATCCTCAAAAACCTCTTGATGTTTGACACTCCAGCATATAACCATGCTGATTCCTACTCTTATTTCCCTCCCTTGTCTTGTTTCACAAGAACTGTAAGGATAGCAAAAAACGAGTGGACGAATTAACAAACCTCATCGTTAGCAATCGAGTGCATCGCCAGGAGCTCCCAGGACTCGAGATTCACGGCAATATTGTAGCGGCGCTCGACTGTCTCATAGTCGGCGGCCCTGCTGTCGGCGTCAGAGACAGTGCTTGACATTGTAGCTTATTCAAGTGCGAATAAGAAGGGAGAAGCGGTGAATCTTTGATAAAAAATTTTTTTTTGCGAACTGTAGATAGAAAAGTGAGATAATGTGATGTGAGTGTTTCTGAGGAGTAGGATTGTTGTGGTTGTTGTTGTGAGTATGAACTGAACAGAAAGAAAGGGAGGAAGAGTCTGTCTACATATGTACACTGTCACGCACCTCAAACAACTCTATCACTCTACTCTCACAGAACTGAAGGGATCGTGTAGTGTACGTGCTCGAGTTCACCTTCCCCCCTTGCCTAGTGTGGGGAGCCCTAGCAGGATGACGCCCCCGAATTCAGGGTCGGCCAACCAGAGAACAGGCACTGTAAACAACCTAGTTGATTATCACGAACACTACGTAGCAACATATTTCTCTAACAATTCCCTCCTACATGCTACACCTATCTGCATTTTCACTGTATACTGAAGTAAGGAAGGATCATCGCGAATTGTAAAGCAGGGGCCAATTAATCCGCCGGTGTGGTTTGATAAAATCTTTGCAAAAGAAGGGCTTACGGTAACTTCCAGTACCTGAGCGACACATCTAAAGACAGGAACTTTTGAACTTCGCAAGTCGCAGTACCTTACATGTACAATTTTAACCATTTCGGTAATTATACTTATTAGTAGCGCCTAAACGAATCCTAATATCTATCAGGTGATCATGTTTCGAGGGTTTCGAGGGGCGATTTTCAGTAATATTTAAAATCGCTTGTGATTGGATTGGAATATTACTTGCTATTGGATTGGAATATGTATGAGCTCCTTGGTTGTGGGTAGGGAATACTTTTGATGTCAAGTACGTCACATCACAGGGCTATGGATTGGGATCGAATCAAAGGTACCGCGACAAGCGGGGGGCCCTGAAGTCTTCTCTACCCTGCTTGCTGCAGCATCATTACTCTCCTCTCTACCTATCGGTACTTCTTTGCTTCGAATAATTTTCAAACGAACCTTTCTTCGCTCATACCCGACTGAATGAACCTTTAGTTTGATAGCTTTTACTATAACTGCCCTCTCAAGTTTGATCCTAAGGATACGAACGCGTACTTGCCCTGCTCGTTCTTCTTACTGGTGCCGCGGAGCTTTAGAAAACTACAGTACGATTGGCCAAGGGCCCTCTACTTGTATCTGACTAACCACCGCTCGCTGGCTTCCTATATCTGCCCTCCTGTATAGGTTTGCAATCTTGCTCCCACTTTTGCGACTAAGATTTTCTTTTTACACTTTTCACATCCCTTGTCGTTCATGGCGGTCGTCAGTGCATGACGACATGCTGTTCTGCAAAATAACCTTTACCCCGCCGAGCGTTCTCAAGAATCCACGTGGAATTTTGGGGACGATCAGAAAACCGCTTGCTGTTCCTTTTGTCCCAAGGGCTCCTCAACTAACTCCATGGACAAGATCCGTGGGATATAGAAACATCGGAGCACTTTCATCTTCTAGAATAACAATGTCGTCTGATGCGGATTACGCTGCATTTTTAAAGAAGTCTCAAAAGGATTACTCGCAATCATTCGAGGGGGATTCTGCGGTCACCACTACGAAGTCGACAGCGCAGTCGGAGGTGCATCCGGCGGTTCGAGCGCTTGGGGAGAGATTCTTTACCTCTGAAGCGGACGAGCCTTTCGAGGGAGTTTCGTTTGCGTGGGGCAAGGGAACGCTTCCTACTGAAGGTCTGTGAATGAACCACTTCTTTTTTTTTTTTTTTTTCCCTTATCTACGCATTTTGTAAAAATTTTTATCTTTATTTTTAAACCGCTTTTGGTTTGTCTCTTATTTCATTTTTTTCCTGATTCTCCGATGATTTATTTCTGGAGACTTCTCCGGACCACCCCGTACAATCTCTTTGGTTGCGTATGTCTTTGATCTTCATGTGCCTTGATCTTCACTGACACCTGTCTCCTCCGCTGCAAACTAGGCGAATTCGGGGATTTGATCGGAGTCCAGAGCGGCCGAGAGATTAAACTGCTGGAACCGAATAAGTGGGATGCTCGCAGAGAATACCAGGATGTCATTGAAGCTGTCACCGAGGCCTCTGGCGGTGCCCTAGTTAAGGTTTATCGTGTTGAAGGTGCTGGGAGCCGAGTCGAATATTTCGTTGTTGGCGTGGACAGCAGTGAAGGGAAAATAGTTGGCGTTAAGGTGCTTTCCATCGAATCTTGAGAATGTTCGAAAGTGGCAAGGATAGTTTGGGGGGGTTGAAACTCCAGACCGGGGAAGAAAGAAAAAAAAAAACCTGGGATTCTGTAAACTAAACTATGCTACAACAATACCAGTGTGCAACCTGAGCACGTTTCGAGGGCGGGAAGTACTTAAGTGCATTGTTTGACGTTTCAACTCACATACAACACAACAGATCGCGATTTCCAACTTTCCCATTGCTTTCAGCTTCTGGGACAGATGCTCTAAGCGCATACATATAGTAGAGTAGTAAATAGGTAACAGACGCAAAAAAAAGTTCAGCCTAGCTAGCTGTCCTTCAAAAGATTTCAGCTGTTGTGTTGATAGAAAAACCTAGCCAGCCCAGTCGGGCCAAGCAACAAGAACCATCCAGTGCTAGCAAGGTGGTTGGAAGAGTGAGTGCTGTAGGGCGGCGCGGCAGGTACCGCCGCACCTATCAATAATAATAGCTCTTCTTATGATAGGGGGAAATACCACTCGCTTTATCTTGAGGCTCTCTTGTCTCCATCTTCGGTAAAAGCAGATAGGATCGCGAATCTGTTACTGCTTTTGTGAAGATGCTTACGCGGAGCATGGAGGAATGTC
Source organism: Morchella sp. 2018-W26 (assembly GCA_024713715.1). Lineage (NCBI taxonomy): Eukaryota > Fungi > Ascomycota > Pezizomycetes > Pezizales > Morchellaceae > Morchella > Morchella sp. 2018-W26. Next base: position 3,447,587 of record JAMGYX010000002.1, read on the forward strand.
TCTTTTTACCACCCGAGATGGTCTAGCGAGGTGAAAGTAATAGACATCATAACATTTAACCTGAGACTTCAACCTGCTCAATCTAGCAGTAATCTACCCCCCAGGTCCAAAGAAATGATTTTTTTCCCCCAGGCTCTCCAGACCCCAGGATGCTCATGGATGAATGGATGGATGGATGTTGCGAAGGAGAGAGGCATTTTTCACGGACCCTTTAGAGAATATTTATGCTTGTCTCTGTGCATAAGTTAAGCCTGTTACTGTCTGGAGCTACTTTAGGAGTTTTTAGCTGCTTTGCTCTAGGAAGGAAAAAAAAAATCCCAAATTGAAGCTTACTCCTGGTTCCTGGCTCTCCTGCACGGTGCTTTAAAAAAAATCTGAAGGGGAATTTCCGAAGCTGCTGGTGAGAGATCTCGAAGCTTGTGAATATGTTTAGGGGAGCCCCTGTTGTGATTGGACGCACCTACAAGCGGGCTTTGTTCCGCTGCCTGATAGGCTCGCCGGGATTTTTCACACGCCTGCCTTGATGCCGCCGCCTTGATGGCGTTGTGATCCCGCTAATCATAGCACGGCAGACTTGATGGTTACTATGTTGCCCCTGGTTGCCCCTTGCGTGAAGGGGCAACTTTCAACTCAACTTTTGCGATTCTTCACTTCAGGGACGTTCTCTTCCTCCTAAACACTCTTTCCTACGCGATGATAGATGTTTTGAATTACTATTCTCCATCTCTTGAGGTCAATCGCTTGAATTGCCGAATCTAGCCTTTCGTCATTCTTTTTACTGCCCCTGCCTGTCTTTCACGTTGTTAAACGCCCATCCCATAGGTACATTGCACACAATCTTTCCTCCTCCCTCCTACTTTGTCTCTCTCTGTGTGTGTGTGCCGTGCGCTTCAGTAGTACCTATTCTCCTCCCCCCCTCCAAGTCGCTCAAAAAGAGAGACAGTAGCCACATTTTTTTTTTCCGCTGCTGTTCAAATTTGGATCCGCTCTGAGATCGGCATCCCGCTGTCCTTCATTCATTCCTTCTCGGGGACAATTGAGATCCACTCGTTCCTTGACATATTCGTCCTGCTTTGACCAGGATAGGTAGAGATTCTTGAAATCCTCCTGCTACTTCCCGTCTGGATCACAACAGTGGCATCGAGTTTTCCGCTCTGACGAAATACATCCTCCCCTTCTCACGAACGTGTTCCCCTTTATTCTCTCGTTATCCTTCGCAACCTGCTCGGCTTTTTTATCTTGTATAGATAGAATATCCTGTGGCTCCTTAACAGACAGGAGTAAGGAGGACGGCCCGAAGGGATCACTAGACACACAGCACCTGTCAACAACAACACACCTCAACCTGGCTTCTAATTACGCACTAATTCCCCCCCTAACCTAATTCTTATACCGAATAAGCTCCTGTCTACTAGAAAGCAAGCAAAGCACAACTTGAAAGTCAAGAACAAGTTACCGACAACAATCCGACAATAATGTCGGCGCGTCCGTCCCCACCACCTACGTTAACGCTGAATTCCGGTTCACAGGACTTACTGAGTCCTGCGCGACGTGCCAGTGTTGTCAGTCGAAATCTGACACCCCAAGCGCCCTCACCTACACTATCACGAAGTCAGAGTCCGTTCTACCAGGGTGACACTCCAATAGAATCCTCAGAACTACTAATTCCACCGCAAAGAAGGCCCGGTCAGTTTACCCCATACCAGGACAGTCCAACATCATCTCGGAGATCGAGTTGGAGTACAGACCACAGAGATTCTCGATATGGCCCATTTGTGTCGCCGTTCGATGATAATTCGGGAACCGCGTCTCCCGACATTGGTGATGCGCTCAACTCGCAGACTATCAGTGAAAAATACAACATAACACCATCAGCTGGTCTGCTGCTGTTCCCGGTAGACAAGGAGGATGACGATGCTCTGCATGACCCCGCAGAATTGGACGATTTGAGAGAATGCGATATTTTCACAAAGCGTGGGTTGGTGAATGTTGGAGGTTTGGGATTGATAGTGTTGGGAATTCTCGTGCTGTTCATTGGATACCCTGTCCTGTATGTGCCAATTGATCCTCACAATCAGTTGCTGGTTGCTAAGTGGTGGGGTTTATTTGTAGGACTTTTGTTAGCGATGCTGTCAGGGTTACAAAGAGTGCTTGCGAAGGGCCCCTTTGTATCGATGTTGGCCCGGTCGCGCTTCTGAAGAATGTTAGGCACAATTTGGTCGATCCCGATACGCCAGAACACGCATTAACAAAGACCTCGGCGGATGGAAAGACATTTAAACTGGTGGTTAGTAAATTCCGATAACTAATAAGCTATTGAGGTCCAGTTCGTGGTTGCTGAAATAAATCGTGAAATACAGTTTTCAGATGAATTCAATCAGGATGGAAGGGCGTTTTATCCCAATGATGACCCATACTGGTGAGTGCATTTAATACACCTGTGCTTACTTTTTCGATGCTAATTGTTACACAGGGAAGGGGTTGACATCCACTAGTAAGCAATCGAATACGAGTTTTATTTTGGTATCTTATCTCGGCTAACGGCTTTTGTTCTTTACAGTGCAGCAACCCAAGATTCGGAATGGTATGATCCTGATGCGTTGACGACAAAAGATGGTGTTCTTGAAATCGAGTTTGCTGCTTTCAGAAACCATGATTTGGACTTCAGATCAGGAATGCTCCAAAGTTGGAATAAACTATGCTTCAAGGGCGGGATTATTGAGGGTGAGATCGACCCCACATCTAATCACGGGGGTCAATGCTCTGACATTTAACCAGCAAGTATCTCGTTGCCTGGTGCTGGGAACGTTTCTGGGTTATGGCCGGGTTTTTGGACTATGGGTAATTTGGGTCGGCCGGGGTATCTTTCAACCACCGAAGGCATGTGGCCTTATTCATACCATGATGGATGCGATGCCGGAATTACAGCAAATCAGTCCAGTGCCGATGGTCTCAGTTTTCTCCCCGGAATGAAGCTTCCAGGCTGTACATGCAGCGGGGAGGACCACCCGAATGCAGGCAAAGCTCGGTCATCGCCTGAACTCGATATTCTTGAGGCTACAGTTTCAGTAATCGACACCGATGGAAATATCGTTGGAGCAGTATCCCAATCTGCACAGGTTGCACCTTTTGATGTTTGGTATCAGCCAGATTACGATCTGGTGGAGGTTTACAACCCTGAAATCACGGTCATGAACTCATACCGTGGAGGATACTATCAGGAGGCTATCTCTGGATACTCGACTTTAAACAACGATTGGTACGATGGGAAACAGTACCAGACCTACGGATTTGAGTATGAACCTGGTGATGACGGAATGATTGTATGGAATATTGGTGATGCCAAGACATGGAAGATGTTAGGCGGGGCTACAGGTCCCAACGGAAACATTGGACAGAGACCTATCCCACAGGAACCTATGACGATTATTGTAAACGTCGGTATGAGTAGCACATTTGCGTATATCAACTGGGTAGAATTGACAAAATTACTGCCAGCAAAGATGAGGATTGATTGGTTAGTTCAGAAACATCTCAGAGAAATAAGTTTTTTTTTATTTGCAATACTAAGTGCAGAAATAGGATTCGTGTTTGGCAAGACGAAGACTGCCAGGACTGCTCCGTTACATGCGACCCTCCAGATTATCCCACCACCAAGTACATCGAAGACCATCTTGATGCCTATATGAACCCCAACTTGACAAACTGGGCTGCTACTGGTTATGATTGGCCCCAGAACACATTGGTTGACGGATGCAGTGCTTGATCTGTCGCCTCACTATTTTGCGCCTTTTCGCAGTAATAATTTCCTTTGTCATTTTGGGGAACCGATAGACAACTAAAAAAAGGTATAATTCGATTCTTTCGTCTTTTTTTTCTTCGCTTTATTTGGTGGGATTACTTTATGGGTTCATTTCTGTGTATAGCCTATTAAGGGGAGGGAAGTTGTGCAGAGAGGCCTGCTGTTTTTCGTATCTTTTGTCTTGTGTATTGTGAGCGTGCACTTTTGTACTGTCTTCTTTACAGTGGAGTTGGCTTGGGACATCTGCCTTTTTACCTTTCCGTTTTCTTTTCTTTCTCTTCTACGTCCACCTTTTTGCTTATGGCACTTTTTCTACGATGGTTTAACCTCACTTACTTCTCGGGGGCAGCTTTGGTTAGGGTTTTGTCGGGGTGTCTACGGTGGCATGCAAAAAACACCTTATATCGGAGTGGGAGCTGTAGGAGTAAGTAGTGTACGTTAGCTAATTCTGTAAACGGCTTTTTTATGTTCTTTTTTGTTTTTCTTTAGTACGAGTGGTGAACATCGCATTGATACCCACAACCGGAATGCATCCGCTCTCGTATTGGTATGTCTTGGATGATTTCTTTGTATGATGGTCTTTAGAATGTTTATTCTTTTGTTACGCACTTATAGCTTTTAGTCATGACAGTGGCGGTAATTGTGCGATGGGATCCCAAGCCTCCTCAGGTCTGTGGCCGGAAGCTAGGACAGTTGGGGGTTACGCTCTAGGAGTGTTTAATCTGAAGTTTTCCTTTTTAATGCGCTTGTGGAGCTAGCTTTCCTGTATCTGATTTGGTCGATTCTTGCGTCTTTTGTCAGGCAGTTCTGGAGGGATGCTACGTAGGCATGGGCGTGCAATACCCAAAGTCTATGCAATAATTTTAGTTGTTATTGGCTACAGTCTACAGAGCCATCAGCGAGTGATTGCTTGTGATGATATCCTTGGCATATTTCCTCACTGAGTGATGTAACCATCTTAATGCGCCTACTAATTCCTAAGAAGCGTTAGTCACAACGACACCTGCCTGGGCATGGCCTCCATCAAAATAGTGGACGGCTAAGCTGGCCTTCTAGTAAAATCTTGCGACTTTCCGCACTTGGAGAAAAACAAATGTTTTTGCGGCTTCCTTTCACTATGGCCAAAGAATGATCGCCACAATTCCTGGTGCGGTGAGTGTGAGGCTTGTTTTGTTTTTCGATGATCTGCAGCGGATAATTTCCCGAGGAGATGAGAAACGAAGGAGTAAATGCCCAAGTACCTGTATGCTGTTTCGAATAGCTGGTCGGGCCACGCGCGGGGGGTCTTTGGTGGGTACTGTTACCGCCCAAAGACTTCCCCTTTAAATGTTTGCGTATGTAGACTCTGGGCGCGATTTTCCTTGCAGGGTTGAAGTTCTTTCTCTAACATGGAGAGTGCATATCAGATCAGGAATCATGAGTCTCCGATTGGCCAATACCTGTATCGGTTGAGAGCTGAGCTCTTTTTAGAATTTGTAGGCCTTGTTCCAAACTGCGAACAATAAAAAAAGCTTTCAGCATGATTATAAACATTCTTCGAGCGTGGTACTCGCCTTGATGTACGCCGGAGTGCTTTGCTGGGATGATCAAGTCAGCGTGTTCTGGGATATGTTGACTACTTGAATGACCGAAAGAAGCATGTACTTAGTGGGCTAATATCGTCGAGATGAACTTATACACTCGGTACGAGGTTGTAGAGTACTCCGTATGAGCAGCATAGCACTAGAACCTATAAAGTACGGAGAAAACCCCTGCTGTATACGATTCGATTTGTGCGTTTCTATTTAGGCGCCTCTTTTCAGGGGGTTAAGCGGGGATGCAGTGGGGGCCGGAGATATGCGGAGCAAACTTAGGGAGCTCTTGGAGCTCACCACAAACACCACCCAACGCAGTATTTTTATTTTGACTTAGCCCAGGCGTGTTTATTGTGTCAAAGTAACTAGACCGGACTGGGCTCTACTGAGAATAGCTAGCGAGGTACACAGGTATCTGGGTAGCGTGTAGAGAGAGAGAGAGTATCTTTGCGCGAGGTCGGCATAGAAGTCCGAATATCCCTTATTTGTATGTATCTATTTCCATAAAGTGCAATAACGCAGGTGAAGGTTGAGAAGATACAACGGTGCGGGATGACGTTCATGGGCTAGAGGTTTTCAACTGTGTCTACTCTTGGTATTAATACTGTGTGCAAGGTAACATACGACAACCTACTGACCCTTTTTGTACTGTTGCTGTACCCATTCGCCCCAAAAGTCTCACACACCCACCCAGAAGATATCCTTTCTCACTTTCGTGCATCATCTGAAGGATTGCGGTCACGAGCAGATTTCCTTTGGTGTCACTTTTTCCTGCCTTTCCATTTTTCGCGGCTAGGACCCTCGCCCCCCAGATTTGGTCTCTTTCTCGTAACCCCTCCTCAAGGTTCCATCGACGATAGATAACGATCCATCAAAAAGAAGTGTTTTTCCTCACTTCTGATAAAATGCCCTCCTGGCCGTCTCGTCTACTCCCTCCTCCATCTAACGCGGACCAGCTTTCGGTTCCCGAGCAACCTCCGTCTCGACCATCCACCTCGAGATCTCACGGGAGGTCACAGTCACATTACATACCCTCCGGCAACCCTAACTCGTCTGGCGCACATCTAGAGCCTGGAAGAAGCTATATGAATAGTAGGGCAAACGAAGGAGATATGTTGGGACCTCTAGAAAGGGAAGGGGGGCATGGTGCACATAGTGGGAGTAACAGGAGACACTCGACAGTCCCTACAGATATGATTTCTGGAGTGGTGGTAAATGGAGGAGGCATGCAGACAAACTTTGTACGTGTTTACCCTGGCGACCTTTTGGCGGCTCTTACTACATACGCAGTCTTGGATGTGCACTTGGTGCTGACAAGGATGCTCGGTGCATTTTAGACAACGGGTCGGTGTTCATGTTGCGATTCCTGTGTTCGGTGGCCAACCCACTTGTCGGTTTTTCGATGCACAGCATGCACGACTATCAATGACCTCACTCCGGCTGAGCACTGTAATAAGGGTGTGATATATTGTAGGCAAACGAGTCTTTGAACTTTTGAAGCTGATAATACTACTGCAGGTATCCCGCCAATCTCCTCCGAGAGAACGAAATCAATCATAAATTTCTGTATTAAAGGGTTTCTGGAGCAAAGAGAATGGCTATACAATATGCCCGAGCACCCGCCGCCTCCCCCACCGATTCCGATCCCAGCGAGGTCTGGCGAAGAATCGGGTGGACTGGGGGGCCCAGTACGGACACCCCCGGCTTTTCATAAGTTCTCACCAAACACTGCGGCCGCAATGATGGCATTCCCGGCGCATAGAGATCTTGAAGATGCAGCGCCGTCAAGGAGGCCCTCGCTGCCTATATTAAGTCTTTCTGAAAGTTTCTCTTCTTCTGCAACCACAACTCCACCTAGGGATCGCCGATCAATGTATGTACCCTCAGGGAAAGGTTCGCTGTCGCCAGGGTCAAATGGCGGTGAGAGGTCGGAAACTGGGAGCCAACAAAATGCGGAAAGAACTCCCCACGAAGAACTTATGAGAAAATCCTTTAGACCCTTAGAGAATTACTTGACCACGACTTTCGGAAGCTGCGACTGTCTAAATGCTAGCTTTTTGAAAAGGCGTGGTGATGGCATGGAGTCAATAACTCCAGAAATAAGGTCTACCTCACCTAGAAGGTCTAAATCCCCGGCAAAGTTACCAAAAGAGATCGATATACCTGTTACAAGTAAAATTGGCGAGAAGGAGACAATTTTATTAACACGAGGTAGATTCCTGGGTAAAGAGTTAAGCTCCAGTAAAAAGGAAAAGGAAAAGATAAAAAGTGCGCCGGAAACCAAGACCACTGTGAGAAGTCCTGGGATTGACTGGGAAAGTGTGGATGAGTTCTACGATATGGTAATAAATGTTGGTGCGGAGTACAGGGACGAAAACACAGATTCTAGGAACTGGGACAACGAGCTTAGAGCACATATGGAGGATGCTAGGGCTCACATTAGTAGAGCTCTATTGAAGGCTACAGAAAGTCTTTTGAAACGCCCTGGAAGACCACTCAAAAAACCTGAAGATGTTAGGTTTCTACTTATTATCCTGGCGAACCCTCTTTTATATCCGGAATCCTCTCGTCCAGTCTCCAAGGTCCATGGTATGTCTTCTTCCTCCAATCTCTGGCCCTCCCTAAATATTATGGAGGAATCTATCCTTTCGCCGGCCAAGCTAAAAAGCCAAGCTTCCACTTCGTCCAACCGGAGTGGCAATTCAGGTGGTCCCGGTCATCACTCCGGAATTATTAAACGTATCATGGGATTGATCGGAAATCTTGATAATACGATACATCACTATCTTGTCTCGTGGTTTACCCGAATGCCGGAGGTTCAGTTTCGGCGATTAGTGGAGCTAGTAGGAAGCTTCATCACTTACCGACTTACGAGACAGCCCGCGAGGAAAAAACCGCAACAGGCAACCGGGATGTTGGGTCAAAGGGTTAAGCAGCTGCCATATAATGATGACTGGCAGATAAAGGCAGCGGCAAAGGTTATGGCATTGTTTTTCTCAGCAAATAATAATACCGCTGGTCGTCGTGGCATGGTCCAGAACATCAAAGATGATGGAGAAAATACGAATTCTGCAGTCATGGCAAGGCGAGAAGCGCGGAGGAGAGGTCAAATTATCCTCACTAGCGAGTTTTACAACATGCTTCTTGACTACCATGACCTAATTGCTGATTTCGATGTCTGGGAATCACGTTCTTCAAAATTCTGCTTTTGTCAGTACTCGTTTTTGTTATCTATGGGGTCGAAGATACAGATCCTTGAACACGACGCCAAACGACAAATGGAGGTTCAAGCTCGGCAGGCATTTTTTAATAGTATATCCACCAGAAGAGCAGTAAATCAATATCTCGTATTGAAGGTTCGGCGAGAATGCTTAGTTGAAGATAGTTTGAGAGGAATAAGTGAGGGTGCAGGTGGGATAGACGACATCAAGAAAGGGTTAAGGATTGAGTTTATTGGAGAGGATGGTGTAGATGCAGGTGGATTAAAGAAAGAATGGTTCTTGATGGTTGCCCGAGACGTTTTCGATCCTAATTATGGTAAGTCAATGCTATCCTTTAATATTCTCCCAACCCGAGAAACTCAAAGTCACCAGGTATGTTTATCTACGACGAGGATTCTAAGTATTGCTATTTCAACCCAAACTCTTTGGAATCCTCAGAGGAGTATTACCTCGTTGGTATGCTGCTAGGACTTGCAATCTATAATTCCACGATATTAGACGTTGCTTTGCCGCCGTACGTTTTTAAGAAGCTTTTGCACTTGACAAATAAGCACCAACTAGCAACTTCCTCTGTTCGACCCCCTTTAGTTCAGACTTTAGAAGACCTTGCAGTTTTCCGACCGGCTTTAGCAAACGGGCTAGGTAAGCTGCTAGAGTTCGAAGGTGATGTTGAGACAACATTCTGCCGAGATTTTGTTGCAGAATCTGAGAGATATGGCGAGGTGGTCGTTACACCTCTTTGCCCTGGTGGCGAGAACAGACCTGTTACCAATGCAAACCGGAAAGAGTTTGTCGATCTCTACCTCAAATGGATCTTAGATACCTCTGTAGTGAGGCAATTCGAACCTTTCAAGCGTGGATTCTACACAGTTTGCGGGGGCAATGCTTTGTCTCTTTTCCGCCCAGAGGAAATCGAGCTCCTTATCCGAGGTTCCGATGAGGCGCTTGATGTCTCTGCGATGAAAGCTGTTGCTGTATATGAAGGTTGGGGAAACGCGGCGCCAGCAGATAATGACCCTGTGGTTAAGTGGTTCTGGAATTTCTTTGAGAGAATTTCGCCAAAGGAACAGAGGATGTTACTACACTTCATCACTGGCAGTGACAGAATACCCGCAATGGGCGCGACGAGTCTGATTATCAAAATCGGCTGTTTGGGACAGGATTGCAACAGATTTCCAGTGGCCAGGACTTGTTTCAACCAGATTTGCCTCTGGAGATATAAACGGAGAGAGAAGCTTGAGAGCATGGTTTGGCGTGCCGTCACAGAAAGCGAAGGCTTTGGACTGAAATGATTATTTGCTTAAGGTTGCCGAGTGATGGGTATTGGTGTTTTCTTTCCTTTTCATTGTTCTACTGCAATGTGCGGAGTTGGAGATCGTGTTTGATAAGAGGGTGTTGAAATGTGTGCGTGTGTGTGGGCTCGAACTTTTTATGAACTGGACCCAAGGGTCAAACAGCTAGTGCAACAACAACCGGGTTCGGATTTCGGATTTGGGTATGAAGGTGATTGGGGATCATCATCATCATACCACTAACCAAATTACGCAAAGCGGGGGCTGGACACATGCGTGCAATCAGTTTATGCACCTCTAGTTACAGTTAATATTGATAGATGGACTAGCTAAGGGTGAGATGCAGGGGCACTGGTAGGGGTGGTGGACTCCGGCGTAGGAATAGCTAGAGGTAATTCTTGTCCGAATTTCAATAATGATGACAGGAGTTACCCTTCATAGTACTAGAGTGACAGCGGGGATTTCGTTCGGTCTTAGGGTTTCTTTTATCTCTTTTATTAGTATTTTCTATATCATGTATATTATGAATATTTGGCAATTGCAGGTAGTAGGGTTAATTATCATTGTGGTTGGTGGATTTTATTTGTTTCCTGGCAGCGGGAGATACGCCGCTTGGCACCTAGGGGGGATCAGGAAGGCGAGGGAGATCTTTCTTTAACTTATAATGGCTTGTGTTTCCTTTTTTTTCTGCTTATATAAAAAGCCTGAAGTTCGCTGGCGAGTGATTTGTTGATATCCGATCTACGGAGTGGGGGGGTGTTCCCGGCCCTTAAGCTTGGTTCTATGTAAGCCTTGGATGCAGGGGGTCCAGGTCCCAGGTTATAGACTGGTAGACATCACGGGATAGGCCTCTTCTTCATGTAGGTACCACCTTGATAATTTGTGTGTACATATATACGGAAAGATTTGAAATCTGGTATGATTTCTCCCCGTTATACCGCTATAATAGAGTGTAGGTTATTATAGGAACCTTTTCTATTCATGTAAACACAATAATGTGGTTATATAAAAGTAATAGATCGGTCCTAGATACTACGCCTTGAACTAGCTACATGTATATACCGTGTTTATATATCGTGCTGCTGTCCCCGTTAAGACGGTGCTGTTAAGAGATTGGTAACAATAAGTAATCCAATCACGTGAGATAGTGAATTATACAAATCCTTAGTAACATCGACCACAGTACTGGGTTGAATTGAGGGTATCCCGTTACCCAGCGACGCACCGGGTTACAGTCCTTTTGCGCCGGAGGGAATTCCGGTTTCTGATTCGTACTGAATTTCCATTCTCCAGATAATTCGCTATATCTGCTTTTGTCATGGGGGGATGCTAAGGCCACACGCATTCGTTGTGTGCCTATGTTAATGGTTTACCCCACCTCACCTCACTCATCACTTAAGTGCAGCTGCCAACAGCATGTATGTACTCTACATGTATGCAATGCAGGCTACCTATAATACTCTAGTGCAGAGCATGCAGCACTTTAACCCCGCGAAATAGTACAAGGCTGACGGGGCCTTTTGGGTACATGGCGTTTCAATTGGGGATGATATTGAAAGCAACTATTGATTGAATTGTTTTTGGGAGCAATATATTTTTCGAGTAGACGTATATCTCATCTGAGGTTTTGAAAGCCGCCAGTAATGCCGCTACCACCACTTATCTATCCAAGGGCCATTGATAGTTGATCAACAAGGAAGTTTCTCTTTGGTTAAAATGGCCAAGAGCACTAGTAGGTGTAACTTGAAATACCCCGTTACATGGGTGAAATATCTAAGTAAACCAACACACATTTCTAAAGAGACGCCAAGAGTGCAGGTATATGTAGGCCAACCAAATATCATATAACATCTCAGTTTTCGTAACGAAACATACTCGTTCCCCCCTCTTGTTATACGTAGATTGCTCTGTTTGAAATAGCTATGCCTAGCATTTTGCAGCTTAAAGGGCGGTAATGACTTAAGTTTTATACACATTACCGCATGATTGAGGGATATTCCTAAAGCTCAAATCCATGGAAGTTGGTTATTAGAGGCCATACAAGAACGCCTACCTAGTTCCCGACAAGGAAATGTGCCGACAGTTGCGGGAATTCGAGATGGCAAACACAACCAGCCGGGTTGATAGATTTTCCAAGCTCCCGCCGTCGGTTCTTGGTTTTGTGTGCTGTTTATTTAGTTGGGGATATGATGCACCTACCTACGTATGAGTTTCCTTGTATAATTGAATTAGGGATTTTTGGGAGAGGCGCAGTATGGCAAATACTAGAAGTTCGCAGAATTTATCTTGCCAGGTAAAAACGGAAGCCGCCCGGATGAACAGGGGTGGTGGGGTGCGGCGCGGCGAGAGGTAAGGGTCGTACGAAAGAGGGGTTAGTCGATCACTTGGTGGGGTTTAGTGGGGTCAACTTGAACGGCTGGCCTGCCTCATATCCCCGCGGGCAAGAAGGGCGAGGAAAGATACGAGCAAGCAAAAGGCTATCGAGGCTACAACGCATTGACAGCGTCAATTATCGTCCGAATTGAACTAGGGGAGAGTGACCGGGGGGCGGACGACTTAGAGATGGTGGATGGGGGTGCCTGAGGAAGTAGAGTAACCACACCGGATCTAATGATGATGATGATGATGATGAAGCTGTGCCCTTGTTTGGTCTTCAATGTTAGTAAGGGATGTAAGGATTGGTGGGTGTAAAGGGTCTTGACTGATGTCTCTCATAATATATAAAGTCCCGCCCTCCCCACGGTCAACGAACCTTTCTTTCAATTTATCATTCCTCATTCCCAATCTTCCCAAACCAAAATACTCTACCCATCCTCTTCCCTTTAGCAAAACCAGCGCCAGCCTCAATTCAAGATGTCCGGACTTCCTCAGACCATGAAGGCTCTTCGGTAGGTCTTTATCGTTGGCAGATAATACCTCCCCACTGGCATGAGCATAGTAAAGTAGCTGATACAATGATTTGTGTAGCTACGACAAACCTTTGTCGTATGCCGTTGTCGAAGTCCCTCTCCCGACTGTTCGTGATAACGATGTCTTGGTAAGCCCCCTAGCACACTTGAATTAGATTAAGGACTCAAGTTAATATGAGAATAGATTAAAGTCAAGGCTTGTGGTGTTTGCGGAACTGTGAGTGGTTGTGATAAGTATAGGATTGGAAGAAGCATACACTGATTTATTGTAGGACTTGCACATTCACGAGGGAGAATTCATTGCAAAGGTAATTATTATACCCATCCTATGTCGGTTATCTGGGAGAACCCCAATTATATACGTTGGCAGAATTGGTGGACACCTTTCTGGATAGCCAACCCCCCCTGTAGACACCTCTGTGGTTATTTGATCAGTCACTGACGTGCTTTCCCCACAGTTCCCGCTCATTCCTGGTAAGCTGAACCAACAACACAGCAATTTCTCTACTCAATTGATCTTTGGTTTCTAACATTATTTCTCAAGGCCACGAGACTGTTGGTGTCGTTGCTGCTATTGGAAAGGATGTCAAGGGGTTCCAGGTCGGCGAACGCGTCTGTGCAGACAACTCCGAGCTTTGCAATGAGTGCTTCTACTGCCGTCGTGGACAGCTATTGCTTTGCGAGAAGTTTGAAGCTCACGGTGTGACCAGTAAGTAGCACATTCAATAAGTTTAATTCTGTCCTCATACTAACCTGAACATAGTGGACGGTGGTTTCGCTGAGTACTGTGCATACCCTGCCGGAAAGGTCTTCAAGATCCACAACCTTTCTGACGTTGATGCTACCCTCCTTGAGCCGGCCTCATGTGCTGCCCACGGTCTTGAAAAGATCGCACCTAAGTTCGGTTCCTCAGTCCTTATGTTCGGTGCTGGTCCTACTGGTCTCTGTCTTGCACAGCTCCTCCGCCACAACGGTGCTTCCCATGTCGTCGTTGCTGCCCCTGAGGGTCTGAAGATGGACTTGGCCAAGAAGTTGGACGCTGCCGATGTCTACGTCGAGCTTTCACGATCAAACCCAGAGGCTCAGTTTGAGCAGATCAAGAAGGACAACCCATACGGATTCGACATCGTCGTTGAGGCCACCGGTTCCCCCAAGATTCTCGAGGATGCCATCCACTATGTCCGCCGTGGTGGAAAGCTCGTTGTCTACGGTGTCTACAGTGACTCTGCCCGTGTCTCATGGCCCCCGAGCAAGATTTTCGGTGACGAAATCACCATCATTGGATCCTTCTCTGAAACCTACATGTTCCCCGCCACAATTGGCTACCTTGACACTGGAAAGGTCAAGGTTGAAGGCATTGTAAACAAGACCTACAAGCTCGAGCAATGGGGCGAGTGCTTGGAGGCGATGAAAAACAAGAGCGCAATTAAGGCGGCTATTGTTTTCGATTAAGGGACAAAACGGGAGTTTCTTTTTATTGGGTTTCTGATATAAATATTTGTGTGCGATATCTTTTGGGTTTTGGAATTTTTTTTTTTTTTGGTAGCCTGCATACCCAAAGTTTGTTTGGAGAATGCAAATAAATATTACTTGACGGTCCGTTGACCAAATCAATCCATGCGCGAGTAAACTGTTCGCTGTAATATTCCTTTAAGTGGGGTGCACTGTTGGCGGGGTAGCCATATCTTCTCTCCTGCGCTCTTATCAGCATCTATGGTAGTACAATAACACACAGCCCCAACCAACTGGGTCCTTCTATGGCCGATCCCTAGGGAGTGATTGACTAGAATAAAGCAGCATTCAGTGAATTCTATGGCATTTCACAGGTAATTTCAAGACTGATAATGCCGCAAATGTCTCACGCCCAGGACATAACCTGTACCGTAGAATCTGAGAAAACTCGTTGCTAGGAGCAGGGGTATAGGCCAACCAGAGGCGGTCTTTGAACGCAACGAGTTTTCTCAGATTTTGCGGTATATGAACTAGTTACGGAGCGCGCTCGGTATTGAGTAAAGTGGTTTCATTCTCCCTCGTCCGCCCGGAACCCAGTAAAAGAGGAACCCCTCACTACCTAGATCCTGAAAATCCCCGTGTACCGATAAGGAAATCCGTTGTCGGACCCTACGCCAAGTGTCGGGAAGATCGATCTTCCTCGTAGATGCCAAACCAGGTTTGGCTTCCTTCCCTAAATCTGACAGTGACAATCCGGTTGAATCCGATGCTCTCTGAGACGCTGTTGCTTCCTTAGATGCGATGAAGTCATTCTTCGTGGGGCTCCTTGAACATGAACGTCATACATAGACAAGGTTTACTTTAGCTCTGGAGTTTACTTCAAGGTCTGGTTTTTTAGTTAATTTCATCCTTGGTGCTCTAAACTACGTCAGCTTTGTCAGGGATTATTACTTGAGTACATGGCCACTGGAATGACGTCGTGAGGTCTTGGCAGAGAGAGACTTGGATATATAAACTTTGAACTTCTCACCTTTCGAGATTTTCTGTAGCCTGCACACAAAGTCTCTGTGAACTGAAAGAGAAGGGGATAGCTACATTTAGTTTTGGAGACCTTTTTACTGATGCTGGGTTTAAGGCACTTGAAAATTGTTTGCTATAACACCTATCGTTAATGACTCGACTGGCGCGCGTCAGAGACGAAGCCTTGACATCAGATTGATTAAATTTACTGTTTTGATTTCACCAAGTAACCCACCCCTTCTTTACCCTATTACCCACTTAATTATGTTACTAACACTGGCAAGCCATCGGCTATCCCATCTGAGCGGCGAGCTCCACCACCCACTGATCTACTCACGTTTACGAAACTCCCATCAGCGCCTTTCACGACCACCCACGAAGGAATACTAGAATTGAGCCAGCTTGATCACGACTGAATCGCAGCATTTTTATTTCACCCCCTGATCGCTTTCGTCCGTGTTTTGTCTGACGCGAATCTCTTTCCTCTGGCCGGGTAAGATTGTATTTGCGCGCTACATGCGACTGAAGCTCGACCATCGAGCGTTGGATGTAAAAATCTCTTTGGTTGGCCGATCGAGCGCCTGTTTGTTGTTGTTTATTTGAGGGAGTGTTTTGATTGTTGTCCGCTGGAGGCGAGGGTCTGGACGAAGAGGGTTGGGGGCGGACGGGGTACTGCATGCACTATTGGGAATTGTTATGGGAAGGGGGGATTTGGCGGTTTTTTTTTTTTTACAAATGATGGTGAGTTGAGCCCCTTTTGCTTGAAATCTGGTTCTTTAGTAGGAGGCTGCGGGAGAGACTTTGTGTGTGTTGCTTGTATTATTAGAGTACCAAGATACATTCGTGGGAATTCATTTGCGGAGTGTCGAATGAATAAATATACGAATATTATTATTCCCCCTACCTTCTGTGCAGATGTATATTATAAAGTGAATGCTTGGAATCCCCCCGCTCAGCTATCCATCTTGGGACGGTCATAGTAGAACATCCTAACGCGCCAGATTAGCAAATGAAATTGGTTGAAGGAACCTGTGAATACATAGTAAGCGCCTTTAAGCTAGAAAACCGATATAGATCTAGTAGGAGTGTCCGAGCCTCTCTAGAGCAGTCATATAGCAGAGGACTATACGCACCAAATCATACCGCAGATTTAAGACGCCCGGCCATTGTTATAGGAAAGAAGGAGAGGGCTGGGCTCAGATGAGATCTAGAGGGAGTGCCTTAGTATGTAGCGTAATTAATGCCGTTCTAGCCCATGTAAACTTATCTCATTCGTGAACAACGTCCAATATCATACTAAAGCACATTATGTAGCTTAATTCCAAGAGGCTGTACCTGAAAATCTGGAATTTATTTTCTAAATTATCATCACAAGTTCTCACTCATCCTCGTGATCGGACTAGTCCATTTCGAGGCGCTAGGTGACCTCGAAAACGTACATAGTACTCCCAGAATCCCACTTCCCCATCAAGTATTTAATTGTGAGATACACATCGAGCATGAGGGCTTATAGTTATATTAGTTCCAAATAACAAAACAACACTTAATTACGCGATAGAACTAATTCGTGGGTGTGTTTATCGTAACAACCCAGCTGGGTCCCACCACGTAACCACTACCTAGGACCCATTTGGCTGTTTAGAAGTGGCTCCATTACGCAGGCTCGAAAAGAATTCCACCCCCCTCACCAAAGCAACAACCATCTAGCGGTGAAACAGACAAGTTGATCGAGGTGATAAAATGACTAAGCACCCGCATCCCTCCCCCTCAAAATAATAGCAATTGTAACTACATGTATCTAGTTTATTACCCCGCATTATCAAGAGACTGCTTTTGTTATCCACATCAAAGCTACAAGTTATGGCCGGCCGCGATAATTGCCAGCCAGAATCAGTTGAAAACCAGACTAGTCACGAATGAACTCCACGATGAAGGTCGCTGGCGGCTGTTAATATCAGCAGTTGACACTTCGCCACTTTCTAAGCAGTTATAACTGCACTGATGTCAATTTTGCCTCCCGCAACTGCCAAATTCAAAGTGTTAATTGTAAAAACTGACGATATATATACTGAAAAGTAGACTCACATAGGATCTGTAGTACTGGCGTTTCAGTAAATTACATGTATATATACCACTCCAGGCTCGGTGACCATAAAACTACACACGTGTAATAAGAGAACGAGGTTTGTACTTGAGAACGAATGTAACCAACCAAAGAACGAAAGACGAGTGATACAGGATGACACGCTTACATCAACACCGTTATGTATCAAACCATATAGTACGGTGCATACAGTATTGTACTTCGGGGGTGGGGGTGAGAAGATACTCTCCGCGCAATCTTGGCAGTGTGATGTCTTCTAACTTACGGAAGTGCAAGTACACCCAAAGAGAAGAGGTTTATAGAAATGATTTATCCGTACACTGGATTTAGGCACGCAAGGTCTCGACCCACGCTACGTCATCGGAAAAAGGGTACCAACCAAAGAATCCAGATTACATGCAGTCATTGTTGCCCGCCCTCGTCTCATGGCCATCACTATTCGCCTCTTTGCCACTAGACGGTTCACATGAGTGGCCATCAATGAAGCGAGAGGGTCTGGACCCAACGACAATTTTGACAGCTCCGCTGAAAAGTAGGTACTAGCTGCGCTTGCTGTGTTGATCCAAACCCACTTTTTAAATTTCAAGTCCTCCCTGGAGTGCAGGGAATAAGCTCGATATTAAAGATCCTATAGGTTTATAGTTAATAGTACAAATTCCCGGTAACGAATAAGATCTTTTGTTCATACCACATGCAAGTTCGGATCTCCGTTAGAAACCTGGAAATCGGATATGTACCTGATTCATGTAAATTTAGATACTACATATGTCGAGCACAGACCAAGAAACAAGGCAATATAGAAGAGGGGAAAGGCATATTCATGTGACAAGTACATGAGAGTATATCTAGGGGTACGACTAGCTACTTAGCTCTCCATAGAGTCGAGAACCATGCTTCAAGACAATTATCAATGAGTTGATAAGTAAAAAAATTCTCATATCCCTACAAAGAAAGAATATTTAAGTGTGTTCCTAAGAATTTTAAATTTAGGTTTAGGCATACCCTCAAGAGTTTATGCTATAGGCTTAGTAAGGTGTTTAGAGGTTGTGCAAGGGTCGTGATATACGCATCATACTAAATCACTCGCATGTGCTCGGTCTGAGTTTTTTTTTTTGTTTACATCATTAATTGGCTTGTTCTGTGTGATGTAATGAATGTAATTTCACATAATAAAAGAAAAGTGAAAACCATTTTGATTTACAAATAAAAGAATGAAAAAAGGAGTTCGCTTAATTAAAATCCCCCAGTCATGATATCATCAGAAAAACAAACTGACACTTAATCTAAACCTTTTCAGTAGCCTCCTTGTAATCCTTACCGTGGCTGCCCGCATGGTGAGGCGTATCAGAAAGATCTAGTAAGATCGGTGCCGGAACATCCTGACGGAGAACGTAACGCTTGAAAAAGTAGGGGACCTGTGCAAGACCCCACTTTGCGTGAATGTGTGTGGGAACCTCGAACACGCGATCCAGCTCTTCCAATGTTCGGCCTTTTGTTTCAGGTAGGAAAAATAGAACCAAAATAAAACCAACCATGTTCCAGCCTGCATAATATCCAAATGCGCCCTGGGGTTTGAAGGCTCGGACAAGTGGTAACCATGTCATGGAAAGGACCCAGTTAAATCCCCAGGTTGTCGCAGTTGCAAGAGACATGCCGAGATCTCTGATGTAAAGTGGGTAGGCTTCGGCGGAGTAAGTGAATGGAACTGGACCTTCTCCGGGAGAGTATACTATTCCAAAAAGGTAGATCCCGAGTGCGACACAGCCGATCCTCGCCGTCTCATCCTCGATCCAGAATGAAAACCCTGTGAATAGGAGGAATATGGCCATGAATGGAAACGTTGTAAGCAGGAGGTTGCGACGACCGAATGTATCGATAGTGTATACTGCTGGAATAGCAAATAAGAAGTTGATGATTCCAAAACCCATTGATGCAAGGAGGGCAGAGACGTGAGAGAAGCCGGATTCAACGAAAATAACCGAAGAGTAATAGGCGATGACATTAACTCCGCAGAATTGTTGCATGAACATGACGATTTCGGAGCCGATCATAGCTCTCCTGTTGCGACCGATGGTGAACATTTCAACAATTTTATTCTTCTTGGTATGTTCCAATTCCTTCTCGATTTCCAAGAGTGTGTGCATGTAGAATAAGTCGCGAGCAGCTTGAACCTTAGTCCAACGTAGACGAGCGAGCGAGTTGAATGCCCTTTGGTGGTTTCCATTCATCATTTCATAACGGGGAGACTCGGGCTTATAAGAGTTAGAGAATATGTTATAGATTTACACCCAAGGAGTTGACTTACACAAAAGTAAACTTGCGCGCAAACAAGCAGTGGAGGAACACACGCTGAAGCCAACATAAGGCGCCAGTTCAAACCCGTGATCTATGATAACCGGAGATTAGTTTTGGTTTCACGACCCCCCAAAACGAATGACTTACATGAGGTGGGTCAGGGACTTTGTAAAAGGCAACATCAGCGATGTAGCCAACCATGATACCGAAGGCAGTCCACCTATAAGAAGTGATTCCGTTAATGCATGACCAAAAGGAAGGGTAATGAATGTCTCACATTTGCCACATCATGACCAAAGCACCACGAATACCAGGAGGTGAGCATTCGGCAGCATAAACTGGAACAGTTGAACTCTTCGGGCCGATACCGAACCCCAAAAAGAAACGAGCTATGAAGAGATGTTGCCACGAGTTTGTAAAGCCTTGCCAGAGACAAGTCAAGAAGGATATGAGACAGGTGATGAAAATTGTGTGCCGACGGCCAAAAGTTTTATTCAGCGGGTGGGTCAACCAACAACCCATGGTGAAGCAACATAGGTAGGGTGCCGAATTGACAAGACCTGCAATCCATTCACGGTTCTCGATTCCAAATTGTGGTAAGAAAAAAAGATTCGCCCCGTTGATGACGGTCTCATCTATCCGGTTAGTGGTATATTAGCATTGCTACAAAGCCAACAAAACTGTTCGATGACGAAAACATACCCATTCCCTGCGTAGCAGCAGCAAGAGAACACATGATAACCATGTGGTAGAGCTGTTTCGGATGACTCCACTTGTGTGTGATTTCACGCCTCAGCATATCTCTGTCTTCATCCGTCAAGAGTGGAAGTGTCTCAAATGCTCCGGGGTCTTGAGCTAGCATGGCTCCTTTACTGAACTCCTCCTGGTATTCTTCCATTCCATGGTTACGAGCATAGGTTGCTCCCATCTCAATCAAGCGTTCATGGGAGTAGCCATCTAGAGGATGCGCTAGTCGTGAGTTGACTTTGTGTATTGCCTGCGTGTAATCAAGGGTTTCGTGCTCATTCTCGTGGATCGAGGCAGGCTTCTCGTCGTCTGGTACAGTGGTAGCCATTCTGGAGGAATGATTAAAAACTGGGGTAAATAAAAGTGGACTGAAGATCAGAATGATGATAAAATATCTCTCAGTAAAACGCGGGGACAGCAGGGACTAAATACTCCTCCGTGGGGCTCACGCTTTCTTTTCTATGTAGACCAGATCCTCTGAACACCCCGCATTATTAAAATAAGGTTGGCTACTCCACAGAACACAGGGCACATAATATTACCACCAGCCTACAGATGTAGGTTACATGTACCTACTTGCTACGACCATTGAGTTACACTAGAATTCCCTTTTCTAGATTACAATCTGATGAGCCCTGCACCTATTAACAGGTATTCATCTCTCGATTTCTTGCAAAGAACGACAATATCCGCGATCCGTTCTCCCATCCCCCAACCTCTACCTATTCTTCCGGCATCCCGTCATTAAATATGACTTCCTATTGTAGTAAATACTCTTCATCTAGCATCTGCAAGCGTTTCTAATACGTCAGTTGGACACAAGTTCAGGAGATACCAAAAAAATAATGGTGGTTTGGTTTAGCCTTGCTCGCTCCAATCCCAAAGCCAAGACTTAGGTGTAACTACAAATTATTTCTCGATGTGATTGTGGATGCAAGTCTCGGGAAGGATCTGCACTGTAACGCCTCCCGAAGACGGCGCCATTCCTTGTTTTTTCTTTTTCTTTTTCTTCTTGGTCCCCTCCCTTGCAGCCAGCAACCCTAACAAAGCCTCGTCTCCAAAAATCAAAGAC
Organism: Morchella sp. 2018-W26; assembly: GCA_024713715.1. Taxonomy (NCBI): domain Eukaryota; kingdom Fungi; phylum Ascomycota; class Pezizomycetes; order Pezizales; family Morchellaceae; genus Morchella; species Morchella sp. 2018-W26. The sequence goes on from JAMGYX010000002.1 coordinate 3,469,075, forward strand.
ATTGAAGAGAGCCGATACGGGTAATATATCTCTATCTCCCTTCTCCGATATAGCCCGCTAGTTAACTAGTTAACAGGCATGTAGCTCGTCACATTCCTGCCAGGCAAGTTGCGTGCCCACAACCAAACTGCTACATATGGGTCGATGACAAACAAGACTTTGAGGACCCGCAGGCTTACATGTAGTGCTGAGTCGTGGCAAATGCTTGTCAATGAATGGTCCACTAACCCTGATAGTTGGTTGTTAAGGTTGGTTGCTTTTACTAACTCGGAGACAACTTGACAAGGTAGAATTTTTAATTCACGTATCGGCATTTAATGAATGACGTATATGATTCGGTGATATGATAGTGAGCAGCATCGCTTCGTATCAAGATCAAGTGAGACTGCTCAAGGCAGAGAGGTGAGTTCTGCGCGAAATAACTGCTACCTTATCGTGCCATGTGTTTTCGAACCTCTCAACCTCCAAATCTTACAATAAAGCCCGCATTTTCAAAATGCAACCGAGGGCTCCCGGTCGTTTCAAATTTGCATTTAGGGCAGACTGCACCGGAGACATCACCGTATCCGTAATGGGGTTTAGGTGTGCTCCCCGCGTTGCTTAGGCCAATAACTGGTGTTGGAATAACCTGTGGAGAAACCTCGACCCTGCCCCCCCCGGAGTTTCTCCGCACAACTGGGGATGCTCGCTAGGTACCCTGCTAGTAGCAGTAACTAATATTGATTACTCTACCTAGTAATTTGTGAATAACATAGGAGGAGTACCTTACACCTGCCGACCAAGCTCAATCTGCGGGGTATTGGGGCACTCAACGTATGTTTTTTCCCCCCTCTTCTCCATTTCGTAGCACTACTTACGGATTACTCCACTACTACCGGTAGGGAATTGTAAAAATAAATTATATTATAATGCTTAATAGAATAATATAATTATGATAGACACAAGACAAGGGACAAGCAGATCGGCATGGTATGAGAAAACCAGCTCTGTGATATCTATGGCGGGATATATTACTCATATCTGTACTACGGGTGTAGGGGTAAGTCTGTAGACAGTGGTTGTGGTTGTGGTTGCAACAGCAGCAGTAGGTGTCTACAGACCTCCTACACCCGTAGTACTTGGAAGTTGGAACAAGTAAGGTGTGAATCGATATCACGAGACCCATATATTCCTCAAAACCAGCCGTATCGAAGCCGGAGATTTAGTTATGATACTAACTATTAGACTATAGCTTCATCGGTTTAGTATATACTGCTAGATATGTGGAGTATTGATGCTGAGATAGTGATAGTGAAGCTTTTACTTAAAGTGCCACCGGCGTAACTACATAGCTAGGCCAGAAATGTCAAACCTGAAGGCGCGATACTTAAAGTCGTAACAGGACTTCGCGTCTAGTAGGATATATCGATAATCAGGCTATTTACCACCGTCTTTGTCGCCGCCTCGCCGACAACGCCGCCATCTTGAGTGAGCCATTCACTCCCCCAACCGGGTAGTTAATCTTTATTGGTTGAGAGTATAGAAGCCGGTGAGTGGGGTGATGCCGTCTACATACAGGTAGACGGTCTCAATAAACGCCCAATAGGTTAAAATCATACAAGTTAAGAAGTTATTTGTATGTACTACGGGTGTAGGGGTAAGTCTCCAGAACTATGGCCTGTTGCAACCATGGCCGTAGTTCTGGAGACTTACCCCTACCCCCGTAGTACTCTAATTCACCCGGCGGATAGACTGGGTACTCTACTAGTACTTTCCTGACGTTTGGAAAATGGACCACTATTGCATACCATACTAAATTTTGGACTTGGCGCGTATTTGTATGGCATGCAATAGCGGTCATCTTTCTAAACCTTAGGAAAGTACGAGTACAAAGAAGATCACGCCCGTACATAAAATAAAGCCTTGCACATGCATGTAGCTATGGTACCTACATTTTTTACGCGATCAATTAAGTTTATCCGTTCTTCAACATTTGGTGTTCCTGGTTTTAAACGCTCTATATCTTAGACCATTGGGAAAGGGCCTAGGCCCTTGGCCTATTGGATACCGATATTCTTTGAGGCACACAAGTATCAAGGTGTTGGTGGGCGTGAACGAGTCTTGATTGCTTGATTGAGTTAGCTAGTATAGGCTTTGCTAGGTGTGGTACCGGGCTCTCGAATTCAAAAAGTGGTAGATGCAAAATGCCCCGCTGAAATGTACCTTACTTTTGCTTTTCTCAAATACCGGTTTCCTCTCAATTTGACTCGGTAGCTTTTATGCACTGCTTATCTCTGGGCGTATGTCTTCGTCTGTCCCCGGTTTTCACAACTTTTTGGCGAAGAAGTAGTATCACCATCACTCTTTTGTACTACAGTGTCAAGGGTAAGTGAGGACGTAGCAACGTAAATCGCACCGTCGCGTTCTACTCAGTTACAATTTTGCGTGACAAGCGGGTCTCTCTTGCACCGCCGACAGCCGCTCCTAGCTAGACTCATTTCCTGCACGGCGAGCCACAGATTGCCACAAGTTCTGAATAGAGAGTATTTACCAAGTGTCAAAACCGCATTAAAAGGTGGTTGCCGAAACCGTCAATTTTAACCAATTTTCTGAAGTGGGGATGTATGATACGCCCAGAGATGTTTACTATATACTGTGTGCAGTTCATATCCTGCCAGGGTATTTCATAGTAAGCGTGAAGAACTGTTTACCTGCGGAGTTTCTCCTATCATACTTTCCATGAGAGGAACAGTCAACTTTGCCTCCCGCAATCACTTTCAAAGTGTCAATTATCGGATTTGACACTTAATAAATACTCTCTAATACAGACGAAGACATAGGTATCACAGTATCCCTTAGTCTGTCAATGCTAACCCCCATGATAGAGGGATTAAATTTGTATGGAAGATCTATTATTTGATAAGGGGATCTGCTAGCTAGTAAAGCCACACAAAATTTGCTTCTTCTGGTGTCAGCATTTTACTGACAGACTAAGGGATACGTAATGACCCTAAATTCAAGGGCATAGGTAGACACTTTGATAATCTTATACTCTGTGTCAGAGCCTCGATATATATATATGGATCTACGGCCGCCTCGTAAGTCGTATAAGGTACGAGGCGTTCTGCCTCCGGATATCAGATTTATGGATATGATGAAGCTCATTTTTTCTGCGCCTATCATAGGATATTGTAATCACTGGACCGGACACTAACGGGCTTTTTGGCCAATAAGAGAAAAATAAGCTGGACTTGGTTGTTTCTTCCGCGACAGTAGGTCACTGTGAACTGGGGTTGATGTGACCTTCACGTGGCCACAGCCTTATGCCCCTTTTCTACAATTAGCAATACCAGCTAACTACATATGGCCTATATCTAATAATCTACAATTGTACCTACATACAAAGATATTAGTACAGGTGCACAAGCTATCAAGCTTCTTATATCATACCAATTCATATATATTACATATATTGGAACTTATAATTATACATGTACTTGCCGAATTTTCAAGTTTAGGACGGTTGCCAGCCAACTTGTGGTTATATCTCGTCCTAAACTTAAAAATTTGGCAAGTACATGTATGTATTAACCCTCACGATCAAGTACTAAGTTATATGCTTAGATTAACTGTCCATCTATGTATATTATATGTAGTTCGATATCCCTTACCCTCAATAAAAAGTATTGAGTAGAGTAATATAATTCTGTAATCTCCCTAGCGTATAATAGGGTGTTGGAGGTTTTGACGAACACGGGGTTTTGGCGAACTGGGGTTGGGCCAACAAAAACAAAAACCACTACTCTTAGACAACTTCGCTAGTTTAGGCGTTGCTACAGAGACTCGCCAAAACCCGTGAACAGCCGTAGTACATTCAATCTCGCTTCATGAGTCAGGCGTCCAATGTGACACAATTTTCACTCAAAAGAGGATTTTCCCTCCCGATTTCTGGTGGGTTGCCTGATCGTGGATGCCTGAAGTCGATTATCAAAAATGGGACTTAGAAGAGTGGCATTATTTGAATGGAAGCTTTTCTAGGCTTCTGTGTCGCATTAGGAATGTGTTACCCCGCACGTGGATATTACTAGCTAGGGATAAAAAGAACGACTTCTCCGTAGCTTTCATTGATATTATCATCAACAAGCGGCGTGTCCCCTCGGTAAATATCGAAGGTCGAAACAACCCCCAGTTCAACTTTACACAAACACCGAGTTTTACATGGCAGGCAAGAATGGCGGCTCCGGCGGGAACGCCGATGAGGTCGGACGAGGAGCCGATTTGGTGAGTAGTCTAGAGCAGACTAGAGGCTACCAGATGGAAATGTTTCATGAGAGCTTGAGAAGGAATATCATTGTGGCGGTATGGCGAAAAGAAAATCTTCTTTTTATCTTGGGTTCTAACATGGTGTAGATGGATACCGGATCTGGAAAAACGCATATGTAACTAACAGAATTGTTTCCTTTCAAAATTCCCGCAATACTATGGAACCTTTGACCTCTATACGCAAATTGGATACAAGAACTATTTTTGACTTAATTGCTTTCTTATAGCGCTGTGCTTCGAATTAAGGCGGAGTTGGAGAAAGGGAATGGCAAGGTATGTCAACATAATAGCCCTATCAAGCCTGAAATGGTTATTGATATAATTAGCTGTGCTGGTTTTTGGTACCAAACGTCGCGCTTGGAACACAGCAATATGATGTTCTGAAAAGTTCATTACCACCTGTAAAAATAGAATTTTTGAGTGGAAACGACAAAGTAGAAAAATGGAGCGATAAAGGTATTTGGGATGGCGTGCTAGGGGTAAATACTGGCCAAAGTTCAGTGATAGTCAGTACTCATCAGGTACGTACCATCAAGATATCCTTGACAAAGAAAAAAAATGTTACCTTTACTAGATAAGAAGCAATAGGGGTCCGGGTACTGATAGTTAACGGGTAGGTACTGCTGGATGCCCTGAGCCATGGTTTCGTGAGCCTCGAAAATATCGGGTTGCTAATTTTTGACGAAGGTTTGTGGCTCAAATATCGTTAAATCGGCTTCAAAAGAAGATCCACTTCTAGAAGGAATTTTATAAAATATGGGAGTATGATATTCAGTTCCTTAGAGTTAGCTAATAGATATCCCTTTTCATAGCACATCATTGCGTTGGCTCTCATCCAGCAAACCGGATTATGGTAGATCACTACCATACTAAGCGTGGTAAATCATCAAAGATCCCCGCTATCCTTGGACTTACGGCAAGCCCTGTAGTGAGAGCAAAGCCTGATCAGCTTCGGTATATTTCATTAAGCTAGGTTATATTAAATTCTCTTTAAATGCTGAATTATCTTCACAGGTTGATTGAAACAAACCTGAACGCTATTGCTCGGACGCCTATAATGAATCGGGTCGAACTTCTCAAACATGTTTACCCGCCATTACTCAAAAGAGTTATATACAGCTCTTCACACCGTGAATCCTCTACACCAGCTGGAGAGGATATTTCACCGCCTAGTATAGAAAAGATCCTAGATATTGATTCGGACTTCTCTAATGGGAGCGCAAATGGTGCTCTGAGTATAAAAGAGCTAGAAAAGGCCATAATCAACATAGAGGAAGGTTCTGATCATGACAGCTGTAGTGGACGAAGCGTTTACTACTCTGATGAGGATACACACGGGACGGACGATTCATCAGACAGAGCTGAGGCCGAAATACCGGAGGATGAATTTGAGAGCATAGACCCAAGGACAGGCGAGCCTTTTGTCAAGGGGCAGGAACAAGAGCAGGAGCAGGAGTTTGAGATCATAGATCCAAGGACAGGGGAAGTCCTTGTACCGGGAAGGCCACCATCACCAGACGCCGTTTCTGTTAAATCAGATAGCTACGAGGTGATTGACCCTAGGACCGGGGAGACTTACAAGCCCTCTTCTCGGCGCGAGTCACGTTCACGTTCAAGGTCGTCAACGCCACCTATCATACCAAGAAGCTCGCCCCGGCCGCCAATGTCATTCTCAAATTCTATGCCGACAATGAGTTTTCAGGGAACTTTAGCGTTCGAGTCTCTCAAAAGTGCTTATATGAAGATGGATATTGAGGTGGATCCGTATATTGTTTCTCTGCGTCGATCCCCTAACCCCGATGAGCGCAAGATCCAAAGATTGATATCAAGCAGGGGGACATATTGCCAAACTCAAATGAAGGGGCTAGTTACTAAGTCATGTCATATCCGGAAAGAGTACGGAATATGGGCCTCCGAATGGTACATCAAGGAAGCATTATCAAGGATGCTTAGAGGTGCCGACGACGCAGAAGGGGAGGGGGCATTGATGGATTGGGGTGGCGATCGCGATGAAAAGACATATCTAAAATCAATTCTAAGAAATGTCACAGTGCCCACGGACGTGGGACCTGTCGAAGGAAGGCTCACTAATAAAATGGAGAAATTGATCCAGGTCCTATTGGAGGAGTATCACAACGAGGAAGACGGGGAGGCCTTTGCAGGACTTGTATTTGTTGAGCAACGAGTTGAAGTAAGACTTATGCAGCAGATTCTCGAGACGCACAATAGCACAAAAAACCTCTTCCGGTGCGGTACAATAGTTGGTGGGGCGCAGCATTCGGCAAGAGCAGGAAGGGGGGTTTATGAGCTAGTTTCTCCAAAGGATCAGGTTGGAGTTATTGAGTCGTTTAGGGCAGGAAAAGTGAATCTATTAATATCTACCAGTGTAGTGGAGGAAGGGCTCGATATTCCAGCTTGCCATCTCGTTGTATGCTTCTCGCTGCCGCAGAACCTCAAGAGCTTTATACAACGCCGAGGACGTGCTCGAAGGGCTAAGAGTACCTATGTTTTGATGTTCGAAGAGGGGGATAAGGATGGGAGTGTGGAGTATTTTGAGAAGCGAGAAAGAGAGATGATAGAAGAGTATTTGGACGAGACTAGACAGTTGACTCGGGCGGCAGTACGTGAGGAGGATACCCAGGAAGACGATAATAAAGGCATCTGGGGTGTGGGCGCAAAGCGAAAGTTTATAATTGAGCGTACTGGGTATATTTCTTCCTCTTTCCTTTCTTTCCGAGGGACACGCAATCCCGTTAGCTATCACCTTCCCCTGCCCCCGTCCCTTAGTATCAGCACGCAACAAAAAGAACTATCTATCATTGCCCCCCATACTAATCATGACAATTAATCGCTTTAAGCCCAGGTACTAATAATAGTCATTAGGGCATCTTTAAACTTAGACTCGGCAGCTCAACATTTATATCATTTCTGCGACTGCTTACCACAAGGGCAATACATGAACATTAACCCAGTATTTACTTGCGAAATAGATCCCGACCCCCGCAATGAGGATGGAACCAGAACCTCAACTCAACTCTTCAGGGCCAAGGTCCTACTCCCAAATTGCATCCCTCCTAAGGCACGACATGCAAAGAGCAAGCTATCATGGCCTACCGAAAAAATGGCAAAGCGGGATGCTGCGCTCGAAGCATACATTGGCCTGTATCGTCTCAAGCTTGTTGACGATCATCTGATGCCCTTGTTGCGAACGGATGCAGACATTGATGCCATGAAGGATGTCGAAAAGAGGCCTTCCAAGGTTCCTGTTGAGAGTACCATGAACCCATGGGCTGATATGAAGTGGGATGATGATACCGTTGTTTACTCGACGAAAATCAGTTTGCGCATGCCGAAGTCAGATAGAGATGTAGAAATCAATATGCTGACGCCCGTCGAGTGCCCTCCTGTGGCTGACATTCAGGTCTTCTGGACTAATGATGAGATCGGAAAGGTAACGATTGGGAACACGATCTGTTTGGGGGTAAACCCAGAAATTGTGGAGTGGGGTAGACAACAGACTTTTGAGCTACTGTTCAATATCTTTGGGAGTAGGATGAAGATGGGAGTCATGGAGTTCCCATACTTGTTTGTCCCTCTCCAGCCAGGTGAATGGGACTGCTCCAACCTTGGACGCATTACGAATGCATTAGACGCCTACAATGAGCTTGGACCATCCTGCGATATTGTGATCAACGACGCCCTGCAGAGTAGTTTACGCCTTGTCGTCAAAAAATGGCGAACAGACTTATCGCCCCTAGATGTACCTGCACTTGTTGAAAGATATGGCAAAAAGCACATTATAAAGGATCAACCGGTCATTGAAGCTGTCAAAATCACACGCCGCCGAGACTTTCTCCATGAAGAGGCAAACCAATCCAACTCTGAATCTACGATACTCCTACTTCCGCAGTATTGCACCCTTGAGAGAATTCCATGGCGGTTTTTTCAGTTGGGGCTATTTATTCCCGGCATCATCCGCCGGGTTGAGGTGCATCTTATCGCAGCGGACCTACAGGCGACACTCCTAGCCCCAGTTGGCATCAATGATCTATCTCTCATTGTCACCTCAATATGCGCATCTGCTGCTCGAGAGGCGGTAGACTACCAAAGATTTGAGTTCCTTGGCGATTCTGTTCTTAAATTCCTCACTAGTGTCAACCTTGTCGATGAGCACCCGCTATGGCATGAAGGCTACCTCGCCCGGAAAAAGGACCAGCTAGTTTCAAACGCCCGACTAGCCAAAGCAGCACAAGACAAGCGACTATCGAGATGGATCATCACCTCTATTTTCACGGGAATAAAATGGGCACCACACTATATGCGGGGTCACGAAGCACCCAAAGACGCCGACGAGGTTGAACCCCCGAGCGGGAAGAACGAGTTATCAACCAAGATCCTCGCTGACGTCGTCGAGTCTCTCATTGGTGCATCTTACCTCGAAGGGGGTTATGGAAAGGCGCTGAAGTGCATAAACCTCTTTGTGCCCGAAAACGAACTTAAGCCCCTTCCTCTGCGCATCAACTCGATGGTCTCTCGCGCTGCCATGCTCCAACCCAGCACCTCGAAACTCGGGGATCTTGAGAAGCTCCTAGGCTACACTTTCCGCCACAAAGCACTCCTCGTCGAGGCCATCACACACCCCTCCTTCGCCTCCGATATGAGCTCCATCTCCTACCAACGACTCGAGTTCCTTGGTGATGCCCTTCTCGACATGCTTGTGGTACCATGGCTTTTCCATCACGAGAAGACGCTCTCTCACATTAATATGCATCTGTTTAAGGCCTCTGTCGTTAATGCCGACTTTCTTGCCTTCCTCTCCCTTGGCTTCTCTGCCAATGTCGGTGACGCAACTGTCGAGTCTAACCGCCGCGGCCGTCGCCCAGAAACCTTCAAGCTTGTGCCAAAAGACCGCAAAATCCAGCTATGGAAGTTTGTCCGTCACCAGCATCCCGAAATGGCGTCCGCACAAACTAGGGTCTGGCACCAATATGATGCAGAGGGGTTCCGAGATATCATCCAGAAAGCCCTCAATAACAGCGACAACTATCCATGGACGGCGCTGTGCGGGCTTGATGCGGATAAGTTCTTCTCTGATATTGTTGAGGCACTTCTTGGCGCAATCTTCGTAGACTCGGGCGGGGATTTTGGACCAGTGACAGAGTTCGCAGAACGGCTAGGAATACTAAGGACTCTGCGCAGGCTAGTGCGGGATAATGTCGATGTTACTCATCCGATCAAGAAGCTTGGTGAGCTTGCGGCGGCAGATGGGCAGGGGACGGTCACGTATCTACCCGGCCTGGTGAGAGGGAAGCATACGTGCACGGTCCAGATCAATCAAGAGGTGTTGGTGAAGATTGATGACGGGAGTAGTAGGGCGGTGGCGAGGGTGAGGGCAGCAGAGGCAGGATACCATACTTTATTGTGGGTATTTTCTTTCTAGTTTTTTAGGCGCGGGAAACTAACTGTTTGCAGGGAGAGGAAATCGAAATCCCCAGTGATCCTTCCTAAGTGACCCACGATCTGATAATATATCAGCGGATCTTTGCAAAGTTTTACTTTTTTATTTTTTTTTATTTTGTTTGGAGGCTCGGACCGGACTTTTTTTTGGTTATATTTGCTCGATTTTTCTTTTGTTTTATTTATATCGGTGCATAATTTGGCAGTGCAGGATGCATAGGTTTTGTTTTTAGATTGTTGGCTAGGTTACTGTTGAATTGTTGGGGTATCATGAAGAGAAGGGGGGGGGAGGGGGGAGGGGGGTTGCAGATATTCACTGGATTTCCTCAAAGTCACTTCTCAGGAAAATTGATAGAAGCTGTAAAGCTGTCAGCTGATGGGGTCAACTAGTGTTTCCGAAATGGCGCACGAAAGCCCAGTTCCGCTACGTCGGGACACTGCTTATCCGGACCCGGTAGTACTCACACCCATCTGGAGGAGTTACATCGGGGGCAAGTGCCGGATGAGCATTGAATTTCCGCCAGGAATAAGTCCACACAAGGGTAGGTTTGGCAGGATAGTTTACGTCCAGCTTAAGGTTCCGGTACGTAGGGGCCTTCGGGAGTTTGTAGGGATCTACGAGGGCCATTATGAATTTTTTGAGCCTGCAAACCAAAACTGCCAGGTTAGGCTTCTGGATGGGTTATATTATGGGCTATATGGCATAGGAGGTGCCTAGCTAGCTAAAGATACGACTAACACAAGGGCCTATCTGGACGGCTGGAATGTGCGGAAGCATGATATTAAAGCCTTTATCAAAACAATGGGTTTGCGGAGCTTCGTCTACTGGGGCTAGTTATCATGGGCGGATTTGATTTATCTCGCGCCTGGGCTGTTACGCAACAGAGAAAGAATTTTGTTAGATGCTTTCATAGCTATTGAGCTCGATGAGATGGTAGAACTACATGTGGTGATATCCAAATAGTATAGTTATCAACAAATGTATCTGTTCATTTTCCACACGAGATATCAAGCTTTAAATTTCCCAGTTTGCATCTACATAATAAAGCACGATGATGGTGAGAGAGAGGAGCCACTATGGAACCCTATAATGTTATATCACTAGTATTTTTTTTTTTTTTTTTTTTTTTTTTTTTTAAATCAGTTGTATTTGTTTAAGGTACAAAACATTGCGTGCAGTTACAAACTATGGCATAAAAAACCTCTGTGCCTCCTCAAAACTCTGTTCCCCTTAAAGAAAATAAATCAAACCAACTCCGACAAAGTAAATAACATAGGAAAGTATATTCGCTTGGCTTTACGCCTGTGCCCTCAATGGGTCTTTTCTTAGGATGCATAGATTGGGTCGAATGGTACGCCCAATGTTTGTGATTCGGAGGTGGACATCGTGGTCAACGAGGATATGGATGTTCCTGAGTATAGTGGAGAAATTATGTTCGAGATTGGGAAATTAATTCTTGCGACAATAATAAATCCGCTAAGAATCGTGGTGAGTTGTTGACTTTTCCAGATTTCGTCTAGTGAAGTTGTATTTTTGATGGCTTCTGGTCTAAGATCCTCTAGGGCGTGGCATCTTAGGATAATATGTGAAGGGGTTTCGGGTTCTTGGTTGCATCTTATGCATATATCCGGGAGGTGTATATTTATCCATGATTTTTGGCCACGTAGGTAGCTTTTACCTGCCCTCATTTGGTGAATGCGGGAGGCGACAAATTTATGGAGATTTGTGTAGTATTGGGGTGAGGTTGTTAGGGAGTGTGGATAGTAGGCAGGAGGTGGGTAGTGAAAGTTCCAATTTGCGATTAGTTGTACTTTCGCTCTAGTTGCCATTTTGTTGTGCGGTATGCCTTCTTCGATTAGGGGTCTAATTATAGAGCATAGTTGTTCGATCGGGAGATGGTTCACTCCTTTCTTTGCATTGGAGTTCCATTTTTTGGGGGGGTTTGGTAGGCCTTTAAGAAGGTCGGTGTGGCTGTAGACTCTTTCTTTATTTATTGTTGGGAAGGATTCTGCTGTTCTTCCCGTAACTGGGTTGGCTAGGGGTGATGCTTGAAGAATCCTGATGGCGTATTTACTTTTCAGGAAATGGAAGTAGAGATCTAGGGGTGGTGAGTTTGCTTCTCCCCATAGAGCGCGTTGATTTGTGGATCGGAAACAGCCTGTTATCCAGCGTAGTACTGAGTTCCAGAAGGTGTTCATTTCCTTGATTGATGAAGTGGGGGTTAGGACCGAGCCGCCGTATGTGAGCATTGGTCTTATTGCTAGTAGGGCTATTTTTCGGCAGTTGTTAGATGAGAGGCCTTTGCCTGCTGAGGAGAAGCGTTGTACAAGTCCGAAGGCTGCTCTTGCTCCCGCGAGCCTTCGCTTGTAGTGATCGTTGGGATTAAAGGATTGTGAGAGCCAGAAGCCTATCCATTTAATATGTTGTTTGGGGTGGATTGTGTGGTTTTCTAGGGTAATTGGCAGAAAGCATTGTTGGGATCGGTCTTTAGGTGTTCTCCAGTGTGCTAGCTCTGTTTTGGATGTAGCGAAAAAGATATTGTGCGGTTGCGCCTTTTGGGTTAGCTTGTGGTAGTGTTCGGTGAGGATTTTCACATTTTCTTGATACGTGGGCGATCCGACTGTAATGGCGAGGTCGTCCACGTATGAAATAGATATTCCAGGTTGTGGGTCGTATCGGTGTAGGAAGTTTATATAAATCAAAAAGAGTAGTGGGGAGATAGGAGATCCCTGTGGTACGCCTACTTGTATGGGGCATGCAATTTTTGGGGATCCTTTATATAGTAGAGTTATATATCTGTCGGACATAAAAGACATAGTCCAGTTGATAATATATGTTGGAATGTGTGCGTTTATCATGATTTCTTTCAGTGAGGTCTTTAGGACGTGATCAAAGCCTCCTTTAACGTAAAGAAAAAGTGTGGTGACTTTGAGCTTAGCGGCTTGCATCACTCTGGTTTCGTTGAGTAGTGTGGTGGCTGCGTCTGCTGTTGAGAGGCCGGCTACTGATCCGCATTGATGAGGGTGGACTAGGCCTGTCGCATCAGCAAACTACTACTTGTGTATGCAGTCTCCCAACAGTCTCCCGGGTCTCCTGAGAGTCTCCTGAGGCTCCTTGATATTTTTTGAATCTCCCGAGGCTCAGGAGACATCAGGAGACAAATGAAGTCTTGCTGATGCGCTCTTGCTATATTGGCTAGTCTGGTGGTGACGATTTTTTCCAGTATTTTGGAGAAGGTTTGGAGTAGGACTATCACTCGGTAGGCTGAAGGTAGAGCATAGTCTGGTTTATTTGGTTTAGCGAGGATTACTCCATTGGCCTGTTTTAGGGCGAGGGGATGATATCCGTGGGTAAGTAGTTGGTTTAGCATTGTTGTTATAATCAGCGGGTTGGCTTTGTGTATGCCTTTCCAGATAGCGTATGGAATAGTGTCTGGCCCTGGGGCTGACAGGTTGGAGGTTGGGCTTAGCGCTTGGTAAACCTCCTCGGGGTTAATTTGAGGGGTATTCGGGTAGAGCATTGGGCTGGGGTTAACCAGGTGTTATATCACTAGTATAAATATATTAATATATATATATTATCATTATGTTTTTAACTCACCGTACCAGGAGAGAAGGAAAGACTATAGTAGCAGATATCTAGATCCATATTCCTCAATAAGGTAAGTCTAGTAAATACCCAATTTCAACCCCCAGTCGTGACCCATCTCTGTCGTAGCCCCGTGTCCACCGATAGATATCTCCATCCAAATAGCCAATAAACAAATGCCTCCCCATCAAAAATCTCTTCTATAAGCTTGTTCAGTAATCTAAGCTCTAAATGCAAGGCTACCAAGGACAGGCCTGCATGGAATTCCTCGGTGACCAGTGAAATCGATGATACTCCCCTTGTTTAAGGGCCCGAAAGACATGAGGATCTAATCATTCACATATAGGAATCGGAACTGAAGAGTCCTACAGTCGAATCAATTGCTTTCATAAGGGTATCGAAGACCATAAGTCTGGAAGATATCTTAGAGGGCACAGGAAACTAGCTAGACCGCAGCTACCAATTGACGGCCGACTTTCATAGCTTCCTCTTATACTTAATATCTCTTTACACCTAGCTACTCAAAGTTAACCAAAGGCGAGAAAGATCACCAAGCACGGAACCCCCTCTTCCGCGCATAAGCACAAGTTTCCTCAGCCTCGAATATCCCTTGAGCCCCGAGTCAACAATTGTCGTGCATGAGGCTCCTTGGTTTATATTAGGGCTCACTTCACCAGTCCCCGCAGCCTAGGCCTGTTAATACTGAAATCTGTGAGCCTACTCCACGCTTAAGCGGCTAATAGCTAATTGATGAGCCTCCCATTAACTGCGAGGCGGTGTAAAGAACTGGGATCTCACGATGGGCGGTTTCGAAAGGGATGATTACTTCACCCTTTAGCTCTAATCACTTGACATCTTGCTCGGTGAAAGAAAGAAGTTGGAGCTAGGCAAACAGATTGCACGATCTCTAGCCGGATTGTAGATATATCTATAAGAGACCGCGCGGGCCAAAAAGACGGAACGCCGAGGTCCGGACTCTCTAGCTATACCTTAGTCTGTCAGTAAAATGCTGACCTCCTAAGAAGAAGCAAATTTTGTGTGACTTTACTAACAGATCCTGTACTTATCTCCCTTATCAAATAATAGGTCTTTCATATAAATCTAATTCCTCTATTATAGGGGGGTCAGTATTGACAGGCTAATGGATAAAGCCTAGCGGCAAGAAAGAGCCATTACTCATTCCCGGATCCCCTCCTGATTTCTACTATCTACGGATAAGATCAAAGCGCATATATATTTAAATCATATAGAATAAAAGGTGCAGGAATCATTCCCTTCTCAGTCTTACATAGGTACTCGCCGCGTGTCGACCACCTGAAAACAGCGGACCAATGATCTTTCTTACAGCAAAAGGGCCCCTGGCAATTGGCCAATTAAGATCGCCCCGATGATCCGATCAAAAGGCAACTGAGAAAAGCTGAGTTTAGAGATCAGTAATCCCCGAGACATCACCCCCGCCGTATCTTCAAACTTTGTCCCTAGGCTTTTCGTATTGAAAATTAGACTGTTGCGTAATATTCTGAATAGCCTTCAATGCCCTCTATTGTTTTCCCTGTGCAAGCTCTAGAGTGCATCTTGGTTTCAAGCTTTACCCCCCCCCCCCCCTCCCTAGGTGTGCATTTATTGTTTAGATTTATTACACCAGTGCCGGATTTGCCGGTGCAGGATGGACAAAACCTGTTGATTCGTTTTTGTTTTGTTTTTTCAGATAAATTTACTCTGTCCCCCCGCCCCCACTCACCCACAGCAATACTTAGTTTTCCGTGCTAATGTGAAACTACAACCTTTACTCTCGGAATCATGTCAGTATCTATTTCCTCTCAGTCACTCTACGCATCTATTCCATATAACTATGATCATTACGCCTCCTCTCTGGGCTCAACACAGACAACCCTCGCTTTTACTACGCATCTGACTTCATTTCCCTCCCCCATCTCATCGCCATACTTTTCCACTCCAGGCCATGCTACGCAACCGACTACACTCCCTTCCTCTTCTTCTCCCGTTAGGTCTTCCATAGCCTCAGCATCCCACCTAACACCAACCGGTGTGTCCCGTATCTGAAAGCGGGCACGCTGACATTGCATCAGTGTTGCAATGCGGATTGTAGCATCCACGATTGCTGTGAGCGATTTTTCGCGCGATGCGTTTGGCGGTGTGGGAAGAAGCGGCGTAGTGTGGGCTAGGAGAGCGGCAGTGACGCGGGTGATAAGATCAGTGAGGAGAGAGGGTGTGGCGAGGAGGTGTGTGCGGAGAAGGGAGAGCGTTGAAGAACGCCAGGAGGTTAAGGAAGCTGGTGGAGCTGCACATATCAAAGTTAGCCCAGCTACACATCTGGGAACGTTAAGCTAAGCACCTGTATCGGCAAACATTCCCTCCAATCCTTTTAAAACTTCATCCTGTCCCTCTTCCAGGCTCAAAAACCAGCCCTTGAATACCTCCTTCACTAATACCTCTGCCATTACCGCCTGTACTACATGCACCCTCCTCCCGTCACCTATTAATCCCTCGTGGCCAGGTACCGCCTTCTCTAACACTGCCCTCACCTCTTCATCCAAAGACTCTACATCCACCCGTCCCCCTTTCACCGCACCGTTAGTCAAGCACCAATTAACAATATCATACCCGATCCTCCCCCACGTGTCTCTAAATACCTCATCCCCGACTGCCTCATCTACTCGTGTGCTAGTACTAATACACATTTTCAGCCCACTCACTACCTCTTCCAACCGTGCAATCTCGGCATCGCGTGTAGCAATCACGGCATTGGCGGCAGTCTTGTGCACACGCAGTTCATCTACGATACGAGCATTCGCAAGGCGAAGACTATCGAGCTCAAGCGATGGTGTAGCTGTATTCTGCTGAAGCTCTAGGATCTGGGCATCGCGGCGCGAGATGTCCTTTTTGAAACCAACGATATCGCGCTTGTATAAGTCGATATCTATGAACATGTCACGGCGCTCTTTGTGTAGCACTGCGAGGGCGGCTTCGAGGTCCTTTATGCGTGTGCGGGTACGACTAGGTTTCTTAGCTGTCTATTAGGGGTATTAGCTCGGAAGCTGCAAAGCCGGTGGATCGGAGCGAATACTTCATCTTCGTCATTTCCGCCGGAGTTACTTGGTGTCGACTCTTTCGTTGTTTCCACCTCTTCAGCTTCATCTGTCTTGGGCTCCTCGGTCCCCTCGTAGGTTTTATCTGGACTACTCAGCTTCCTAGATTGTAACCTGGTCTCCTCCAGGAGGTACCTTGATTGATAAACTCTTACCTTCAGCTCCCTTGAGCTCCAGAGGAAGCGGCGAGGTTGACATGATGGAGTCTGTGTATTTAGTTGTGGAGATGAGGCATCGATCACGGGAGTGGAGATACGGGTGGGAAATCTTGCCTGCATATGCAGCCCTTGAGGTCTTTGTGTAACGTTTCACACAACTGTGGAGACCGAGTGACGAGTGGTGAGTATCACGGTGTATCACTCGATACATTGCTTTATCAATGCTTATTTATTTATCTATTTATTTATACTTACTTCATACATATCAATGCTTATTTATGTATTCATTTATTTATGCATCCAACCCGAGGGTTATGGCAAAGTCTCACCTCCCCATACCAGAGGTAAGGCAAACCTTCCTCCCAACTAAAACAAAAACAAAAGACAACCAACAAACCAATGCGCATCCAAACAAAATCCCAACCCTGGTTCTAATGCTCCCTTCATTTCAAGTTCTTCCACAGACCTTTCCTAAAGCGCCCTCTCGCTATCGCTTTTCTGGTAGAATTTTAGATTGAGCTTAATATAAAGAAGACCACTTTCACGATTTATGAGATCCCTCGGCTGCTGAGATTCAGAGAACCCAGGACCTCCCATCCGGCGCAAGATAGTTTGTTCGCTGTTTTGCTGCGCTTATTTTGTTGTTAAGTTACAAGAATTGTATTGCTAAAATGGTGAAGTTTCTAACAGCATCGGTAATCTCTTGGATGAGTTACATCAGCAAACTACTACTTGTATATGCTGTCTCCCAACAGTCTCCCAGGTCTCCTGAGAGTCTCCTGAGGTTCTTGGATATTTTTTGAGTCTCCTGAGGCTCAGGAGACATTAGGAGAGAAATGAAGTCTTGCTGATGTATCCTGCCGGTAGGATACCGGTTTTAGTGGGGTGAATATCTTTGGATAGTGATATGACATCCAACGAATTAGGATAAGCTCCTCATCCTGCTGCTGATGATATGATATCCATATTATTGGGTACTAGGCGTCTTAAATCAGGGTATATCATCTTATATGGGGGATATTGAGATATCCAGCAGGCGGCAGCACGCGGCAGCAAGTAGCGGCAGGCAGCGGCAGGCAACGACAGGCAGCGGTAGGCAACGACAGGCAGCGGTAGGCAGCAATAGGTGGTAGGCGGCGACAGGGAGCGGCCATAGGCGGCTACAGGCGGTGGTGACAGGCAGTGACAGGTGGCAGGTTACTGTGCTAGTAGCACAAAACAGCGTGGAGCTGAAAACCTCTAAGTCCTACAGTCTATTATCATCATCATCATGATCATTACCATAATTATCATCATCATCATTAAGGGAATATAATATAAATGCGGGCATACTGGTGGGTTATAGCTCAATCAAACCCTATATTGCCAGATTTATGCGCATATTCTTCTTTGAACAATTGTGTTTCCCAACCTTTATAACCCCATTGATGGAAAAGTTAATTTGAAGATGCTGTTGATGGAATTAGTTATTGATTGATGTAACTATTGATATTCAGGTGGGGAGGAGAGTTATTATCATGATAATTGGCGCTTATCCTGCCAGATATCCTCCTATTAGGATATCCAGAAAATATCCTCCTAATAGGATATCTTGATGATTGACATGTGATTATCCCCCTAATAGGTATGAGACATCCAAAAATGACACAATGTCTCAAAGTTATCCTGCAGCAGGATATCTTATCCCAATTTTGGGGATGCCGTATCCCGTACAATACAAAAGCTGGTACCCTAGGGAAGCCCTGCATTTTGCAAGTCCCAACCGCCCAGGGGATAGCCAGGAAACAAGAAGTACGGCCCATCTATACAAAAATCCGTGGAGATAAAAGATTACCGGTGGGCAAGTAGTTAAACTAAGAGAAATAACAGGTATTGATATTCATGAAATGTCATTGCTGCTATCCTGTGTACACCTTAAGGCTATGCAAGGGTAACTTCCTGGTATCCCTTAGACTGTTAAGACTCGCGGAGTCCAGGACTTCCTATTCAAGGTGTGGCATAGTCACTGAACACGCTGCTTTTACGGTTCTTACCACCATTTGTCTAGCAATTTTATTACTGAAGTAGGCAATTACAATCCTAGATTCTGCGAGTCTCAACAGCCTAGGGGATAGTGATTACAGCCAAATGTTCACTCCACCAGAGCTACAGAATCTAAGTAGCGTCGGTTTGAATGGCTTGTGCCAATATAGATTTGCTTTCAATTATAAGGGCCAATGTCGGTTAACTAGCTAGGGAGGTAGCTACAGACTAAACGGTTTAACTATAGTCCGGCCGACTCGCGGCCAATCCTATCTCTGTGTGCTCCATATACTCATTAAACAATAGCTTTTTCACTGGGCGGGTCTAGTCTACATATTTGCACGCTAACAGAGACCAGAGGGCTAGAACCTCAAACGGCCGCAGTTCCGCCCTTCTCCATTACCTAGGCGGCTCGGAATACATTATTGGATATATATAAATATCATTTCTGATTTGCAATTTGGCCATTAGTTATCAACATTAGACAAGTGAATCGAATGACTGGGTTCTTGGCTATTTATTTAACTTTGATCGAAAACCGTTATATTTAATTATCTCCATTATATACAAGAAGAGATGGTATGGTTCCATGTTTCTCTGGGTCCCAAAAGTAAATGATAATGCGGAAATCTCGGCCGTTTGAAGACCCATCCAACCCAATGAAGGGAATACTTATATAGACAGGGAGAATCTCTATGGTGTTACCATTAAAACTTTTGGTTGTATGTACATGTAGTCAAACTAAATTAAACCAGAATTCGTCAACCACGCCTACCCTACGACGAATTCCTAGGAAGGGTCTTAAAGATATAATCCTAAACTTCCCCTCCCTAGTAACATAGTACTTGTAACGATCCGCTCTCTATAAGTTCTTGCGCCATTTAAGTTAAATAAATACAGTTTCTTATCCCGAGGAGTATATATATGTATTATCCTAGCAAGCGCGGCGGTCTTACATGTTCGGTGTTACAATTGGGGATACGCATGTCTAGCGCCCCGAGTAGCTGTGAATTAAGCGACAGCTAACCCTGTGAGAATGTAGACGTAACTACAAGTATGTAGCATCGCAAGAGCAGCCGAGAAACCTGTTTAACAGGGCATTAATGAGAACACGAGTAGTATCACTCGCCTAGAATTTAAACATTCTTATAGGTGCCCGCTAATCTTTTAGTCTTTTGTGCGCTCTAGATCTAATATTTACTTGTCCTGCCTGACCACTTGGTGCGCAACGTCTAGAATAGCATTGCTTATAAGGTGCGCTTTAATTAATCTTCTATATCGTACAACTGCTCCCCCTCCCCCCTCCCCCCTTCCTTCTACAAGCGCCCCGAATAACACAAATTACTTCTTCGGATAGAGGATAGCTATCCACCAGGCCCCCAATGCTGTGTGGAAGGCCTATTAGCTAATAAATATAACGGGACCTATCTACAAAACCACACCTTTGGAACGAGGCGTAAGAGAGAGCGATGTGGTTCGAACACATAAATAGTAACAGTTCTCAACCACATATGTACCCGCTATCCACCATAAGAACCTGAAGATGCAAGCGACAAAGACAGGGATAATTTGTATGGAGAATCGTCTTGGCCATACAAATATTGGCACCTGCACTTTCAGGTTCTTATGGTGGATAGCGGGTATACCGTCAAGCGATGTAAAATTTGGGGCAGCCAATCAGACGCCTTATACGCCTAGTTTCAATGCGGGTTAATATTAATTCTGTGCGGAATAGGTAAAATTATGACACCCTCGGCCGCGCATAAGGCATGCGACAACCGAGCCTTCACTTCGGATAGCTACAATTGCACTTCCGGATGGGCCCTGTTCCTGGGAAGCCTGAAACAAAGAAAGCAGCCCTGTGACACTATCACAGCCGTTGCGCCGCTCGCGCGATCGACCATCAGAAGCCCTCATAAACCACAATCTATAACGTACCGATCTTTCGCGCAGCTAAAAGGACTTTAAGTATTCGAATGACATCTACGCACTTGCGCCAGTGTTGTTCTAAACATGGTTATCCTTATGCCGATCGCATTAACAGCCTCATTCACAATTCGGCCTATATAAGAAGACCCTCTAGTGTAGGTACAAGAACCCTACCCCATAGATATCAATCATCGATCCATTTCAACACTAATTGGCCTCATGATAAGAGAGCACCCTGGCTCTGGGTCAGGAACGTAAATTATAAAGCTAATGGCTGGCAAATTCAGCCCCTTTATGTGCCTTGAGGCTCTTTGGAGAACCTGTGTAAGAGTTCATTGGTCGACCTGTGGTTAAGCTTAAACTAACTTGGCCCCTGGTTTGTTCTTTTGGGTAATATTAGTCGAGGATTCTTGCCATGTGCAGGGAAAAATACGGAGTGGGCCTGACATGCCAAGAATCCCAGAGGGACTCGAACGTTAGGCCCTGCAGATAGCACCTATATCTCCACCCTTTATGTGATGGATCCCAAGTGAGTGAGTTATGTACTCTACCTACTTGTTCCAACTTACATGGGTACCTCTTATTAACTAAAACTGTTTGTGAGTGGATCCTTGGATGAATACACATGCACAGCTAAATAATCCATACATACAATCCATACAATCGGTGTCACCGAGGCCACACACCTTGGTTCATGTATGTACTACAGTATACATTGTAGCCAAGAACAAGTTTGATGTTGCACAAAAGATGGATCAAATTAACAGAATACGAGTGTAACACTTGGCAATTAACCGGATTTTTGAGCTGGTAATATTGAACTGATACGGAGTTCCTCCTTCTTTCGGAGTGGGGTGGGTATCAGTATAAATATATATACCACCACCACCACCACCACCACTCCAACCCACCCCCTCCCCTCCACTCTCCGTCTCAAAGACCATTGTACAGTCGTCTTCTAGCCCTTATACGAGAAATTATGAAATATCACGTCCCCCTGCTCTCACTCCTCTCCCTCGCAACAACAGTATGCGCTGAACTCGCATACCCCCCTTTCCCCAAGCTCGGTGCCATGCCGTCCCCTGAAGACACCAGCAAATTCACCCCCTTTGGCACGCGTGCCCCAGTCACCGGCCTAAGTAAACGACAGGAATGCGCAATAGCGAATAGCTACAGGTGCGCTAACGACAACTCGTGTTGCCCCAACGGATACACCTGCGAGACGGACGGCGTGCAGAACTGGTGCTGCCCCGCTGGCCAGGTCTGCACAGGCGAGATACTGGCCTGCTCCGCCGGGAACACGGACTGTAGGTTTGTCAATGGCGGAGATGGATGCTGTCCGGCAGCAACAACATATTGCTACCAGACGAGTTCCGGCGTGTTTGGATGTATGCAGATTGGTAGCGGTAGCGGCAGCAGTGGTGGCAGTGGGGCACCGACGTGTAAACAGAGCGGTTACTATGTGTGCGCAGATCTTTCTGGGTGTTGCAAGGAAGGGACTACGTGTGTATCGGGCCAGGACTACTGCCAACGGCCGTGTGACTCTGGGTACACTCAATGTGTTGGCGGCTGCTGCCCGCCGGGGTACCAATGCGATGCCGCACGAGAGGAGTGCAGGAAGACAACCGGTGGTGGAACCAGGCTCGATGAAGCAACCACAACGGCGACTTCGAGTAGGGTGCGAAAAACTTCGTCGACAACGCCATCGACAACGCCATCGACGGAATATGCGACCCCGACGGCGGAGTTGACGATTGCGGAGGAAACGCCTTCATCGACTGAGGAGCCGTCATCGTCATCATCGTCATCATCATCAACACAACTTGTGCGCTCGACGAGCACGCAAAGTCAACCTTTGGTGACAGCGGTAGGATTGGGTGGGGGTGTTGGTGTGAAGGTACCGGGGCTATTAGGAGTGATGGCTGTGGGAATGGTTATGGGTGTGGGATTGTAGAGATCTGTTGGGGAGCATGTTGATATTGTGATCGTGACGTTCCTATCCGAATCTAATAAGTTTAGAGTTAATTGGTGTATGTATTATGTGTGTATGTAGGTACTGTTTGTTGTAATGAATCTTTCATATTTGAGCTTGTGACGTTCTGGAAAAGCACCTGTAGTTTACATGTAGTTGTTTTATAACCACTCAATTGGCTCCTTATGTATGGTCTTTTTTTTTACTTTTATTTTTCTAATAGCTAGTAATAGTTAAAAGGGTCCTAGGTTGATGAATTACAAGTAAAACGTTTACACAATAAACGGCGCAACTATCATTGACCAATTGCAACTTGTAGTAGTGACAGGGTTCCCGCGTCAAGCTTTCTACAATGCTAGCGTCTCACGTGACACGTTTCCCACCCGTATGTAACCCTTGCAATTCAGGCCCGCCATCCTCACAACTCACCACTACACAAATACCCCCCACTACAGCTCCCTCTCTCACCCTCCCTCCTCCCTAATCCATAAACATCATTTTTATCACTTTCATCACCATTTTCATCATTTTCATCATAATTACCATCACTGTATTTCCCCTACACCATTATCTGTCTTCAATTTCATCAATTGAGTCTAAACTTAGATTTCTTCTAGCTCCCACTCTCTCAAGAAATAGAATTGTAAACATGAGCAGCAGAGGCGGGGTACCACTCCCGTCAGGGAACACGAAGTGGAACACTTACAATAAGAAGCCTGGCTCAGCTGCTGGTGCGAATAGGTTTGTCTCTCTTCTCCCCTCTCTTCTTCCCTTCCCCTCCAATTTCGCTGCGTTTTGGGATTCGGGATATGAATACAATGAACAGCTACTAACCTATATCTCAATTTCATTGATAGTGGCGGTGGTGCCCCCTCTTCCATGAGGTGCGCGGTCTGCAAGAAGGTCAAGAACAAAGAAGATTTCTCCAACCGTCAGCTTCTCAAGTTCAGCTCCTATAAACAGGGCGGCCGTACCTGTAAGTACACCATAGATTACCTTCAGCTACTTTGGATGGGTTTGTTTTGATGATGCTGATACCTGGAGGGCAGACAACAAGGACCCAAGTACGGTTCATGTCACCTGCACTTTGTGCACCGCTGGCCAGACCGTCGAGCTCAGGTGCTACGTGTGCGATAAAGTCAAGGGCCTCGACGATTTCGCCAAGAGCCAGAGGAAGGATCCTGACAGCGCGAGGTGCATAAAGTGCGTCAAAGCTGATGTCGAGGTGGAACCTGATCTACCACCGGAGAGCGGATCGGAGACGGGCAGTACTGATGATGAAGAAGATGGTCACAATGTATGTTTGATTGCTTTATTCCTCTTCTTTTGTCTTATTTGGTCTTCCGTTTGCTGACAATGTTTTTTGTTTGGGAGTTAGTGGGAGCACAACGCGATGAAGTCGACCACAAATAAGATAAAGCCTTATAGGCCCGAGAACAAGACGGCTGCCTGGGCGCTCCCCCCTAAAGGCGACGACGACTACGATGATGACGAGTACGAGGACGACGGGTTCGAGGATGTCCGCGCCTCTTCCTCTCAGGGCTACAATGGTGCGGCTCGTTCCGGCCGTGCTCAGGCTACCTTCAATCCACCTACGAACCAGCGGTCTAACAAATACACTAACCGCGCCGCTCCCGCCGCCGACGATGATGATGAGTGGGAAACCATGAATAGCTCCAAGAAACCGGCGGGGGGCTCTAATGGAACTGCGTCTTCGACGTACTCGTCGCGGCCGGTGTTGCGGAAGAATGGGTGGGTGAAGGATAAGAAGGTGAAGGTGGATGATGAGAACCCGTGGGCAAATTATGGGAAGAAGTCAGGGTAGGGTGTTTTGCCCTTTTTTTTTTTTTTTTTTTTTTTTCATTTTCATTTTTTCTGGGTTCTGGGATGGTGAGGAGTTTGTACCAGTCTTCTTATTGAGACAATTTCTGATAGCAGGCTTGTTATATCACTACTCTCCCCCTTGTTACCCAGTGACGCATCCCCTCCTTTCCCCTCTTTCTTCGATCCCCTCACCACTATATACAAGTCTTCTGGTCCCCCTTTCAGCCGAATACACCAAAAACATATAAAACCATCACCCCTTTTTTTTCTTTTCTTTTTCTCCCCCGCGTCTTCTACAGGATAACAAATGTACGAGCTAGACTAGAAGCATAGCGCAGAGTTTGGGTCCTTTTGTACCGTAGAATCTGCAATGTACGGAGTTACCACTCATAGTTTCCAATCCTCCCTATTCGTATTTGTGTCTTGTAGAGAAGATACCCCTGCATTCGGCTCAGTATATTTACTCTATGCTGGTTTTTAGGACATTTGTGTCATGGGATATCACTCGGCCGGTAAATCAGTTGCGCGTGCAGAATATTGACTATAGCAGCGGAATAAATTCTTGTCATGTCTTGTTATATTAGAAGGGGAACCTAGTATAGTAGTCCCCCCCAATAACAACCGTCCCGGCAAAGAAACAACAACAATGGTCCAGGCCCCGCCACAGTTACTATAACCAGGGATATACACAATTCCCTAGACTCGCACCTATATGCCACTCCAATTAACATCCCGGATGGGAACGGAAATTGAGATGGGAAGCTAGTGATGTGAGGAGAGAGTGTGCTTGTTAAGTGCCTTGGGGGGGATGGGATTGTGGATGTTCTTCTACGAGCCCGAGAATTAAGGCAGGGGAGGTTAAGTGGGTGTATATGAAAGTGTATTTCAGTAGTATGTACACTCTTCTGCCACCCCCATCACCACCATATTTTCTTTCCATGCATATGTGTGTGGGCCTCCGTGAGTACATACTCTATCCTCCACCCCCGCCGCACCACACACCCTACCCCAACCCGCAACACCACACCACCCACTCCCCGTGTCCGGCAGGTCTTGAGCATTGTTTTACAGATCACCCGGTTAATTGACCAAGGCCGTATCCAGGTTCTACTAGTCGCCAGATTAACACCCAACCACACACATACCGTAGTATTTGAGAAGATTCGTTGCGCTGCAGCAGGGGTCTTCTCTACCAAATCTTGCATATTTACGTCTAAATACTGCCTCTGGTTGGCTCATACCCCTGCTGCAGCGCAACGAATCTTCTCAAATACTACTGTACACACATGACCGTGCCGTATTCGACTCCAGCCAAACGTTTTAGACCGGGTACCGTGTCAGACCTAGACCTAGACCTAGAAGAGTGTCAACCCCACACTACTAAAGCCATCTCCACCAGATCTTTAATAAATGAATTCTACCTCAAAACAAAAGCATTTAATTAGTTTCCAGATTCATTATGTGGGGGGCTGTTTGGGCGTTGGTTCGGGGGCTAGATGCCTTGCCTGGGGGTGCTTCTTGTCGGCCTCTGAGCATTATATTATACTCGGGCGTAGCATTTAGAACCAAAAAGTGCATTTGTATGCACTCCACACAAATAATCCCTGTTTTGTCACTCGGTTCTTACTGCGGTACCCGAGTATGTACACACAGCCGACCTTTCAAAGAGAGAATACCTGACCCGCATGGTCATAGATGGCCGGTGGTAGGCTTGGGTGCGTACATTTCATCTCAAGCTGTCCACGAGCGGGATATTCATCCTTTAAGTTGCTTAATTGCTCAAGTTAAAACCCAGCCCCGACGCCCTGTGTAGCTTCAAGTCGTCTCACTAAGCTTCTAGATACCAGCCCTTCTTCTTCTTCTTCCTCTTGCTAGTATTGGAACTCCTCTAGTACTCCAGCCTAGCTAGCTACGCACATGATATGAGTCTAGCTTAGACGCCGATTGCATGTGGTTAATTAACCCGGTCGATAACCCTAGCCCTGCAGTGAAACACAAGCAGCACAGCCTTAGAGGCGAGATCTGGGTGTGGCTATGGTTGTGTGTCTAGAGGGTCTGTATGGCAGTCATAAAACAAATAAGTATCTCCATAGGTCCTAGTATATACTTCTTATATATCCAGCTTTGGGGTGGGGCGGGGTGGGAGATCAGTGGGGTTACCTGCGTCAATCATAGTATCGATGTCGATATATCTATCGACATCCGGCCCCTACATGAACGTCGATGCAGGCTGGAATATAAAAACACAGGTAAATAGCTCCAGTTTATCCGAAGATCGCGATTTTCAATATGCATATATTCCCACCGGATCGCGGAGCCAGCTCCCAAAGAAACGAAACCTCTGCGCACGCATATAATAAATATAGCAAAGTATGCACGCCCATCAAATCCCTCTCCCGCCCAGCTGCCAGACCCGCGGGGAAAGCGAGGTTTAAAACGTTATCAAATATTCCCCACCTTCACCTCCTCCGCAATATGCTCTGCCTACCACGCGATAAGCTCGCGATCGCAGCACTTGCGCGCGCGCATCAGGACCGCCCGCCGGGCACACGCAGATCATCCCTATCCTTGGGTACATACCCCTAACCCACCCCCCAAGCCACCCTACCAAGAAACGGATATCACTTTCGGCCCTTCTGCAGCATGTGCTGGCTGCAGCATGAGCGAGCGAGCGAGCGCTTAGAGTTACAGACCCTACATACATGTATCTATCGGTAGGAAGACTCACTTGTGATCTCCAGCACGAAAAGAAAAGCACAGCGCTAGCATAAATAGAGTATATAAAATAAATAAAAATAAATAAGAAAAAAAAAAAAGCAACCACTCATCACCACCACAACCCAACCAGGCGCCGGCGGGTATCTTGCACTTTCACTTTCCTTTCCTTATCCGTACGCTACCTACTCTACTCTTCACACAATCGGTACATGCAGTCCGATTTCGAGTCATTCGGGGACTTGCATGAGACAAGATAATCAACACGCCTGGCCGCCTTGAGTATCATGTATGTAGAGAGGTGGCTGGGGGGAAGCAATGCCCGAGTCCCAGAGCGATGGTAGAGTGTTGAGTGTGCTGTGTAGAGTACCTACTCTGTTTGGGGCTGCATAATGTGGTTGTGGTTGTGTTCATGCACGTCACAGAAAAGGTAGTAGTGGGGTCGGGATTGGGGTTGGGATTGTGACGGTGGGATTTGGAATTGGAGTGCGAGTGATGGGATGTGAAGTAGGTAGGAATTGATTGATGCTTCATACATGTATGCAAGTAGGTAGGAAAAATTAAGGTGACATTTCGAACTTGTATTTATGGCTCCCAAAATCAAATAAACGAAACACAAGTTTCCTTACCCTAGATCTACAGTAGATGGCTGTTTCAATACGAAACCTCTGGCTATGGTCTCCAGAGTCCCGTCTTTTGGGGTAAATAATACAGCTCGATTAGTGTAGAGGTTATCACTCCGGATTTTGATGAAAAGAAATTTCCGGCAACTCCGGTTCGAATCCGGGATTGAGCTATCCGTTGACTTTTTATACTTTTTAACTTAGGTGGGCTTGGTCAGATGCCCACCCACATAGTATGGTGTGTGCCCCCGACCCCCCCCCCCCCCAAATGCCATGATGATGGTATAGACATGCAAGTAAGGCTAGGTGATATCAATACTGATATTCTAATAGAACAATACGGGATTATCGCCTGCGGGCCCATATATACAGCAAGATTCCCGAGATGACCTTGCACGACATGTACGTCTCGAAAGCTCACAAACCTTCTCTCGTCACTCCTTACGAGAAACTCGTCATTCAGAAATTCTGAAACAATAGTCTATAGAGAGTCCCTTCGACGGGTGCTACCCTCAATGTATACCGGACCCGTGCTGGCAAAGAAGCTCCATGGGGTTTTCGACCTATATGCGTACCTATATGTAAGTAAAATGTGTATCTATTATATTATATTAACCAGATCCCCCCCAGACCCCCCGCGGGTGCTTGCAGCCAGTGACAGTACGGGGAGGGGAGAGGCGGTGAAACCCAACCCTCCCGGATCCCCCACTCCACGTGGGGTTGAGAGTTAGACCTTCGTTCTACTAAAGATACATGTATCAACCATAGCTTGATGAGCCGGAGGGAGGCTGACGGGTTGGCCCGTCTCCCCGGTACCGTCACAGCTATGCCCCTCGCAGTCCTGCAGCCGGGCACATAGGTCTCAAACCTGAAAGAAAAAAGTCTGCGCGGTGATTCTTGCCCAAAGGCAACCAAGCCCCGCACTCACAGAGACAACTCATCTTCGATGTACCGTCGGGCCGCAACGATCACATACTATCACTCGCGCCCGACCTCCCACCGCGGGGGCGTGCAGACCGATCCTATGAAGCAAAGATACACATATGCAATGCTACATCATATGCAACCTAGGCATAGGCACAGCTCCTCTGGTCTGGAAACCTCCGATCTCCGTCTCGATTTACCTGCCACCAGCCAAGTATAGCAATCCATTGATTGGTCCGTGCAGGCACATCGCTCAAACCACAAACCTTCCGATAAACAACCCCCCAGGGATCAACTTGGTTTGCATACGGGCCGAAGTCTCCTATCCTATCAGCCTTGATCAAAGGTCGGATGGACTCTACCGTGTAATTTTATTGGACCAGCAAACAACTCATCCATAGGGTATATTGGGTAGTTACGTATCGGCCGCCGGGCGCATTCATCGGCAACCTTAATGATTGTTTAGCTTCGTTTGTAATACAGATCTACCCGTCTACAGACTTGTAGAGTAAGTTAATGCAGTCCTGCACGGGAAGCTGGGCTTACAAGTTCAAAGAATGAGCGGCAAGGCATTACTGGGAGGGACATGGTAGGCCGGTCAATAGGGCCTACGTGTCTTCCCATCCCATGGCGGGCAGCGGAGGGAGGGAAGCATGTAAAGACCAGCGGCACTGTACCTACATGAATTGATGGAAGTGTCAAACCCCAAAATGCTTTGTACCGTAGGGGTGGGAATAGCCAGGCATTTCCTGACATTCTTTAAAAGTCTGACCGCAATTGATCTTGGTTATTCTAGAATAAAGTAATATTAGGTTGGGGCATTTCGCCACCAGGGCACGTTTTGTGAAATGAACTTGCACAGCCTCATCCCTGATCTCAATCCCTATCGTGAAACACCAATCAAAGTTTTCGTATGTTTTACCAATCACCAGTGTCCGGAAGCTGGTGTTGGGGTCTATTCGCATTGGGATTGCCCGGCGATCTCCTTATTAGAGGTAAACTCATTACCCAACCAACAGGGTGGGCATTTCAAAGCGTCCGGAGAGCGTTTTTGTCCCCAACGTTCAGCGACACGAGCCTCTAAACATGGAGAGTCCGAGTGCTCTCCTTCTGTCCGCTCTGTCTGCGCACAGATTATCTCTGCCAACCGGCAGGAAAACGAGACCACGATTGATTTTCATTTCATTCCCGCACAGCTGGTACATATCGATAAAATTCATGCGTTATATGTGGCATGGCAGGCAGCGAACTTTGTGTGCTTATCCATAGATGCTGTCTACCGAAATTCTCCGACGTCATATGTTCCGTCGTCCCGCAACCGAGGTCATGGGCACCATTCTGGGAGCCGAATTAAGAACTTAAATGAATTCTGTGAACCCAAGAGGAAGGTAGTTTCCCGTGAGTTTTTCGTTAGTTCTTTAGTGGGGCCCATGGGTAGGTGGGGATAGATATTATATATGGGTTCCTGGAAAGCAACATAGAGATTATGTCCTAGGCCGGGCACAATACAGAAACCTCCAGCTTTACAAGAAGGTTGGCTCCACCAGGTATGAAATGATGCTCGTCCTCAAGCTCCTCTTCCCTTTACCTCTGACGTCCTGAAAAGATTTCCATGAAACGATCCGGGTAATTATTAATTACCGGGAACCAGGTGTGGTTTATGAGGAGAGATGCCATGATGGGGCTAGCTCGTAAAAAAAGCAGCAGAGCATCATGCATGCATTTCTCGTCCCTTTCTTTTCCCGGGAGATTCTGAAACGCTGGATCCCTATGTGCCTACGACGTGCCTGTGCGACACGTTATGTCCCTTTCTTTTTTATTCCATCCCATCTAGGCGTTTTGCGGCTCATCTCGTCCGACGACAGTTAGGATTGCATTGATGTACATAGTATGTAGGGAAACCAAACCAGAACTTGTTGTGATGTGAGATATAAAAAGACAAAAAGCTGTAGAGCATATGTGTCAGAGTGGATGTAGATATGTTTCAGCTACCGATACTTTGGAACCAGAACCTACTCTTCTCACATACATGTGCGTATGCAGAAAGTACTAGCTTACATATATCACTTTGTGAGGATCACCCCGACAGAGGCAATTGCATACCTTTATGTAATGATGCCTTTTCGAATTCCTCGTTGGGCGGCCGATGGGCTTTTTGGTTGCTAGCCCCTATTAAACGTTCATCTCGAGGTTTGAGGTTGGGTTGGATAGACGAAGGGCATCTCAAGTCTCAGGGTTCAAGGAAAGACCCGTTCTCGCCGACCTGAAAATGAGATGAAGAGCAAGCATATTGGAGATCTTTCTCTACCCGAGATCCCGGTTGGTTATGAGGTTGTACCATTGAGGGTGAGAAAAAGTAAGGTCTCAAATGTGGCGTCTAGAGGGGGGAGCCGTTTACGGAATGATGTTGGAAGAAGGATATCACCGTTCGGTTAGAGAGAGAGAGAGAGAGAGCAGTCAGAAGCTTGGTTGTTTGGCTGAATGTGTCGGCAGATAATTACATGTAACATCTCGTGTGATCATATCGGTTTTTTTTTTTTTTACACACTTCCCCTTTCAGAGAAACACCGTGTCGAGACGAAACTGTGTAAAAAAGTATCCAATCGGTTGTCAGCGGGTTGTGTACGATAAAAGATCGTTTTTTTTTCCTTTTCTTTTCTTTCTTCCTTCTCTCTCTAGATGGGGAATTCTAATCCTTTCTACTACATACAACAAACTGACTGTTGTGATCACCATGCAAGTTGATAGGTATTATAAAATTTATATTTCATACTTGCGAGACAAGGGATTTCCTTCACGTTGTCGCCATCTTACCTACACCGCCAAGATCCGATAAATATCATGCAGGGAGTAACAACCCTAAACCCTGGCCTATCACAGTTCTCTAAAACCGCCGAGACAGCACCACTTTTCTAAACACGGCAAAGTTGCGACTGCAGCCAAAAACATGACCTGTCACCTCGTTCGTTCCACAACTTCTCAGCGCCGCAGGAGCCTAATTTTTTTCATAGCGGTTGGATGCCTGCAACGGAGGTTCAAGCTTAAGCTGGAGGGGGTCCCTGCACTGCAAGAGAACAGGAATGGTTCGCACTCAGTGGATCGATGCTAAGAACTTTTTTTCGTCCTCCACGTGAGTGTTTACTATGGATCTCGTTAATTAAGATGGGAGGCGTGTTAGAGAAGAGACAAAGCGGGCAACCTCGCACAAGGAAATATTTCAGCGCATGCAGTCGTCCGAAAGTAACTCATATATTAGAGAGAAATACTTCTCTTCGTAGCTGTGAACACCACCGGCGGCGGCGCTCGCGGTGGTCTACTCTACTCTACTCAGAGGGAAATCAAAAGTTTTTAAATTTTTGTTGATTACATACGTAGAACTGTTCCCCACCTCTCCCATATGCCCAATATCGGCGGAGATTGCAGGCGTATTTTTCTTCCCTGTTCGCCATTAGTCCCATTATGGTAAAGTTCTTATAAAAAGAAACGAAGGAAACCATCTGGAAGGGATTGGCCGTCTAAGACTTCAGGGATCATATCCGACGACAAGCCAACCCGTTTCGGCAGACACGGCCACTCCCCCTGGTGCGGTTCGGACATGGAAAAGGCTTTGACAGCCCAACAGCTGCATGTCCACAGCCCTGGCCCCTGCAAGAATCCAGCCAACACAACAAACCGCAAATCACCACACCCAATTCCCTCCCCTCCCCCAAAGAGCTTGGTTTGGCTACTCTGCCCTGCTGGGCTGCCTTCTGCATTACTGATGGTGTTGTTGCTCATAACTGCGCTGGACGGCGCTTTGTAAGTGGTGGTGGTGATGAAAACAGGATAGAGAGAGAACTTATGACTTTCTGAGCGTTCAGGGAAGCCGCTGTCTCAAAATAGTCTCCTGTACCACAAAGCCTGCAAAAAAATCGAGCAGGACCCCCATCCATCAACGGTCCCTCCCCACCGCATAGATACATCATATGTACCATGCACCTAGGCACGAATCTATTTATCAAGAGAAAGCAAATATTCAAGCAGGTAGGAGGGGCATACATGTAATTATCATCATCATCATCATCATCATCATCATCTGTAAGAATGGGAATAGGAAACGTAACAGCCCCTCTATTCCAACAATTATCTCCCCTCCATGTCATTTGATAGACTCATCTCTAGACCCCCTCCATATCCCATTTATTCTCTCTTACCTTACCTAAGTCTTGCTGTGTAGAACAATATCTACCTATCCTTTCTCAACGTCCTAAAGTAGAGTACCTACACTTTCTCGACATTCAGCCCCCCCCCCCCCCCGAGAGACATACCCAGTGATACCCACCCACCGCCACAACCGCAAAATCCTCCGGTCGACGGTAGATCTCGCCATCTGGTTTGCAGTCGAATCATCCCAATAATCATTGATGCATTGATTACTCCCTTTCCTTTACGATCAATCATCCGGAGAACCATCTCATCACCCTTTTTCGGAACAATTTCCACGCGCGACCCACACAGCCATACAGGTAACGCGTAAATATTGGTTGAGATTTGGCCAAGGTGCAGAAGGTTCTGCGCACCTACATTCAGGGAAAAGCTCATCTCGTACACTTTACCACCCTATTCAGAGAGAAAGAGATATTCTCGCCCGTTATTTTGTCCACCCAATTCAAGCTTGATACTACTGTCATCAGTCTCTACTCCCGCTCATTCGCCTATCGCGAAAGGTAGCGCGGCTGCAGCCATACCATACACACACATAAAACTAAGTACCCTGGACCGTACTCGCACACATTCGTTCTAGAGTGCACTACCGATTCGTGCCTCGCAGGAGGACGCAAGCAAGAGTATTGCCACAAGGTCTTACCTACTTTGGAGCTACTGCTGCGAGTACTACCTCTGTTGATCATACCTGACTTCTAAGTATAATTCGTCCTTCAAAAATAGTCAGAGAGAGATAGGAATTGGAGTCGTGAGAGTCTGACCGAAATCAAAGGGCTTCTCCCCTCCTTGGTATCTTTTTCTTGCTAAAAAAAAATAATAATTATTATACTGTAAACACACTTCATAAAATTCAAAAGGCAAGTAGGAAGTTGCAAGAGAAAACGGGACGCAGGGGTTCATAGCGGATCGTCCTTCTTGGGTCTTGACCTGACCAGTTCTCAGGCCTTTCGACCCGCCGTTCTGCAACACTGCAACACCATAAGCACAATCCCACGAGACAGGCGCAACCACCACTACCAACGCACCTACCGTTCGCTGCACACGCTCACTCGCATTCACTCCCTTCTCGCAGCAAAAAAATATCTCCCCACCCACTCACTTCCTTTCTCCACCCCACGCTCTCTTTCAGTCTGTTGCCTGTTTCCTGTTCTCTCTTTCTTCCCTTCGAGTCCTATCCAGCTGTTCGGTTCCACCCAATCCCAGTCGAAAACACCCCTATTGGTCCTACTGGCTTTCATTGGTTCCATCGCACTTTCTCTTCTTCCCCTTCTGCTTTTGTGTTCCTATTCCTGCTCCCCCTCCCCGCTCCCCCCTTCACATCCTTCTCTACCTTCTTGGTCTCCAGTCTGCAACGTCAAAGCTGGCCCCTGCAACCTATTTCCAGCTCTGCACCTCTGCTGCTTCTACCGTCTATCGACTAAAGAAAGCATCACCAAGTACTTGGGTGCCGAGTCTGAGTCGCTGTCAACAGAAAACACATCATCCATCTACCAGGACCTACAGCATTCGTTTCAACATTCACACAACATAACAGACATATACCGAACCCCGAGGAGAGATCATACGTTGAAATCAAATCTAAAGCTGAAACCTTAATTTTTAGTTAGCATCTTTTTTATTCTATACCGGCGCGAGCTTTTGTTATTTATTTTTATATTTTTTCGTAGCTTAGCGGGCACATTTGTTGAATCTTATACTTGTGGTACCTAATTAGTGGAGTTGCTTGCCTCCTATTTTCTTTAGGTATATATGTTTCCCACACCCCCCCGGCGCAATTCTATTTGTGCCAAATGCTAACCACCTCAGACAAAATACCTAATCAACCACAATGGTCAGCGGAACCTCATCATCTACCATGGCACTGACGGACCGATTTGAGATCATTAAGGATATTGGCGATGGAAGTTTTGGTAGTGTCGTACTTGCTAAGGTGCGGTCGGCTGGTGCTGGTGTAGCAAGGCGAGGGAGTGTGGTGCGTATTATGGTTACCTGTGTTACTCTTTGGATATGACTTTCTAATCTCTACACAGGTTGCTATCAAAACCATGAAGAAAACCTTCGACTCTTTCGCGCCTTGTCTCGAACTCCGAGAGGTCATCTTCCTACGACAACTGCCAGCGCACCAGCACCTGGTACCTGCCTTGGATATCTTCTTGGATCCCCACACAAAGCGGCTACATATCTGCATGGAGTACATGGACGGGAATCTCTATCAGTTGATGAAAGCCCGAGAGGGTAAGCTACTCGAAGGGAGTGTAGTGAAGAGTGTACTGTATGTTTACCGAGTGAGAGTACCATTTGGTTTGTGGTTTGTGGTATTGACCAACCGGACAGATTCCAAATATTGTCTGGATTAGAGCATATTCATGCGCACGGATTCTTCCATCGAGACATCAAACCTGAGAATATCCTCGTTTCCACATCCGCCCAGAATCCTCACGATTCTTCGGGCTCCTTCCGCCGATACTCTAACCTCGTGACACCACCAGCGACACCTCCCACTTACACCGTCAAAATTGCAGATTTTGGACTTGCGCGTGAGACCTCGTCGAAACTTCCGTACACAACATATGTATCAACAAGATGGTACCGAGCACCTGAAGTACTATTGCGAGCTGGCGAGTACAGCGCGCCAGTAGACATATGGGCGGTTGGTGCAATGGCTGTAGAAGTTGCAACATTGAAACCTTTGTTCCCAGGTGGCAATGAGGTCGATCAAGTTTGGAGGGTATGCGAGGTTATGGGGTCTCCAGGGCAGTGGATAGGACGAAATGGAAAGAAGATGGGAGGTGGTGAATGGAAAGAAGGTTCAAGGCTAGCAGGAAGATTGGGTTTTAGCTTTCCAAGGGTGCGTTAACTTCTTATACACGCGCAGACTGCGAAGAATTTGTTCACATATGTCTGCATGCATACATACCTACCCCTTACCTTAATTATTGATATGTGTTCAATGCTAACTATAAATAGATGGCACCTCAACCCATGGAGACCATTCTTCAATCACCCACATGGCCTGCATCATTGGCAACTTTTGTTACACAATGTTTAATGTGGGATCCACGTAACCGTCCTACATCCATTCAGGCACTCCAACACGAGTACTTCAAAGATGCAGTTGACCCTCTCCTTCCTCGTTCAAACACACCGTCACGAATGCTCCGAAAGCAGTCTGACCTTGCTACAAAACAATCGAGGGATTCAATCACTGAAATTCAGCCTACACTTGAAAAGAAGAACTCATGGTTCAGGAAGTCATTCATTGGTACAGTAAGAGGCGATGGTGTTGTTTCCCCACCCCCCACAACAACAATCGACCGTGACTTCAAGCCGAAGTCAGAAAAAAGGAGCACATGGCATGCTCAAAAGGTTCCAGCACCTGGTGCATCTACCAGTGCAGCTCCGATGATGATACTGCCCACAATCAGGCCAGTATCCCCGTTGAGTGACACCGTATCTGTCGAGGCTGCCAGACAACGAAGGGAGAACCAATCACCTTCCATGGAAAAGGAGAGGAGGAGAATGGAGGAGAAGACCGTAAAGAAACTTGGACGTCAATTGTCAGTGGCTTCAACAGGTTCGCAGAATGGCAATGGTTATACAAATGTGCATGTCGCAATGGCAACTGAAAGGTTGAATGGCAATGCGAATGCAAATGGAGGTTTGGCAAGCCCACCCTCTGCGGGTGCCCATAAGGAAAGTTTTTTTTCTCACCTAAGAAAGCGCGCACGGAGACTATCTGGAAAAAATGGTGGACTTCCTGGAAGTCCCGGCGATGAGGATCTAGAGGCCGGTATTGGTTGTGGTATTGCTTGGGGCGGCAATGCAGGTGGTGGAAGCAACAGGAGCAGCATGTTAGTGGAGAGCCCCAGCGAGACTGGAGCATTTGATAGGGCCATTAGGGACGTTGAAGGTGTGTTGGACGATTCAAACAGCTCTACATATTCTGGCAACAAAGGTTCTATTCGACGAAATTCAAGTTTTCCACCTACCCCGGGTGGATCGCGAGGAGAGGCTGTACCAAGCAGCGGGGTTGTGGTGGCACCGATCAGTTCTAGGACGCGACGAAGTGTACGGAATGCCAGGCAGCGATATGAAACTCCGGATGAGAATGACGAACTTGTCGATGAGGTACTTGCCGCTTCCCGAATAGAAAATGAACCCCCCAGGCGAACATCAGCCCGCGATGTAAGAGCATCAAGCGGTGTTCATGGATACCCAACACCAAACCCACATGTGGGAAATCGGGCTAACAGTTACTCTAAGGCGGTTGATGTTCTGGTCCGAAGGAGTAGGAAAGACGATGATTTGCAACCAAAATGGCCCACACCGCCTAGCGAGGGTGATGGATGGGGTGCATATACCGAAGCTGTCGCTGCAGGGCGGTAGGATGACTAGGCTCTATGTTTGGCAAGACGCTTTCAACAATTAATTTCATTTGTTCCCTTTTTTTTGACTTGTTCCTTTTACTTTTCCTTTTTTTTTTGACTGCAAATTGGTATCAGGTTTCTTCTTTATTTCAACCAAAAGCGGTGAAAAAGCTGAAATATTACTGAAAAGAAATTGCTGGGCATAAGGAGTTTTGTTTCTTTTTTTTTCCCCTGTGTATTTTCCCTTTCGGATTTCGTTGTGCTGGTGGGGTTTTTCTTTTATTTTTCCTTCTTGGATGCATCATCATTGAGTCGGTTTTTATCGGTCATCTTCGCATTTAGCTACTTATTATTATTTTTTTCTAGCTTCTTTTTATACCTTTAAGGTGACTAGTATCTATAGTTTCTCACCTTTCTCCACTGGCGGATCTGGTTTTCTATACCCTTTCTTCCTTCTTGTTCTTCCTTTTGTTTGGTCAAGATTTTTTTTGTGTTTCGACAGTTAGTTTAGCTAGTAGCTGTGGTGGTCGCGCGCGCGACCAGTCAGCCTAGTTGCTTTGGAGTCACCATTTACTTTATTTATTGCTGTTCTTTTCCTTGCGGTTTTTCTGTATTTTGTTTTATACCTCCCCTTTGTTCTGCGTGTGCGTGTGTGAAGTTTCTAGCTATCCCTCTCTACTTTTCCTTTTTTTTATATATATATATATTGCCCTCCTACTCTACCCTACTCCTACCTACTCAAGGCTCCGATACCAGCCGACCCTAAATAACCATAGTTCACTTCGCTACCCCACACCAAAGGTTGGGTATGAGAAAAAATTTCAATGCAAAATGCTTGTCAAGCAGTGGAATGTCACGATTTTGGTTTCATCTGTAGTTTTTAGTTTTCTTTCCTTTTTTTTTATTCACTTCCCAACCAATTGAAGCGTGAGGAAAAGTAAATAAACAAATAGAGTCCGTGTCTTTGCCATTCTCTCCCGGCCCAGTCCGGTCCCGCACAGAATGCTTGGTTCGTCGTGTCGGCGACGGCGTGAGCACGGAGTTCACGTCCGGGGCCAAAACACCAGCCTCCTCCCCACCCCGTATTGTCGTCCACGGGTAAGTAGATAGGGAGAGAGAAAAAAGAAAAAAGAAAAAAGAAAAAAGAAAAAAGAAAAGAAAGATCCCTAATGACTCGGCTCGGCTCGCACGGGGAGGGGAAAAAAACGGCAGGTGCAGCTCTGACTACCATGGGGGGTACTTCTTTGAGATGTCACGATATCATTCATTTCCTGCGTTCTGGTGTTGCTTTTTGGATTGAGTCCTTGTTTGAGGTTTTTATTATGTATGGAGTCCTGGGGGGAGGTTAATTGTTATTGGGTGGATGTGAGCTTGTGGCCAACTAGCAGTGCAGGTGTGGTGCTGTACGTAAACATTCATTTCCTTAGTTTCTTAGGGAGAGAGGGAGAGGGAGAGACTGGGTGTTTGTGACTCGAGTTGGTGGTGACTTTACACGATGGGACGAACTGAACTTTGGAATTGGCTGGCGAGTCAAAAGTCAATTGCCCCCCCCTCCCTCTCTCTCTCCCTCTCGCAAAGCAGCCTGTATATACATGTGATTATGCCTACATGGCTGACTACCTAAATCCAGCACCTCTAGGAGTCTATGTACTCTAGAATCCTCTCTCTATCTAGGTTTCTAGCTGACCACTTTCCTCCACCAAGCGCCCCAACGAGAACCTACCGATTCCGACAACGGGGTTGGGGATGCCTATTGAAGCAACCCCCCCCCCCCCCCTCAAGACTCTTTTACTTTAGCTTAGCGAGGGTGAGCGAGGAGCAGACAGAGTCATATCATGTCACTCTACATACACATGCAGTAGTGGTATGTAATGTACATGTACTTTACCTCTAGGGCAAAAGACGAGACGCGTGACAAAAGGAAAGAGGGAAAAAAAAAAAAACTTTGTTCCTTGCAGTCTTTTTGTTTGGAGGGATTTATCGGCAATCTGGTATGTACTTGTATGTATGTAGTAGGGTCTGGGCGCCTCTACCTCTAGCCTTCTATGTATCCTTTGATCTCTCTTGCTTAAGGTTTCCGTCTTGGGGTTTCTTTTTATTTCTTTTTATTTTTTTTGTTCCGCGATGAGAGGAGAAGTGGGATCGAGGAAGGAAGAGACTCGATGGGAAAGGGGCATCTTCATCTTAAGTTGGGCTGACTACTGACAAGCTAATAAGATCGTCGATATATCGGTCAAGTTGCAACTCGAGAGAGCAATTTAATCTACTCTACCTACCTACACTTTCCTTCTTTTTCTTCTCCCTTTCGTGTACTAATGTATGTAGTAATCCACCGACGAACTGACATACGCAGAAACTCAATGCATGCGTGTACCACGTGAATCAGCCAGCCTGCAGGCAGTGGGGAGGTTTTAGCGTTTTGCGGGGAAACAAGAAGGGGGGAAGGTGCTTCCGTTCCAGGATTGTGGGGGGGTGGTGGTGCCCTCTTCCCTTTTTATTTTTTTTATTTTTTATTTTTTTAAATGGAAGAATGCAAAGCAAGCATCATGCTACATGTATGTATGTACCGGGTGCACAGAGGGAAAAAAAAGATTAAGGGATGGTACGGTGGGAGGGTGGGAGGGTGACGACGAATTTTACTTTAATTCTCCGCTCTGTGCGGGGAAAAGAGAAGCTTCGAAAGAAGGGAGGAAGCGAAGAATGATGGTGGTGGTGGGAATGTTTTTTTTTGTCACGTCAGGCAGGCAGGCAGGCAGGCAGGCAGGCAGGCAGGCGAGTTTGCGAACAAGGCAAGGGAAGGTGGTGTTGTTTCCTGTGCTGCCATTCCAACAACCAAGCCACTACATGCCAAATTCTAGATTGGCGGATATCGATAATCTATTCATCAAACGCGATTCTCCATCTCTCTGGCAGAATTTCCAATTGCACCACCCCCCCACTTCCCTCTAGATGAGTGTTTTTCCTTTTGGCAACTAAACACGGAGATTCACCGCGGTTCAGGCAGCCACTGTGGTCTTTGCGCGGTTATCTCGGTGAATTCTCTGCCTCTTGCGGGTAGATTACCTAGGCATGTGTACGTACTCTACGTACATGTATGTGGCAGTTGATGGGGAGAGAAAAAAAAAATTTAAGGCATATTGGCTTCTCCATGTAGCTGGTGTTTCAGTTGAGATGCAGAGGGGGGTGGGAAATCCATCCATACGCAGTAGTGCCGTGATGGATGATCCTCATAAAAAAAAAAAGAAATCAGCCAACCAACGTTAATCACCAACCACCCCATTGAAAACCTCCACTGCGTTTCAAGCGAGTTTTATGTCACGACCGTTTACATATCGCTCACCCCACATTTTTTTTTTTTCCCGCCCCGGGGGATCCCCAAGAAGTAATTCGCTCACGGCCGCGCGTGACTTTTCAAAAACGTCCCGATCCCGCGCGTGTCTTCCTCTAGCGCGACGAGTGAGCGGGCATGATGTGCAAAGTCAACCCTAGCCCTGTCTTTCTTGAGTATATATTTAGTTTGGATCAGATGCCGC
The DNA here is from genome assembly GCA_024713715.1 of Morchella sp. 2018-W26. Classification (NCBI taxonomy): domain Eukaryota; kingdom Fungi; phylum Ascomycota; class Pezizomycetes; order Pezizales; family Morchellaceae; genus Morchella; species Morchella sp. 2018-W26. The sequence continues at coordinate 3,509,803 of JAMGYX010000002.1, forward strand.
CACGGACACTGTGGTGGAGTGGTTATCACGTTCGCCTGCTATTCTTCGGAAAGTGTAAGCGGATGCCTTCGGGCGCGCGAGTTCGAATCTCGTCGGTGTCGTTCTTTTTATTTTCTTTGTTTGAGGCTGAACTCTTGAGGTAGGTGCATGGAGAAGCCTGTCTGGTCGACAATGGAGGCTCTGGTTCTAATGTTTGGTAGGCGAAGTTTGTTTTTGTGGGTGGTGCCCGTGGGATGCCAAGAGCTGTGCAGATGAACGGAATCACCAACAATCGATCTAGAATCATGCCCAACACCCCAAATCTGATGCAATCGACCCGGAGAATCACTACAGACTCGCGTAACACCCGAACATCCCGTTCCATCTGTAGAACGTGACCTGAGCGAGTGATATCGTATGATTGTGTTTTATGATTCCAATTTTCTACACGTGATTCATCGGTTGCGTGGTGTAGTGGTTATCACATCTGTCTCACACACAGAAGGTCCCCGGTTCAAGCCCGGGCGCAATTAGTAATTCACTCCTCTTTTTGCTGTTTTGGGAGCCTGGGATGGGGTTATGAGAGTTGAGATTGAGGAGAGGAGGTTTGGTCTATTTTTGCTGCGGGCTATGGTTGTCGCAATATTGCTTGTGCGCGGTGGGCTGGTGGTATTGACTGGAGTTGGGGATAGGGTGAAAGGAGGGGGGTTGGGAGATTTGGGCGGGACGGGGTGGGTATAGACAGTTGGATAAGTTAAATTGATATCTTTGGGGGTCTCTGGCTGGCGTCTTTGGGTTGGTAGAACGAGAGAGCCCCTGCCTGATAGAAAGTCAGACCACAGTCCGATCAATGCTACTACTGGGGTAAGTTTGACGATCATTATCAACTGCCCTCGGAGCTCTCTGCATTATCTTCATTTTCCTCCTAACCAATTATAAAACACCGCATAGTTTTCGTTTGGATTCCAGCTTGCATAGATCTCAACGATTTCCCATACATACCTAATTTTTTGGCCCGTGGGGAAGGGAAAGAAGAAAAAAAATGTGATTTACGTTACATGGGGATCGAGGACGTCGAATAGGAATTTGCAAGTTGTGGTATATATGGGGTATTATGCCGAGAGTATGGGGAAACGGTTGTGGAGGAGGAGGAGGGGTTGGGGTGAAGATTTGTGGAGATCAATCGGAGTCAGCGGAGTGGTTTGGAGGTCGGGATGGCATGTAGGTTGTGGATTTGAGTGGAAATGGGGATGCCAAGGGCGGCTGCGTGGTGTCGATATGGCCATCAATGGTAATTAAGAGGCTTGGGTTTCTTTGGGCTGGTTGTATGTCGAGAGAGGTCTAGGTTCTGGCTTTTGGTAGGGGGTAAGACGGGGTCTACTTAGGCCCTGTCGTACCTGGTTTCATGAAATGTTCACGCTACGGTATTGGGGTTTGTATTGGTAGACTTAGGGACCCGAGTTACTGCAGTAATCCACCTGCATGGTGGTCAGCAAGACCTTTCTACGGGTCCATATCAGAGTTTGATGGGTCCGGTTAGGTCAACGACGGTGTTTGTCGTGTTTGGTAAGCCATTGACGTTTCAGACTGGGGGAGGCTAGTAAGGAAACTTTTTCTGTGAGCCCTTTGAGTGGTTGGGGAAGTGTGGCGAGCTGTGGTTGGTGTTGGCGGTGTTTTGGATTTATTAATCATGGGATATCACTCGGTTTGAGACTACGAGTGATCTCAATAGTCTGGGATCAGGTCTTTAATGGGAGTAATATACTACTCGTTACTTGTACATGTTTAATTTGAGTATATAACCCTGAGGCTTCACTTCCTGCTTGATACTTCTTGCCCGTCAACTCGCACTCATTCCCCACCACCGCCAACAACTACAACCACCTTTCCAACCCCGAGGCCCAGATTACTTCCACAAATGACTCTCCCAACACCATCTGAGTCCTCCAGCCCTAGGCCCACAGCACTATCACATCCCTACCCCTACCTAGAAAAAAACCTCGGCGATCTCCGTCAAGTCCCCAAGCCCAAACCCAGGCTGGTTAGAAACACCACTACACTATACTAACAAGCAAAAATTTGAATATTGAGCGGGACACCAACAGGCAGCTGGTTTCGTGGTGTAGTTGGTTATCACACAAGTCTAACACACTTGTGGTCCCCGGTTCGAGCCCGGGCGAAATCATCTCTTTTGTTTTGTCTCTGGGCTCTGCACAGAGTGATTTTATTGTGCGGTGTGTATGGGCCCATTGTGTTTGAGTGTCTGTCTGTTTTGAGCTCGGAGGAGGGCTTGGGGGTTGGTGCCAGTAGATGTTTTGTGGTTGGGTAGGTGCATAACTGTCTGAGAGCTCTACTTCTGCCAAATTGGCGAATATGCGCATGTCCTCATCTGTGCACTATCACTATATATGGCCCGCACCAAAAAAAGATCAAGTACGCATCAGGCCCATAGCGTATTCCAATCGATCCAATACCGATTGAACCGAGATTGCACCAACACCAGCGCTATCCTTACCGATAACATCTCGGGGGGATCGATACCGAGTCAGGTGGGCATCGAGCCGAGTTCATAGGCTAATATGCCAGCCGCCAGTTCTGTGTTAGCTATGATGTACTTATTGGGCGGCGTGTCGTGTGAAGGGTTGGTTGGGACTGTCGTTTTTTTTTTAAACTTGTGTGGTGGTGTAGTGAGGTGTGGTTCGGGCCGGGGGGTTGGCGGGAGGTCGGAAGGAGGAGGTCAATGATTGGGGTGGTGATGGTGGTGGTGGTGTTGGGGTCTGGGGGGAGGAACGGGGTGTTGCCCTCATGATGGGTTATGGCGTTGGGTGTTTTGCGTACTCAATTCTCACTCGCATTTGGGACCGCGAGGTATCACTCGGTTTTGTGTTCCGGGTTGGGTTTTCGTTATCGAGCATTTACATAGCGGAACAGTTTAATGGAGAATATAGAATTTGATTGCATGAAGACATATCAAGGATGCAGCAAAGGGGAAGCATAGTCTATTCTAGGACTGAGTTAAAGGAAGGAATGGTAAGAATCTATTTTATTTTCCCATAGGAACCCCCAAACACCGAAACCACAGACTAAAAAAAAAATAACCCCTTTTTATGGAGGACATTCAGGCCCTCACCGCGTCCTCAATGACCTTTGCCATTTCTCCCCACTCCATTCTGCCCTTCTTCTCCAGCTCCGCATACAGCAAGGCCATCTCCTTTTGCCCCACGCGCACGTACCACCCCTCCTCCGTAACCATACCCCACACGCCCTCCCGCATCCCTAGCATCCCCTCGGTCCTCAAAACACCCTTCACCCACTCCTCGCCCCTCCCCACGCCCTTCGCCAACTCCGCGACCGTCCACGCGCTCTTCCCACCACCCACCACCACACGTAGCCTCTCCACATCACTCCGGCGCTTCTCCTCCGCAACTCTCTCGGCCTCCAGCCTCGCCGCCCGCTCCGCCTTCTGCTTCTCTGCAATCTCGTCTTCAATCAGCGCGCGCCGCCGTTTCTCGGCAAATATGCGCTCCTCGTCGTCTTCGGCGGTGGCCGCGGCCGCCCGTGCGCGCTCCTCCTGCTGCGAGATGAGGAACTCGTGGTATGCACGGCGCTGGTCGCGGCGCGCGAGAGAGCGGGCCTTCTTTGCGCCGACATTACGCGCGCGGGCGGTGGTAGGTGTGGGCTGCGCGGGGGCGATAGGAGGCTGCACGAAACCTGTGGGGATGGGGACGGGGTTGGTATCGGTATTGGTGGGTGGGGGGGTTGGGAGCTCGGGGTCGAAGTCTACATCGAAGTCGAGGTCGAGGTCGGGGTCGAAGTCTGAGAGGTTTCCAGGGTCTGATTCGTCACTAGGGTCGACGAGTTCGGGTGGCTCCTCTTCGGGCTCTGGTTCGGGGGCTAAAAGTTCTGGTTCTGGTTCTGGGTCTGGGAGGAGGCCGGAGCCGCGGCGGAGGTGGTCGGCGCGGTCGAGGACATAGAGAATTAGTGCTGCTAGGGCGAGAAGGGGCGAGAAGAGGAGGAGATTTGTGAGAAATGGTGTCATGATGGTTGGTTAGTTGGTATCGCCCCCGAACCGTTTTTCCAATTCACTGCTTGCTTTCAGGCCCCCCACAGCTGTACTGAGTGTATTGTTGCGCTCAGTAAAAAGGTTTTACAACCAGTCAGAAGATTTTCCAGGCCCTCGAAGCTCTGTGGCGGATAGTCCAGAGGTTTTTGAAAACGACAGAGGGGATGTGGTGGAAATGTGCTCGGGGTTTCTGCGAAGGTTTGGATTGAAGCTCTTTGCGATGACGTTTGGAGGTTCAGGTCACGTGTGTGGATGTGAGTGAACCCTAGCCCTGGTGTGGTGGTACTGACAGGAAAGTGAGATGCACTGCAGATGCATTATTTGGTTGTGATGAGCTGTGCTGTTTGAGGATATCGATAGGTGGAATTGGATGGATTTGCCATTCAAGGGTCAAGTATGGAAGCTCTGAGGTGCCATAACATAAACCGTTGATCGGCACGAGTGACCAATTGTGCTCCAGTATGGTGTAGAGTAGTAGTATGTATGGACTAATACGGTACCTATGTTGGAGTTAACTCTTCGTATATCGAGAACGGGGTAAAACCAAGGTCTGCGTCTTACGGACACTCCATCGTGCAATATCACTCGCCACTTATAGTCACGTCATTAATCCAAACTATTTTATTCCAGATGGATTACCCTGTTCTTTAGCTGGTCCCCATTTTCATAAACCATCACTCGCCATGCGGGAGGTGTATGGCAGGGGGAATCCAACAATAATTTGTTTATATGGGATCCATGAGTCGGAGGTTCTGGTTCACTCCGTGACCCTATTTCCACTCGTGACTTGAGGAGGTCTTCACCTTCGGAGCAAGGTTTATTAATAGCGGTTCACGGCCACGTTCACTGTAATATCAAGGCTCCCACTCCTGAGCTGATCTTGAGGGTGAGTCGTGACTGAAAAACTCAGATCCACAACAGATACGGTTGTACCCTTTACCCGCCGTGGAGTCTACTGGACCCTTCTTACCCTGCGTAATCGCAAGATATGGCCAGAATTTTTTTTCACACCCGTGACAGCGTGGGCTCTGGAAAAGAAAAAGAGCATGGGTCCTCGCTGAGAGCTAGATACCAAAGACAATGCCTTAGTGTTGCGGCTCGGCCCTACGTCGGCAATCCCGTTGATGGGTTCCGATTTCATGTTCCTGGCAACTACCGCCTACTGCAGGCCAGATAAAGATAGATTGGTCGGATACCGGCGGTGGGATCGGTTTCTCAGCCTCATTAGACGAAAACCCGTTCTCTCTGTAACTGATGTGATATGTAATCGTCATTATTTCGAAATACTGCTCCGTTTCTGGAGGTTTTATCCCATCCGGAAAATTCGCGCAGCATGAGAGCACAGAGGGAAATACTCCTGTGGCGGTGATAGGTACGGTAAAATGGGTTGTCAGACCCAAGGGGAAGTTGTATGTAGGGGTACATCTCATCACGCAGCGGACCTGCGCTCACTCTGCTCGGGAGATCCCGGGATAAGGTTGGCCAAGAAGTGTCTCGCAAATACTCTCGTCGTCATTGGCTCACAAGCCTGTGGCTGAATAAAGTCATCATCCACCGCCACGATTAAGCCTGGTTCCTTGTTTGTCGAGCTCAAACGGTGGAAGGAAAAAAAAAAAAAAAAAAAAGTTCTTTTTCGTCGTGGCCGCTTCCCCCGAGCTGGCTTTTTTAACCTCCGCTTCCGTCCCTGATCCTGAACCTACTTGTCTTCTCTTCATCCTTCATCATCACACTCTCACTCCATCCATACCATACCATACAACCACTTATTCAATCAACAATTTTTGATCACAATGGGTTTCGCTGAAGGTTTGTTTCACTTTTTCTCTATGATGTGCTTTTGACGATGCTGTCTATCTCTTCATCCTTTTATTGTGCTATGTCATCGGTTCGAGTGAGATTTCACCCCCGACCGGTGTATGTAGGGCTCAGTGCGATTGAATGGGGATGAGCACACGATCTTTGAATCTGAACTCGTCACTAACACCTCCGCTCAACAGGTAACGACGATAAGGGTGCCAACTTGTTCAAGACCCGTTGTGCCCAGTGCCACACCCTCGAGGCTGGCGGTGCCAACAAGGTCGGACCTAACCTTCACGGTCTTTTCGGACGCAAGTCTGGAACCGTTGACGGTTTCCAGTACACCGATGCCAACAAGCAGAAGGGTGTTGTCTGGGATGAGAAGTCCTTGGTAAGTTTTTGACTCTACATAAAGATATTGGGGGGATAATTTGCTGACGGGAGGTGGCGTCTGTAGTTCGAGTACCTCGAGAACCCCAAGAAGTACATTCCCGGAACCAAGATGGCTTTCGGTGGTTTGAAGAAGGACAAGGACAGGAACGACTTGATCACGTATGTTTCATTTTTGGATATCATGGATCTCCGAGAGCTTTCGCTAACTCTTTGAATCTAGCCACTTGCGCAACGCTACTAAATAAATCCCCGTCAAGCCCTCTAAAACTATCTCATAGCGGTTCCTCCTCCTATCTCTTTTTTAAAAGTCACATAGAACCCCTCTCTACTCTTTTTTTGTCTCTGGTATCCACGGGGTCTAGACAGTTTGTTCCATTTAGATAGCAACTAGTCCTTCGGTATGCTGGCGATACACGGTTCTTTGTAATAAGCATTTTTTTGTGGATTTTTTTTTCTCTTACTTCTTGTAAAAAGTTTTTACCTCTTGATTCCTTTTCAGAGACGATGGGGAAGAAATAGAAAGGCGCATTTGGCGAGAAGAATACTTTTCTTGTGCACTTTTTCTTTCTTTCTATATGCTGGTTGTGATTGATTGGTTGATTTGTTTCCGGGATTATTCTCAGGTCATCATTCCCAGGGTCTTAGCGGTCTTCCTGGGGAGATTTCATTTTTTCCGTTTTCCCGGCGGCGCCGTGGTAGCTCCAACCCTTGTCAGAAGCTCGATTCTTAATTTGGTCCGGGGTTCCCAGGTTAAATACTATTGTATCCAATATTTCTGAGATGTGGTAGACTGGACGATCTAAGTAGGTAGACCTGCAGTTTACTAAACATGTCAATATGTGCCTACATGTAAGTAGAAGTACATGTAGGTCTGTTTCATCAGATGTCACTCACTGGTAACGGTCAAGTTACCACATTTTTACCGCGATAATCTTGTTGATTCTAAAGTGTTGTGGGGGATACATGTACTTACTACACAAGTACTTGAAATTCTCAAAAGGTAGTAAATAACTTTATCTATGAAGGATCTGTACTTACGATATACAATATAGGCTTAAAACCTGTACCCTCCACGAAGGTAATTGCGGTCACGAAGGGTCAGGCGACTATGTCTGTTCCCATATATACACTGTAAGGGTCAGGTAAACGAGTTCAAAGATGAATTCAAGGACATCTTTCTATCCCTAAACTCTACCTGGATCATCACCATCCCAAGAAGACTCGTCAAGTAATCGGCAATGGCATCTCTATCACCTACCAATTTCCTCTCTTCTTCTCAGAAGCCAATTTCGCAACCTAACGGTTCTCCTTCCCAGAAACCGACCCATTTCCTCTGCATCCCCCTCGGAAATGTTATCAGGGTTGAAGGCCCCTCCAACGACGATTACGACCCCGACAAGGTCGACTACCTCGACCACACCGCCCTCAGCTATGGCCTCAATGGCCTCTCCCGCTACCTCACAGCCACCAAAGGCCCCGTCCCCTCCAGTGCCATCAGGCCCCAACACACCATCAAGCTCACGTTGGGCCTCATGTCGCTGCCCACTCCTGCAGCTGAAGCGGCGGCCGTGGAGCTCCTCGACAAGATTGACTTTAGAGCGATCCTGAGGGACCTTACCTGGGAGGGGCGGTACATCCCCACGACGGGGTGGCTGGAAAACCTGCACAGCGAGAGGCAGAGGACCAGTGTTCTGTACTGCAGCCTTGGGTGCAAGAGTGTCTCCGAGCATGGCCGGATTGCGGAGTTCGCAGAGAAGGTTAGGCTGTGCTTTGTCGATTCTGGGATGATGTTCATGCCTGAGTGGGAGGAGGGCGGCGGGGTTGTTTTGAGGGCCACCGTGGTGAATACGGCGTATTCGGGGGTTCGGGCGCGGCTGTTTGACTCGAGGGATGTGGTGGGCAAGTATTCGGGGGCCGTGTTTGCGGAGGGGGTGAAGCTGCGGCGTGTGGCCATCTGTAGGCTGGAGGAGGGACACGGGGTCTCGACGGACGGATGGAAGCCCGTGGGGGTTAGGGACTTTGATGGCGAGTGGGGCGTGGATGTGTGGTGTGGTCTTGTGGGGAGGGCGAAGGAGATGCTGGTGGTGATGTATGTGCTGGGGTTTGCGGTGAGGGTTATGGCGTGGGGGTGGGGTGGGCTTGGGTGGTTCGAGGAGGGGATATACGTTGAGGTTGTTGTGTTTCTGGTTGCGGGGTGGGGTGTCAGGTGGGGGTATCTGTGGAGGTATTTTGCGGGCGTGGATAGGGAGAGTTAGGCTGTTCAAAGTATGTGGGTAGGTTCAGAATAGGTACATATAAGTAGGTACTCTGGTGTCGGCGGTGATAGTGGGACTGGATCATGGATCAGCGGGTTTTAAATGTCTTTACACTTTCTTGCTGGCAATAGCATACTTGTGTAGATAGAAGTAGTCTACGTAGACACAATTAATATACTATTTAGCTGTCTCACATGGGGGTTTTCAGACTGATTTTTCAATCTCCAGTACGTTGGGCCAGGATATAGTGCGTGTGGATACAAAGTCGGTTCAACAGAAACCGAGTGATCATGCATGATGCACGATTCCTTTTCTTTCCTGGGGTTTGTGTAAGATATCACGAACCCCTCAGCCATTTGAATCGTGTGGATTGCAATCAAGGGGTAATAACAAGTATGTGTGACCGAGGGCGGTCTGTCTGCCACGGTGGACACGAGTACTTTGAGAAATAACGATACGTGTAAGCAGGCACTCGTCAGTGGATTCAAAAACACTTCATACACCATCTACTTACCTAGACATCACTTGCTTCCACTTGATCGAGTCCAGGCTTCTTGCATTCCAGTCCTATCTACACTTCTCCTACCAGCCAAGAAGGACAATATAGATATCAAAATGCCCACCCCCTCCAAGCCTACTCCCACTACTGCTGCAACCCCCCACCTCCTCTGGGCATACCCCGTCGCCCCCATCCCCCTCTTCCTCACCCTAACCACCCACTGCCACCTCCTCCCGGCACTGCACTGCTTCCGCCTCTGCCACCAGTACGGCACCTCCACGCACCACACGTCCACGCTGCTCCCGCCGGTCTCGCGCCTCCCGCCGTCGATTGCAGTCCTCATCGAGCGGCACCTGATCGCGGCGCACCGCAGCGCCATCACCGCCGCGTGGAGCACCGCGCTGGAGACCGCGGCCCCCTGCGAGCGCTGCGCCGCCGCACACCCGAGCGAGGAGGAGGCCCTGAGGAGGAGGGTGTGTAGGTGCCGGGCGAGGTTCGTGGCCGCCGTCGAGGCGGAGGTGCGGAGGGTGATTACGGGTGGGAGGGGCGCGTGGGAGGTGGAGGGGGCAAGGGTCAGCGCGGGGGCCTTCTTGAGGAGGTTTTGGGGGCTGGGGGCGTTTGTAGAGGGGGTGGGAGGGTGTGGTTGGTTTTGCCGGCGGTGGTGAAGGGGGAGGCGCCTGGGGGGCAGGAGGCAGGGGGTGGGCCCGTGTGCGTGGGGAGGGGGTATGTCAAGCTGGAGGAGGGGATGGCGAGGAGGTTCAGGTGGGCGGTGGAGGTGTTGGAGGCGGGGGCGGGCGGGGAGACGGGCATGGAGAGGGTCTTGGGGCATTGGGGTGCGAAGGAGGATGGGGTTTTGGGGGACGAGGGCGTGAGGTTGATGCTCTTCCCGGAGGGGACTATGGCGGTGTGAGCGCCCTTCTGGCTGGTTAATTTCTTTCCCCCTTCCCATTCTCATAGACTTGAGGTACCGCAGGTACTAGGACATATAAGTTCTCCTTTCCCTTTCACCCATTCTTTTCCTTTGTAACAAGTTGCTCTGATACCACCGTTCTTGGCTGCTGCCTTTGCCCATGTATGTATTAAAAAGTACCCATTGATATGTAGCTCTCGGGACTAGAAATACATGTAGCAATCAATGCACAACCAATAACAACCAAAAAAACCAGTGGGGAGGACACTCGAGTGACTGGCCATGACGCGGGACGCCCTGTCATCACAAGGGGGCCTCGCAGAACCCACCCACGCCGATAGGTTCATGTATATATGGACGGGGCTGGGTTTTGCCTGACGAGCTCTGCTGCCGGACGACCGCGCAGAGACAGGTTATGCGCAGCGTGTCATATCTCGACAAACTCGCTAGAGGCAGCGCAGCCTTGGTGGGCGGAGGACAACAAATCGGCCGGGCCAGCAGGACTTGTCCCAGACACGGGTTCGGCACATGCGGTGTAGTGGCCTTGTGGTAGCTACATGCACCCGGTACTTGACTGGCTCCGGATGCATTGGCGGGTTCGCGGCCGGTCTCTCGCCGTGTTGTATTGTAGTCGGACATGACACGGGCGTGGGTTGGAGTGAGGTTGGGTATTGCTGGTTGCCATGGGTGTATGTATGTTGCGAGCGATCATGGAGACGCTTCTCTCCTCTTCTCTTCTTCTCTTCTGCATTGTTCACATCTACATCCACTGCATCTCTTCTCTACCCTCTGCGATATGCTCAGACATCACATCTAGGGCAAGTAATCAATTGCTCTCTGGATTGACATTGGCCGACTGACATCACTCAGTTACTTATACATGCAGCTCTGACTTGGCGGCGGAAGCACCCCAGCTTTTTCTTTTCCCTCTCTCTACCTTTGCTTTTCCCGGAAGCAGATCCTACCGGGCCCGAGCTTTTATGCAAGAGAAGACAAGAGAACGGAATTGATCGGTCAACATCAACAGCACTTCCTCCCTCTCCCTCTCCCTCTCTCTCGGCCTCAAGAGAAAGACCTTCAAACTTCACCTCTACACAGCTCTCAATCTCTGCAGTACAGACACTGAACCTGGGCCTCATGACCACCACCACACCCTCCATCAGCAACCCCTTCAGCACCTTCACAGCCGCCCCCGACACGGAGCACCACATCTGCCGCATCTGCCTGGAAGCCGTCCCCCCACCCTACGCCCCAGACCCGGAGCTCGGCCGCCTCATCTCCCCCTGCATCTGCAAGGGCTCCTCCCGCTTCGTCCACCAAGGCTGCCTCCAGCAATGGCGCCTCTCCTCCGCCAACAAAACAAACTTCTACCAGTGCCCCACCTGCCATTACCGCTACCGCTTCCGCCGCCTCTGGCTCGCCGCCGCAATCGACCACCCCCTCCTCCGCTTCGCGGTCACAAGCGCAATCATGTTTGTCGCCGTCTACCTCCTCGGCTTCGTCGCCGAGCCCATCATCACGACCTACCTCGACCCGCCGGCGCTCCTGCTGGGCCGCGGCACCCACCAGCCGCCCATATCGCTGACGGGGTGGCGGTCGGGCAGGCTGGCCCTGTGGACGGAGCACATGCTGAAGGGCTTTGCGTCGCTGGGGCTCCTCGGCTTCCTCAAGGTGCTGTACCTGCTCGGGCCCAACTCGGTGTGGAATCTGCGCGGCAGCGGGCTGGGGTCCGGCATTGGGCGGTCCGGCAGGGACAGGGCCGCGCAGATTAGCTGGCTGGTGGTGGTGATTGGCGTGGTCAACTTCTTCGTCTTTACCTGGGGGCAGGTGGGCGCCTTGGTGAGGAGGTGGATGGAGAGGGCGGCGGAGGAGATTCTGGAAGTGCCGCAGGAGGAGGAGGAGGGGGTGAAGGAGGAGTAGTAGTGAGTGGTACCAGCTGGCTGGTGGTTGGTTGCTTTGGTTTGGGGTTTTTTTTTTTTTTTTGTATTTTGTTCCACTTTCTCTCTTTGCTCCTTGTTGTGGTTGGTCTTTCCTTTCCTTTCGTTATTTCTTGCCCTTATCCAAGTTTTTGAGAAAGGGACCGGGCTCTTCCTAGCCGCATCTTGTACCGGCGTTAATCTCTTCTTTCTTCTCCGGGGTAAGTATGTAAGTACATGTAGGCAGTGGCGGCCTTCCAACCAAAGAATCTACATACCACAGCTAAGCAGCCGTACATGCCTCCAAACCCACCCGTAGCCAAGTATAGTAGAGGAACCCTATCTACACCCGTGCCTATAATACACCATGTAATTCCACTCTATATGCGTGACCCCTGTTAAAGTATCATTGGATATAGCTCCACCCTGCCACCGTGCCGACAAAGTAACGGAGCTGGTCGAACCAGCAGGCTAAGTAGCTATAGCTATAACGCTAGAATTGAGGGTTTCCATTGATCCATTGGTCCGTATAGGTCTATGGATAACATCTAAGTCCAATGTTGGGTGCGTGTTAGCCAGCTCAGTGTGGTATCTTGGTGTGTGGCTCTGGCTGTCGTCTAGTAAGGGTTGATACCTTCAGTTGAGTATTGTCCCTATATATGATAGCATCCAGTGGGCCATTCTCGCTGCTCCCGGTGGACGTAGGAGTCCCACAGGGCTCCCCCATAAGCCCACTCCTATTCTGTATATACTAGTATGTTAGCCCCCTACATAAAGATCCTAACCCCGGGATTACTATCTCTTATGTAGATGACTTTGCATTCACGGTGGCTTCCACCAGCTATTCACAGAACATCCGCCTGCTAGAAGAAGCCTATAACAAGGCCTCCAATACGGGTCTTCCCTTGAACATTTTCTTTTCTCTTCCTAAAACTGATCTTATGCACTGGCGGACCCCCAAAGAAAAATCACCAGTCGATACTACTCCTATCGTGTTGGATAACGTAACCGTTAAACCCGGTAACGAGATCCGATGGCTCGGGTTTCAATGCACCCCATCCCTTGATCCACACGCCCATTTTAAGAAAAGAACCACCTATGAGCTGCGATTATTCATGGTCTCCTCTGCGAGCAACTTACAGCGCCGAACTGCGAAAGTTAACAATGATGGTGATTCTATTCTCATCTACGGACAGCATGCCCATCCTCAAACAAATCAATAAAACTCGCCGAAACCACCTGGCCTCGGTCTTAGATGGAGTTACAAATTGTTTTCATTTCGCGCAATCTCAATTCTCTGGCGAAGCCTCCTGTCACTATTGACTTTATCATATCTTCCTACGGCAAGATATGCTGCGATCTTCTGCTCAGCGTCAGCAAGACTTCATTTGTCTCTTGAGGTCTCCTGGAGCCTCAGGAGACTCTCAGGAGACTTGGGAGACTGTTGGGAGACTGCATACACAAGTAGTAGTTTGCTGATGAGAATACAATCCGGTTGCCATCAGCAAACTACTACTTGTGAATGCAGTCTCCCAACAGTCTCCTGGGTCTCCTGAGAGTCTCCTGAGGCTCCTGGATATTTTTTGAGTCTCCTGAGGCTCAGGAGACCTCAGGAGACAAATGAAGTCTTGCTGATGGCTGCACGCCTCCCGGATAACTTCTCCTCAACAAGTACCTTTAGAAATAACCAGAATCGGAAACTGCTAAAGGGTATCCCCAACCCCCCCAAGCATTGGAATTCCACACGACAAGGTGTCGCTAGACTACCAATTGATCAACTATGCCATAACCTCTTAACCAATTCCCCAGACTTTGCACAGAATCAAAGCGTTATTCCAAATCTCGGCCTTCTTATTAAGCAAAATACGATTCAGATTTGGAAGTCTATCCCTACTCCCGAGTATTATCAATGGCCCATATCTCACAAACCTCATCCACCATCAGCAAGACTTCATTTGTCTCCTGATGTCTCCTGAGCCTCAGGAGACTCAAAAAATATCCAGGAGCCTCAGGAGACTCTCAGGAGACCCAGGAGACTGTTGGGAGACTGCATTCACAAGTAGTAGTTTGCTGATGACACCTGTTGCTTAATAGGTTTATCTCGGGCAGAATCTGCCAGATGAGAGCCCATAAGAGCTATCTTGCCGCTCACCCCTCTTGGATGAACCCCGATGCCTCCATCAGCAAACTACTACTTGTGTATGCAGTCTCCCAACAGTCTCCCAGGTCTCCTGAGAGTCTCCTGAGGCTCCTGGATATTTTTTGAGTCTCCGGAGGCTCAGGAGACCTCAGGAGACAAATGAAGTCTTGCTGATGTCGCCTATTTGCCCCAGGTGCGAAGAAGGGGAAAAATCCATGATACATGCTATTCTAGAATGTCCCGCTAGGGAATCGATACGAAACTATACACTTTCGAATATGTCCAGTCTCCAAGACTGTTTTAAATCTATTGAAACACTAAGGGCACTTAGCGACTACATCACCAAAACGCGAACGGGATTCCCGGTGAAAAACCAGGCCCCCAAATCTCCTTTATATTCTCTTTCTTCGTCATCTTCTCTTACGTCATTATCGTCACTGGAAGGGGAGACTGGTTGAATGATGTAAATTTCTTTTTATATTAAATTGTTAAATGTTGGGTGGTATGTGTGGTGTTTCCTTTTGTTTTTGTTTTTAGTTGGTTTTTGTGTTCTGGCGGTTTCTTTTGTTTGTTTTGGTTGGTTGGGGATAGGTTTTTACATCTTGGTAGAGTCACTGCATGCAATATTCTTGTCTTTAAAGCAGAATGAAACTCTAAATTAAAAAAAAAAAAAAAAAAAAAAAAGGGCCATTCTCGCTGAAACCTCCAGGGGGGTTGGTCGAAACGAGCGAATCTTCATCTATCTTTCTGCATTCAGTCCGTGCTTCGTCTGTATGCATCACCAACTTCTGAGCACAACCAGAATGGCGCCGTCCGCCTGACTACTTAAGTACTCTTCTTCACCACCAAAAAAAAAAAAAAAAGAGGAGGATTGGGAGTTCGGTACCTAGGATTCCCGTATGGTCACCCACTACAGTACTAACTAGGCGATATGTTGGTTGTGTATGGCAGAGCGGACGGGATGCCCAATTTTCAACATTCTATGACCGAACACGCTGGTGATGATTGGTTTGTGGCTTTTGTTGCGGGGTGCTGGGGTGAGTTCAATGTACTAAAAACGCTTAACTTGATCCACGTAATGAACGCGCGGGTGTGAGTGCCTGAATGGCTGTATCTCGGAGCAGCGAATGTCGAAGATCTAGGGCGGTCTAGGGTAAATACAGGGTATTGTGAAAAGCTGCTATAAACCATCATTTATAGGATTATCTCGTCACAAATAAAGTGCTTTCATAAGTACTTCTTAGTACTGTAAGTACAAGTAAATTATAGTATTTACTAAAGGGGGGGGCCCGGGGGTGGTGGTGGGATCACTCCGGTATTCCCATTGATGTACCCTAGTACATCAAGCACTTGGTGCTGTAAGAATACGGTTTTGGTATACTTAGGTAGAGGTATTCTTCCTCTAATGAGTACCGGTTTAATTTGGTATTCGCTGCTAAGTCCTGTAGTCCTGCGATATTGATTTTACTCTGTTTATCCATACAGTAGAATTTTTCTATATACATATCGCCGCCGGGAGCTACAACTAGTAAATGCAACTGGTATTCCCATAGAGGCGGTAATGACAAGCGGTCAGATAAACAAACTACTTATTTCACCATTTGATTCCTTTTGGGGGGTGTTATATTTGTCTTAGGGCTGAATGAGTCTGAAATAAGCCCCTCGACAGAATTTACGCCCCTGCGAGACTAACCATGTGTTCTGAATCTCTTCTATAATCCTAACGCTAGCAAGGTTGAGTCTACCCCGCACTAGAAAATCTTTCATCCCCGAGCCCAGATATCGACTCCCGCCCCCCAAATTGAAATCTCAAACCGATGCTGGTCTTTGCCGCCATCATCATAGTCTAAAAGGTGGTCAAACAACCAAATCCCCAAAGTATAAGCTACCACCGACTCTACCTAAAACCATCACAAGCAAAAACAAAAAGGAAGATGGAGTTCGGTACCTAGGATTCCCGTATGGTCACCCACTACAGTACTAACTAGGCGATATGTTGATTGTGTATGGCAGAGCGGACGGGATGCCCAATTTTCAACATTCTATGACCGAACACGTTGGTAATGATCGATTTGTGGGTTTTGTTTGTAGCGGTGCGTCGGGGGAGCGCCAGGCCGGAGATAGGAGGATCGGGCGCTAACAATCTAAAACTGGGGGGGGCGTATCGCATATGAGGGGGGAAGGGCTCGGATTATCAAATCTTGTTAGCTGTGCGCGTGAATGAATTGATAAGCGTCTTTGGTTATCTTAGAGTATCGGCTCGTCGCGTATTTATTAATTTCTTCGACGCAGCCGAATCATTAGAAAGGTTTAGGGTCTATAAGTAATACTCCAACTATTTGGGAGTACATATAACGTATTTCACTAGGAAACCGCCCATCGAAAAGCGCCCGTGTGTCTCTTGTATAGCAGCAATCAAAAAAAAAAAAAAAGCCCTTTATAAAAAATAAACTATAAACTATCAGTAATAAATATAAGATTTTTAGTCGTGATGACACTTTATCTCCGCTTTCTAAGTGTTCTAGTCATTTGTTGGGAGGAGTTCTTCAGTTATGTCGCCATTCTGGGAAGGTTTTCATCCGCCCCCTACCAACCCTACAAGCTCATCCATTATATCCTCTGTATATACAGCAACACTTTCGCTTATTTTAACTTGCTTTTTACTCTTATTTAAATTCTTCTTTCCTTCCTTGTGTTTTTGCAGCTTTTTTAAGATCTGCTTCCTCCTATCTTTCTTGAGCATTCACCTCCTCAATAGTAATAACTCTTGCTTTAGTAAGTCGCTTTCTGTCTTTAGTATTAGAGGATTTCTTAGCTAAAGATTTTCGGAACTGTGAATTAACATGATCTCCTATTTCCTTCTCTGTAATTGTGATCTGGAGTGCCTTATTGAGTTTTTCTATTAGTGTGTGCAAAGTTCTTTTGGGTTGTCGCCACTACTATGCACAAGTGCTAATGCCCTATTGGTAGTTGCTCTTGCCATTCTGGTGGTCTGCAGTGTATTAGGCCTGAAACAATGGAAATGGTTTCTTTCTTGAGATCGGGTTGAGAAGCCTCACGAGATTGAATGGTTCTATCTGAACTTTGGACCAAGCAGCCAGTATATTGCTTTTTGTGTATGTCCGTCTTCTAGCTTCAAACAAATAGCTGCCGATTAGGTATCACAAATGTCTTAACCAATAGATTGGATTATTCACCGAGAAAGATCTTGCTTATTAATTCCGGTATCTCTATTCCCTTCCATACTTCATCTGGGCGTTACTATAGTGCTTTTGTAATGGACTAAATAACCCTACATCCAAGGGTTGTAACAGGTGCGTGGAATGTGGAGGAAGACAGAATGGGACAATTACATGAGATAGGCAATAATCAAAAAACTCATGTATTACATGAGATACATGTCCGTCCATAATCAACAATGCAATCTGTACCGGTTCCTGCTCTAGATATTTATAAATTAGATTCATTTATTATTCATTAACTGATCAATGGAATTGGTAAATAACACTTACTGGCGTATGCGATAAACTTATCAAAGTTATTTACTAACCATTCCATTCCCAACCCGGAATCAGTCCATCCCTTCGTAGAATAGGCAAATGTAGCCTTATCACTCTCCTGACTATTGACGCATGCATACCAGCCCATATAGTGTGCGACACCTTGGTTGATTACCATTGGCGGTAGAGCGATTCCGGCTGACACTGATTCGATGATACTTGTCACGGTTAGGAATGTGTTAAGGCGAGGGTTTTTCTCCTGCAGATTACCTTCACTTTTGCTGCCATTCCCATCATGAAACCCTCATCCATATTGTAACAATCTTTGGGTAGGATATCGTATAATTTGATAACCTGCTTTAGCTAGTTCTAGTTAGTTACTATCGCGTTAAAACGTTTCTTGCACACAGATCATGCCTTAAAATAATCCTTTAATAACTTTGGATTATCCGTTACTGCTCTTTGCCTATCCAATCTAGCACTGAATTTGGAAGATATTTGTGGATTTCGTAATAAGAACCTGTTGAGCCAGTTTTTTCCAAGTGTTCTCCCAATCTCGCTTATGCACCAAATATGCAGCCATTTCCTTAACTAAACCGAGTTTCAAAGGAAATCCCCAATCATCCATGCGTTCACACCATTTCACTATAGTAATTTCCTCATATTCACTGAGTAGTTGCTGTGATCGGTGGGACACCTGTCTGCTTTTCGCACCATTGAGCGGTCCCCAAGAGTTGTATAAGGAATACCAAAGTGCCGGCAGATACTGCGCATGGGTGATTAGAGGAACCATTATAATGGGTAATTGCCTGATTGATAGCATTCTCCCGCTCTGCTAGTCTCTTCCCTTTCAATCTGGGCATTTGTACGATGGTATTGAGTGGATGGTGGGCCTAGAAAGTTTGAGGATCGAGTAGACTCCAGGATTTCATACATGGGCGGTTACCCGGTGATGGGCGGGTTCACGGTGAAATACGTTATATCTTATTTTGTAATAAATATACATCTACCCACATAATGTCGGACGCAAACTGCCATACAATACAAGCATCTTTGGAATAGAGATATGGCCAACAACCTCTAATACCGCTATGGTCTAGGCATCCTTCTTCTTTTTCTTAAACACCCCCACAACCTTCTCCCACGCATCCCTACACCACTCCAGGAACCTCGCCCACCCTAGTAATAAACACCCCAACGGTCAGCACACCTCCAAAACCTGTAGGAGAAAAAAAAAAGAAAGCAAGGCTATATGAGATAAAACGAACCAGATCGCTTCTTCGGAAGATACCAGTACTCCTCATGGCTCTGCACCGGAATACTCCCAACTATGGCCTTCCCCCACAGCTCCTCCGCCAGCTCCTCAGCAGTCACCCCGCTAGCCTCGATCTCGCTGGATGCTATAAAATTATCTTGATAGCTGCTTGGGATAACCTCATCAGGCTTACCATCGGGCATGTATTGCTCAGCCCACGAGGGCGCAAACCCACTCGGCCCAGCCTCCTCATCGTCATCGCTGTCAAACGATGGGGTATATTTATGGGGGGGATCGACCCTCCAGTTGACAATCTTGTTTTCGGGGTTGATCGTGTGTTGCTTCTCGGGAGCCTTTTCGGCAGCTCGAGAGGAGGTAGGTTTGTCGGCGTCGTCGACATTGTGGATCGGCTGGGGATTTTTGCCTTTGTCGGCTTTGCCCTTGCCCAAGAGCCCAAAGAGGGCATCGGCGGCGGAGGTGAGGGCCTTGGTGAAGGTTCCGGGGTTGGTGGAGGGGGCCACTGCAGGCGCGGGGGCGCCGAAGTCTGTGGCCCAGCGTTCGAGGAATTTGTCGTTTTCTGCAAGGGTATTAGTGAGGGGATTTAAGGGGGGGGTGGTACTTTCAGTAGAAATTTTAGTGTAGGAAGGTATTTGGGACATAGGTAGTGATTAAATCATCGCTTAGAAAGTATATAGGGTAGGAGAATCTTTACTGTTATCGTAAAGGGATGAGTTTATATGGCGAACTTTTACAGAAGAGTACATGTACTTAAAGTAGATAGTGATGATAATTCCAAAAGGGGTACGCTAATGATCAAAAGAAGAATCGGGGGTGCTCAAAGAAGTAATGACGTAGTAAATGGTAATTATTGTAAGAGAAAAGGTAAATAATTCCATAGCGCGCCCAGAACAGGTAGCGTTACGTAGGGAAGGAAGGGAAGGAAGGAAGATCACGGCGTCACAGAGGAGCAGAAAAACCAAAGACGTCCATATATAGCTCGGGTGAGGTGACTGGGTTACTTGCGCAACTCCGTGGGAAGGGAGAAAAAGATTCGGTAATGGCAGAATACTCGCATACGTGCTCAACAGCGGTGGAGAAACCAAAAAAAAAAGGCCAGATATCATGATATCACCGCAAGCGCATAATATGAAAACAAAAAGAAGGGAAAAAAGGGAAGAACAGTCACAAAGCACAAAAGTAGAGAATCCTACCAGACTTAACAGCTGACTGACCAGCGGGTGCTTCCTTCTGCTTAGAAAGATAATTGTCTAATAAGCTGTGCCCAGAGTTCTGGGGCGGGGTATGATATGGGGTTGGCATAGCTGCCACAAACCCGAAGGCGGGGACGAGTGCAATGAGGGTTAATTTGCAGATTTTCATTTTTGCAGGTTGTATGATCTTCTTTTGCAGGCGTGAGATTTGTGATAGGTTATGAAATAAAAAATATTTCACGTCGGTAAGAATGTTTTTAGGGGGAGGGGAGAAGGGGTTTTCTCCTGCGAGAGGGAAGAAGAGCAGCCTTTATAAGAGGGGGGGGGGGAATCTGGGAGACGTCATTATCAGAGAAACTCGGAGGTTGTAAAGTACAAGCTTACGATCTATTCCTTTTGGTAATTGCGAATTTGGGCCACATACAGGTCGCTCTGCGCGTGACACCCTCAGCCTGATAAGTCTAGATGCTACTAGCTAACCCCCCCCCCCCCCTTTCTAAGATCGATAAAGAGTCGAGTTTGTAAGGGAAATACCTGTTGAGAGAGTGTTGGTATTATATTGGGGGGCATAGTAGGTAGCGTTGAATATGAAATCGAGAGCGCGCGATTAGAAGGGGAAAGAATCTCTGTCTTGTTTATTAAAATACTTGATGAATTTCCCCAATTTTCGAAAAAAAAAAAACACCATTCTTCGCCCGAGACCACTCAAATAGGGTCAATGATAAAATTTCACTTGATTACGTACGTTATAAATCAGCTAACAAAACAAGGAGTTAAAACCACACATCATTACCGCATATATCAACCATAAACCATCCCAATATCTACCTAGTCAACCGCCCTAATGAAATGTAGCTGTTACAGATCCATACGAAATCTAATTTACCCAGTCAGCAACGATCTTTTCATTAAGAACAAGTGTGTGGACACCCACCCCTTTCACTTTCAGCTCAAACATCAAGCTGGCCGAGTCCACTCTCAACTCCAGCACAAAATCCAAATTCATAAAAACCTTTCCATCACTCGTTTCTAGCCGTGTGAATTCCTTCTTGGGCACGGCAGAAAGATCCGTTCTCAGTGTACAAAGAGGGCGAACACTCTCATCCTTACGGGTCACTGGTGCAACCTCAGACTCGCAAACCATCAATTGCTCCTCAACTATGAGCGAGGTTTGGAAGTTACGTGTATAGTGAAATCGTATTGGAGTGTTTTCCGAGACAGACTGGCCGCGGTGTATATCTGCGTAGGTTAGCGTACCTCTTTAGGAAGTACGGGCTATGATGGATGGGGGATAGTTACGCCACTCCATTCGGTCATCAACCATCCATCTCTCCCATAAAGGGCTCCAATAACGCTCCCCCTCTGGATGTTTACCATCCTCCCAGGCTGTTGCATAGCTAGTCCCGTAGTGATACCGAGCCTTCCGCGATGCTACTACAGCTCCTTCCAAGCCCCTAAGAACTGCACCCCGGACTACGGCAGTCCATGCATATAGGGGCTGCATAATTTCAACCTTCGGCACTGGGGCAATTGATATTGAAGTTTCATATGGGGGTGGCGAATTAAAGTGAGAATTGAGACGATTATACAGGTAATTACTTTGACCGAACCCGCCAACTAAAACGATACCCTATTCATTTTTCATCCCTTGTCAGTGCTGAGATCCACAGTTTCAGCCTTGTACAGTGAGATCGTACCTTGACTCTTCCACCCGTTCTTCTGATTGTTTCAACTTGGTCTTCGCACAAATCTACAACCTGTTCCACAACTGGTTCAAAAATTCCCTTTAATTCCTCCTTTTTCAGCATTAGAAACCCGCCTTCAACCCGTTTCTCCTCATCATCCGGAAGGCCTGGGAATGGTACTGATATCTCATCTTCCTCCTCACCATCCTCGCTCTCATCACTAGCCGCGGAACTTATGTATTTGAAGTTCCGCTTGACATACTCATCCCAATACTTCATCGCCATGGCTCTAGTCTTTGGCTTCAACCCATTATAAACCTCCATTCCTAACCTCTTCCTACAATGCTCCTCGAACGCATAATTCAATAGAACAGACCCACAAAGTCCACCAGTTCCAATTGATGATTCCACCAACTTCAAATCCGGCTCCAGTGCCACAATCTCATACGATATCAGGTCCGCTGTTCCCCCACCCGCATCGCAAACTACAAAGTGATCCCCTACGCTTAGTGTGTTGGGCTGTATAGCCTTTAGTGTGTACACTGCGGCGGCCTCTGGCTCACTGATGAGCCGCGGCGATTTCATTCCTGCACGCTCAGCGGCATGGCGCGTGGCTGTCTTTGCCGCGTCGCTCCAGACAGCGGGGACGGTGAGTACCCAGGTTATTGGTGTTATTTCCATAAAACTGGTTCCATAGCGGCGAGTTAAGGTTGTGATTGTGTGGGCATGTAGTGCGCTAAGGTAGTCGCTGATGGCGTCCAGAACGGATTTGTTGACACTACGAAGCAGAGTTGCGGTTTCGCGAGGAGATACATAGCTGGGAATCTTTTGTTTGCGGTCGAGGAAGAGCTTGAGGCAGCTCAGCCGTGGTGATGTAGGAGTAGGTTGAAAACCCCAACGGTAGCCAGGAGGAGTACTACTGCCTGTGGAGGGGGTGTAGGATATCTCAGTGGGAACCTTGTCTGAGGTGATACCATTCCCACCAGGCCAGGTCTTGATTCTGACGGGTATTAGTAAGGTTGAGAATTTTTTTTAAAATGGGTAATACAGATCATTGGCGTGACATACACTTCGATATCATCTGGGGTACCACTGTAGACGGCTGCGACGCTGGAGATAGCGTTAGTTGAGTTGACTCTTATTCAGAGATCCCTGAATTTGATTGCCCGATAAAAAAAGTTCCCAACGCATCTTTACGTAAATGTATTCTCAAAGAAGAATAATAATAATAAAAAGCAACATCCCTTGCTACTAATGATCCAGATACTAGAATAGATATTTATTAAATAAAAGCAAATTAACGTACCCGCTATACGTAGTTCCGAAATCCACACCAACAACCAACTGATCAGTATGAACTGTAGGGGTAGTAGTAGTAGTAGGAGGAGGATGAGAAGTATTTCCCACCAGTCCAAGTGTTGTAGACGAGGCAATACTGGAACTAGAGGAATAAGTTGAAGTAGTGGGCGCACTGATCGGACTGATCCCGAGGTTCGCAAAGGCTTCTGTAGGTGGTTGCTGCATGATCTTTATCTTTTTTTCTCTTTGAAGGATCTTCTATGGAAGGGTGGGGGGGAGGGGGGTGGGAAGGGTCAGAGGTTGAACTGATGATGCTTCATTGTCTTCTCCTTCTCCTTCTTCTCCTCCCACCTTCCTTCCTCCCTCCCTCCCTCCCTCCTCCTCATCTCAGCCCGGCATTTCTTGTGTGACGAGACATGTAGTGTGTATGGTATGTATGTACCCCTACGCGGCAATTCAGAGAATACATGTCGTACGTATTTGGGCGGGGTGCAGGTGTGTGAGCTGCGGCTCTAAAGACCTGAGTATGATGTATGTATGTACTACTATAGCCGCCCAGCTAGATGTTTGGTGTAACCCGAATATACATGTAATCAAGAAGTTTCGCTGGACACTTTAAGAATCGGGCGACTTATATTATACATACTCACATGTGGTACTCCATGTGCAAAACCTCGACCCTTTAGGAACAAGATACCAAGGGACCTGCCTCTGTCCGAAATATTATGCATGATCAAATATGTAGCCTCAGGCTTGGTTAAATTGGAAGATCCCACAGATTAGTTGCTGCTGCTACCAGGTACGTAGGGATTTTTGTTTTAAAGGAATTGTTCTTAATAGATGCTGATCTCATCACTTCTGATGACTAGCTACAATGTAGCCCACATTCTGGAAGACAAGAAAGTGCGTAGAATATCATCCTTTATTTCCGGACTTCGTATGTCTGTCTATTCCACACGGAAGACAATCTCATCCAAAAGTACCGAAGGCATCAGAAATATTACAGATCAGTCTTGTTGACAATTCCTCCTAAATTGGGAAAAATCGGGGGTCAAATGGGGGTAGTTAATTGGCGGTTGAAGGTTCTCCTCGGGGTCTTTGTTACTGGAAGTTGGTTGCTCACATGCCCTATTACAGCTCCCTGACCACTTAGCGTTTCCAAAACCGAAGAAGAGGGGGAGAAAAAGAAAAAGCGAGAGAACAGGGACTACACTAGATGGTTTCTGTCATGGTTTGTAACCAACGACGACTCAGCCAGCCAGTGAGCTTGTCCAGTGGCGTCTGAGGATTGGCCATGGGGCTGACGTTACTTCACGGATCATGTCCATCCATTTTCGATCCTACAAGAATAGTGAAGGGCAATCTCATGCGGACAGCCATGCCCATATTTCCATAATGAGTTGAAACAGCTTCATTTATAGCCATATATATATACAAACTGGTATCCCCTCCCTTAGTTAACTGCTAAGATTTCAAACGCCAAAGAGTATTAAATCGAACCCATCATTCTACTCCACTCTACTCTACTGCAACTTTGCCTTGACCCACCCCTCTAGACCGCCTTTGACAAATACCTCCTGGACACCTGGTGGTAGCTCTCCCACAGGTACTGACCACTCCTTGGCACCCTCGCCGCCCTCTCTAATAATTACACATCTTCGTGCTACGTCCCATGTCAGGAACCATCCGGTCCTCCTGGTAGGTACGCCCTTCTCGGCACCAAAGGTTTCCCGTAATCGCTCGATGAGCTTAGGTACCTCCACAGTGATCAGAGCGTTGTTAATGCTGTTACGCATAAACACATTTCCGAAGCTACCAGCGACAACCATCTTCATATCCCTAGCCAGAATAGCGGTAGCGGCCTGCTCACGACTGGAACCAGTGCCGAAGTTGAAGCCGGATACGAGGATATCGCCAGCCTTGGTTAGAGTACCAAAGTTGGGGTCGTAGTTCTCCATGCAGACCTCGGCCATCTGAGAGAGGGGAATATTGTCTTGGTAGGTGTACTTTCCGGGGTAGATTCCGTCCGTGTTGATGTTGTCTGCGTCGCAGAAGACGATCTCGCCGGTGATCCTAGAGGGAAAACCATCGAGAATCTCCGTTTCCGCCTGTGCCTCTGAGGTAGCTGTGGTGCCGGAGGAGCTGGAGGGGGGACTAGCAGCCTGGGAGCGGGTCACAGAGGTGTCAGGGCCAGTGTAGTTTCCAGGACCGGAGATGTAGCCGTTGAGTGCACTGGCAGCCACGACTTCGGGGGAGGCAAGGTAGGCGAGTGCGTCTCTTGAACCCATTCTACCCTTGAAGTTACGGTTGGTGGCCGAGATACCTACTTCGCCGTCCTTAAGGAGACCAGTTCCAAGCCCGATACATGGGCCGCACCCGGCTGGGAGCGGCCTTGCACCAGCGTTGATAAGGGTATCCCAGTCACCGGCCTTGGTGGCAACCTCCTGCTCGAGGGTTGAGGCGGCCGCAATATAGAATTCTACACCATCGGCAATTTTGGCAGTGGGGTTAGCTTTGAAGACAGCAGCAGCGGCAGCAATGTCAGAAGCACGGGAGTTGGTGCACGAGACGAGGTATGCCTTCTGGATGGCGACTTTCTGGGTTTCAAGTTCGCGAAGAGGTGTGGCAATCTTGACAGAGTTTGGTCCTGCAACATAAGGAGAAAGGGTCCCGAGGTCAAGGGTGAGTGTTTTTGCGTATGTAGCATCTGGGTGTGCGGTGAGCTTCTTGTTCTCAAAGAGATCAGCGATCTTCTCGTTTGTGAGACGGGGGTGAGTAGCGCCGTTGAGACGAGCGGAGTGTTCACGGGCCTTCTGGAGCATCCAATTCTTAAGGACGGAATCCATGGGGAAGAGTCCACTGAGAGCGCCCCATTCGGTGGTCATGTTTGCAATTGCAAGACGGTCATCAATGGGAAGTGATTGAAGGGTTTCTTTAGATCCCGTGAACTCGATGGCGTGGTTGAGGACATCATCATTGTTGAAAAGTCCGCAGAGGGCCACAATCACGTCCTTTCCAGTGACACCCTTGGGAAGTACGCCCTGGAGTTTCACATTTGCAACTGGTGGGATCTGCCACCAGGTCTGTCCGGTAGCCCAGATCGACGCAGCGTCGGTACGGACAATCGGGGTTCCAAGACATGAAATGCCTCCGTACATGTTACTGTGGGAATCACTAGCAACAGTAAGGGTGCCAGGCCACGCATAACCTTCCTCGGTCATAATTTGATGTCCAATACCCCTCCCAGCTGGGTAGAAGTCCACACCCTGCTTTTTGGCTAATTCCTCGATGTTTCTGTATTTCCTCAGATTTGCTTCCGACGAGTTTTGGACGTCATGGTCGAGAGTCATAACAACCTGTTTAGGGTTATGGATTGCTGTAGCTCCAATCGAGAAGAACTTCTGCGCGACAGGCCAAGAGTTGTCATGGGTCATGCAGTGGTGGGGACGGATCGTAACGTAGTCACCTGAGTGGACGGCTTTACCTGGAGGGAGGTTGACAGCATAGTTTTGCACGATTTTCTCTGTGAGGTTCTGGACTGGCGATGATACTGGAACATTGGAAGATGTCGCGAGGGAACGAACGAGATTGAAAGATGTCGCAGGCTGAAAGAAGATGGGGGTCCTAGCGGGGAAGGCGCGGTGTCGGGGGAGGCAGAACCTAGCGCTGGTGGGAAATCGCAACTATGGAGGAGATAGATTAGATTGGAATATTCAAATTGGAGTTGAAAGGAAGCCCACAAGACGCATTGAAGCCATGATGCCCCACCCTCTTGTCCGTTACAATGAGGTGGGAGGAAGCAATCGCTGTTTGCAGTCCAAGATGTGAAAAAAAATCAATGTGGGGCAGTGCCAAGAATCCGGGGTTCAAGGGTTTGAGTGGGCTGCCGTTGCCAATCAACGCCTGTGGATTAGTTAGCAAGTAATATCATTGACATGTGATGATTGTAGGCAGATATGGGAACTTCATTACTTGGTTAATTATATAGGGGGCAGGTTTCTTGTACCGGAGATATACAGAAATAGCTACATGTATATCTTAATATATACAGGACAAAAAATAGTGGTCGCGCTCCTAGATCCTCCTGAATTTAGAAGCTAATTATGATGTGTACGATGGAGTGTTATGAATTACTGAGGCCAGATGAGCTTTGCCTCTGGGTCGAGCTTTGCTCAATCGCCCCCAGATCTCGAGTTCACCCAGCAGAACAATCATGCCTAATTGTTTTTCTTTTAGTCGTAACTATGGACCTCTGGTACCCATCGAGTTCTTTCTTTTTATTTTCCAGGGTTAGTTTTTTTGAAGTATTATGATAGATAAACTTCCGCTTGTTTATATAGCAGAGCTCATGGGATCTGATATCTACTGCATAGCATTTATGGGCAGATAAGTACGTACGTACGTACATACATAGTCCTCCAAGCCTGCGTGTAGCTAGTGTACAGTCGCTCAGCGCTCAGCATTTGTTGGCACCCTAGAATTAAGGGTGAACATGTACACGGTCCTATCACCCAAAGAATGAAGCAGAAGAAGAGTAGGTACATAGAGTAGGACCTAGTTGAATAGTGAGTTCAGATAACATGACATCGGTTTATACTACTTCTAGTTTCGAGGTGCCCATCATGACACAAGCAAGGGTGTTACACTCTAAACATGCATTGCCAAGCATTAGTACTGCAGCTGCGTTATATTACTGCGGATGGACGCCTTACTCCAGACTGGATCCAGAGAGGTATTTGCCGTGGCTCTGTAGACCCAACGAGTGTTCATTATCAAACCACCCAGAAAGGTTTCGAATTTCGGTCTCAAAGTGTTTAAAGCCGCTGTTTAAAAGTATATCGCATCCTCAACGGGTCGCTTGAAAGGTTACGTTAGTAGTCCATCGGCTGTTATAGGTTCTGAACTTCGGTTAGTGAGAGACTAGGTAGAAGCTCTCACCGTATGTAGGCGTGTGGGGCATCAAGGAAAATTGTCCCCGCTGATATATGATGTGAAAGAATCAGCGAAACACAACGTCTGCACTTTGATCTTGATAAGTAGTTGCTCGCGTGTAGATACTGTAGTTTGCAGATGGTTATCAACCAGTCCAAGATTTGTGAGAGCGGGGCCTATCAGGAAAAGACTTAGCTAGGTGGGCATATGGGAAGCTCAACGAGCTGTCCGGTCTCTGTGTGTATAGTTACATGTACGTACCTGTCTTTATCCAAAAGTTCGGGTATTGAGGCTGATGATACCTACAGTGGTTTACGTTGTAACATTATGTAACGTATCCGAGATAGCGGGACGATACAAATCCTGCAGCATGTGTTTGATGACTTAAAAAGCCAGCGGGGGCGGACGCATCGCGACATATTGTACTTTTCTTCCCGCTTCCTGCATTCATTACGTTAGCGTGGTTAGGGTAAAGCCAAGAACTTACACATGTATATTACATTTCTACCACAAACCGGCATATACCCTTGTGACGCAGTGGTTAGCGTGTCGTTCTTATACTAAGTAATCTAACTTGTATGCAATGCGAAAGCCGTCAGTTCGACCCTGACCTGGGGTATCAAATTTTTATTTAAATTTCCGTCGAAGGCATCACCATTCGCTTCCGCCCGCAGCCTACATCATGTAACAAAGGCCCCTTTTTGTTTACCGAGGTAGTGGTCCTAGAATCGGGCACATTATGTAATGTGATGAGATATACGCCTCTTGCACCGATCGCTCACTCGCTTTCTATCCTAACCTTGAAAGAAACGTTCTAAAATAGTTTGCGAGTGATAGTCCATGATACACCGTTAAATACATGTAGTGGGGGTTTAGATCGTCTACTTGATTGATCCAACCACAAAAACCTCTTGGTAATAAAGATGCGATATACATAGATATAAAAAGACAAGATCCTAAAAAAACCTGCCTTATAAAGCGTAATAAATAATATAAGGTCTGTTTCCCGAAAATATGAAATTACACAGTACAATTTAATGTGTTACTTCATATGCGATGGGTACGTTGGATGCCGTTTTCAGCGTGCCCTGTAAGGAATACGATAGGGATATTGGGTATGCTAATTGATGGAATTAAGAGTGTGATAGATGTAAAACGCGCGAGTGGGGAATTAATGGGTGCCCCGTCTGTCATAAATATCACCCTAGGATAGGAAGAGGAGGAACATTTAAGTGCTCGCTGATTAGGGGGTCCTAGGTTATAAAGAGATAAGCTGCCCTCGAATATGCCCTGCCGGAAGGTAACATTATATCCGTTCGCCCTGGATCTATTTAAAAGAAAAGGGGCCGAAGGAAAAGGGAAACAACTGACCCACAAATACGAGATCCAAGGCTCCCTATAGGCTGTAGGCCCGAGTGAATAAGAATAGTTCTAATCGGGCACAGTAGGGGTGGGAGAAGATAAGTCTAGACACACGTGATCGGTTATAGAATTGTAATTTGAGTATAATGATGAATTCAGCAATGGATGCTTTTAGGCTCAAGAAACAAACCAAGGGTGTTATTCGATTAACATGTAGTATGAATTGTGAAAGCATAGGTGTAAACTTCGGTTTTATCCGAGCTGCATGCATGTATGAAGTATCAATCAACTTTTATCCGATAACCCGAAGACTCTCTTCAAGCGGTTTTCATAAGCAACTGACAGATATTGACTCCCTCTGGAGTTGCAGCGGAGGATAGGCAGTATTACATGGACCGTCTAGGCTCTCTCTCTCTCAAACTTAAGCTCGAAGCACAAGACAATAGGACTGGAGGATTCGTATCAGTGAGATTTATCTATGATACAACGCCAATTTCCGTCGTTTCGTTCCTTCAACTCTAGGATGAACCAAACCCTAACCCTAACACACACCGAGTGACGACTTATGAGGAAATACTTACACTCGTATAAATCCGAATTGGGAATACACAACATCTGTTGAAACAAAGTTACAGTACTACTCTTGTGCCTACGGCACAGAGGAGCTCAACTGTCACCGGCAAATATCAGACCTACTGAGAATATTACTCAGGGCTCGCCAATAAAGAACTACAATGTACTCGCTCCGGAACCAGCTGGTATTCTAATATATGTAGTGAGAAATTGTGCCAGGCCAAGATTATTAGCCCCAGTTTGAACAATCAATCTTTCCCAAGCATCCCACCACATACCATGTGTAACCTTGTCTTTTCCCTCACATCTACCGGTGTTCCATGGCTTCTTACAGATAAAATGCAGATTTCTTAGTTCAAGATCATTCCACATATCTGCGTGCTCATAGACCATTGTTTTGAGTGCGTTGTATTGCCACCCTATCGGCTTGAATTTATCCTTGAAAAAAACGGAAAGGAGATCTTGGTCCGGGAATCCGAAGGAAGGAACCCGTGGGTCAGTATGGAGGAATTCTAATATAGCGCCATACAACAATGTTGAGGGATGGAACACGACGAGGCCAGAATTCAAGAGGTGATGTGTTCTCCTAGACTCTGGTGTTACTTCCCTCGGTTCCGTGAGAGCTCCGGGGTGCCTCAGGCCCGTATATGCACAATTCTCGGGGTTCCTGTATGATGAGGAAAACGTGAGGAAAAGCAGAAAAAGTAAACCCTTGTATTTGAGTACTCACCAGTCAGCATCTGCCCAGGGGTCCCTTGCGTAGTTACAAACACAGGCATGATTCGCAGCGATAAAATCAAGCGGTAGGTCCATATCAAAAAGCTCGTCCATATTGCGAACAACCATCATATCGCTATCAAGCAAGACCAGTCTCTGTGACGAGTCGATCAGTTTATGATATGGGACGTAAGTGATTATAACTTACCTCCATCGGCACAAGCCCAAAGACCACTAGTTTAGTCCATGTGGTCTCAAATCGATCCGCCACAATAGCTACTTCAACATTTGGTCTCAATGGCTCAATCTCCATCAACTCGCATCCATATTCCTTTAGTGCTTCTTGCTCAACCTTGGTTATCGATGGCGTAACGCAAACGAGGAGAGGATACTTTGAGTTCACTCTTCTAAGCGAATCAGCAAGAACTATAGTACCTGGTAAGTATGCTGATCCTGTCAGAACGGTGACCCATGCCCGATTTATTCTAGGTTTTACTGGCGATGCTGATCCGTCAGATTTTCTAACTTTTGGTATGGGTATTTTTGTTGTTGACGGAAGAGGTCTCTCCACGAGATCACCAAGATCGTCCATTACAAACGCTTCCTCTTCAGACGGATAGTTGAAAGTTGGTAGTAATCCCTCTATTGTGGATAGTCTTCTCGCATTGACCATGAGCCACTGCAAAAAGATACAAGTAGTATTGGTAAAAGCAACTTTAGAGAGCAAGGGTATTGAGATATTTAGGGCAAACAGTTGCTGTGGATGAATATTTTTCTTTGGAGTGGGGAGGGGTGTAGTAGTTTCGTTCTGTGACTTAAATAGTGTATAAGGACAGGTCACAGGCCAGCGTGGTTAGGATAAGCCAGTTAACAATGGGCCTAGTGTTAGGCCTAAGAATGAACACGAGTATCTAACGGGGAAGGCCACTTTCAAAAACCCAGGAAACAAAACGCCACTTACATCGAACAACACGCTATCGAGAAGAGGTGTTCAGCAAAGTGATGCAATCTTGGAGCTAAGACACGGATGCAAAACGGCTGCCCCACAAATCCGTACCAAGATCTTTACATCTCCTTTTTTTTACCCCACAGCTGAAAGCCCCCCCCTGGTTTCGATTGAAAAACTGCGTCAAGTCCAGCTATTTTATAATGGTATTCATTACAAATTCCTCGTGACGTACCAGGAGGTTGCTACTAACAGATCAAAAACCCGTTATGCTTCTTGAAAACCAGGGGATTGCATGTAGATACGTCTAAGCCCAGGCATCCTTAAGTACATGTATGTAGTATCTCGAAGATTCTCAAGCAATTCTACATTTATTTATTACACGTATTTAGTTTAGAGCTACACTATTTGCCAAGCTAGACTAATAGGTGCCATGTAGGTATCTTCACCCAATACAGGACGTGACCAATAGATGCTATTCCCCCCACATGAAATCTCCATTACTCGACTCGATTAGGACAGTGAGATGTAGCGTAATAGAATCCAGGGTTTCCAAAACATTTATATAGTTGCTCTGATACCCGCGTGGGTGCTCATCGTAACTCAATCTCACACACCAAACCCTGACCAACTCCCCGGAAGATGAAGCCAGCCATGCCAGGAGGTGACTCTAAAAATCCTATGCGGGGCAACGCCTTCCAAAAGCCCCCACTAACCCGTGAATACAACTCAACCTCCAGAATCCTTTCGCGCCGATCCTCAAGTAACGTCAAAGGTAGCAAGCCGGTGTATAATACCTTTCCATTGAAAAGTAGAAGGATTGGGCCTCGGATACGGACGGAGGGGCGAAAGACGCTATTCCTGATGACTCTCTTCTCAGTACCTGCATTATTGTCCTTTTCCTTTTGGATGTTTGGGACACTTGTGACTATGCAATTCGGGTATGTCTCGTCAATTCTATAATATCGACTCAGTTGGAAATCCTGACGCTGTGCATGTAGGGTTGTCTTGACAGCTGCCAATGAGTGAGTGACCCATCATGGGCCCGCCTCCCACTACAGAAGCCTCGGGTCTGACATTTCTCCAGTCTTGTAGGGAAAAGCGCGCCACCAGGTCTTATCCTATTCGCATATACCCTTCCATCAGTCCTTGTTCGTACCTTTGTCCCATATATCAAGTTTCCCAAGGTTTCGGATCTCTTTTCGTACTTCTATTCGCCTCAAGCCTCTGACTACTGGAGAGCTCACACTCCGGGCGGAATCCATACCCCCGGTACCCAAGGCTTTGGTATCAGGAAAGGAACCAGTGTTTCACAGGAGATCAATTATGCGGCTCGACTTTCTGTCTGCGCAGCTTCTTCGTTTCTTGGATTGCAGATGCTAGCATGGTCTGGTAATGTCGGTGTTCGAATGCTTGGTATTGCTTTTGCTAGCCTGAGTAGTAATCTAGGCGATATGTAAGTCTCTTCCCTATGCCCATGAGGTTGTATCTTTCTGATTAGCTAAAGGTCGTTCTACCAACTCGCAACTCGTTATCCGTTGCTGATTTCATGCTCCTTTGGGGGATATGCAGCCGGTAGTGGAGCTGCTGGGCTAATTGGATCGTTTATCTATACACTCCTCACGAGCTCCTTTGGAGTAACGCCATCAGCAGTATTATCCGGCGTTGGGATTGTTCCAAGCATCATGCTAATGACGTATTTCTTTATTCTCCCGTCGCCCAAGGAGTGCGAGGAAGCTGCGCTGGCGAGTGGAGCGGACATTGATGAGATCCAGATGGAGGAAGTTGGAGGTGCTGGCAACAGAGAAACGATCAGTGACTTAAAACTAGGAGATAAGCTCCGACTAGTAAGGCCGATGATAATTGGCTATATGGCACCGCTTGCAATCTTGATGTTTTTGGAGAATATCACTACCCAGGTAAGCCTCTAGACATTGATAAAGCGATATTCGCGGTCCAACTAACATAGTATCAGGGCATCTTACCTACAATAGTATACTATCTCCCATTCTCCTCTGAATTTACCACTTCTGCCACTCTTCTAAACGCCGTCTTTACCTCTATTCGTTCCTTCTATCCGTTCCTCTTCACCACCTACCAGTTTGCGATATTCTTCGGCCGCACCTCTATCACTGTTCTCCGGCTCCCTGGTGGTGATTCCGGTTCCAGTTTTGCCTATTGGAGCCTCTGTGCCATAGAGTCTGTCATTTTCGTTACAATGTTAAACCAATCATGGTCCATGCTCCCCTCATCATTCGCCGAAAATCCTGATGCAAACGTCCTTTTCTCTCCATTCGTTGTTATGGCACTGGTATTTGCGATGGGTCTATGTGGAGGCCTCGGTATGAGTAATACATACTGGCGAGTTTCAAAGAAGCCACTTCCTGCGGCTGTATGGAGTGCACTCGATAAAGCTCGCTCCAAGAGGCTAAGGAAAAAGGAGAGGGGTTTCGATAATCAGGAGGATGGAGTTCCGACACCTCTTGACGGTGAGCAAGATGGCTATTTTGCGCCGAGGCCGAGGTTGAGGAAATTAGTCTCAATGCGGGGAAGCGCGGGAGAAAGACTGTTAAGTGAGGAGATTGAGGGGCCGGAGAGTGAGAGGAACGAGAACATAAAAAGGTCTCAAGAGGAGGAGACGGCAGTTAGGGAGTTCTTGATATCAACGATCGCACTGCCGGACACTTTCGCGATAATGGTGGCAAGCATTGTGAGCATGTGGCTACAACCAGAGTTGTGTAAATGGCAGGTGCAAGGTGGAAGGGATCTTTGTGAGTAGGATGAGGGGGGGGGATGATGCCTGTTAATCATGTCTGGTGGGATTTTTGTATTATATCCGTAGATTATTTTTTTATTTTATTTATTTGGGAGAGGGGGGACGCTGTATGTACCTTCTCTATGGTATGTACATGCTAGGTGATGATTAATTAACCTCACATCTTATCAAAGTAATCCATTGGAATATTGTAAGCGGGGTAGCACCAAGGCAATTGAAGTTCTGACTTCAGTCATTGTATGTACCACGTAGTACGCTGGTGAAGGACGACGACCCAAATTTCCCTCACACCTCCAAATGAAAGCTCCGGGCAGCCCCCCCCCCCCCCCTCCCCCCGAGCGTACTCTTCGAAATCGGATTCCACATTGCATTCTTGGTAGTGGGATGCGGTAAAGATTCATATGATGGCAATTATCCTGTCAATAAAAAAAATGGAATTTTTGAAGTGGGTGTGCCAAAATATGGTTACATTCTGGTAAAGTAACGTACATGATGTAAGTGCCTACTGCATATCACGTATTTAGGTCAACTCTCGGGTTTCAGAGCAGACTTAAGAGCTTTGGTAGGAGCTCCTAGCTACTACTACTACTGGGGCGACTGTTTCACTCTATTCCTCGAATTTCAATCAAAGACGTGAAAAACGAACAGGGTGATCATGAGCCGAGATGTGTACTTCGATGACATTATATCAATGGCGCTTTAATTCTAATTACTTCAATTACTTATGTAGGTACACTAGGCAACTTGGAGTACAAGTCGTAAAATAACGACTGATATCTAAGCTATCTCTCGAGCCGTAAAAGGCAATATGCACTGGAGCTTCTGGCCCCCCCAATGCTGCAATATCCCACATCTCACAAATTAACGACTAAGGCCCCCTCCTCTCCGGATCCCCTTAGCTTTGATAGTATTAATATCAATATCGGGATCAACGCGCGTTATTCCCCCACTTCCTCAATAACACTGTGTTGGCAGTATCAGCCGCTCCATTGATCAAAATGATTTGCCAGTATTTGTTGTTGTCCAATTGGTTTATCATATCAGCCGGCCTGTCTATACGAGTACGTATACGTACGTACCGAGGCCATATACTAATAATAATATAATGCTTATGGAATTAATACGATCTATTAGGGCCGAGAAACACTACTAGATATGTAGCTGAGTACCATATATTTCTGTATGTACCGCCTGTTCCAAAGGTTCAAGTCTCGCATTTTTCCCGGGGGGACAAGTATGTAGCGACTGAGAGGGAAGGGTCCTCTAGTTTTGCGGCTGATAGACGCGGCCCGTTTCGGCGTCCTGTCTCAGATCATCGGAACCAACGTACCAGCCAATCAGGAAACCAACCAACCACATGAATAACAGCAGAGCCTCAAATACCATGTAATTGTTAACACATCCGCCCCCGCCCCGCCCGGTCACAAACCAGACTGTCGGGATATTTTCGTCTCAGAGCTGATAAATGGTGGAGAGGGAGGTGGGCCATGAGCCCATGGTCCCCAGGCTGGACAACTGCCTGTAGTCTTAAAGACATTCGTACTACTGGTGAATGGTGTTTGATACAGGCCTCGTGAGTGAAAGTACCAGGT
Organism: Morchella sp. 2018-W26; assembly: GCA_024713715.1. Taxonomy (NCBI): domain Eukaryota; kingdom Fungi; phylum Ascomycota; class Pezizomycetes; order Pezizales; family Morchellaceae; genus Morchella; species Morchella sp. 2018-W26. The sequence goes on from JAMGYX010000002.1 coordinate 3,545,603, forward strand.
ATGTACTTTTTATGCAAAATAGTTTATATCAGACAAGCACCATAACCACTAATGGTGAAAATTCTCTACTCCCAGCGATCTGGCTAGTATCCTGACCGGTTGCTATCCTGACCGGTTGCTTCCTTTCTCCTTATCCCGACTGGCCTGCTGGGCCTTAAAGGAAAAGAAAAGGGAAAAAGGAAAAAGAAAACAAATAGTAAACCTAATGACGACATGACGTTTTGGTGCATGCTGACTTTTGTTTTTTTCTTGTGCTTTTGGGCGTTTAACCTCGGCGTCCAAGATACGAGTGCCAACCTATGAATGGAGACGTTTCCCTAAACCACATATGAAAAATAATGTGTGCAACGAGTGACAGGACGTGAGTTCGCAAGAGTAACTTAATGATAGTCACTGCGTTTTTCGTAGTTGGAAGAGAGAGCTCATATATCTCTCTAGGTTTGAAATGTGCAATGGTTATCTGATCATGAAGCATACATACAGTTGAAGATCTTTCGGTGATACCATTGTAACCACAGCGAGTCACTCGGAACAATAATAACCTATGGCAAAACGTTTGGCGAGCAAAAAAAAAAAAAAAAAAACGGTTGGTTGCTTCGTTGCCCCCCGCGTTCGGAACTTACCCTTTAAAACGGATCTCGAGCGGCCTTCTTCGGACCAGCCGGTGAGGTAGTACCATATTGTGACTAACCAATGAATAGTTGTGGGTATGATTATTTCCTCATTTTTCTTTTCTCAAGTTGCATATGTATAGCATTCATTTTTTTCCCTGCCGGGGGCCCGCCTCGTACGTTAGTACCCATCGGCGTCCTCGTCGATCTTGCTGTTTTTGAAAACAGATTTTACCAGCCCAAGTATCAAGAGTTACGAGTAAATTCGTAATTACGTCTGATGTTACGCCAGCGTACCTTTTCTCCCTGCATTTTGGAACGAGAACTAATGCCACGAATGATGTATGTACGTATATAAAAAGATCTACTCCTGAAGAACAAACACTCTGGAAAGAACCCTAGCTGCTATAGTAGAGATGACTTCGAAACCCCCACACACATTCCTGCCTATAGGACATCTCATGCATGCCTACGCAATAATCAAGAATACTTATATCCTAACCCGTTATATTTCTGTCAGTCGTGAGTTAGGTAGCTTTCCCTAGCTAGTACCCTGCGCAGAGAAGAAGAAGAAGAAGCTAACTGAAACATGTGAACATATTCCTTAGAACAACACGCCTGATCTTGGGTGCGCGAGGGTATGTGTGTTCCATGAAGCCCTGGCCACGTCGGCTTTGCATTAGGAATTGGGAATTTTTTACCCCACCCACCCGGCAAGAGCTGTTCGATTTTGGGCAACACCTCTGATGTGCAGGTGTGAACGCGAAAACTTGCTTCGCTTGTTAATACTTTTGCTACCAATTGCCAAAATATATTAGATCACCTGCATGTATAAAGATATTTCCTGATTGGACTCGCTTCGAATCCAATCAAGGGTGGATTTTGAGCCTCATTATTCTCAAGTTTGATAAAGCCCTCGGGGGGAATCATACAAACAGTTATAAAGACGCAAGAAGTCGTTCGTCAAAATTAGCCGCCAAAGATAGCTCAAAAGACCCACAATAAAGACATCCTAGAATCCCCGAATACGTCAAATAGAATGGCTCAAGTTTCACCAGAGTTACCACGAACAAGACGAGACTCTGATGCTGCTTCGCTGTACTCTATACGTTCTGAGTATTCATGTGAGTATATAAACTCCGCCCATAACGATCAACCCAAATCTTCAAAAAATATATCAGTTGCCAGTTGTAATAAATAATCGGTCCACTGATTGTGTGTTTCGGGTGAAAAGGGAAAGGATTGATCCAACCCCAATCTCGATATCTCGACAGTCCTATGGAAACATTTATGGAAGATAACTCCCTCCCCATTTTTACCTCCCTCAATCCCGACGATAGTTCTAGCAGCGACGACGGGGAGCCCGCTGAGAGACCAACGTCTGAGAGACCGTTCGGGCAACGGCTTCTTTATCCATTTTCTCAAACCCCAGGTTTAGATATGGATAGCAGCAGCATCACAACCCGCAGCAGCTCAGACCTTTCATATACTGTCCACCCTCCCCAGATGTACAGCCTTCAAGAAGAAGATGGAGCTCTGTATACCAATCGTCATATTGCCTCAGCTACGGTGAACCTCTCTATTCCAAACAATGGGATGTATCCATGCCTATTCGCATTCGACGCTTGCAAAGTATATTGCACCACCGAGGACTGGGTCAGCCACGTTGGGTCCCATCTTGGAACTATAGAACCGCCCAAATCTTGCAAATGTACGATATGTCATTACTCGTTTGAGACGGACTCTCCAGCTATCACTTGGAACCGATTCTTATGCCATGTGATAAACCATAAGGAGCGAAAGAACTTCAATCCTGATAAGGAATTCCTGGAATATTGCACCAATAACGACATTATTTCGGAGCTCACAAAGAATAGGCTGGACCAGTACCCAGGAAATCCACAGAGATGGGTGTCACAAGAACCGGTGATCTATAAGCATATGACCCCAAGAGTGGTTGTTGATAGGAGTGGTAGTGTGGCGACGGTTGATTATCCTCAGGATTGGTCGCTGGATCCAACAAGGAGACCAGGGTCAGATCGTGTAGTGGTGATGGCCAAGAGGGAGCGTATGAGATTGAAATAGCAAAACATAATATTCATACGACTTGCTTGCTTGCGAGTTCAGAATCTCGAAATCTGGTATTTTGAAGAGATATTGGTGTGTCCAAGACAGGGCTTCATTTCGTTTTTTCCTCTTTTTTTCTTCGGTATTTGATGTTTGGCGTTCTCAGCTTATTCCTTGATTTTTTGCAAATAATTTCTTGCAATTATTTTTTTGTATCCGAACTGGTTAAAAGAGCTTTGATTAAAATTTGTTATGAAGTCCTTTGCTTTGTGGATGGACAGTATGAATCTCCTCTCTTGTCTAGTGGGATGGAATCTAGGTCATTTGCTCAGGTTAGCTTAGTATGCCTTTCAAGAATTGGATGTGCTCCTTGAACCCATGGGTATGAAGTTGAGTATGAACAGTGAACTTCTCTGGCGGGAATTGTGTCTATTATGTACCGGACAATCGAGAAGTTAGTAGTGACGTTGGGCAAGGCTGTGCTTTACATGACTTCGCACAAAGTACGCACAGCCTTCTGTGTGGACATACCTAAGCGCCAATCTCCATACTCCCCTTAATCACCCCTCATTTCAATTGGATTGGGCCTTACTAGATGGGTATTCGCATATCACGAGGTGTTGCCTGAGTGAGCTGAACTGTTGAAGTGTTGAGTGAGGCGGTGGATTTTTCTTTTCTCTCTTTTTTTCTTTTATGTACATAAATACCCCTGCAGCGGAGGGTGGCACCGATCGTGTTGAGTCATACTCGAGAAATAAAGATTTTTGGGTAAGACAGAGGACTCCATCAGTGGATCTTAGTCTGTTATCAGGGGCTCAAATTCCCATGTAAATTAACGTCTACATGCACATACAGTGTGTGTAGTAGGTACACGTACCGCATACATGTACGTATATACCACTATTCCCATGCCCGTATATTTACCCAAAAGCCATCTACTATGTACATGTACTAGATTACATATGATGGCACTGCAATTCATATGTATTTACAACTACTGTAGGTACTTGGTCACCCAGTTAAGATGTTGCTAGCTGGGAGGAGGGAGTCTATCAGTCTGCTTCATTTTTCGATCGACGGTGGCTATGCCATGCAAAGCAGACAAAAGTAAAATCTCCAACAAAAAGCGGCGTGGCTGAGTATGTAAATGTAGGTACTTAAAAAAACTGACTCCGGATAAAAAGAAAATATATACCTATGACGGACTATGTTGGTACATATAGGTACCTGTTAGTGGGGCGAACTACAGTAGCGCTGCAGAATTCGGGCAATACCGATTGATGAATTCTAGGTTTCGTCCAATGGGCTCCTAAGTGTTCTTCCCCACAGAAGACAATGAGAAGTTATGTCCGTGTTTAGTGACTCGAATTGGTACTTATGCCCCCCACAAGCAGTTTCAGCCTTCCCAAACTGATGGTCCTCAGATCTGCAGAGCTGCATTTCCATATTATGCGGAGCGCGTATTAAGACGATTTGAGTATTCCCAGTAACTATAGAGTTATAAACATGGCTACTGTGACATCATCGGGCGGTGTAAGCTCGATCAGGACTAACAATTGACTGGTGCCCTGTCAACTATATTCGAACGTCAACTACATAAAATGTCAGCACGAGAAAGGGATTTTGCAACTGGCATATGCTCATTGGTCTAAGTATCAGATGAGGTCCGAAGGCCACCGAAAGAAAGAAAGAACGGGGTGTTAGGAGTTTTTTTATGGATGTGTGGCCCTTGAAACGACTTCCAGCACCGTCTATGAGCCTTCAAAGCTTAAGGCTGTGTTAGAGATAGTACTCGGGGCAGGTAAAAAGTACCGGACAAATAAAGGTTTTGGTTCACCAATGGGCGCGCATACTAGGCGAGAACTACTGCAAAAAAAGACCAGAGACAAAACCTGCATTGTCCGGTACTATTTACCTGCCCCGAGTAGTTCTCAATGCACGTCGGAATGGTTAAAGAGATGCCGAAGGACCCAACTTATCTAAATCGTTCTAGGCATGGCGATGTAGACTCCATGGCCAGTTTAAAACCCTTGGCCAGATATACGTTGCAATATTTCTCTAAAAAATTATTGTTTTCCTGTATCTACTGGAGATAACACCGAGGAGAATATCCCTAGTTCAACTCTCCACACGGTACGACCTTGATAAGGCTAGTTCTTGTAGAAGATGGCATTTGCTGAACAAAAATGTCCCAAGGGACATGTACTAATATGCAGACTTACGGATAGCGCTCAAATCCACTTACCCTAACTTCCTGGATATGAAATAAGCAGTTATCATCAGAGGGCAAGCCGGGGTAAATATATCTATGCGAGGAGTATTCCAATCCATTTTCAATTCAGTTCAGAGATATTTAACCTATATGATAGGGAAGCCATTCAATCATAGATAGTGTGAACCCTTGATTCGACCCCAACAGAAAATCAACCTAAGCAACTACATAATCATCCACTTTTGATCAAACTCATGAGTTTTCTGACATCCCTAGCTCAAATTAAAGGAGTCCATCATTTGACCAAAAATCTTAGCCAGGCACATATCCGGATTGAACACAGTTGTTGGGTCACGATCACAGGCAGTAATACTCAAGTCAAAACTCAATTTATCGAATAATGATGGTGCACCCTAAAAATAAGCTATATGCATACATGGTTCTAGCATACTGACTGTGGGTTACAAATTATATGTGTATACTTGCTAAATTTTCAAGTTTAGTATAAAAATACAACTGATACTGACGGCTGCCACCACCTTGGTTGTATTCTCAAAAATCTGGCAAGTACACACATGTACCTTTATAGTTACAGAGTACTGGTATTTTGGGCGAAGAAGTCTAGCTATTATATATATGGACTGTAAGCAAAGACGTAACGGTAGGAAGGAAGGGAAATGGTGCCATATTACTTACCTAGCTCAAATCGCAAGAACATGCACAAGTCGCTGTTTCCCCCTAGCATTCATCTATCGCTTTGCAGTTGCCTTACAGCTGTTCGTATGATATGATATTTGGTTAAGCCGAGATCGGTTATAAATTAAAATATATATAGCTACTTGCCTCTCTCGGTAGTTCTCGTAGCTTCTTCAGGCAGTTCTGCTTGTAGAGACTTTAACTTAAAGTACCTAAAGGGGCATCTCGGGTTCCCTAATAATATAGCTTTGCTTAATTCGACTACAGCTGGGCAGTTGTCACCGGGAAGTTTTGAATTGGTTGACTGTGATCTTGACCAAGCAGTGCTTCCAAGGCCGTAGTATCATTGGTGACTTTTGAATTAATTATTCTTGCAAAGTTATTGTTGTCTCTATTTCAGCGTCAGCTCTCAACCTCCTACTATAGCCATATAGGTATATATACGTATATACTGAATTAACTGGTGATGTTGGCATACGGCCGAGTTGATCAATTGAGCGGCCACATTAAATACCGGAACGTTTTGCATATATTTTCTGAATTTCTATAACCGCAAGTACTGCTAACCCGTTGGCCGCTGCTGTGAAATCAGGTTATTCGGCCATTCTAGTATTACCCTAGCTTCTGAATATCAAAGCTGCACGATGAGCTAGAGTCCCTAAGAATATGAGCGGTCATACTACAGCTACCCTGATGTTGAATGAGTGTGGGATATAAGTCCAGGTCTTTTCGCGCTCGCGCTGGTTTCTTTTTAAACCTTTATAATGTTTCAGCGACATCAGAAGAACAGCGGCCTCACGAGCAACTAATAGGGTATAGTTAAATTATCGCGACTAGAAGCTATGGAGAAAACTTCTGAGGAGAGAGGGCCGAGTTAATTGAGTGAGGGACTCTGTCCTTGATGTGATCGAATGACTGGTGGGTGGTCATGATGCCGGGTCGCTGTACATGTTGCATTGACACCAAGTGCGACTGTCGCGAGATGTTTGACGAGTACTTCCGGAGGATGGACGACATATAAACTCTGAGAGAATTATACGCTCTCCATGTCCCCGGTTCGAATTCACAGAACATTACATGTATCGCTCATGGCTGCCGCCCCCCATAAACGTTCGGTATGGGGCCCCCCCACTCAAAAAATAAATGAATGCTAGAAATAAACTCATAACATAAAAAAAGAAACAGAACTAGAAGAAACATGACAAATGAAGCGTTGTGGCTGCAGGGGGGGGTTTTTTTTGGATTGATTTTGATGTGGATTGTAGACCAAATGAAGGAGATAGATGATTTGATGATTCCTAATTCACTATTCACAGTGATTGAGCCGAACGATACTCAACCTGATGAAACCTATGAAACGACGTGAACTGTGACTATATTGATGGTGATGATAGTAAGAGAAACAAAGGAGATGTAGGAAATGAAACATAGAAACACCAAGATGCCACGTGATTGCCAAGCCATAGCCAAGGCGCCAAGGCGCGCTAACCTATAGCCGCGCTCTTGCCCTCGCTTACAACCATGGGTTGCCTAAATCTCTCCCCACAGCGTCAAATAAAATAATAAATAAACGGTAGGCCGTAATCTCCAAACTCCACCCTTTCCGGTATGCAAACCTCTAAAACGAAAACTCCATGTACAAACCTTTTGAAGTCTGGATAGCTGGACTGTCAGGAGGGGCCTTCGTGAAAAGTGCCATAGGAGGAGATCCACTGGTATTAATAACGCCTACTGGATTACTACTCTTGGCAGTGTGTGTTTATCACCCCACCCTATGCATTAAATAACCCTAACCCCACGATAAGCACCCCCGTCCTGCATGAGATCTCAAACAACCCTACTACAGTATGTATTTAATATATCAGTGACCCTATTAACCGCCCGCAACTGGCTAAATTCCTAGTGTCAAGAAGACCTGTCATCACAACAAGCTTCATTCCCCCACAACGTACCTCAACGCAAGAAACAATGATGAAAACCGACGAAGAGGACACTGGTACGAGGAACTTACTTTCAGAGCAAGTTGAGTACGGAACATTACCAGGTTCCCAGCCTAGGCGCAGCTCTGGGGAACAAGAAGATGCCGCTTTGGCACTCTTCAGAGATGAACAGGAGTTACATGAGCTTATTGACCCCGAGAAAGAAGAAAAACTGGTCAGAAAGATTGACCTCATGATCTTACCATAGTGAGTACTAGCCTACTAGAAATACGTTGACAATCTGTGACGTGCTTAAGCTTACAATGCGCAGCTTAGCAATCTGTTATTGTTTCTTTTATATCGATGTCCGCAATCACCAAGGAAGGTCCTTAATAGATGAAGTAGCTGAGCTGATATGAGAATAGAAAACAACTCTGTCTTATGCGGCGTTATTTGGTATTGGGGAAGACTTAGGTCTTCATGGGAACCAGTATAATTGGCTATCAGCAGTTTTCTATATTGGATTCTTGATGTGAGTTTTATGAGCTTATCTTGAGCAAGTTACTGATGATGTGTAGATGGGCCTTTCCTACGAACTTCCTGCTTCAGAGACTACCGGTATATCAAATGCACCAAACATTCAAACAAACATGACAGTTACTAATCGGGGGCTTTAGGTTGGGAAATATCTGGGCGTGAACATCTTCATGTGGGGCTTTTTCTTAAGTATGTCGCGACATGTGCTACTGTTAGATAGATCCTATTTGCTTAGTAACGACTCTCTATGGTAGTGTGGCAGGCAGCCTGCAAGAACTTTGAGAGCTTGGCAGCCCTACGAATTCTAGGGGGCGCTGCAGAAGCTTGCGCTGACCCTGCGTTCATGTTGATAACCTCAATGTGGTGTAAGACTACCTCACTCACCTGACCTGGCCAAGAAATATACTAACTATCTAAGATACACGGAGACAGCAACCTATTCGTATCGGGCTCTGGTACTCAGCAAATGGACTCGGAATCGCTGGAGGTGGGTTGCTAGGATACTCTATTGGCCACATCAAAGGTGCTCTTCCGTCCTGGAAATACGAGTTTCTTATTATCGGGTAATGGCTTCCCTAGACCTCTTTCCCGGGCACCTTTTTCTGATAACTCTTGTAGCGCACTATGTTCAGCCTGGGGAGTAGTGATGTTCATTCTCCTTCCAGACTCTCCTGTCACTGCCAAATTCCTATCAAAAGAGGAACGGAAGCTGGCGGTCGAGCGTCTCAGAACTGATCAAACGGGGATTGAGAACAAAACGTTAAAGCCGTATCAAATAATAGAGGCGTTCAAGGACTACAAGACGTATTTCTTTTTCGCTCTGGCTACTGTAGCGAATATCCCAAATGGCGGAATAAGTAACTTTGGTATGTATACGTGTACTAGAAGATGTGCATTAATCACAAGCGTTACAAAAATCTAACTGTTACATTTTTCGCGTAGGGACATTGATTATCAAGGGGTTTGAATTCTCGACTTGTAAGTAACCTAACGCAGTATAAAACTTTGCTGATAAGTCCCTTCCAAAGTGGTTACAACGCTTCTACAGATCCCCTACGGCGTTGTCATATCAGTCTCAATTCTATCTTGTGTTTATATAAATGACCGTCTTCCCCCCAACAGCCGTTGCAAAATGGTAGCCTTGTTTATGATCCCAAACATCATAGGCTCATTTGGACTGTTTTTTGTTCCTCTACATTACCAAGTTTCTCGGCTGATGTGTTACTATGTATGTTTCCCGGTAACTAGGCGGTGTATTTACTTACTAATTGACAATTGACCTTTAGATGACTGGCCCTTATAATGCAGCATTTGTGTTAATCCTATCGTTGCAAATCGGAAACGTTGCAGGGTGAGATTTTTTATCGAAATGTCTTCATGCCATAAAAACTAACAACTATTTCACACTCAGTCACACTAAAAAGGTGGTTTCGAATGCCGTTACGTTCCTTGGATACTGTTTTGGCAATCTTATTGGTCCCTTCTTCTATAAAAGCACCCAGAGTCCTACCTACCCACTTGGAATCGCTACTATGATAATCTGTAATATTGCAGAAGTTGTAATCATCTTGACGCTTGGGATCCTATTAGCTAAAGAGAATAAGAAGAGAGATGAGCTGCAAAAGGGATTGGAAAGGGATCTAGATTCCACCGCATTTTCAGATATGACTGATAGAGAGAATGTAAGGCATATTTCATCCCTAAGGAACTTAACTTACAGAGTCTGACTGATGGGCGCAGATTAATTTTAGATATGTATATTGATATAGAGTGGGGTAACTCGAAACACAGATAGAAGCGAGGTAGTGAGGAGAAACGAAGTTAGAGTTAGGTTGATCCGGATAAGGCCTTGTTTTATATTTACAAATCATAACTTCATAAAAATATCCTCGACCCTTATTAAGTATTACATGCTTTTATGCAGCCTGCACATAGGTAGGCATCCTCCGAGCTCCCATCGTGTCCTGCTAGATATAGCTTCGGAAGTTATAATAAAGTAAAAAAAGGAGAGAGAAAAATAAAAAAAAAACCCCGACCCCTCTAGAGCCCCATGTTTAATAATAATAACCGGTAATAATAAAGATTGTAAAAGTCGAGCCCCCAGAACAAAAGGAATAAAAAAGAGATAGAATAAAAAAAAACTTTACAAAGAATGAAAATATAGTGGATGGGCGATACGACAGTAGACCCTTACTGCCAGGAAAACCGTGTATCGGTCTTACCTCCAGCGCGCGATGAAAGTTCAGAGTCTCTTCTACTTTCCCGCTGGGAGACATCGACCATCATACTCCAGTCCATCGAGGTTCTTGCGCTCGACCTTGTGGAATTCGGTCGAAAGCCCTGTCGAACCTCCAAGAACGCTCTTTGGAGCTCTGAATCCATTGTCTGAAATGTTCCTATATCCCCAACTGGTGACTCGACCTCCGAAACTTCCGAGATGGTTGTGATTGGACGATGTTCTGACATTGGTGGTACCTCCGGAAGTGTTTTCCTGGGCGCGGCGGTTATGTGAGCTTGCGTCGGGAATGTCGGTGGTTTCGGGAATAAACTGAATCTCCCCCCGCGAACTTGGTCTGCAACCCGTGGTGGAAACTGCTGTTCCTCATCTCCCTTAGCTTGCATCGGCTGTGCTAAAGCCACTGAGCTTCTATTCCAACCCTTTACACCTGCAAAGCTCGTTATTGAGCGGCGGGCCAGTCTCCGTCTGCGGATTACCATGAATAGGGCGACTAGCATCAGAACTATGCTGACTGGTGCCAAAACGAAAACTGCAGTTAAGGCGCGCTGTCTGGGACTTGGTCCGCGGGTGGCTGAAGGCTGAGGTTCAGAGGAAGATTCTGATCCAGCATCTGTGGCAATGGGGACGCCATACGTTGTTGTTGGGAAGCGTTCTAATTCAGTGGGATAAGGCGGTGTGGTCGTTGGTCCCGCAGTAGAAGAAGATGTGGTAGAAATAGTAGTAGTCGTAGGAATTTTTGAAGAGCTCAAAAGTGTGCTGCACTCTTGAAAGCAGGTTTTAGTCTTAGTGAGTGTTATTACGGTAGATGCTGTAGTGATCTGGACAAGAATGAAAATTAAAAGAAGATATCGACGAAACCAGTCGCCGGAATTTAAAACCACCATGGTGACGGTTTGTATACTAGAAGTCGTCCAAAGAAATAAAGGAAGAAAGAAAGGAAAGAAAGAAAAAAAGATAAAGAAAGGAAAAAAAAAAAAAAAATAGTAGCACCTCACAGAGGCCGACCTTTAATTCGAAAATCCCCTTCAGATAAGACCAAGGTTGAACTTAAAGGACCTTCATGTAGATAGGCGAAGGGAGATCCCTATATAAGCCGTGTTTGAGTATTGGTTCCATGACATGGCGGTTTCCTCCCCCTCCTGCATGAAAGAGACAAAAAAAGCCTCCTGATCGAGTGAGACTACGGCCATATTTCCTACCTTCTTTAGCAGCTTAGGCCTTCCCTAACTGTCAAACGTTAAGTACTTACTTGCATCACTGCTAAAAGTATTAACTCCCTCTATTCTGTTCTAAGTAATTAATTACGTGAATTCCCTTAATACTTTTCTATCGCTACAAAATTTCCTATCTGGTCATGATCGAAGGCTAAGCGCCGGTCCTATGCAGGTACAACGTATGGACCACATGTGGGTATTTCTGGAAATACCCACATTCAACCATGACTTAGATAGTACAGAAGCCCGAACTAAATTTACTAAAGTGGGTAGAGTTGAATATAATAATAACTTATCAACTCATATATGATACATTTTAGCGGGCGCGTCGACTAATTTTTGCCTTTTCATACCATACGTACAACATAGTATATATAAATTGAATTGAATAGCTAAGGAATTCGAAAAGATTGTCTGGAAGATAACTAAGCTGGCTATTGTCTACTTAAATATATATATAATTAAAATAAATATCACGGATGTACCCTATTTGAACGATCGATGACGTCGAGAAGTAGAAATTAGAAATATATTATATCTCCGATCCAGTCCAACCGCCTTATGAGCGCCAAAGAGATGGCGTAGCAGCATTAAGGGTTAGGGATAATACAGCCGAACTATACAAGTTACACAGGGAGTCTAATAGGTACTACATGTACGTACAATACTACTTACATGTATTCGTTGGTTGAATTTGTATGGGCGCATTCATTTTTTGACCTAGCTACATGATATGATGTAGGCCGGCCTCAGTGGTTTAAAATATACGTACGGGGGGGGGGGGGAATATAGAGATACCCCTATATATTTTTACTAAAAAAACTGTACGAAGTATTTCGAGCATCTAATCCTGGACTTTTTTTTATTTATTTTTTTCCCCGATGAAGTTGTGCACAAGGCCCAAACCGGGGTAAGGTAGGTTACATGTACTTTACAACTGGGTGACGTGACAAGCTGTACTAAGTGTGTGTAGGGGTAAGTCTGTAGGCTTAACAGTGGTCGCGGTTGCAACAGCAGTAGATGTCTACAGGCTTACACCTACTGGTACGTTCAAATACTACATGTCTATATGTATCTTGGCCGCCAAAAATTTCCCAAAATGATGTTCTCAGGACTTTACCCTGGCCAAGGCCCTGTATAAATATTCAATCCTATAGAACAGCAAATGTCTAGCTATCTATCTGTACGGTAGTCCGATTCATATTCTTTCCCATGGCCCCTGAGTCAGCCAGTTTCTTCTACATATCACCTATTTATGTCCGGGTCCACTGACAGTTGGTGTTAAAGGTATCGGCAAAACTAACTATTATGTAGCCTTAAACAGTGTTCTATCTTCAAGAACAATCCTGATACTCGTACTCCGCGACTGGCGGCCAATATCACAACCAAACACCTATATTATTCTAATGTTACATAGGGTCTAGGCCGGGTTATGTACCTACAATTATCACGAGAAACAGCCAAGTCTCCGGGCTCCCTGGGTTTCTATTGGCCAAAACTCCCCCCACCTCGTTATTGGTAGGTGGTATTTGTCGAATGACCATAAAACGCCCCCGCACCGTGGAAGTGGGGCGATAAGGAATGGTCAAGGAGGGATGCGGACCAAATGACCAAATGTTTAGTTCTTGGCACTGGTATTAGATTAGAGGCTTTCAGGCAGTCAAGATTGCGTCCGCTTCTGCAGCTGACATGTCACTTTCTGATAAATCCTCAATGCTCAATATTCCGTCCTCGAGTATTTTTCAGTCTGCTACTGCGTTTGTCAATAGTTTGATGTGCTAAGGGCAGACCCTTGGCTGCATGAATTTCCCTTTGAAAATGGAAAACAGGGATCAACTGAAAGCCTCTATTGCCAAAAGGCTCTAATACATGTAGTGATTCAGTAATATAAAATAAATGTCTCGGCGGGATTGTAACTAATATGTAACGAGTACGGAACACGCCAAAGTTTCTCCTGAAACGAAACGAAACGAACATAGTTGTATATGTATACACTTCAACAGTTCTTTGCTGACGTTTCTAAAACTGTAGCAGGAACATATGTAGTATTTTTACTAAGCTAGCTGCAGCATAATCTACCTGTGGCTGACTTCATGTGTACTTACCATGTAGTGCATTAGTAGTCATTCTTAGCATGCAGTTTTCATAACGTAACACAAAAAAAACATGCATTCACTGCACCCACCAAGATCATCTTTTACCAATGAAATGGCCTCCCTCCCGATCTCCAATTCTTCAAATCTACTCTTCCAAAGACATACATTAGTCTACGCCTTATCATGATGTAGGATGTTCCCCCAACCAGTTGCGACTACACAAAATCGATGGGGGTAAGCTACATGTAGACATACATACATGTATCACGTCAGAGACTTACTTCTGAGCGGGGAACTGGTACATAACTCAACTCTAATATTTCTTGGTCTCAAGGCAACCTACGAGTGATTCCTTATGAGGCAATAGAGTTGGTAGGGTTAGGGTTAAGCAATGACAACTTTATCCGACCCAGGAACCAGAAATCAAATGAATGAACACCCGGTTTTGAGCTTCTGAGACAACCTGGTAAGCTACATGTACCTACCTACGGCCGGCCCCCATCCATCCCCACAATGTGAATGTGCGTATTATGCTTTACATGATCAACACAGATTAATACGTATATGTATCTGCAAGGAATTAGGTATCAGCCTCAGGCTGATCATGCTTGTGGGTGCGTTTTACAGTATCTTGGCGGTTTTGGGTTTGATTCTCTCTCAGGTAGATATCACTTTCTAATACCTTCCTCGATCATCCTTGCTTCATAACGCGTTTCAGAAGCCTTCAGGAAAGGGAGACTGATAAACAGCAGTGTGGATACAAAGGAATAACACGAAACCTAACTGCAGTACATAAAGGCTATGGAAAAACAAACGCCCCCCTCCCCCCCAATGTACCGCGAAAACAACCAGTCTAACCACCTCAAAACATCATGCAGTACCCCGCTTCTAATTAACCTGACTTGAAAGTTTTCTACGATTATACTGATTTTCACAGCACTATTCCCGTTTGGAAACCACGAGCCATCACTACATTGCATATATGTAGATGAATCGCATACAAGTGCGAACATGCACGAAATCATCCTATGGAACGATTAGAGGATCAGAGTCGCATAAATCAAGGTAGGGAGATAAGGGAAGTCTTATATGGATAATCGTTCCTAATGGCGGTTTTCGTAGGACCGGATGGCTCCGTTCTGGTGCGCCCAAGTAGCCAGCAACTTCAATGTGTTTCGGACAAACTCGTGTGGGTACAGGGCTGACTCCTCCCTCGCCAATAGATCGATCAAAATCTTTGAATAGAGGCCCCGGCCAATAAGACGAAGGGCCATTGTGGTGGTACCGGCGAGTGGTGCAATTCACACGGTGGCGCATGGCTTTATCGATCTTTTCATTGAGACATTTATTTCTAAAAAAAAAAAAACCGATTTTTCAAATAACCGATCTCGCCGCACAATGCATTTGCTGGTGCCAATACAGATTTCCGGATGTGAAAAATTAACTTGGAGAAAGATAGGTCTTCAGTCCAGTAGAGTATGCTTCTCAGATCTCCAACTAACGTCTCTAGTCACACAAATCGGTTTCCTTTTTTCCTATACAGGGTCTAAGGAAGTCCCGAAGGAAAAAGGTAAAGGGAAAAAAAAAAAAAAGCAAAAAGCAAAAAGCAATGCAGGCACTTAAAACATTCCAGTAACTCACAATTGAGAAGTATGTTTACGACTTGCTCCAGGATAACAATTCAGGAAACTGGTTATCTACTAGCTAACTGCAGGGGTTTAAATAAATTTCGTCTTTGGATAGTTATGAAAGTAGCAACTATGCACCCACGCTCCAGGATACCGGATCCACTTTTAATGTGTCTGCGAGACAGCCGACCGGTAACCACCTTGCAAGCTTGGCCTTGCGAGCCATGATCATCGCCGATCCTATTAATTGATCAAACCAGTAAACTCTCCAGGCAAAACAACCCACTCAAGCGAGCGGACGATTGACTAAATTTCAAGTTCTGGGTTAGTACTTTGTGGGTGCAGAGTCTCACGTAAAAGACATATATCTAAAAACTCCAGGGCTGGTTAATTGTTGTCTCATGGCTATGTATCGTTATAGCACAACAGATATAGTACCTGAGTTGTCAGATATGCAGATATGGAGACACCCATTTCTCATTATGGATTGAGATGTGTTCACGTGCCTTGTTCCTGAACAGGCTTAGCAGGGGAACGATCTCTGCCAGCCAAGAGAGTGGGAGAGAAAAAGAGAGCGTACGTGGGTGGGAGGTAGAGGAGAACCTGAGGGTGGAGTACCTGCTGGTGGTTTAAGGGAAGAGGACTTCAACTACACGTTTCGGTACATGAGGTTCTTGATTCGGGGTGAGTGTCAGTTCCCCGAGTGTATGTACATGTACAATGATTCAAATAAACAAAACTAATCTCAAACCGGTGGCCCCATGGACCAGTCAACCGACCTGGATATCAAAAATTAGTCCATGCATATGTATGAGGGCGAACCACTTCCAACCGGAACAATTACTCTACGCAAGTGTTCCGCATGCCCAGTTAACTAAATGTAGCATACTGATTACCTTCCCTGTTAATGGGTTTGAGGCGAGTGATCCCCGTGGAGAAATCTGCATGTAGTATACTTTAGGTGTCCCTGTTTGACAGTGGCCATTTGCTGTAGATCTTTGGGTGAGTTATGTGCGCCTAAAAATAATACTGCCGTAACTTCAGTTATGTTATTGCACACATGTACAAGTTGATTGACAGGGACCTCATACCCACCCATACATACCGGTATAGTATCCACACATAGCTCCACTACGAGCTAGGTAGCTTAGCATTTAGCTAGCGATGTAGCTCGAGCAAAGTCACAGCCTGGTCTGTAGGCATATGCATACCATAACTCTACCGTTTAGACCAGCGATATCTTGAAGGCCTCCACTTATAATGTAACTAGGGCAAAGATCCGGGACACCGAGGGATAAAAAATCTATAAGCCACGGAATGAAATGAAGTTCCTTTTCTCTCCCCATGGGATATAAATTGCGCCTCATCCCACCTGGACCTATCTCCCCGCCAGCTTCCATAAATACTCTGGCCCAATTTCATCTCTCTCTCTCTCTCTCTACCCCCTTTCCCCTCTTACTCTCTGTGCATATCATCGATAGAGTGTGGCAACGCCAACAGATACAGTCACCAGTTACAACCTTTGTAGCTAAAGCGTCATGGCACTACAAAGCGATCCGGATCATCCCCTTCCGGAAACAGACGTGGCAGCTTTTGGCTCAAACATTCAAGTTGATCCCTCCTTTGTCAGTCTTATCCTTATGACTTCAACTTTCTTCAACTGATTTAGTTCTATGGTGGATCTCCAGGCTTCATGGAGTGATGAGAGTTCATACTACACAAGGTAGACACAGTCCTACGATTATAACTGTTTCTCTATATGAGGAGGAGGAAACCGTTGACGAGGACCTGTAACAGAGACGGTGAATATTCGGATGACTCCTTGAGGTCTTCCATCTATGAGTAAGTGGTACAGGAAGATCTCGGCCTACATATATAGCCTTTCCTTCCCGCAGGTAGATATGGTGGGACTAAAATTATTGCGATAAATGTAGATATCGATTTGAAAATGGCCGACGCTATCATGCATATAAAGACGGGTAGGTGTAAGCAGAATTGCCTTGCGGCTAACAACATTTCCCCTTCCCGTTTCCTTTTAGTTGCCCTGTAAGCTAATCAGCGAACCTCCTAGAAAATACGCAATTCCGAACGATGAAACGGAGCAGGACCGCCTAGATACTATCCACCACATCTATTTGCTAATGCTTGACGATAATCTCCATCTTTCACCCATTACACCAAACCCAACAATGATTCTAGATGTAGGAACAGGAACAGGGATATGGGCAATTGATGCAGCAGAGTGGGTAACCCTAAAGAAGAGACGAAATACAAATAATTAATAAGATTTGATAGACGATATCCTACGGCGAAAGTCATAGGAACTGACCTTAGTCCTATCCAACCTAGCTGGTATTAAGCCTCAATTAATCCTAGATAGTTTCGCTCACAACGTGCAATTGATTCTGCTCTAATATTATCAGTTCTACAGGGTGCCACCAAATGTAGAATTTCAGATTGATGATGCGGAGATGGAGTGGACATTCCAAGAGAATACATTCGATCTGGTGCACAGCAGACATTTGGCAGGGGGTATCTCAGATTGGGATAAGTTTTTGAAGGAGGCCTACAGGTAAGTCGAAGGGTGCCCTAGAAGCACGATTTTTCTCGTAATTAAGTCTTTCCATGCAGAGCGTTAAAGCCAGGCGGATGGCTCGATCTTTCGGAATACGAATTTTGTCTCTATAGTGACGACAATACCATCTCCGAAAACTCTCACATTTATAGGTATTACGAAGCGGTCAACAAAGCTGCCGAATCTAGAGGTTCTGAAGCCTGCTTGCCTGCTGTATAAGATTGACTCTCCTAATTATATTTCTCTTCTAGGTCGCTATTTTCGGAAGACTGCTTTTCTAGCCCAGAACATTGCTAACGCAGGCTTCATCAATATCAACCATGTCCCGTACAAACTACCCTACGGCACATGGCCCGCAGATCGAAAGCAAAAAGAGATGGGTGCATATCTCATGCTGACTGCAGAAAACGCGTTTGAGGCGTTTGCATTGGCGCCACTAACGAGGGACGCGGGCATGCCGCTAGATGAGGTGGAGGAGTTGATTAGATTGGCGAAGAGGGATAGTACAAATAGGAAGATACATTCCTATTCGCTGCAGTGAGTTGCTTATATCCTTGTTATGGACAAGTAAGAATGGATCAAGCTGACATAGAGTGGGGTGGAACCGGGATAGACATCTCTATTATGCACAGAAGCCGGAAACAGAGAGTTCTTGAGGATATGATGTGTTACATTAAATGCCTATCGGTAGTTGTTGGTTTTTGATATTCGGGTGAGAAAGGCATAAAATGGTTAGCTGGGTGATCAATTCTCAGACTTGACAAATCTTTCTCACAATAATGCTACCAGCGCATGCAATCTACACTTTCCGGGGCCTCCATTCATAGATAGATAAATAAATGCATTTTGGATTCTGTAGACATTTCAGAAATGACTGTGTAACACTGCACTCAAGCGGCGTGGCAAACATATGGAGCAAGTAGAGCACATATAATCTGTACGTATAGCAGGAGCCCAATGACCTGGTACGCGGGCATGTATGTATCCCCGTCGTTCCCGATAAAGCCGGGAAGGTATTTTAGAGAGCCACACAGTGGCCCGAGCGCCTGAGATAATACTCTGTGGTAATCCTCCACCCTTTTGACTTACACCCTGGTCCAGAAACAGGTCGAGATTACTGCACAGTTGTTTTTCCTTTTCTTTCATACATGGCTCACACGTGGCTGCGGATACATAGAAATCGGATATCATCATTACCTCCCAACGAGAAAGAGAGAAAGGAAAGGAAAGGAAAAAAGGAAAAAAGAAAAGAAAGAAAAAACGAAAGGAAAGGAAAGGAAAGAAAGAAAAAAAGAAAGAGAAAGAGAAAAAGAAAAGGAAAAAGAAAAACGAAGAATCACAATAATCGCATCACACACCCTAAACTTCTGTCTCCACATCCGGCTCCCTCCCTGTGAGCTTGGTTTTTGCCTTCAATTTCCGCCCTGCGAACTTTATTTCGTCCTTTGCAAACGCAATACTCCTCATCGGTTTCCACTGCATTAAGCCTCTGTGCTTCCTATGTGTGGCTCTTTGATTCTCCCGGGATGATTTAATTGACTTGATAGGATTCATAGAGCCTGAATTTGCGGATCCCTCCTCTGCTGGAGGTGGACTGACATTCGTGACGTGGTGATATGAGGAGTCGGATGCTACCTCTGAATCGCTGTCTGAGTCTGTATCGGAATCGGAGTAGTCAGAAGGGTTGGTGGTGAGGGGGGAGTATGGTTGTACACCACGTTGATTGGGGTTATTTTCGTTAAAATCGGGAGTGCGATATCGACTGTCTGGGACTAAATCCCTTTTCCCGGCTTGGAAGACACCGGTCCAGTCTTTGCCATAGCGATCCGTGAGGCGCTTTGTTTCGTCGATATCTTTGGGGCCCTTGTCAAACTCTGCGAGGTCTCCCCGCATCTGAGAGATGCTACGGTCATGGAGTTCGTCAATGATGGGGTTCGTTTCCTTGTGCACTATTGTTCCTCTAATTCCCTCGCTCCTGCAAGCTGCCCAAGTCTCGAAGGTCTCTCTCGAATCATTATCCGTGGCAAAGTGTTCGTGGTCTTCATCCATTCCCGCCTTGAAGCGTCCCGAAAAGATCAATGTTCCAACTTGCTCCAAGCCCAGGTTTGGGTCATCTTCCACGCCTTCAATTCTGTTCTGCGTGAATCTCCGGGGGTTGGAAGTCTTAAAGATGGGGATTCGGATTGGCGTTGGGTCGTTGTCAACGAGTTTATCGAGCCAAAGGACAGCATGTGCATCTGGGCCTCGTGAAGCCGGATTATGAGACGAGTCGTAGAAGTCGAAGGTGATGGGTGACATATATCTATGCTTAACGGGGAGGCGGATAGGGTGTTGCTTTTCCTTCTTCCCTCTAACGAGGGCCCACTCAATAGACCCGGTTTCAGTCTTGACACCATTTTTGCGAGGAATTAAGCCGGTGGACCCACCGGTCCGAAGTTTGATCTTCGAAACGGTTGGATACGACTCTGCGACGAGCTTTTCCGACGTGAATTCAAATGTGCCAACGTCCCAACCAGTAAGTTGCCGTGGAAGGGTCAATTCAACACTTCTAAACAGGAGGGATAAACGAATGCGACCAAAACCGATGCCCCCATCGAGAGGAAACCAGCGAGTAACCTCAGAATTTGTTTGAAGTATTTCTGAAAGCTTTAGAGGGACTACACCAAGTATGGGGTCATGTTCACGGTAGCGTTGGTCCCGAACTGTAACGGTGATGATGGCAGAGCGCCAGTCGCGGATAAAACGCTCAGTGCCTGCATTGAAAATCGGTTTACTACTTACTACCTTGCTACGGGTGCGGTAAACCTAATTAAGATGTTAGTTTGCGACGAGTACGATTTTAGGTGTGAACATACAAGTTGGTCATTGATAGCAATGGTGCAGTAAGCACTTGGCAGCTTCCCACCTTCTTCCTGCTTAATTTCGCCGGTTTCCATTCCAGGTGAATATTCCTTCCCATTCTTTCTGTTACCATAATTTCCTGACAAATCTCTAATCTCCAAGTTGACAATTTGATGGACAACAAGGGATACGACTCCTGAAGGAAACAATGGATCTGGTGGCGTATGCATCACAGCATCCTCTAGTGAGTTCTCTAAAACACCTTGATCATCTTGGAGCTCTGGGCGGTCTTTTAGCTTATCCGGAAGGTTCACGTCTTTCCCTGATGTTCTCAGTGCAGGGCGGAAATCAGTCTTGCCGAAAAACCCGACTTCCCAATATAGTTTACCAGGCATACTTGTGCCAGACTCAGCACCGGTCAAGGTTGAGACCTGGTCGTGCATCCTTCCCGGGTTGAGCATAAGATCGTGTAGTGGGATCTCCACTTTGCCGACCATGTCGTCGGCAGTGACTTCAGAGTGTTAGTCTTCTATTTGACGGCATTTGAACAAAGACTCACGTCTATCCGAATCCCAAAGTTCGACTGAAAGAGCTTCATTGGCTTTGATATGATCGGCTTTTACAAGCAACCTAGTGGGAGATTAGTAAACCACCTCCAAAGGATAAAAGGTACAATATGACATACGCTGTGCTTTCCTCCCATATAGGGTTAAGGTCGTCGACAATCACTCGTGTCGAGTACATGGGCTTCTCATACTAAAGAACATGTCAGTTCATACTAACGATACTATGCTTATGGATTTCTACCTTGCTATAGGCTAAGGTGATATATGCATCACTGCTTCCCCTCTTATCTTGCTTGCTCAATCCCACAGCCTTTTTGATTCTGACCCACAGTACACCAACCGTCTCAACCTCCTTCTTGACGTCATCTCCAAGTAGCATCTTTCCAACTTCGAGAGACATACTCTTCGGCGCAACATACTCGTTTGCAGCAGTTGCAATGGAAGCATTAACGAACTGGGATATGAGCGGGAGATTCAGTACATTGATGCCCCATTCAACCATTGGTATACATGCTACGGCGACCTGTGGAGTTCCCATGAGCGTGAAAGTGAGTGTTCTCAAAAACGGAGGATCGGGAGTCAATTGCAGCCGCAAACGAACAGTTCCAACAAGACTCTTGAGCTCGACCCAAATAGCTATTCAATCGTCAGCACATGCCCAAACCACAGAAGAACACCGATTCGAGAGGGATACATACGCACAGGGACACCAAAAAGCCCCTTGATACCGAGATAAAACTCCACCTGTAAGTGCATGTTCTTCGCTTTGTTGCTCACTCCTCTTCCTTCTGTTGGTGCCGCGTGGTACGCAAACGAAGCCTCAAGATTATAGACTTCGCCACCCTCTTCCTCGGCCAACCTCTGTTGCTCGTCCTTCCCATCCCTTGCCGATGTCGCGGCTTTCTTCAAATCACTCATCTCGGCTTCGGGGAGCGCTCTCAACGAAAGGATCCTCATTGGATTCGACCCTTGAGAAATATCCGCTACCCTCACATTTTCAATTATTCCCGGAACCGAGGCCTGCATAACATCCTCTAGTAGATCCGCTACGCTACTGAACATTTCTGGGTTAACGAGGTTCCACCCAAGCCCCATCAAGGTATTCATCCATTCCACGGACTCTGGTATCAAGTTCGCCGCTGCTGTCTGACCTCGACGTTTCTCGGACTCCCAGTCGACGTTTGCAGACTCATCCACAAGCGTTTTGGTCCAATAATAAATATATGAACTAACACCAGTGGCAACAACCAGAAGACCTACTATGGATCCCTGAGTTAAGACGCGTCCGAGAACGACAATTGAGACGAAGAGTACTCCGCAAAGAGTTGTTGCACGCTTCTCGAGATCGTGAAAGACGGTTCCTTGGAGAGATAGCGAGGGAGTTGGGTGGAAAAGAATGTTTGTCTTTTCACCGTGGATGGGGACATCACTAGTTGTGCCCGGAGCTATTGGTGCGGGAGGAGCTGTAACGTCTTGCGTCTTTGAGTATTCTTCTTGGGATTGAGTCGGTGAAGAATATCTTGCCTGAAAAGCATTCTTTAGTTATACTCAAGACGGGGCTAGCGCTACCCCCCAGCCCTACCCCCCAGCCCATCGGAAACTAACCTGTGGATCGCCGATGTCCTTCCTATCCGTTAAATTCGCATTCGGAACCACAACGTTGTTTCTTTTCGCTTCATTTATAAATTTTTCATTCGTGTCCTCGATGACTACCTCGTTTCCTGTTGTTGGGTCCGTCACCGTTCTCCTATTACCTTGTGATCCTTCACCCTGCTGCACCCCTTTGCGTTCAATGGCTATTTGGGCCTCCTCTTGGGTCTCCTTGTCTCTTGTCTGGCCTTCAACCTTTTCGGCGGTTTCGCGAAGGAAATCGGATACCTTAGGTATAGGATTTGATCCTGAGTACGGTTTGTTCGACATGTTGGATAATAATAACTAAACCACTCTCCTCTGGCCTTTGAAATCTATCCAAAGATGTTGGGCTACTACTGTCTATATACAACACCGTAATTGGGAGTTTCCCATGACGTCAGTAGAGGTCGTCACAGTTACCTCAGGGATCCATGTACCTGATAACTTGTTCTTAAGGGCATTCCTTGTTCTTAATCTTTATGCACCCCACATGTGGCTGGCCGAGTAAGTTTGTCTGCTCAATTCAAATGGGGGGGGCTCAGCCATGATTCCGCGATTTATGGTACATAGATATTCCACAGCTCCAGGTACTATTATCCAGGAGATGTGCAAAGTGCGGTCGTTCATGCAACTCTATCGAATTGGCTCTTTGCCATAGGCAATCAAGGATCATCATGCACCCGAGTACTTAAAAATAGAGTAGAGCTCTGGGAATGGCTGAAGACACGCGACGAAGCAAAAGGACTGGCCATGGACTGACGTCAGATCTACCTACAAACATGATCGGATTAGATTGCGTGTGCCAAGACAGGTTTACATAATCAAATGCGGATCGTCTCTTTTGCTGACAACATTTAAGGAGGCCGCATAGTGCACCGTGCACCCGGGAAGTTCCCCAGAAATACGCCATCTGTACTGGTTCATGGTTGTCACGGTGGCGGAGGAAGGTTGGCAGCATTTAATCACCAGCGAAAGCATCTCAGTCAAAATCAATCGGGTTAGCAGTATGAAAAAACCAAACAGTTTATAATTTATCACACTACCTGTGGAATATTGTTGGGGGCTAATACTACATGTAAGTATATGGTGGGTATTTGTGATCCTTCTCGTATATCTCACAGCACACTACATGTACCTTACTGAAATTCGAATTGACATCTCCAGCTTCCATTTTGGAGCCCCATTATCCGTAGGTTCTTGAAATTGACAGTTGTCAAATACTCTCTAATTTCCTAGAACTCTTATAATAGAATAGAATTGATCAGCTATATCGCTAGGTTGTGGGCCGATAGAACTACTGGGGACGATACCCGTATAAAATACGAGGTATACAGTGTTTATAATTGGATCTTTTGGTTTGAAGTCATGTATCTCGCGCGATCTCCCTTGTATATAGTATAATAATATATTAGCCAAAAGCGATGTAGTTTGAATATTCAGGCTCATGAGATATAGCTCAGTAAGTGATCAGTAGGTAGCTCGAAATGATATGATCGATAATACAGACGTGGGTGAAGCATATGCACATGTTAGGCCGGGGGGAACTACAAGTAGATATTGCACGTTTCATCAATGCCAATATAGAATTAGATTATTTACCAGAAGCTCTGTTTTTGCCGGTTTGGGAGGAAGCATAGGTGGGTATGAGACTTAGAACTTACGCGCAAGCTTTAATGGAATAAAATTATTACCCGAAAGAACTTGTCATTATGGGCTCCATGTGGGTCTATCAAAATACATTGAATTTAGAATGTTTTGTGCGCCTAGAATTTGTCGGGTTGGATTTGTCTTACCATGCGCAGGTTCCCTTCCCAATTGAATGGACAATGAGATATTCATTAGGCGCTATCACTTTGCTCACACATTCTATTACTTCTGAATCCCGAAACCAGGTCTTTGTTTGGTCTTTACGCATACTCTCTTCAGAATCTTCTATAGTTACTATCCACGTGCTTATATTCCTTACAAAGTGGATCCGGGATAGTAAGTTCATTAATTCAAATTATCATCCAATCCCAATCAACGCTATGACTAGATTATCTCTAGCAAATAGTAAATTACTCTAAAATACGCAGTTCTCGGCCGGACGTATGCTTCTCCTCGACAGTCAGTAGATTCGCACTAGCTCCGGACGCCAGCCCACTAGAGAGTACCACCTTCGAAGAAATGTAATCTATTACTATAAAGACTACTTTTTACCCGGACAGTTAACATTTGTTCACCCTTCCTATCTCCCAGTTCTCTCACCCTCGAAGCTCCTCATCCTCTCATCTCTCGTTTCCCCATTATATTCGCATTTGACTCTACTGGTAAAGAGACTAGCTATCAAAGCCACAAGTCAATACCAACCACAGCTGAGAATAGCACCCAAATTTCAGTCCAATAACCCAATCATGAGGATGCCCACAGTCTATTACTCTTGTCGCTCTGCTAGCGCTGACCCGCTAGGAATCAGCACACAGTACTCGAGTAGTCGCCACTGTGGGGCTAACTATCCTTTATCCACTCCTCCCAGCATCGCCATTTTTCGTGGCCACTGCAAAATGGCGGCAACAGAACCCGCTCATCAATACCGCCATGCTTCAACTTCTCAGAATAGTACCCAATATCCCAGAAGTAACCTCACGGTTGCTTCTCCATCCTCCCTGCCCCGAACCACGAAGTCAGTGCGGTGGAAACCCGAGTACGAACTAGCAGACTTAATCGTGATTCCGAATAGGGAGCAGAATCGTGAGCTCGAAAGGAGGTTTCATGTGCCTGAACAGCTCCCCCGAAGCCACCATGGTCGAAGGCGAAGCCACAGCCCTCGCCCGTATATTCCGGGTCAGGAACCTATGAGGCACAGGGAGGGACGCGGTGAAGTGAGGTACGATCCGCATGCTCCAGTCCAGAGTATGCTTGATGATAACGGCGATCCGTACTGGATCTAGGATGTGATGGGGAGTTTTCTTTGGCATCTAAGAGCAGTGCGAAGACGTTAGTTTCGGTTCAATTGTTTGTGGGATGTTTTTTTTTTGAGTACCACTCATGTGTGTGATACATGTGCGTATGCCTTTTATATGATGCTTCTGCGCGCGTTTCCTCTGTTTCTCTCCTTCGGACGGGCAAGCCGCCCAGGTTGGTCTTATGTTACTCTGCTTGGCAGGTTTAGCTGCCCACGTACTTTCATTCTCGAGAATGTCTTTCCTTTTGCCAGCGTTAGTGGTTAGGCGTCGTGATGATCCTCGGCGGGGATATTAAGGTTTCTAGTTTCATGCTCTCTTTTTGTACCTGTGGTCTCTAGGCAGCGGTTCCGTATGAATAAATGCAGTTCAACACCATTCTATTTAACTTATATTCTATGAGCACGTGACCGCTTCAATCACGCCAATTGTCCTTGTACGTCCCAAACCGTAACCACCAAAAACTCATCCCCTTTCACTTTAACATGAGATAGGCGATACTAGTCCATGCAGGAGACTTTTACCCCACATATACTACCTATTTGCAACTCTTCAACGTGGGGTAAAACAACAACAACGGTATCGGGGGAGTGATTGGTGCAGAGAGATGGGCTCAGATGAAGGAAGCCGAAGGATTTCTCATCAAAGTATATCCGTGGTACTGGTACAACGGTATTGCATAGACACAAAGTGCAGCATGTGATGCATGGGTGATTCAGGTGCAACATTCCGGTTTTCGTACTGAACGCCCGCGGGTATAGCCCCCGTCTCAACGGTCCTTGATTTTAGTGGAGGTCTATCAGAAGCTTATTGGATGGACCAATCAGTCTAGTGGGTTAAGACTTGTAAAATATATCCCAGGTTGTAGGGTTGGTCGGTTTTACGTACATACAATCATTGACCTATATAAGATCCAGCTACTAAGGCATCCCAGCTTACGCCATGGCCTAGTCACTGCATGCGATTGTTCTTATCTCAGAAAATAAAGGTTATACTTCTTTTTTTTTTAAAAAAAAATAAAAAGACATCCCAGCTAGGTGGTTGAAGCCGGCGTTCAAACCTTTAATCATTACAAGGTGTTTTTAGATATTTCTCACCTGCCGGCGCCGCGGCGCCCATAAATCGACGCCTCAGGTGCAGACCTTGTTTGCCATAGTTCTGGAGGCGTCAAGACTCACCAGATCACTCGCAAGATGCAATGCTATATAGCCAATGGCGGATTTAGTATTTGAGGCGTCCCTGTGCACATATCCGCCTGGAGCCCGCGCCTCCTTCGACTCCGCCAAAGCGTCAGATAGTACCGGCGTAGCTAGAGCGATACCTTCGCTGAAACTGCGCACGTTCAAGGATTGATCTGTTGACTCGATACAGGGGGGGGCCGTGCTGTCTAATATTGCCCCGGGTATAACGTGTATATATATACAAGTATATATATAATCTGCGTATGCATACTGCTCATGGGAATGCATCCCGAGAGGTGGTTAAAATCTGTCTGAGCTCTGAATCAGGATGGCAAAGCCTTGGAGTCGGGTGAGAAGATTCTGTATAGCTTGACGTCTGTGGCTAGAAAGTGAGTAACTTGTAAGACCAACATATCAGTAAGTATGATACAACGAGCGTCCTAGCTTGTCTAATATAGCTATATGAATAGGCCTATATATAGAACTTTGGCATAACTGTAGTATGACATGAGCTGATACATGCCATCCACTACATGTACGTACTTGTAATCGAGGTGATTGTATGTTATGACATGTGTCTAGCGCTGGGGGTCGTAGGGTTGCAAGTGTCGTGGTCGATATGGATGGGATTTAGTTGTTATCCTGAGGGGCACGTACGTTAATTCGCTGAACTCACGCTCATGTGGCACAATAGAGGATAAGATCTTATATAAGCATC
Source organism: Morchella sp. 2018-W26 (assembly GCA_024713715.1). NCBI lineage: Eukaryota > Fungi > Ascomycota > Pezizomycetes > Pezizales > Morchellaceae > Morchella > Morchella sp. 2018-W26. The sequence goes on from JAMGYX010000002.1 coordinate 3,573,277, forward strand.
ACGGCCTCCAGCTTGAAGAATTTAGGCAAATTGGTCCTTGCTATATTAATTATAATATTCCTGTTGGGCAATTAAAGCCATCATGTTCGATCTACATATACACCATTCGTGTCTTCTATACCAATCACATTCAAAGGGTCCTATTTAGACCTTATATCTCTGAGCAGAACGGCCATCTCTAGTAACATGGATATGTAGCTAGCTCTATAAAACTGTACGCCCTGTGCTGCTGGCCTGGGACCTTTTCATCTCTTTTCCATAAGCTTGTGCATGTTCGCACCTACATCTAAGTACTGTGGACAGCGGTGCAGCAGCTTCTTCTCGATCACTAACATTCTTTTCGTAGCCCGAGCCGCTCACCCCAAGAGCCCTCTTCTCCGGTAACGGGTTTGAAAATATAATACTCCCCTCCGTTAGCTGACAGTACTGCAAAACCCTAACCCTAGATTCCACGGCGGCATAGCTATCGTATACAAGGAAAGACGCAATAACAACCGCAGTTTCTTGCAGATGTCTGCCGCTGCAGGGGCCAGGTCCGTGACCTGCCCATACGTCCATGTTCTGCCTCTGCAACTTGTCGGCCTCATCTTTTCAATGGCCGCGCGGGTACTACTCATCTTGGGATGCGTAGGATCGAAGGCCTAGCTAGTGGTATTGTAGTGTAATTGAGTATCAGTATATACCATGGCCACCAGCTAATTCGAGATACTTGTGTGGGACACGGGAAGTATATCGATACCGATCGGCATCACAAAATTCCAACGACAAGATAATCGATCAGAATGCAAAACCCGAACGAATTACGAGTTACCAGCTGAGCATTTCTCGCGATGGGCGATAGATGTCAACCGTCGTCGACGTCGGCCGTACGTCGATGGCCATACCGAAAAAAAAAAAAAAGCATTTGCACCGCCAATCATCTAATCACAGGCCATCACTCGTCCACTCACGACCAAAAAAAATATCACCGCATTATCTCCCGCACGAGATTCCATATATAGGCCCCGCGTCGAATGCCCTTCGTGATCGACACCAATAGCTGTCTGTTGCGTCGGCTGACTTGCCGTACATGCTTTGAGTTTTTTCATTTGTAAGGCCGCGTTCCCATTGGGTCGTGTCCAGAACGAGGTGCAGAAATGTGAGGCGAGAATCTCACTTGTCGGAGAAATCTGGTGAGCTTTATGCGCTGGATGCGGGGTGCACTGCAATGCGGGGGGTGAACAGCTTTTGGGGTGCCTTGCAAGGTTCTCGGCCGGCCCTTGCCTTTTTTTTTTTTTTCTTGTGTATGATGTTTATACCTACTCTGTGAGTAGTGGGATATATAGGCTGGTGGGTGCACCAACTACACGGACCCGACTCGCTGAAGGGGCCTGCCAGTGCCATTCTATTCCATTCCACCCTTTCTCATCAGACGGGCCAGCTAGCTCACCAACAACGAGAACAGAGAAATCTTTTTACCTCGATGTGTTTGGTTTCCCCGTCAGCATCTGGCTAACCTTTATGGGATGAGCATTTTTCTATTTGGCTATTCTTCCACGTTCGTCGTTCGTTCGTTCGTTCGTTCCGTATCACATTACCACCACAGGCAAGGCTGAGAGGCAAAGGGTTCAGTAGGCATACCTACCTGTAGGTAAGTATATAGTATAGTAACTATAACTGACAGCGCCGAGTGATATCACACAACCTTTGTTTGGGGCCCTTGGCTGGGCTGGATCGCCAGCACAGCTAGCTGTAGGTACAGGAAAAAGAAAGAGAGCCAGAGTCTCTAGCTTTGCTACAACATCATATACCCCTAACCCACAGCGATGAGTGTGATGCCGCAGAGATGCGTCTACGAAAGAAAGAACGAAAGAAAGAAAGAAGAAGGAACGAAAGAAAGAAAGCGGGTAAAAAGATCAGCCATTCTGTTTTAACCCTATTCCACAGCGTAGGTAGGTACATGTAGGTATGACGTTCTGCCTCTCATGCCACGCATCATCTCCTCCCAGCACCTGAGTCGACGGGCTTACTCTGTCTCTCCTGTATGTCCAGCGTGGATCTGGAGGGGGGGGAGGGGGGGAGGGGAGGGGAGAGAGGCAGAGGGGATGCTCATGCTGGTTGGCTGCGGTTAGTTGCGTGGTGACTGTGACTGGGCGACAGGCAGAAAGAAGAAGGTACAAACATACATACATACGTACATGGAGAGATGAGGACAGCCAGGTTAATTACAAGTGCTGTGAGTAGACGGGTGGAGTGCGGCTCTGCTCATAGGCAGAAGAAGAAGACACTGCTGTTCATGGGAAGAAGAAGAAGAGAGAACAAGCAGTGTGTATGTGTGTATGTACGTATAATGGATGTATGCATCCACGTCACGCTGCTGCTGTGCATGGAGGTGACTCTCTGCCCTCTGTTCTGTGTCTGCTCTCCTTCTCTTCTCTTCTCTTCTCACAGGTGAGGGGTCGTGGGGGCTGTGATGAGTGGTTAGTTTTACATGCTCTGTAGAGAATCATTACTACTTCCTTACTACTTAGACTGTTCATCTCTCTCTCTCCCTCTCTCCCTCTCTCCCTCTCCCTCTCCCTCTCGCTCTCCCTCTCTCTCTTGGTTTTATCCGTGTTTGATCAATCTGTCTACAATCTACCCGTCAAAGCAGAGAAGAAGAAGTAGAAGGTGAGGAAAGAACAAAAGTGGAGGTATAAAACAAAAGTCTAGGTGAGTGCTTCTAAAGTACTGCTGTCCTTCTTTCCCTTTCCCTTTCTTCTTCCTCTTTTGCCAAAGTGAAGACAGCACGCACAGGATAGGGATAATAGTTCCCTTCGACCCTGGGTTTGATTGCAAACAACCTAAAATAAACACCCACACACACACACACACACACACACACACAACAAATATAAACACACACACACACACACACTCACTCACACACACACTGAGGCCTTATTGCTAACACTTGATTACCCTCGCACGCAGTACGGTTCAGCACACCCGAGTACTTTAGCACTCGGACGCCCTCCGCGCTGTTGCTTCCCCGCTCAACTTCAGTCGCTAGTGATAGCGGCATCCCCGAGCAAGAAACCCCCCCTCATCAGAGTCAACAGAGTATCATACACCACCAAGAACATCGAGAACAGTATAATCTACATCAGGATCAACCGCTCCCAACCATCGCCGCATCTCAACAGGAGACTTCAGAGGAAGCAATCTACGCATACCTAATGTCCGCTCACGGACATTACTACAGTGGAGGTGGTGGTGGAAGGAATAATGATGGAGGTGGTGGAGGTGGTGGTAATGGAGGAGGGGGAGGTGGGGGACTGCCACCGCAGTCCCCGTTCTATGCTTCTCAAGGCGGGCTATCCGCTTCCTTTCACCAGCAGCAGCAGCAACAACAACAACAGCAGCGCTCGTATGCCCCAAATACGGCCACATCACCCATATCGAGCTACTCGAATTCTCCCCCTCAGCAGCAACCTCCCCCCATCCGTTCTCACACTGCTGCCCCATACAGCTCTGGTGGTTATGCCCCACCCTCGAATCAAGCTCCAGGAGGTGGCTACTACGGTCACAGCCAACCCCCGCAGTCAGCTGGTCCCCCAATTTCCTCTCAGAGCACCTACAGGACCCAACATGGTGGCGGAGGTGCAGCTGGCAACGCGGACCGTCCTGATTTTTCACCACCACAGCAGAACCAACCCCTCCCTCGTACAGGGTACGGCCCTCCTGTATCAGCAGGGGGCTACTCCCCGGACCTCCCAACCATAATAGCAAACACACACAACCTCCCTCCAGAGGTCGTGCAGCGTCTCGCGGAGGACCTCATGCGCAGTATCCAGCTGGGAGGGGCAGGGGTCGGAGGAGGTGTAGCACCAGCGAGTGCCGCACCGTTGCTCGCGCAGCCCCTCGCCCCCCACGGCCAACAACGCCAAGGTTCCCCCGCTGTCGCAACGGTCCCTGCTCCCCCGCCACCACAGCCACCGATGATGGGGAGTGCTGCCCAGACACAGCCACACTATGGTATGCAGTCCGCACCCGGACACTTCCAGGGTTACGGGGGACCGGGTGGGCAGGAGCCTCCGTCCGCCCAAGGTCCGCCCCCGCCTCACCACGGACAGAAGCAGAGCCAGTATGGCCCGCCCCCGGGTCAGTCTGGTTATTTCCCGCCCCAGCCCGCCCCGATTGGAGGAGGAGGGTCTGGACCGCCTCACATGTCTCCAAAGGGACCAGCAGCGATGGCCTTGAGGGATGAGGGTTTGGGGAGGAAGCCATCGCATAGGCAGTCAAAGTCTAACGCGACGTCCTCATATGGACCGACCCCAGGAACCTCTGCGTCTTCGGCCGCGTCGGGGAAACCAAAGATGGGTATGGATGATGGGGCAATCTTTTACGAGCTGTGGGGAGAGTTGGTTGATAGGGAGCCCGGAAGGGAGCCTAGGCCCAGAGAGAAGCTTGTCATCCTGTTGAGGGAGACTGCAAACTATATGGTATGTCCTATATATATATATATCACTGTATACATACAGTCCTAACATTTCCACAGATCAAGGAGCGCCCTGTGAAGGAGAGTATCGTCATTACCCCCGAGAAGATGGTCGACTTCTACACCACCAACGCCGTCGACAAGGAGCCACTCGACTGGAAGGCCTTCTTCACCGCCCGCACTCTGACCTCGCTGTCGTCAATCTACCGGGCCCTCAACTGCGAGCACTTTTACATGCCGCCTGCGTCGGACCAGAAGCCATGCATCCCAGCCCTCACCCCCCGCGGGTTCGAGACCTGGATGTTTACGCAGCTCATGTCCAACCCTGACCGCGAGTCGCAGCGTCTGCAGAGACTGGTTTCAAACTGGAACATCATGAACACAAAGACCGGCCAACTGTTCCCCAAGTCGATCCCGAGACGGTGCTTCCCAGACAAGGAGGACAACATCATCGCCAACGGCTGGTGGAGAGTGTGGGGGGAGTTCCCGCCCGACTACAGCGAAGACTCGGAGGAGGACGAGCCGCTCGCTCTACCTGCCCCTGGAGGCCCCCACTATGGGCCACCAAGGGAGCAGATGACGCCCCCCGAGGGTATGGATGGTCCGTTTATCCCCTCGGGACCACCCCACAGAGGCGGCGGAAACAAAAAGATCCCCATGACCTCCTCCCCCTACCCTCCGGAGGACGACGATGAGGACGACCGCCGCCACGGCGGCGGCCCACCAAAGGGCAAATCCAGCAAAGCCCCCCGCAAGCCCGACCCCCACTGGCGCGAAAACGAGCTCAACCCCCGCCCCATCCTGGGCGAGGAGAGCCGCGCAAACCCCCCAACACGCCCCCACACCTCCCACGGCCACCACGCCAGCGTGGACAATGTCGAGAAGCCTCGCTCGCGCCAGCGCGACCGCTCCGAGTACCGCCACCGGCGCCACCACTCACGGCACCACTCAAGGCCCCGCCGCGAACGCTCCCCCAGCCCTGACGATGGTGACTGGTCCGCATCCTCTGGCATCTCCGCACGCACGCCGGGCAGCGGCGACGGGCCGCCGCTCGATGCGCCGGCACCACCACCCCCCGGCGGCGGCAGTAGCAGCAAGAGATCCGAGGATGCGCAGCGTGAGGCCATAAGGCGGTTCGAGGCACAGAACCCGCGCGGAGGATATATCGACAACATGTACCCGGATGAGTTTGTACCCCCTTCTTGTCCTTCCTGCTATTGTTGTTGTTCCTACTCTCACACCCACCCCCCGTACGCACCGCAAGCTAACCTTGCTGATCTGACGGTAGCTTCGAGGAGTACCGACACTCGCGCGAGCGTGACAGGGAGAGAGATGATCGTCGCGTCGCCGAGTACGCTTACCAGGATGAGTTCGAGCGCGATGTGCGACGGACATCTACCGGAGGTGCGGGGGGAGGCTCGGCGCCGGCCCCCGGCGGAGGCGGCAGCGACGGCGGCAGGAGGAGTCATCGTGGTGGTGGGCGGAGGGAGGACCCCAGTGGCTTCTATAGGTGATTCGGGGACGATGGTGCGGTTTAGGGAATGGAAGGGTGTGGATGATGGATTTTTTTATAGGTGTAGTAGGGTGGAGTAGCCTGTATGTGGGTGTTTTTTTTTTCTGCCTTTTTTTTTATTATATAGGGTGGGCTTGGTTATGATATCCGGGTTTTGGAGCCTTGGTTCTTGCGTTCTTTGGTGGCTTTGGTTCTTTTTTATATGTTTCGTGTGAGTATTCTTTTTTTTTTTTTTTTTTTGGTCGAGCGAGCGTTACGAGGTCATGAGATAAAAAAAAGTGCTTTGTTTTTGGTTGGTTATGATGTCATGACACAAATGCGAATAAAAGAGCTTATAATCAGACGGTGAATTCTGTGGTGATTGACAGACATGTTGGGGCTGTAATCTGGGACTTTGATCAACTGTGGTGCTCCATTGAGCTGTGATTGTGGAGAGTTGTGGTGGGTTGGAGTCGTGAGGTTGGGAGTGCTGTAGTTGTGGTGGTGGCCACGGCGGGGTATTGGGGATGTATCTAGCTAACTACATACAATCTGCTATAGGGATATGGAAATGTGACAATTCTGTGTCTCGACATATCCTTATCCTTATAAGAAGCTCTCTGTTGGCTGTAAACAGAATTGATATCCATATAGATTGTCTGTAGAAGCTTGGCTAGAAGTCGGCGGTGGGATCTGGGGTATCGGCGAGGTTGATGGTGAAGTAGTAGGTACATGTATGTACATGTAGCTACAGTTGCAATCAGCAGGCTGCGTGGGCGGAGATTAAACAAAGATTAGTAGAGGAAGATCGATTGGAGCTAAGCACGTCTCGTTGGGGGGTGTCAATGATTTCCGGGAGGGCTAGCTAGCTACACAAGGGGCCGGGGTATGTACGTTGCGCGTAAGCTAGCTGCTAGCTACATAGCTATAAAAGGGGTCTGGTTAAACATACATGCATACGGGAGACAGTTATCAATTCTAGCTAGCATCCTAGTGATTGAAGTGCAGTGCTGACCTTTTTTTGTGGGGGGCGTTCGCGGGGATGGGAGTGTCATGCAGCTAACGTTGCATGGCTACGTCTTAATCCAGATCCTGTATGTATATACCCCACTGCTAGTGAGTGAGTGTGTAGATGGACAGGGAGGAGCTGTGGAGAATCCTCAGGGGGGGTCCTTAATTGTCCGTGCGTGCCCTTCACCCTTCTATCTGGCCACGTGGGCCGGGACATGACACTGTCAACACTGTCAACACTGTCGTCAACGGGATCGTTGGGTAGGATGTGGAAGCTGGTTGGCATAATACTACATAACTGTTGAGTGCAGGGGACGGGCATGGCTGTATCTGCAGAGAAGGGTCAATGCTGAGAAGGTTAGAGTCTTCCCTGAAACGAGAGGGGGGTATGGATAGGTGCCACTAATAGAATGGGGTATCATCTTGGACTGGGAGGGGGTGGTACTGGGGTCGAGTGATATTCTGTGATTGGGATGTTGTCAGGGTGCTCGGGGGGTTGCATGGATGGGTGTGGTTAGAGGATCCTTTGGTGCGGTAGGAGGAAGGAGTATCTTTGTGTCAAGCTGTAGTGTGCTTTGTGTCATATATATGGGTGAGTAAAATACGAAATGGCTGAAGCAGTATCCTTAAGTTGCCGATGCTGACCCCTATACAATAGGGCCAGGATTTGAATGGGAAATCAGTTATTTGATAGGAGAAATAACAAGATCTATTAACAAAAGTCACCAAACTTTGCTTTTTGCTGGAGGTTAGCATTTACCGACAACATAAGGGATAGGTATACCGCATATATAATCTGGTATGTACTACGTATACTCGCGCGTTTATTGAACTGTCGGAGGTTGTACCCCGGGGTACATACGTTAGGCGTTTTTTTTTTTCATTTCATTTCCAGGAGCACGCATTATCACTCGTGGAAATGCGCCACTCGTCCTGTATGTGTTAATTACATGTATGTACCATATGTAGTGCCCTGAATTACAAGTCCGCGGAAGTTCAGTACACACTTGCAAACCGCCGACAACATCTCAAGCCGAGCCGAGTGGGTATCATGTATCGGTCTGCAGCATTCGGGGTCGGAGTTCTTGCATGAATGTTCCACTTTTTTTTCTTTTTTTTTTTTTCCTCCTGCTTTTTTTCCACTAGTCTGATTGGCCGCAGGTGATTGCCTTCGAACATTCATGGGCGCCACAATATCGACACCAAACCAACCATCACCGCACACCCTTTGAGACCTACACTTTTGTTGAGAATCGAACAGAAACTATGATATAGGGTCTTTCATGAGAAGGGGGATGGGTATATAAAGTTTGTTCAAATGTATACAAGTTGTATCTATGGGTATCGGGTTGAATGTTGGGGGGGCTCGGGAGAGGAGCTTCCGGAACATATTGATACCCTGTTCAGGAGTCATGTTTACCTATCCCGCTCGAAAGACGGGCGGCATGAATATTTTCGGAAATTATCTTCTGCTGCTTGCATGAAGAGGGACTCCGAGCACTCGTGGTGGTGGTGGTGTGGTGGATCGACAGACCGCCACCACCACCACCACCACCACCACTTCCACGAGGTTACGGCACGAGATTCATGCATGGAAGATCGGGTTACCTAGATCATATATATGCAATAGAATATTAGTTTATTGATAATGTGTTCTAGTGTAAGAGTGGGGTACGTAGGGGGTACTTTGCATGTGATCTTTTCCTCAAAATCTTGTTATTGTGCACACAGACCCAGGGCGTTATGGGGTTACGAGTAGGTAGCATGGGAGGCACCTGCCCGGAGCAGAAGGAAGGTTCCATACACTAGTTCTTTGTGAGTGGTAGGGTTCACCACAATATTCTTCTCTAGCTACATATGTAGTTAGCTGGAGGCATGGTTCTTGGCAGGAGGATTTACTTGGTCTGAACCCGCTTGCACAGCTATGCCCCTATATAAAGGATCGTATTGAACCTCTAATACTGTTGGATGGGAGCCGGCCAGCAAGGAGAGGAAGAACCTAGAGTGATATATACTGGTACGAGAACACAGATGTATGTACTTAAGTACAGGGGTATTATCCAGAAAACTAGTATACTGCCTTGGTTCGGGTCTGGGGCCGGGACTTTAGAAAAGTAACTTTTCAATACTGTACAGGTGTATATCCCTTGGCAGAATGAAGCAACGGGTATTCTGAATCTAAATATTTAGTTCTTGCAATTGGCGGCAGTTTCTGGTGTGAAAACCCTAAAATTTGGAAAACAGGGATTGGCTAAATCGCTCTATCACGGGTTCATAATTATATAAAGCTTGTCAGAACTACGTGGGGTATATGAAGCGGTAACTGTGTCAAAAGTAATTTTAGCATCTATACCTTATAACGCCAATTTTTATGATAAAAGGACATATCTTTGGCCAAATGGGCTATAGAACACCACTATATAGGAGAGTTGTCCACCAGTGAGAAGTTTGACTGGTGGAGGGTATTTCACCACCGGCGGGAAACTTTCATGAGTTGGCAGTAATGGTTGAACATTTACTAATGTTGTATAGCACAGCATAAAGACTTAAGTTTAGTGTTTATACTAGCGCAAGTACTGAGATTCAGTACTTGTACCACCGGTGGGAAATAGTTTACTACCGTTGGTAAATAATTTACTACCGTTGGTAAAATCACTTTTGACACATTTACTGCTCCAGCGGTATATATAAGTTGATGAGACTAGCTATAGTTGCTGAAATTGGAAATGTCAACAAACTCTGCTGGGCTTAGACATCATCTTGCGCAGTAATGAGTTCTCCCTAACCCTAGTGAGTGGGTAAATGATATGTTGTCGGGTTCAGGGCTTCCCTAACCCTGACCACAACCCACGGCCTAACACTGAAAAGGTAACATCAAAAAATCCTTGCAAGATTTTCCTGCTTCAAACACGTTTCTGGGTAGCTGGTTATCACACAAGTCTAACACATTTGTGGTCCCCGGTTCGAACCCAGGCGAAATCATTTTATTGGCCGTGATCCTGACATCACCTGTTTTGGAGGTTCAGGGAATGGGACTTCGCGTACATAGGGGGGCCGGGAAGGGAGGCTGGCTGGCCTACAGCCTACAGGGCTCGGCAAGGGGTCTGTGTTTTTGTCGCTCATCTATGTCTTTTTTCTACCCGATAACCACGCGAGGCTGATTTGTCTGAGCTGAGAACACATGATAATGGTAGTCTATGTATCTAGACCTAAAGCACCTCATTCCAGAACCGGCCAGAGACAAGTACCGTTGGGTCTGCAAAAGATCCAGAGCAATAGGTCTTTGAAGGGTTGGGGTAGGGAAGGTACCTAGCTAGGTGCTTGCGCATGAAAAAGAAAATGCTAGGAATATCATACTACTAGCTCACCGCTATATATACAAGTATACAGGCATGTATGTGGTCTCCGGCCCTTGAGACCGGCTAGATACATGTAGCTATACAGTAGGTAATATCCGGAGAAAACAATATGTAGCCTTTCCTTCTGTTTTGACTGAACATACGTGGTAGTAATGGAGGTGTTGTTGGTCTTTGGCTTTAGTCTTTCGGAGAGGAAGCACGCTTCTCAATCAGGGATCGAAGCAGGCACTGGCCCGATGCTATCCCAAGCCGGAACATAGTATTTTCCGGCCTGAGACTGGCAACAGGGGTACAGGGCTGGGTTCCTGGCAGGTTAGACTGGTAAATATGTGTGTCTCATCGCAGGAGGCCCGAGATGTCGCTCTGTCTCGTGTGGTGTCCTTACCTAGCCTTCTTAGGTTCTAGACTATGACTAGACTACAAGGTGTTAGTTGTAGTGCTCAGGAGTTTTGGCTCGGACGGGGGGGGGGGTGACTTCTCTATATTGTAATCAAGAGGGTGTTGTGCTTTATATCTGCTCCTGATAACTAGCAGGTACTTTGACTCGTAATATTGGTGAGGAGACCAGTAGCGCGAGTCTTGGAACTAGAAACGAGCATATATATATTCCTGAATGTTGATCAGATAATACCTAATTCTTCCACATCTCAGCGGGCCAATTTTCGAAATTTCAGATGGATACCGTTAACGCAGGGCGTAGTTACATGCATATCTCCCTATTGAGCAGTCAAGGGACTGCTTTATGGGATTCGAGACTCGGCAAATTAACATTGTTGAAGACGCGGTATATATATCTATAATTAATTGCTATATTTCTTTAGTGACTTTCTTCGGAGCAATTCCTACATATGAAGTTTTAGCTTATCCTATTCAAGATAAATATTCTACGTATGTTAGTACCTATGTATATATCTGGATTAAAAAAAGCAATCCAAGAAGTCCCAACTGCCATCTCCTTAATCATGATTTCAAAGGGGTTGTTGTTGAGCACTGACCAAGAAATAACTTTAAATGTCCCAGGGACCCGTAGGTTGGGGCCTGCGACCCATGTAAGGCATAGCGGGTTATAATTTTTTTGGGGAACGCCCCGTCCTGCAGGTGGGGATTTCCCTACTCTCTATGAGGCGTGGTGCAGGGTAAGGCGCTCTCCATTGAAGTTCGTACCAGGGTTGACTCCCTATGCTTGCTACTAGTTGCTAGCTGTCGTTAGATCGAGATCGAAATTTTACCTCACTCCTGTGCATATACTAATACTTTTTTACACGACCTGCGGGAGTGTGTGGCTTTTTGTGGCTTTCTGTGGGGATAGGTAAGGGTTTTTCCTTGAGCCCTTTACTTCGTCATATCTATATATATGGCCAATAACATGATTAGTTGGTGCCCACTGAAACATATAAATTCCTATAAAATGGGCGACGTTTCGATCCAGGGATTAAGTTGAAGAAATAGAAGGTTTCACCCAGATCGAAGATTAATTCGACCTGCGTACCTATGACCTAATGGCCCCAATTTGATGTCGTTTGGTCTAATGTCATCATCACCAGATGTATATTGAATTATGGATTTTTTCACTAGTATACGGCATTGTTGGGTTCCTTGGCCCGGAGTTTATGGTTATTAAACGCATGATTTCTATGCGCCTACAAATAATTCCGTCCGCTACAAAAGATTTGTTAGAATTACATTTATCAGTATCAATCGTCGTCAAAATAAGCTATCTACAAAAAGAACCAGGAAAGAAGGGAAAAACGTATAAAAAAATGTTCAAAATAGGATACATTTCAATCGTTCGTCAATATAAGTTAGCTTTTTGAATTCTCTACGTATAAATTACTACTATTCAAAACTTCTAATCGTATACCCCCCTCCGTTTCCTGCAATGTATCCCGCGAGTTTGTCAGGGCTAGCTCGTTCTGGCTTTCTACCGTCATGACAACATCCGTTCTCTTCACGATACCCGTACCCATTTCCTCCTGAATAATAATTCTCTCGTCGCTGTCGCACTCTCCGTAAAAGCTTCTATCCTTAGAAGAAGTAATATGCTTTGAGGCTTGATGTCCAGGTGGTAAGGGTGCTATAACGCCTTCAACAAATCTCCGACCAACTCTGTGCGTGGTGCCATTACTTCCACCCGGTCCTTGATGTATGTCGGAGTTTTCGGGGGTTTTGGAGCCAAGTAGGCCAGGGACGTACTTTCGAATTAACGGTTTCAGTGATGGCCCACAGGCTGCTATGACGATGAGTGTGCTTTCGACGTAATACCATACAATTGCATCTGTTATATCCCCTGTTGAAGGAATTAATAAAGAAGGCTCCAGGGATCATAACCCAGGTGTCTGATTGTTCTGTCAATACATACAAGTGATATCCTTGCTTTTGTTGAGCGCAGGTAACTTTGCGACCCTCACTAAGCTGATAATGCAGACCCTAAAAACACAGGAATTAGAAATGCGCCGCGTTGGACTTGGAGGGAAAAAATGACGGACTCACACCCCTCCCAATGAAAACAACCCACATAAACCTACTTTCTGCCTTCTCGGCAGCTCACTATATTGGCCTATGAGTGATGCATTCGGGTTGGTGACGTTGATAAAGAAACTCACAGTGATATGACGAGCGGCATAGGAAGTATGGTAATGACCACATCGAGAAAGATGTTTAAGCCGGCGTGAATGAAATAGAACACGACAAGATCCCAGCACTTTCCTTGGGGGTCCGCACCCGGAAACCATCGATTCCACTGATAACTGGCTGGTTTGCACTGGAAAACGATGATTACTACGCTTATAACGCCAGTGACAATCGTGATAGCAATGAGGATGATAGTTGATATTCTGAACCAGGTTGGCAAGCCACCGCAACGAGGACCTCCCATCCGGAGGTAGAAAAATAAGAGTGACAGTTTGGCAAACATTATTTGAGCAGTGTAACTCTTTCCTTACCCATGATAATTAGACATAGACCAACTTAGACCCCAGAAATTTGTTTACTCACCAGACTACTTCCCCAATTTGCCTGATTAGAGGTTAGTCATGTTTTTTTTTTATTATTATTTAAATGCGTGACTTTCTTGATGGAGGGAGAAATAGGCTACCTGTATAGTTTTCCTTACGTTATCGGGGGTGAGATCTTTAAGATGCATTCCTAGTCCATGACTTGCAGCTGGCATCGGGAAAAGTCAGTCAAAAGGAAATTTTATTACAACCAAAGGGAGCACATATATATGGATATGGGCTACATACCCACAAGGATACAGACAAGATATGATAACACTAACACCTATTCCAACAATCAACTAGCCGTACACTTCCCAGGTTCTCAGGATGTTCTGTACTTTTTACATGCGACGATGGGAGCTAGGCTTTGTGGGAGAGATTGTCTACCTACTTCCGCAATCACAATCAACACTTTTTCGAACATTGATTCTCAGCATAATTCATCGGTTATAGAGGATAGCAGAGGGGGGGGACTTACTATCATCAAAACCAAACGATCTTATTATTATAGACCGCGTATAGACTCTTAATGATGTTGCAACGAAACTGATGATTCCAAGTACTGGGCATGCTACCCATATCATATGTTGTTTACTTTCAACCATTTTCCTCACAGATTTTGAAGCAGAATCGGAGGCCAAGGTGCTTATGAAGAGTTTTTTCTTTCTTTTTTTTTTCTTCCCTGGGGCTTTCGCCGCGGACCGACCTGGGGTCTGGCACCTTTTAAGCCTGTATCGTCCATCGTAGGGTTGAGGTACACTTCTTCGAGGACACGGACTCTACAAGAGTGCCAAGAGGGTGTCAGGCGAAATATAGCAAATCAGGGCCTTATCTCAACGCATGTAGCAATCGATCCCCCAGGTTCTTGTGTTAGCAAGAAAAGTGAAGAATTCACCACCCTCGCGTCCCCTGACCAAAATTACAGCGGTCACCCCTATTCTGGAGTGATGATCTTTAAAATGTTACCAATGCTAAACATCATCAATCAAATCAAGAAGCAGAGACTGGGACTGAATTTGCGTTAGCACAACCATTATCGAGACCACCCAATGTTTGAAGGGAAGAGTGGGGAAAAAGGAGAGCTTAACCAAGAAAGGTTAGAAATAACCGTGTAGTAGGTACCTCTGACTTTTGGACAGGTTTCAGGGGGGTGGATAATAATATAAGCGTGGAATATTACGCGAGAGAAGAGGAGGTATCAGACGCATTTATGAGCTCTTGATTAACCCAGCTATAACGCGCACGGAAAATAAGGTTACTTGGCTCTCGGTGTTTGACAGTGGTTGTTGGGATTAATTGGCATTGGCTGCATGTTCTTACTATACATATTATATGTACTCTATCTGTACGTGGACCATGGCTATGGGTCCTAGCTATGTATGTAGGTAGACTCATGCATGGTCTGACTTAACCTCTAGAATATTGTATCGATGAGAGAAATAAGAGTACATATAAGTCAAGTAGATAAAAAGTATAGGTACACAACGTACATGTATGTATGAATCATGTCATGAAATACTCCCCACATACAGATCATTTACACGGGGGGGTTCTAGACTATGATAAGTATAAAAAAAAATAGTTGGGTCGTGATCGAGCATCAAGACGCTTCATGTAGCTTGTAGTGACTACGTTTGACATTGATGTATAAGACACCGAATCCTTCATTTTGGGCGTAAGGAATCCGCTGTTGTCTGGTGTGTATATGCATGTGTAAAGTACATAAGTCCAAGTTACTACATGTATACTCTTACCGTCAAGTATAATGATAAGGCAACGTCACAGCTGCGCACTCGGCTATTTCGTTTTATAGATAAAATTCAGAAAAATGGCTGCAGTGAACCCATGGTTAGCGGCACTGCATGTAATCAATGAACCTGATTTACTTAAATGGGGTTATAGCTTATTACAGGTATTCAGTAGGCGTTCGCGTATATATGTATTTGTTTTTCGTATTATTTACTTACTTGGAATCCTCGAGTGCACTGGGACGAAGTTAAGCGTACATGTGCTTAAGTACATGTAGCTGTGTTACTACATGTAGTATAACTCAGGTGGTATGATGCCGATCGCAGGTCGGCTCATGATAAGCCAATTAAGACCAAAGCTGAAAAGGCTGGCGTATTTATCTGACGAACAGGATTTACGTATCCCTTGTGTTATCACTTCCTCTGCCTTTGACTCTCCTGAACCACTGTATACATTCTCTTATACAGCTCCCCCATATGTGTCTGTCGGCCCTCATGTCTTGGTTGATATATGACAATGCATGCAATGGGCCATGGAGCTTCTTTAGACGCTGCTGAGATTAGAAGGATTCTCCCGTATCTACTTTGGTTGTATACCAAAGGCTGCATTAACGGTTTACATAACAGGGATGCCCTTGCGGTACTAGGTCTCGGCTTCCCCGCAAATCACCCCCCAGGGTTGAGTTGTGCTTCAGCATTCCCGTATTATCAAAGGAGCCTGGCTACGACTAGCTAGTACAAGAACAGACGCTTTGCGTCTGACGGCATTTTGGCTAGTAATATCGGAAGGGAAGTTATGTACATACATACCTTATTGGCTGGAGTATCAATTTGGCGTTTGTGAAAGGGTCTATGTATAGTAATGGAAGGATCTAGGTATAGTAGTGATAGGTCTGTGGGCATCGAATATCCCAAAGTAGTGGCGGCTGTACCGCCCAATGATAATCCCCTCTTTGAGACACAGGACCGTCAACTTCGGACTAGGCCTCCGTATTTATTGAGGAACAAAGAAAATACGCTTTTGTGTTTTAAAGAAGAGCTCGATCCGATACCTGAGGGTATCCCTAGAACAGTGGAACAGGGAATTGATGACTAGAGATCGTAGGGGCTCGCTACTCCTCTAGAACCACATATCATTGGTAGTGTTGAAGTAGTTAAAAAGGAACGTCCTCGGATTATAACCGGACTGAATGATATGGTAGTACAGCAATTACAGGATCGATTCTTTGGTGTAGAGGATCAATGAGGTGAAATTTAGAGAACTCATCAGACCAGACCCATCAGGCGAGAGATTAGTACCCCAAACTATATTGCTAGACAGTGTAAATTCTTCCCTTCGAAATAAATGTTTTAGCACCGGGGCCCAACCGTATCGATTTTAGTTGCTGATCAATTCGCAATTCCGCTGTACCCACGTAAGGAGGCACTCCCTGTCTATGACCTGAAAACCTGACTAGTCAGGACCTATCCGGAGGGATATCTTGTCGTTGGGGCCACATAAGGACAGACATAGAGCAAAAAGGTCATTCTAACAGTTATTAAAATCGTCCAGAGCCTTAAGTTGTCTTCCTCCCCAATATGCCGTTCTTTGTTTCAAAAGTTCCGGCCCTATGGAGAGAGCTATTTGTGAGTTTCGAAGGATCCATATAAGTGTTATGTTGCTATCTCCGTTTGTTGCATGGTAGACACTCATTCCCACAGGACTCACTTAGGCCAAAAGTCATGGTTCCAGGATTGGCATCGGAGACTTAATTGACCCCAGTTCGTTCGTCAACGAGCAGACAACCAGTGACTTTAACCGGTGCTTCTGTAAGACTTGCGACGATAAAAAAGTAAATAAAGGATATTATAGGAGGCCCTATCTATATTAGGATAACTGTTGGTGAGAAACCTATTAACTAGATGTGTGTTTATCGTCCTATAAGGCTGAGTTACTAGCTAGGATCCAGTTTTATGCGCGTGTCGACCCTAAAATAAAGTACCCCGGATACATGTGATGTTGATATATACATGTAGGTTAAGGTGGATTTTGCTTGGTTGAGGCGGGAACCTCCCGTCAAATTCCTTATTCATTACCTCTTTAGGTTGGATTTTTTTTTCTTTTTTCTTCTTTCTTTTTACTGTGGGGCTCTTATATTGCAGATATGCATTCCCAATACCATCTCCGGCCCCGACAAGCTCTGGTTTGCGCTCTATATATCGGAGAAACGTCGGCTGCAACGGGTTACCCTGCGGGGTTTTCTTGAGGTGGATATATTTCTCGGCATATGGTTGATGAAGGTAGACGTTAATCTGTCGGAGGATTGTACAAGTACGTACCTCCCCATGGCCAGTCCGTGATACACAGCAAAACCCAACCCCCCAAACCTGTTGCTAACCAAACCCAGCCAACAGAAAAACTCCCCCATCAGATTTGCGCAACCGCGAAGCCGGTTCAAGGAATCGACGTATATCCCTCTAAGGGGGACAGTTCTAAATGCTCAATTAGACTAATAGAGCCCTGTAGTATATTAGAATTAATGCCCCTGGAATCTCTTGAACCTGGCTTCGATAATTGGGGGGCACCAAGGGGCGCAAGGGTGTGTCATCAGACTCAAGCAGAATAAGGCTTTAGAGACGTCGAGAAGATCGAACGCGATATCATGGATGATCAGATCGATCATGCGTGGGAGGAGGCGTGTATAATTAATCCCTCGAGTCCCCAGGTTATGGGACTCGTGTTTGTAGCGGCCTGCAATGCTCCTTAGCGCTTGGGGAGAGATGGAGGAGGGGGGATTCATGGCGGAGGTACCCAGAAATCATATTTGAGTAAGGACCTCAGAGGTTGAATTAGTATAAGTATTCAGTTGCTGGCAGCGGGTGTAACGGGTTGAGGTTTCTGGAGATCACGTGGCTAGCTAGGACAGTTGAGCATGAGTTCTCATCATTCCTCAACCACGTCCCTTTTTTTTCTAGTATATAATAAGAGATATTCGAGGGAAACAGGCCTGTTTAGGACCGCGACTGGTTAGTATAACGCAACACAGGGGATTAAAGTAATGGGAATACTCCGCATAAAGCTCAGGCCGAACTCTAAAAGCCTCAGATCCTACATATATATATGGTACTCGGTATCGGAATGGCGTTATATAGGAAAAGAGGGGGGGGGGGACGTACATTTGCGTTCGAAATATATACTTGAAGAATTTGCAATGGCCAGAACGAGAGGAGTTTGACTACACGTAGAACTGACTTTATACTGTACTCGTCATATCATATCATGCATCTATCTGGAACTTCTAATTGGATGGAGGAAAATATCCTCACCGCCGGCACTGACCTAGTAAATCCTAATCATACGAGCTGGAACACATAGTCGGAGCTTATTCAGATAGGAAGCTAGATGATGATGGGTACTAGTATCGTCCCTGACTGTGGTAAATTCTTGGAGCTAATGATCGGTTGGTTAATGTGGGTGAGGGCTAGGTGGGTTGGGATTTGAATAGGAATATTTGCGTATTATAAGACCACCCCAATGATTGACTACATGTAGTCACCAAAAAAAGCCGGCCGGCCCTTGGGCTCAAGGACTAGGTTAACCCGTCGAGGGGTGGTCTGCGGGGAGTTGTTTTCCTACCGAGAAGACACTTCCTTCTGTGATATTAATTTAACATTAAGGTACAAGTACTAGGTCATGATCAGTAAACACATATAAGGGTTATATTAGATATATAAACATTTTTGTATCCTTATGCATAGAATATCCCACGAATAGGAGTTCATTAACGACAGGTCTGGGACTACATTAAGTAGGTAGACTTGTCCTCGCCTAGCGTCGGGAAAACAATGCGCTGACTGTAAGATGTTAATTACGTGCATGTAACGCTTATAATTAATGTGATCGTTCTATAGATCTAGATCTCAACATTCCACTACCTATATACTAGCTCCTTTTCGCTCGACATCGTTCTTTTTTCGCTCCCATCTCCGCCCCACTAGCAACTTAAATATCTCCGGAAAACCCGTGATTCTAATTTCCCTTATTATCCTTCTTGGGGGTACATACTGGAAGAGTTAGGGTGTCGAAGCCTCCTTTGACAATAAGCCGACATACCAGTACTGTCAGCTGCACTGGGGCTATTGAAATCAGTTTTGAATCCTTTGATCAATCAACCCCACCCTTTCTGTCTGATTGCAGTTGCAACTCGACTCTGAAATGAGTTAGAACTTTTCCCAAAAGGCTATATCGTATCACCATAACTACTAATTATAAGGATTAGGGATTATTTAAGAGACCAGTCATGGTAATATAGACCACAGTGGCAAATTTCTTTAGAGAATACCTGTCAATTAGCGTTACTTAGTCGAGGGGAGAGGACTTGCCCCTCTATCATTATATATGAATAACAGGTTATTATCTTCATCCTGTTTCTCTCACCTCAGATAACGTATATCGACCTTACCTACTCTAACGGGATGATTTGGCCTGCCATTCTGTCGGCTGGAGGGACCGGATGTTATCCCAGTGGTTCGGTACCGGGAGTCTTGTTAGACTGATGAATATGAAGATGTCACAAGGAGTCAGTCATAAAGATAGGTGTACCAGCGAAAGCGGGGCGGGAAATTGTCCCTTAAGCTGTCAATGTTGGATCCCCTATATAATAGAAGTTAATTCGGAAACGTTAGAAAACTACGAGTATTCTGTGCACGTGAGGGACGGCGCGGTCGACTGCTTCGATCTCGCTTATCGTACCACTAGCGGGTAATTGACCCCGCAACGACCCCCCGTCAATAGAGCGTATTTCCTAGGCCTATCATCCTTCCTGATGTAGTTAATTAGGTTACTGAGGGGAAATGTCATTCTTAAAGTGTCAATTGTAGGATTTGACACTTGGTAAATACGCTCTAATATTGCAATTGAACGTCGTCTGGTAAATAATATCGATATTCCGTCCGTGTCAATTTTAGGGGAATATCTTTCTTTAAAAGGGAATTGATTAGAGCAAATTTTAACCCGTAGGCTGCATGCTTAAAGAGCTCGTACCATGGCCATTATATATGGGAGTAGATCTCCTAGGAATTGAAGCAAATTTAATTACAAAGCTTAAGCTAGCTGGCATTATCTAACCAAGACCAAATTGCAAAAGAGTACCTACTTATATATATATGTATAACGTAGGGAAAGCGTTTTTAGTAGAGAACGCTCTCCCGTGGAGTAAAGCGGATAATCGAGCTACGACGCAACTAGGGACATATGCAAGTGGTTCAGTCGAAGTAAACATAAAATTCGTAAATATCCTATAGATAGTACATATATATATACATGGAGCAATATGCAAAGAGTAGGTTCTTGAAAACCGAAACTAGGAAATCCGAAATCACAGGAAGTAATAATACGAATAAAAATAATCTACAACATCTGGAAGACAAGAATTTAAGCTTGTGCCTTGAAAATCACCCAAATCTAGGCCTCTTTGACCCCGCATACGGATCTAAAATTTATCCTAGTGTCAACTATCCCGCTACGTAACTCACATATAAAAGGGAGAATGCTCATACCTGGTACCGGATGCCCGAGAGTATCATATGTTGTAGCAGGCGTAGGCGCAGTACTCAGGACTGGGTCCAGTGGAGAATCATATGAAAACTCATCTCGCGGCTGCCCTGAGATTCCCTGGGCACGCCATGTCGGATCAACAAACCTCAAAACTTGTTGAATATGCGCATAGGTAAGATATTCCTTACGCTCCATGGCAAGTGAGCGGCCGAGTGATACTGAATGCTGGATCTAATGCAAGGCAGATGGATAAAATATTGATTAGGAGGCTTGAAAAAACACATGGTCGCTGGGATCGTTGACTATAAGCTTACCATTCTACCATTGAACTTGAGATCAGATAGACGGCTCAGGTCCCCGCTAGAAAATCCCTGGTGTGCTTCGTCGTGGAGGAAATAAGTCCAGAGCTGCATCCGTGCGCCTCTATCAAGCTCATTGAAATGAAGGTTGAAATGAACCCGGCCTGGCTCACCATTAGTTATAGCCCAAAAGAAGTTTCAATACCGGGAGAAAGAACTAAGCGGTTGTTACCTACTCTCAAGCGCTTTGTCAAATGTCTCGACTCTGTTGCTTGTGAGAATAATGATCCCAGTGTAGTATTCTAGTTGTCGAAGGAAGATGGAAACTAAGGCGTTTCGTTTGACATCAAAGCTCGTTCTTTGCTCCAAGAAGACGTCCGCTTCATCTAGTAGCAAAACAGAACCCCACAAGGCACCTCGCCGCAGGATCCTTGCTAGGTTTCCATCCAACTCGCCCGGTTCACACCCCAGTTCACTCGCCGATATAGAATATAGTGGTCGATGCGATATCTCTGCCACAGCCTCCTACTAGTTGTTAGGCCCGGAAACCAACCACGATTCTAAAATGGACCCTATCTGCGATGGAATGTAGTTATAATAATAGAGGAACATACAGCGGTGATAGTCTTTCCCACACCAGGGGGGCCTGTAAAGAGCATAATAAGTCCCACGCCTTTTCCAGGGACAATTTCTAGTCCCCTCACAGAGGTATGTGCAGAGACGAATCCACGAAGCAAGTCTTTTGTTGTTTTATCGATCACAACATTGGATAGCATGTCAGTCATCCATGTTATATCCCTGATATGAGAGATTTGGATAAATCCTGTTGCAAATCGCGGCGTTAGAGGAATATCTATCTTTTGGCACTTGATATATATATTGAAAGAAAATACCCCATCTCTTATGCTTCATGATGAAACCTGGCAATGAAGTATTACACAGTTTGAAGTGATTGTCGTTAAGGTAGCCAACAATTTTTTCAATAGAAGGCATTCCACTCGAGCCCTGGGTTTTCCAGTACATTGCCGGGTCCAACATGACCCGACTATCAAGATCGAGCTTGCATGGACGTATAATGTTAGTGGGATGGCCCATCTGAGAATAAGTCTTTGGATATATGCAGTTCATGGAACCATAAATCCTATCTCCATACGAAAAAAAAAGGGGTAACCAAGGGAAAGTACTTGAGCTTCATCTCTAGATCCTTCAACTCGTCCCGTGCAATGAACATAAACACGGCCTGAGTTACGAGTACATAGTTCAACAAATTTGCGTCCTCTGTTTACAAGTTCGGTTTCTAGCTGAGCCGAATTTGGATGGAAATAAAGGGGGCAAGGTTCAAGATCTGCAATTTCCTGAAGGCCTGTAAACTTTCTGATCGTGAACTGTTTTGTTTGAAACCCTAAGTTTGTACCGTCGAAGTTAACCGATTTACAAAGGAGAGTTATATGTGTAGCTGCCATCACGAGAGGCCCTAGAAGAAGATACAAACAGTGAGATGGATCGTCTTTATCTCTGCTGAGAAGGAGAATGTTAGGCCGGAAGATAAGCCACAATAAGTTGAACGTTATCTGGGGTTGTGGGTATGTGAGGAGCTGGTTGAAGAAAACAACCTCAAAACTATACTCCGTAGTGAGGAAAAAGATTAGCGCTCCAAGGTGCTCCTCCGCCTTATTTTTATCTCCAATGAATGTAATGGCAGTTAGATCAAAGGCTTTGAAATCATCTATAAAGTGGTAAAGAAGCTGGGGATATATCTAAGCAATTATCAGTATGGGATGGTGGATGGGCTGGCGGTGTTGAGGTATACTTCTGAGGACTGGCCGATTATACCCAAACCCTCCACTCCCGCAAGAACGAGGGTTATCACTGCCCCGAGCTCCTTTGACTTTATAATAAGTTTTTTTTCTCTGCTATGCCGGTATCCATAGTCCATGTTCCGACAAACAAGAAATGCCATGTTTGCGTATTGATCCGAAGGCCTCGTGGTTGGGGTTGGGCGGAGCAGGTTAACGCCGCTTCAGAGAAAAAGGGGTATTAGCATCTATTCTGTGCAAATTATACTTTCACACGCTACTTTTTATCAACACGCCTAAATAATGGGTGTTGCTTTCTAAACATTACGCCCTCATCCGAATGATAGGCCTCAGTTTCAGATGCATCTTCGTCTTCGGCTCCATTTTCGTCGTCTTCAGCTCCATATTCGCCTTCTGTTTCGTATTCACCTTCTGACGTTTCCATTGTGGGTCGTTAGTTGCGTTTTGGCTTTGATCGTGGGTGAGTATTTTTGCTTTGGGATTTGTTTAAGCCAATTATTGGCCGGTAGAACGGTTGGGAGTATGGTAATATACTAAAGGTTCGAATGTTGCAAGAATTGAACTTCATATATTGCGCAGGCTGAAAAGGTCGAATCTCTATGTGTGCGCACCAGCCCCGCACCGAATGAACTTGTGCGTATTCGTGTTCCCGTGACTTACAACTTCGGTCAATCAACGTTATGCCATACAAAAATGTAGTCTTGGCGGTTTTTGTGTAGTGTATGCAATATTATACTAGTCGTGTTCAGAAACGCTATAGTATGAGATTTCGAGTAATTACTTGGTGGCAGCCGGTCAAAACTGGCCTACTAAATATATTATATATAATTATATAACGTATACATGTATAATACTCTATATTCGACCAGGGATTGAAATGAATATCAACACGGGAATGTGACCGATTATAAGCAAAACGCTTCGTTATATAATTCCCCGCTATATATTGGTTCTATGAATGTATATGTATAAGCTTCAAGTTAATTCTTGAGAAATATAGTGGCCCGGGCATTCTTTTCATTTATAACTCTACCACAATTCATGATCATAGTTACTACTTGTGATCATGATTTAGAGAGAACTTTGCCGCTTTTGACCTTGCCTATATATCAATTATTTCCTGGTCCCTTAATATGTACTCTGTTCAGTTATAATGGACCATGATTTTGCGGTTACGTAAAGTAGAGTTATATCGCCTTCAAAGAGTGACATTGCATATTGTCCTTTACCATGGTGGGGTACACATGCACAGGGTGCATGTGGTGGTTGATTGATTCAGTTGCGACGTTGTTAAAACGTACCTTATAACGCCTTGTAGCTTAAGATTGACCGTCTAGCGGTGAGGTTCCAAAAGCACTCTCAATATTTTTAGGTCCACATAAATATATATAGAGCTTACGGGCTTCAGCTTTAACCAATAGTCTAAATACTATGCAAGTTAGGATATGAATACATGTAGTTCTCTGTATTAATAAGAATCACTCAACCGAGAAATTATAATATTACTATATCTATAACTACAATTCTCAAGTTCAATAAAACCTTAATTCTAGAGGCATATATACTAGGGCGGCAACCCAGCGAGGGTCAAATGGTTAAACCCAACACATACCCGTTGCATGAGGCGCATCAGTGAGCAGAGTGGGATTATACTGTTTTGCAAAAAATCAAGTAACGTAAGGCATTTGTTCATCTAATAATTGAGTGGAAGTGGGCTTTTCACTCTCTTCCTAATATATCACATCAACACGTGCCCCTTTCCATGTCTATCATCTAAAAATTTATGGCATCGCAGGTCGCGACGTCGGTCACAGTGCCTTTTGCGTTTCTCGTAATCTCTGATAGGATTAAAAAAACCCCCCCCCCCAATACCCAAGCCCGCCCGACCTCCGAGATCTGCAATATAACCGATATATAACGATCATACTAAACCCCTAGGCCCTGGCTATTACGACTCACCACCCCCTTGCCATTCCCTATACGGTATACAAGATAATATGAACCCAGAAAATATCTCAAAAACTCAAAAATGCACAAATATTTAGCAAGAATCCTCTTTAGGAACTAAAACCTCTGGAAGTACAGAACAATCCTCAGATGCATCGCATACCAGGAACCTTTGCATCGGACTCATCGACTGAAGAACAAGAATTCTTCTCTTTTCAAGTTCAAGTGCGTCCAGAAGTTCACTCCAGTTGTATGACTCGAGGAGAGAATTTTCCGTTTCTTCATCGGAATTCGCGATTACCGGGCCCGCTAAATCATTTGATGGGGAATGACTATATTCAGACTCATTCCTAGACACGGTTTGTGGACCGGAACTGGAATGTCTTGATACCGCGGCTATGGCTACCTGATGCTGATGAAGGTTTTCTGAAGTCAAAGACATGCTAGATTCGGAGTGGTGGTTCTGGTTCGACTGTGGAGGCGGAAGAGTGTTATTGGTGGTGGTTAAGCTTCCAATTGGGGACAAAACACAACTGCTGGTCCCGACTGATGTAGACCTATTATAAACGGGCTTAGTATTTGAACTGTGGTTCCTAGAGAATATATGCGTAGGTTCTCTCCTCTAACCAACGGAGTCCCAGGAGTATCAGAACTTACACCCGATCCCAGGAGTTGTCATCAGACATAGTGACCCCAGAAATAAACTCTTGTCCAAATTGGGAAGACATTGGCGTGATAATAAATGGTAAAGAAAATAATTTGGTATGCTTGTTGGTGTATGAACGGAATAGTCGTAGGGCACTGGGTTTTCGGAGGACTTTATATATCAAACTAATCGATTGAATTGCCCAGATTTCGTGAGCTGGTCTCCTGTAGAAAGGCGGTGCTGGTAAAAAGGCGGTCCTTGATAGCAATCACCGCCTTTTTGCGTAGAAGTCAATATATGATAATCTAGTACTAGCTGCTATTTTCCCTTCTCTTTTGGAAAGGGCGGTCCTAGCTTATTGGCCGCCTCCTGCTCCAAGAGCAGATGTACGGTTGTTATGCCCTCATATCTTACGTTCTCTGTTATGAAAGGCGTTTGGGGATTCGGTCATTGACCGCCCTTTTGTGCAAGGCAGAAAGTTCGAAGTGTGGCCCTGATCGGCGGGGAAATAGCGGCTTTGGGCCGTTGCCGCACTCTACCCCATACAGTACTGTTAACGCTGCCAACTTTTGTCAAACCTCTTGTTTCAATTCTGTGGCTTACGCTCGGGGGGGGGGGGGGGTTGCCTGATGTTATATGTTTCATGATTGAGAGTTTATGGGATTGAAGCTAACTTTCATACTTGTATTATAATTATCGAATGGGAATTAATTCAGCGGTCATACTCTACGTAGCTAGGCGCAGGGTGATTTTGGGAAGGAGTGCCACAGCTAGCGCCCGAGATCATGTCGAGTGCAAACAACACCAGCTTCAAAACAGTAATATTCATTGAAGCCAACATCACCTAGTACCCTATCGGCACTATGAGCGGACTTCATGAGATAAAAGCTAGCTAGGTTCCTTTGTATAAATGAGCCTTATCCCGTTATACGATAGTGTTAGAAATTCCCCAATACTTTATATATATATGTCTAACAGCTACAGCACTTATTATTTATGTGTAGGTACGTGAGTGATCGTATCTAGGCCGAGAGTTAGCCTGGTGCCACTCTTTCACGTACAGAATTCTTCTCCATGTACATATGTAGATGAAGGGGTCAGGATGTGATTCTTCCGTATTGCTACCTCCTCATATCATTTACTGACTCGCTTTGCCTTGAAACCGTAGGTCGATCGATTGGCCAGCTCAGTACTGTTTTTACAAATGGTAGTTGGTACCGCGAATGATGGTCCACTTGTCATTTTTCTCGGCAACGACATTTGGGGGGTGATATTGGTAAGAAGCCAGCCTGATATGTCGGGTGAACCATCACGGCGGTGGGCCATCATTCGCGGTACAGAGTAGATACCGCTATAGTGTGTTGTGCAGCAGTTAACTGACCAACTAGCCACAACACAGACGGTATCGTGAGGTGCGATGCAGCAGGGATAGGGTGTAGGTGCAGTCATATAAAGTATGGGCATTTGGAATACCTATGTATATACTGTACTGATCCTTTGCAATTGAATTGGCATGCATAACATGTAGTACAGTGTGATTGAGGCTCAAACGTCCCCATTAGGGATCCCGTCGTCCGTGCCTGCCTGGGCTTCATAATTCAGCCTGGCCTGGCCTGATGCATGCATATGTGATTCGGTGCGTCTTCGTCGTTTATCTTATTACTGCCTATTCTAGGATATGTTTGGTGAAAGATCGATCTATATCTACATGTACTCAGTACGCGGCCTGTTTGAAGCCGCTCAATGGATTTCTGGCAGCGCAGTGAGATTCACATACAAATGGTTCTTGGCTGCAGGCAGATTTTATGAGGTGGAGGGCCACAATTCGATCTCGAGTATACGTATGACGCGCAACGAAATGGCGGTTACACCAAAGGGCGCAACAACGAGGGGCCCATCGCACGAGAGCGGAGAGGGTCCTGTACCCTACTGATAGTCAACAGACTGCCCTGGAGCCTTATTACACTGTTACACGAATGGGCACTGCGTTCTTTCGGCGGGTAGGGGGCGGGGGGACATCTACATGTAGTGTCCATCTATCTTGTCCATGGCCACACTCATGAAGTACGATACATACTCTACTCCCAGCATCAATATGCATAAAGCAGTAAGTTGATCAACTGGTACTGCTTGGTGTTTTAATTTCTGCTCATCTACAACTATAGCTAACCAACCCTCGATAGTACTCCCAAACCCCACCCCTCAGCCACCAGCCCACCTGCCCTATGGACATTTTACATACCGTCGGTTTCGTAATATAATCAAACTCATCATCTTTCTAGTACATATCAACCTTATAAATACGAGAACAACTCCCTACGATTGAAGTTCAGATTAACCCCCCCCCCCCCAGGCCTCCGGAATACACCGATATTCAAATTCGCAAAGAAAGTCGCGTACCCGATCAAACCAGATCATACCCCAACATGACCCATGGATGGCGGCCAGAGGTGAAGGCTCGGGTTGATGAGCTTTATATAGGACAAAATAGGCCTCTAAAGGAGGTTATAAAGATTGTGAACGAGGAGTTTAACATGAATGCAAAGTAATGACATGAATTCCTTTTCCACCACACTTTACGTATAACTACAGCTTTAGATCCTTGATGTATTAGACTGAGCGCTGACCGTTACCCTAATAGATTACGTACCTATCAAAAACGTTTAAGGACATGGAGAATTACAAAAGAGAGGATCCATCGCGCTCGTCGCGGTGTGCCCACAAAAGTATGTCCCAGTCAGCAGTATACATGCTCTACCGCCGGGAACCATAATTCGCCCTATCAAGGCCTATTGAGCGACTGTGCCCGTGATCGCAGCAGTTCCTCCGGTAATGATGACCTTGATCGACACAACCGAATGCCTACTCTACTCTCTTCGCAAAACTCGGCTCATACCGATGCCCTGGAGTGTTTTCATGATGATTTTGGGACCCCTCAGGGGGTTGAGAGCAGTAGTGCAGGATTGCTCCATGTTGAAAATTCCAGTAACGAAACAGCGGCTCTAGGATACCTAATGCCCGGATTGACCGGCCATGCTTACTCAGATATTGGACATCGGGTAGAGATGGGGGGCGGCCCCTTTCCGCAGCAAGCCTCTAGCTCTGTAGGGGGCAGATCTCAGGTTGGTGACTTTACGGAGGGAAACATGACTACCAATGCCACCCTGCCTACTAATTCAAATATCTTTTCGAGTACAAGTATGTCTACCTCTTCCATCAAAGCGACACTGGGAACGGCTTTGAGATGTATAAGAGTCTAATGTGATAAAAAAAGATTTAGAGAATCTACTCGATTTATCACCGCTAGTCACCCAGATTGCTTCTGCATATATGGGGATCAACGCTATAACCCCATCCTGTTATGCAAAGCTCTGCGATGAAACATTTCATAAGCTACAGAGTGCGGAAGGAGTCTCCCACGATACCGCGGTACTCGAAATCTCAATATGTAACCTATCAGCCGAAGACCACTATACGTTGCGTTTCTGTTCATTTTTAGGCAGTGCCAATATTACGTTGGAAGAATTGGGTTATTTTATAAAAAAGCCTCGCGAGCGTACGTATCTCCCATGTGATAGGAAAGTGCCAAGTATCTATCGCTGCTTGTCGAAGTGGTAGTATAATTACTAATTACTAGATTATAGTAATCGATAATTCTCTTGGAAGACTGCTACGCTACCGGCTTATTTCACAACATCTTCAGTCGAAGAACATTTCAATTGATAGAAGGATCCATGACTGGCTATGGGATCGAATTACCCTCATAGAGCGGCCTCCAATCACACGCGAAATGATGATCAGGGTCAGCAATTCCATCAATCTTGGTTACGCTCCGTCCAAAGAGGCGTGGGAACTTGCAAGGCTATCCATCCCTCATATTGGGAGATGGGCTGGGACCATCTTGGATAACCCAAGCTCCGAATCTTTTTGGGACAAAGAATCTTTCAAGGCCGCTGTTACTATCGCCAAGGTTGCTAGCAAAGTTGACAGAAACTTGGAATCTAAAAAGATTCTGGGGCACATCGTCCCTCTGATGGAGAATATCCTTGATAAGGGAGATCCTTTAACCCTCAGTACCATGAACAACCTAGCTGTGACACTCATCAGTAGTCAGAGCTGGATAGAAGCAGAAGCTATTCTCCGCAGGCTTATAGACATTCTAAAACCAGGCCCCACAAACGAAAGCTCCTATGTTACAGCACTAAGTAACCGAGCACGTGCCTTAGCCCAACTCAACCGGCAGGAGGAGGCCGAGGAAGTGCTTCAGCTGATTGTTGATCGGGGTAAACACTTGCGGTTCGGGGATTTTGACGAGAAAATGAGATATAATATCAAGCTCGCGGAGACGTTTAGGTTTTGTGGTCAGTCAATGAAAGCAGAGGGTCTTCTCTCTTCCGTACTCCAAAACAGCCGGACTGTCTTGGGAGAGAGTCATCCGAGAACTCTCCGCGTACTAGAGCTCCTTTGTTGTGTGTACTCGGATAGAAAGGAATGGGCACAGGCTGAAAACCACAGTTCTAGATTAGTAACACTCAGTGAGTGCACGCTTGGTGAGACACAAATAGATACAGTTAGAAGAAGGAGATTTCATGAGAAGATGAGCAAAAGAAGGGGTAAACTAAGAGAATAGAACAAATACATGTACTTAATAGTAAATGATTCATTAATTCATTGCAAGACCGGGTACCGAGTACGAATTACAAATATGACAGTATTGGGCATTTATTGTACTAGATTAAGATATGTACCTTCATTATTAGACATAGAGCTAGCATTCGAACTTTATAAATTTGGTTTACCGAGGGGCCATGGCCAGGGAGTCCTGAAAATGTCCGCATCTGCTCAACTAGACCCACCCCTACATGGTAATGCTATATGCATATGAAGGTGAGATAAATCCCAATCACCTTTCCAGTTTTCCATAGCCAAAAAACCGCATGAAATTAATGAATTAAACAAAAAAAACCTTTGTAATATATGTTATTATAATAATTGTCGCAAGGTGTAGACTACTTTTGTATTATGCCGTTGCTGCTTTTTACCAGGCTATTATTGTTATGAAAGGGCTAGCAAGCCCCCTACTATATTAAAAAAGACAAGTCAAGAACTACTTCCTCTGCAAGAGTCTAATATTGCGAAGAGTTTACCAAATTGAAGGGGCGAGTGATATTCTATGATTCGGAAACATGTAAATCTAGCTATGAGATATTTTCTTCCTCTTCTATATATAACTCTTTCAGGCGCTCCCCGTGCCCTTTTTATCTGTGTGTATCGGGCGGATTGTGCTGAGCACATGCGTTGACTGTGCTCTGAAGCGACGAGTATTACAGCAGAATCTTATTATAACTTGGTGTCTTAGGTCTCTGGATCGAGAAAATAAGCACAACCCCTTCTACTTTTTTTGATGAGGGAAAACTCCAGCACTATCACCTGCAACTGGTCTACAGAGTTCGAGTTGACGAAGAGATGTCATACCCTAAATATGAGAGTGGCTCTAAAGTCGTTATGTACGTATATCGAAGTTGCAGGGAAATCTCAGGGCCTAGGGTCAGGGTCATCTATGTAGAAGTCCCGCCTGATACTTTTTCCATTCATTATCTGATCCGGGCCTTGCCGTATATTACTTGAGTTCCCATAGACCAGGAAGAGGTATTCTCGGTAGATACATGAGTTGAGGACATCTGAAAATCTGTATATACATACATGTATATATTAATTAATGATTACTACTCTGCTAGAATTAAAATGCCCTACTAACGATCCCCTTGGCACCAGCCTCCTCGGCCGCAGTTGGCAAAACCCGCAACTGCCAATTGCCATATTAACCCCAACCCTTAAGACATGCTAACGACCCGCTGTGTTTACTTGTACGTGGAGGGATCCAGTGCAGCTTTAGCTAAAGTTCGCGTGAGGGACGTAGTGTGGTCGTTAATTCCCAATTAAATGCATGCTGCTCAAACTATTGTTTAACATCCATTACAGAGCTCCTTCGACAGGACCAGGAATTCATGTTTGTTGGTGAGCCTATCTCTTTTGCTAGTGAAGCTGCCAACATTTAAGGAGGCCGCATAGTGCACCGTGCACCCGGGGAGTTCCCCAGAAATACGCCGTCTGTACTTCCGAGAACTGGTTCATGGTTGTCACGGTGGCGGAGCCGGTGGCCCCTCAAAGGTTGGCAGCATTTAATCACCAGCGAAAGGGATAGCTAGGCTATAATTCAAAGAAATCGCGTTTCATATTATATATTGCGGTAGGCTAAATAAAGAATTATAAAGCTTGGGAATAAGTACATAATGTAGGCACTACTATACTATATTATATAGACGATCTATATCTATATATACCCCTTTTGACTCAAGCTGCATAACCGGGTAGCAGTAGAGCAAATACTTACTTGATCGAGTCAGAATACTATTAAAATACACTATTGAAGGAAAATGCAAAGCAGAAGTATTGTAGATTGTTCAGTTTGGCCGCTGTTCAGTGTTTACTGGTGAGAACGATTCATAGTGTTTGCACTTTACATTGCGGGGGTTTCTAGTGCAACTTATGTGCAAAGTCCCCTTATCCCTTAGATTACTAGTGAGACTCCCGAATTTACTAAGCTTCAAACCTCAGAGTACATGAGGCTTATACACGCGAGGCTTGGAGAAGGAATCAGTAATAACGTGATATATCCCCACTGGTGTCTAAGCTACTCAAACTATGGTTAGGGTCTTTCACTAACATTCTGACCCAGAGGTAGCACTTCATAAAACAGTCTTGTCATGAGTTCGAGAAACCCTGTCGCTCCTATTCCCGATGTATCTCAATTTTCTGATTCCTCACAGCTTCAGCTGTATTAATAATGATGGTCAATCTATGTTGGTGAAATTAATCCGATCGAAAGAATATCAATACAAGGCAATCTAATCCTCATGCTGCAAAGAGAATTTTTCTCCGTATTAGTGATTGATATATGGTTGGATCGGGTGTGGGTACCCGGTCACGTACATCCGTTCCCTAAACGGCTGCGCAATTGCGTTTGTCGTTGGCATTGCTGTCCCGGGAGCGCTCGGGCTTTACAGCTATGGTCGAGGCTTCTCCTTTACGTGTACCAAGACCTAAAGTTCATAGGATTTGGAAGCACGATGCGTGGTAAATGATAAAACAACCAACCGGTCAAGCTTTCTCGCATTGCCGACTACCCTCAGGCTTGCGGAGGGGTTGCACCTCTCGCCCCATAGAGTAAAGGGGAACTTCACTTGGGAGGGCGAAATTTGGGGGCTGACCGATCACGATTCAAAACCTAGAACTTGATCGTGCTTATTCTTGTATCTTACAGTTTTTGTGGAAGCGCCCTTCAAAAATCCGTAGTCATTTAAACCTATGCGGGGAAACGTGTATAGCGTGGACGTGGCCATGGGGGCAGATGAAGTATGTGTATCAATGGGGAGAAAACCTCGGACTTCAAGCTGCCAAACGACCTCTAGTCAGATTGTTATAACTTTCGGGCTATATACATGTATCAGTTATATAATTATCAATCAATCAACTTCTAATCAGAATTTTGTGACGAGTGATATCCCGTGATTTGGCTGAACAAAATTCAAGAAAAGCTAAGCTATGAAACCCCACGGTCTTATAAGATAGATTAGGTAACTTGTCTCCCAAGAGTATAGCTTTAGGCTAGAGCGCGAGCAAGATCACCAACTACTTCGCTGATAGTTCCTACCTCTCGATAGCCGAAAACGCTGCACAGACAGACAGAATATTCTGGATGGTTACAATTGAATTAGCAGCCTTATCCGAATGAATTTATGAATCCTTACGCAGTGGGTCGGGAAAACAAGGGGGAAAATTCATCTTTCAGGTTTCAACCAATACACCAAATGCCACTCGGTCAACTTTGGCCTCGAAAACTAGATGATTGATCTAAGATAATAAAGCATTAATAGATCGCCTTGTAAGTACTGGGAGGCATCCCCCTCTCATTGAGTGGAAGGTCTTAAGCGAATTAAGGAACCATATTCAATCCCAAACGGCTACAAATAGTCTCCGCCCATATACTCTATGGTTGAGCATCGATATAGACGACCCCCCGGGCCACTCGGATACCCCCCTCACTCGGACAGTCAATCATGGTTGAATAGAGTAACTGAAGTCACTTGAAACGTTGATCTTTCCTTTTCTACGTTAACTGTCCGAGTGAGGGGGATGTCCGAATGGCCCTGGAGGTCGTCTATTCAAGTATATCCATGATTATATTGGGTATTAAGTTAGAAAGGCCTGTTACTAATGCATACTAGAGTACACCTATATGCTCAACCAATCACCTGAATACAGAGACAAATCTTGGGGGGGGGGGTGGAATAACATACAACCGAAAAAAAACCCATGGTATTAATCCAACAAGCCCTAACGCATACATGTATATAATTAAGTACCATCAAGGGATGCGTTTTCGGAAAGAGACTAACCAACATAATAGCCTCCCCCCTCCCCCTCGCATGGATATTCTTGCGGACAGTTGGAGGACATGGGTGGGAAAGGCTTTACTAGAGCCTACTACAACTGCCGAACGGATCACTTCTATGTACGTGAACTTCAGAAACATGGGTGTAGACGGCCGCGCGAAAGAACCAGTTGATTTTAATATAGTGACAGCTGCATACAGTGAGGAGGGGAAGCCTGGCTGAAACTTTAATTCGGGTGAATTCCGCATATTCCATTATAGGCATATATTTACTACTTCAGGAAAATATGGGAAGAGTCCTGTTGGCCAAATCAGCCATTCAAACCCTGTTTTGAGACCCCTGCTTCTACTATAATTCTATCTCTCGCTGTATACCAAGCCTCGTAATATAAAGATCTTGGATATCATTGCCAGTCAGTGGACATGGCCAAGGCAGGGCCTGATAGACGGGGAACCATCACTTAAATGTACATAGTTAGGATTAGTATAGATCATTACCGCCCCCTCCCCACCCCCTGCTGAAGAAAAGCAGACCATACCCGCTGTTTATATATATAGAAGTACATACATGCACCCACATTGGGCCGTACTCTACTCTAGAGTACCTCACATATATACACATACTACTTAATATATATATACATATACACTTATACGTGCCTACATGTACGTATCTATGTAGGTACATGTACTGGATGCTCTGCCCCACGGAAATTAAACCTTCCGAATCTGCTGAATCTTTATCCGGAGAATTTATAAGTTACATGGCTCTCAGAGTCGAATAGCTCGGCGATTAACGTACGGAAAGCCGGAAGCTTAAGGGCTGTACTCCGGTCGATCGCCGCCACACACCGACAGTTAAGCGAGGAAAAACGGCTGATCTGATCTGCAGAGAACCAGAGATCCGCATCAACACTTATATGGCGCGCGTTAAATAAATGAATTTTCATTTTTTAGTTGGGTTGAAACCGTTATGGGGTGGGGATGGACAAAGTGATAGGGTAAATACTGATCTCCCGCATTTGCAATAATTCTACTAGACTCTGTACATGTATGTACGTATTTCAAATCCCAAAATCTTATTGGTACATAGAATATCGGTTCGACATATCTAACCCCCAGAAACACCTGCATCTCCTTATCTTATCATTATGCCTGCTACCGGAGTACTTCCTAGCTAAAGATTTAAGAGAGTATAGAGACCTGTTATTCCTAACATATTTTACAATAGTAAGGTAGTATATATTAGACTAGAGGGACTACCTCGCGAGGCCTTGCTTTTGCTTGTGATGTTTTTTTTCCAATACAACACAGTTAGCCATATGCATATCTGCCCATGGCCGCCAACTCGGGCGGTTTAATTTGACCATGGCCACCTCCCGTTAATCATGATGAATTTTCCACTTAACCCACCCCCAATGCCACCCTAATCAATTACTATACTGTCCAGTGCACTGCCAGTATCATTTTCCTGGGGGAGCGGTTGCTAGAAATTTGAGCTCCCTG
Source organism: Morchella sp. 2018-W26 (assembly GCA_024713715.1). NCBI lineage: Eukaryota > Fungi > Ascomycota > Pezizomycetes > Pezizales > Morchellaceae > Morchella > Morchella sp. 2018-W26. Next base: position 3,608,548 of record JAMGYX010000002.1, read on the forward strand.
ACTACCCTGTCACTGTCAACCAATCAGAGTGAAAAAAACTTCAGAAAACCCAGCGAGAGTACATATAGGTATTATAGATAGAAGATATATAATGAACGTAAAATATACCCATATAATGACTCATCACGGCGTGAGTAATATAATTAATACCAAACGTCGTAACCCCATATATATACTATTGCTCATTCGCGACCGCGAGCGCATACTGACTAGGTATATCAAGACTAGCAACCTTCCTCCGCGATCCGGAGGAAACTGGCATGGGGTATGTATACAAGGGTATTGAAATTTAATCTATGCACGGCGTTCTACACTCGTAGAATGTGAATAACATCGGTGTCGGTGAACGAGGCCTCACAATGAGAGGCTAGGTAATGTTATCTTCCTAGGGACGGGATAGGAATAAGCCCTGGATAGGCAGTAGTCTTGCATTTGTGATTTAGCAGACACGAGCGTAACCTGTTCTGTCATTTTCATTACTAAATGTTTCCCCATAGAGAGAGTGCATCTTTTGATGGCGAGGATTCATGTTTTATATTGCGTTTGACCTGTAAACCTCCCTCCCTCCCTCCCATATAGGCAACCGAAGAAAGATTTCCACCTCACTATCAGGTCTTCGCTGTAGACTTGAAATCTCTCATAGAACCACTGAACAATTCGGAACCTGGAGGTCTCGATATTAGGAACCCCCAATGCCCATGACTAGTCTTATCTTACCAAGCCTGGATTCCTCACGATTAATTACTGATCAATTATATGAGCAATATAGCTTCCCAGAGAGTCTGTTAACAGATGTGGCGGCATGGATACCTGACCTCCGCAACTTTATTTACTACCTGTGGCTGTAGTTCGGAGCGGTAACTTCAGCTTCCGTGCTGTATTAATCCATACTTGGATGGCCGGATTGCAGCTATCGAATATGAGGTGTTAATCAGTGCCTATCATTGTCATCATGGATCCCATGTTTGTTGTGTCATAGATGCTCATTGCGTCAAAGATGCTTTCTCCTCTAGAATTCCTGATTGAACCTAGAAATATGCCTGCTCAATATTGATTTATAAAGGGTACCAAGATTCTGCTTAAATCATTGATATAAAACGTGTTCATAAACTTCCCTCATCTTGAGAGAGCAGTGATAGCCGTATTCAATATTTGCAATTCCGATATTTCATCCAGTATGGGTTCTACACTATCGCGTCCAGAGGAACTTACTCCATACTTGACATATACAATCTTTCTTTCTCTCACAGCAGTATACGTGTGTTCTCCCGCAATGGATCCGAGTTACTCATACCTCTCTAAAACATACTAATCTAGAGTGGTAGTGTACTATTTACTTTGTTGTGGAAGCTTTCTATAACCTCTACATTAATCCTCTCTCAAGATTCCCAGGCCCAAAACTTGCCGCAATCTCAAAGGTAGGTAGGTGACGAAGATCTCTAGCAGTAGGTATTAATACCCTTTTAGCATTGGGTTTCTATTCCCTGGGTAGGCCAGGACTATCCTCACTTTATTAGGGCACTCCACGACAAGTATGGCCCTGTCGTCCGTACTGGCCCTAATGAATTATCCTACAACTCTGCAACCTCTTGGAAAGACATCTACGGACATGTTAGCGGTCGTAAGACATTTCTAAAGAGCGAGTTCTATAGCGATGGCACAGAACCGTCGATTGTTAGTGAGCGAGATCCCCACAAGCATGGTAGAGTACGTCGCCTCTTGAGCAATGGTTTCTCGGCGAGGTCATTGGCAGAGCAGGAGCCCATAGTACATGACTATATTGACAAGTTCATCTCGCAAATCAACGACTATGCCACCGGGACGCAGGGTGACGATATGGTCAAGTGGTATACCTTCGCGGCATTTGATATCATTGGTGATTTGGCGTTTGGTGATCCCTTTGGAGGCCTAGACCATGGTGAGTGGACCCTGTTGGCTGAAAGAAAACTCGTTGCCAAAATTAATATTGCCGTGAATGGTAGGAAAGTCGCACTTTTGGGTGGAAAATGTAATGAAGGGAGTGGCAGCAGGAAAGTGGATATTCGCTTTCCAGAAGAACTGGATTCTGAACAAACTTATCCCTCAACTGGTACCAAAAGATCTCAAAGTAGCAAGGGAAAAGACGTTTGAGTACTGTGAGGGCAAGATCAATAAGTACGTAAGCCTGGATTTTCACCCACTTAGGTATTAGCCCGACATGAGCTGTGCTAACGGTGCTGCTTTACTACCTATAGACGCCTCGAGGAAAAAAACCCCAAAAAGGATCTCTTAACAGTTCTTGTTGCCAAGCACAATGCTGGAGAACGTTTTACGCCTGGTGAAATGCGGAGCAATTCCCAGGTTCTAATGTACGTAATTGATTTCACTCTCCGTTTCCGTGTTCTTTCCAGATGGCCAGCAGTATATATATATACTAAGCATACACCTCACATCTTCTAGTCTTGCTGGTTCCGAGACTATTGCCACTTTCCTTTCTGGCGCCTCCTTTTGGCTCTGCCGCAACCCGGCCACTTACAAAAGGCTTGTCGACGAGATTCGTGGAGCCTTTACTAGCTATGACCAAATCACCGGACTGGCTACCGAACGCTTAACATATCTCAAAGCAGTCATTGATGAGACCCTCAGAATGTACCCCCCGGTTTCAATGGGTATGCCAAGAGTCAGTCCTGGCGAGACAGTAGATGGCCAATACATCCCCGAAGGAGTAAGTCTCGCGGTACCATTATTAATGACCTGTATATTTGTGCACACATCTTGGTGAAAAAACACTGATTCCTGTGCTGCTAGACTGTGGTTATGACATCATCATTCGCCGCTACACACTCCAAAGTCAATTTCCATCGGCCCGATGACTTTCTACCTGAGCGATGGATCGACTCCAACAGTACGGATAAAAAAGAAGCCAGCCAACCTTTCCTCCTCGGTTCTCGCGTCTGTCTGGGGCGAAGGTAAGTCTTATGATTCGTCTGACCGTCCTCTTTCTAAAGCCGCTAACTAACGGCGGATAAATTAGCTTGGCCCTTCTTGAGATGCGCTTGATCCTCTGCAAGATGCTTTGGTCTTATGACATGCAGATGGTGAACCCGGAGCAGGAGTGGTTCAAGGACAACAGGTTCTCCATGCTTTGGGAGAAGCCAAACCTTAATCTCAGATACACCAGGCGTGAGGGCATCGAGATTCCTCCAATAGGTTGTTAGACTTGTTGCTTCTTTAGCTGATAGGAATGAGAGGTGCTCCAGTATGTACTTTTAGATATTGTGGTAAAGAATTATGGGTTATCAAACCTCTTCACTTATATATTGATCTGGTAATCTATAAATGATAAAGTGATGCAGTTGGAAGCAGGTTGGCTTTTTGTCAGCTGTTGCGACCATGATAAAGCTATATATCTTGTTTCGATCCCGTAAAGCCTTTCTTACGGGTCCGAATTAACCTAAATACTCAACCAATAATATACGCAAAGGCTTCTCCTGCTGATGGAGCAAACCACCGCGGGTATCTAATATATTCTTTGGAATCTTAATTAGGTAGCGGGCGCTGGCGGGGTAATAGGTAGGAAGTAGTTGAAATTAAGTATTTTGAAGTAGTAGAATCGGAGATTGGGTTGGTTTAGAGAAATGCGAAGGCTAGGGGAAAGGGAAGGTTACACATGAATTCCTTAATTACATAACGGTAAGTGATGACTACTTACATATAAAGTATTCACTACCGCCTTTTGGGCTATCTTTGAACCGCCATCCGCCATCCACGCCAGCATCTGGCTCTTGTATGTGAGCTATAGAATGCTATAAGCCCTGAAAACGAACGGACTCTCCAGGCAAGAGGTCACAATTAAGCAGCAAAGACATGTCATAAAAGTCCCAGAAAAGCAATGGTAACGGACGTACGTACCCTTTTTCATTTTCTTATCATGAAGGACATCTATACACTCATATTTACATTTAAATAGCCTTGCGTAGAAATTAATTAATTCCTGTGTGATTGTGAAATCACCAAATATGCATATAACTTTCCTGTACCCTTGGTACATTCTTGGCGCAGGTGCACGCGGTGTACCCTTTTGGTTTAGGATGCGTGTAGGGTGAGGAAACCTGAACTACGGCCGCAATATGGTGGATATGGGGAAAGCAACGTATATTAAAATCGAGAGAGCTCCATAAATCACAAGAAACAGGGAGCCATATCCATATACCCTGTCGTTCCCTTCAAATTTGAAGCAAGAGGAGGAGACATAGTTGCGGTGTATAGGGGCAGGGCCGCCGGTATAGTATAAGTATTCCAATAGAATTGCCCGTACACAAAGCTTTGATATAGCCCTAACCCACCCTCATCGATACACCTACATTTGCAACCGACTTATAAAAGAAAATTCAAATAAGATAGCTCGGCGTTTTTAGCTAGTAGAGCCACCTTCTGGTGGGTAAGACTGCACCCGGTGAGTTCAAACACCTCAAAATCGATATTCTGGAAACCGGAAAATTAAAAGGATGTTATTCAGATTTCTTTGCGATATCCCAGGCTAGGGGGTCAGCTCAGTACTTGTTATGGAAAAAGCATCGTACAACAGGAGAAGAAAAGGCCGTCGATCTCCAATAAGTCGTTGTTGATATTTAGCAACCAGCTTCATGCTCTTTTTTATACCCCTCTATTCCTTTTTTTTTTTTTTTACATCAATCATATCATTTAGTTTCTAGGTACAAATGTTGTGTGCAGTCTTAGACTATGGCATAAACGACCTATCCCCTATCAAAAAACAAAACTTCTCATCACAGAAAAAAAAACAAAAGAAAGTCATTCGATCCCGCAGTGAAGAAAGCAAAACATAATCATACAAAGGAAACCTGTAAGAGACATCTCCCCTTAAATTCGTTCATGATAGCCTTGGGCCTGATGCCTAATATCAGGGCTTTTGATTTATGGGTCTGAATTGATATATCTATGAAGACTATGAGAGGAGACTGAGCTGAGGGTAGACGATAGTGACCCTGACAGAAGAGGTGAGGGGGCTTACCCCTCTATTCCTTTTGAGCCGGGCTATATATATGCTTATCTTCACACACATAACTATGCCCTCCATACTTTACAACATCTCTATGGAGCATAATCCCCCCTGAATACATTGGTTCACAGGTAATTTTTTAGCGGTAAAGAGAAAAAAAACAAAAACACTTCGGACTAGATGGAAGGATAAAGAAAGCTGGTTTTAGGGATAAAGTCCAATTTCTGGTCGCCTTATAGCTGCCGATGTTTCGGGCATAGCTTAGGACACCTTTATACCCGCGGCCGGGCACTCCACGCAGCGCCCAAAATCCAAATGTTCAGTTGCCTATATACCCGGTCCGGACTAGTAAGATTGTCACCACAAATTGAATTTTCTTGAAAGTTCGATTTCTTAATTAGAGAAGATCCTTAGTCCCTATAGCTTTTAGAACCCTTGATACCTATCTGGTATAGAGAGGAGGTGGTTCTAGCCTGTAATATTGCAGTGTAAAGTTTTATTCATCCCGCATAGAAAAACATACTTTAAGGCTATAATTTGGTTCTAAACACGTAATGCACAAGAGGATGGATAGACATTTGATTAATTAAGACATTTTAGTAGATTAGTTTCTCTCGTAAGATGACCCTGTAAGCTAGCCCCCAAATACCGTCCACCCTCATACAAAGGGACATCCACCCTTACAGGCAATTTATATAATTTAAACAACGGAGTGTCCCGCAATTATTTGCCCCCCCCTTGGTTCCCTACGTTGAGGTGGCTATCATCCTCCACCTGTTTTGGTCACTCTCGTCCCCGTCGGGAACTGCTGATACAGGTATCATTGGAGGCAGTGTCTGGACCCCGCCGCCGCCGCGGCCGGCCGCCAGGCACAGCCCTAGAAACCGGGTACTGCAAAACTTATATTGATCCCTACCAATCTCAGTCCATACGTATTAGCCTTAGCCCTCAAAGATATGAATATAGGTATATATCACGAGAAGCTCACGCAGCTACTTGGTAAAGGCTCCAGAGCTGTAAATCGCTTTGATCCCATAGTGCAGGCCTAAGCAACACCTCCATTCCCCCACCGCGGGGTCCCTCGGGGTTGAGTGTAAGATAGCCCCTTTCATTCGTAGGGCCGTTGGCATCGTAAAATTGTATTGACACGGTGTTGGGTTGGCCGGTGTTTAAGATACGCCATTGGTGTGGTGGTATGTTGAGTGAAGGACTAACAGCTGGTCTCTGCTGGTCCGGCGAGGTCGTGAGTTGGCCATTATAGTAGACGTTGTGTATTTGGAAAAGAGCCATTTTGAACTTTCAAGTGTGTGGAATGAAGAGGGTAAGATTGTGAGGTGGATGGCTTAGTGATAATTATTGTTCGAGTAGTGGTGAGGGAAGGCGGGCCGGGTTTGGGAGATTATATACGTTAAATGAAGTGGGTGGGTGAAGGAATAATTTTAATTGTGTAATAATTATAAGCGAATATCATGGGTCAAATCGCCGAGCTCCTGCGCTGGTGTGTTGGTCGGTGGTGAGTCTCAGAATTATATATGTAGGTATAGTATTGAATGCCTATTTTGTTGGATTCGTATGACGTCCTACCATTATAGAGGTGTTACCTCCGAGCTGAAGTACGGAACCAACATCCACCTGCATACCAGGAGGAAGAAAAAAGAAAAACAAGACCTGCGTGATTTTGAATAGTCGTGAGATATACTAAAATTACTAGCATTATATTACTAGAAACTCCGCGTCATACATATATCTATTGAGTGCTATATATCATTTATTTTCGTTTACTGTATTCAGAAATTAACAGGGCACGATAGTAGGCACCATTTCTTGTATTGCGAGTAGGTATCGTTGGGGCCGTAGTTGGATTTAGCTCATGGGTCGTGGTTTGGATTAAAATGTGTATGTATGTACTCGGCTGAGATACGAGATCTGGTTTGGCTCGTCTGGATCTACGCTGATCAGGCACAACCTACGTATCCCTTTGGCTGTGAGACATGCAGATTTCCTCAATGGGAGGGCCACCCGACCCGGTTTGAATGTGTGTACCTGTCTCGCATGCCGTGAACATCTGAAACCATATACTCTTCATCGTTGCCTCCTAACTAGAAAAGTCAGTTTGTATCCGAATTGTAAGGCCCAGGAAGATTTCCTTTTTCCAGAAGATATAGGTTCAATGAATTGAAATTGCTATCGGGGTGCTATTTTCCTCCTGGGGTTCTCTCAAGGCCGAGCAGGATTGGGCTGTAAGCAAACACTTTAGTTTTATGGTATACAAAAAGGATCGTACTCGAGTGGATTACCGCTGTAGGGAAAGAACTTCGGGCTGCTTATGGAGAGTTTATGCTACTAGAGGCGCTGAAGAAGAAGATCAGGTAAGGATTGTTGAGGGTCGGCATATATGCACTGGTGCAAATGAGGTTCCATGAGACGTTCACAAAATGCTGCCGATCAACCCCAATTAAGTACCATTTGGTGGTGAAATATTAAGTAAAGGGCGTTATAGTTTTGGCAAAGTGAGTACAAATCTTGAAACCATACACGCGGGCAATGCGGACATGCATTTAGTTGCATCGTTCAGCTGGTGGTAGACTACGAGATTATGTTTTGGCAATTTTCTCTGCTGTTACTTGCCGGATCACAGATCTAGAGAAGGCAGGTTGCGCGAGCACAAGCGAGATTAAAGAGTATAGATCTAGCACTAGTACGACAAGGAGGGCTGGGGAATTGATGCGACCGCGAGACCTCTTGTCAAACGTTTCCAGTGTTTGAGCGAGGTCGAGGACCTCGATAGGTCTGTAGAGCTCGGGGAAGAGATCTTGAATATGATGCTTGTCGATGACCTAAATCGGGCAATTGGGTTGGGTGACCAGAGAGAGGTTAGAAGCCAGGTTCAGACACAAGGGTAATATGAGTGATATTAGTCGGAATATTCAAGTGTGTCAAGAAGCCCTAGATATGATGAATCTTGGTGATCCTGATATTAGGTGTGGTGCGTCCTTAAATCTTGCCGCAGCAGATTTCTTGGGGTTTGAGCGGCGGTTTGGATAGTTTGTGGGCCTCGAGGAAGCCATATCCTGGGCGCAGGATGCAATGGCTACGCTGCTAGCGGATTGCACAGATACTTAAAGGGCACGATACATGAATAGCCTGGCTGTGATGCTTCATGCGAGATACGTGAACCTTAAGAAACAAGAGGATTCTGACAATGCCATCGAGTTAAACAGCAAGGCACTTGACTTGACTCCTCTAAGCAATCCCCAACGAGTTGACATGCTGAACGAAATTTGCATCAAACTTTGGGAAAGGTTTAATATCTTAGCAGATGAGGCTGATCTTACGTTAGCAATTGAAAGGTCGACAGAGGCTGTTGAAGCTATCGCAGGCTCATGCGGCTCTAATCGCTCAGATCAGACTTATAACAACCTCGCCGGACTACCCAAGCTTAGATATGAGCGGTATGGGAATATGGGAGACTTCGAACAGCCTATGATGTTGATGGAGGGGGCACTCGCAGCGGCCTCACCGGGCCACCGTCTCCATAACCGGATATTGTTAGGCATGGCTACACTATAGTAATCAAGGGTATATCTCACATCTATGGTGATCCGAGCGGTCTAGAAAATGTATTGGAGGTGGCTTAGAGAGTAGTAGAAGGGGTTTCCTCTGACGATCTTAATAGAGTTGTACTTGCTGCATGGGAGTAGCTGAGCCTCTTCCTTAGGTGGAAGCTGACCGTGTCAAACGGTTATTCGTACGTACTTGGATTAAGTTATTAAATGGAGTAATATTGGCATTAAGCGTTACGACCCCGACTTCCATCATGCCCGAAACTCCAGGCCATCAGTGGCAACCCCTCTACGGAGCGAATGAAGAGATTGAGAAGATTGTGGATATTGGTGGGGGAAAGCTAGAAATAGTCCAGCTCGTTCACCCAAGCGCAAGTCAAGTTCTCGGAAGTCTCCCATCTTCCTATGCCGTCCACATCTCATGCCACGGGGTTTCTGATGCCTCTAACCCTTCCGGCAGTCATTTACTTCTCCAAGGGTTGGACGGTCAGCTGGACAAATTATCAGTTAGAAGAATCTCCCACGCGAACATTAAACATGCCCAGATCACCTATCTATCAGCTTGCTCCACCGCAGGGAACGCATCGGAAATCATTCCGGACGAGTCAATACATATTGCTAGTGCTTTTCAGCTTGCTAGTTTCACTCACGTGCTTGCAACGCAGTGGGTAGCGTACGATGATGCCTGTAAACAGGTATTCGGAGACTTTTATAGGCCCCTCTTTAGTGATGAATCTCAGACTAATACTAGGAGTGATGGTAGGGGTCACCGGGCTGCGGGCACTGCATTTCATATATGATGCAGGCCAGAAACTGAGAAAGGGGAATTTGAGAGAACCTATTCTGTGGGCGCCTTTCATACATACGGGAGCTTGAGGGTAGATATTCTTGCGCCCAGATAGCCTCAAAATCACATGAGCAATTAAGAACTCTGATTTACAACTGACCTCATCCTTGTGGGGTCACCTTGGGGGGTCACCTTGCTATTGTGTGGTATGTCAAGGTTAGGGTTGTGCCAAGTAAGCTACACTTACAGCTAATCGAAGATGAGAAATGAAGAGTTATAGGGATACGTATGATCTCCATATGAGAACAAAATTCTGTTGCTTTCTTATTTCTAACTACATTCTCCATGTTGATGACCGTTGGATGTAAGCCCACTCAAGGCGACTGCACGGGGTTTAATATTTTAGAAACTGAATTTCATTTGATCAAGCGGAGTTTAGCTATAGCTATCAACTTTTACTGTTTGTTTTTCGAAGAAGAAAACTATATTGTATATACATCCCAGCAAGGGTTAGGGCAGGAAAACAGATTTTACCTACTCAGAGACAAGGGGAAATACTGTGAGCTTGGGAGATCATGAGGTTAAAAGTACCGCAATGAAGGCGATACGTATATACCATAGAATATAGTAGCGAGGAAATGAAAGAAAGAAGGAAGGTTCTACTTCTATGGTTATACGTTATCAAAAATAACTGGATATCTTCGTTGCAACCAAAATTTGTGGAGGAATGCAACTTCAACATCGCCTTACACCACAACCATAAGGGAAATAAGACAAGGGATTTCAATTCTGTGGTCCTCTGTAGTTTTATGGTCTAGGGTTTTAATATGGGCTCAACGGTGGTACTTTCAAAATTTGGTTGAGGGCATTTGCTTGGTTGCGAGGCTGACTTCAGGTTATTTTTGACACCACGAACTACCAGATGGAATTAGTTACTTATAGTGGGGGGGAGGGTCCATAATGAGGTTGGTGGTAATGGGGTTAATGCCAAGCATTCAAGATACAAGCGGGGCCCCAAATTTTTACCTCTTGTCCTCTCCCCTGGAGGGGTCACGGAGGGCGAGTGCAATAACTGAAGTCGAAATTTGGTGGTAAAAGGGGGCCGATAATGCGAAGTGGGATACATATGGCCATGGTTACTTATCCTCGACCAAGACCTTCGGAGATATCTGTCTACTGCTCTTCCGGAAGTGCGAGAAATGCATCACTTGGTTCATACACGGTTCTTAGCTTTTAAAGATGGCCGTTTTGCCGGGTTTTGCGATTCATTTGGAGATAGTCTCCTACTTTAAGCACTATAATAGGTTTTATGGGGGCGAGGTATAACAAACAAACATAATAATTGATGTTATTAAATAACAGTTATATAATTTATAAAGGAGAAGGTAAGACCGTGAGTTCAACCCAGTACGGAACCGTTTGTTTGATTAATTCCTGGTATGACAGTAAAAGCCTCAGTAAGTGGTAAAATGGGACTCGTGTTGCATTTGCTTATGCATTTACTGATGCATAAACAAATACATCTACAGTATTTATAGAGGAAAAGACAATTTCCTAATTATTTCCTGATGTAGCAGAGCTGGTAATCCACGCAATATAAGTCATACTTAGCCATGAGTTTAATTCCTGGTCTTCTTAATCAAATCTGCTGCCTACATAATAATATGTATCAGTATTTCTATCTCGTTATAATCGACTATCATTATACTGACCTTCTCCGCCACCGCATAAATAGTGGCCTGTAAGTGCGCCGCGGGCACCACTGGCACTACCCCGGCATCTATTACCCTCAATCCTGCGACACCATACACTCTCAACTTGTCATCTACCACTCCTCCTATGTTCTTTGGCATCATTGGGGTCGTGCAACACACATGCGAGAAGCTTGGTGACATTGTTTCTGTCAAATACTCCACAATCTGCGCATCCGTCGTCAGATTTCTAGTGGTAGAGGTCTCTATGGCACCAAGCTCTACCATGGCCGGCGTTAGCATTAATTGCCGTCCAGCTCGAAAAGCGTCAATCATCAGCTGCATATCCAATGGGTTCGTCAATGCCCGCCAGTCTACTGTGGGCGGCGTGAAGGGGTCAAAAGACGAGGCACGGATGTCACCACGAGAGAGAGCATGCGAGAGCGAGATGACCAGAGGGCCAGCTGAGCCAACGCTGTATTCAATTGTCGCGGCGTCATTGGAGCCCCAGACATCGAGGAGGAGCTCGCGCTGCTTCTGGTAACCGGTCGATACGCTTGGGTTAACTTCGGAGGTGAGATAGGTCTCGTTCTGAAGGCGGCCCTGTGAGACAAGGTATGCTGTGCGGTTGGTAAATGAGTTTGTGGAGAGAAACGCAAGTGCATTGCCGGCGGAGACAGTGTATGGGCCAGTCTTGGTCGTATTATAGAGTTCACGGTAGTAAGCTGCCAGTGCGGCGTTTGCGGTGAGATTTTGGGGACTAAAGGCGAGGTTTGTGACTTTTTGGGGTCAGTTAATTATGGTGTAGTGGGGGTTGTTGGGGAGGTTGTCTTACAGGTGTAGGGTACTACCAGGGAGGGGTGATCTTGAAAGTTACTCCCTACACCAGGGAGGTCTGATACCATCTCGATATCAAGCTCCTCAAGCATCTTTTGCGGCCCAATTCCGGAGAGCTGTAGCAGCTGCGGTGTATGCACAGCACCGGCAGCAACAATGACTTCAACAGTAGCATTTACAGTATACCTTGATTGGCTACTGCCAGCCGAATACTTTAACATCATAGAATCAGCATTATATAGCTACCAGCTAATCACAACTGAGGAAAGATATAAAACCTCAACACCGTAAGCCACCGCATCCTCCATCAGAATTTTAGTAACCTGATTTCCGGTTAATAAATGATAATTGGGACGAGCGACCGCCACATCATGGTCATCAGGGCGAGTGAATGAGCGGGTCATGCTATTGGGGTTTAAAGAGTTTGGGAGGTAGAAGACACCGACTGCGCTGGCAGCTTGATCCTGAGATGTTGCAACACCCATCTGGTTCAAGGCTAATATGAAGTTCTCTAGGTACGGATAAAGAACCAAAGTTAGTATCACTAATACATGTAGTGTAGCCATGGTACTTTGCGAGACACACTTGTTTGATTGTATATGAACGGTGGATAACTGGCATGGACGGAACCATTGAAACCATGCACCGACGGCTCATATGTGATACCGAATTCATTAACAAGCTCCTCCGATGGGGGGGTGAATCTCTCGCTCTATAGCCCATAACTGATCAGTATCTATACACCACACAGCATGGAGTTAAATGATGGTTAAACCTTTATAAAATACGGCAGTAACCCTTCCCCCCCCCATCCCTCATTACCCAATGCCTCCCATAAATCGTAATCGGCCGGAGAACCACGATGAAACAGCATCCCGTTCAGGGCACTACCCCCACCGACAACTTTACCAAGCGGAATTGTAATATTACCGTTTATCAGGACATCTTGTGGGACCGTAGGTACTTGCCAGTCGTAGGAGGTCCCCATGGTCCCACCAACATCACCGGGGACGTAGATGCTGTCTTCGTGCTTGTCACTGTTGTTGTCAACCTTTTCTTAGGTTCCTAAATATACATGGCATCGGTTCACTTACAGTTCGCCTGCTTCAATCACGAGTACCGTTGCTGTATGAGTGATTTAATTTAAGAAACAAGACCAAACCAGATTTGAGAATTATCGGGCACAGAACATACTAGTCAAGTCCTCCGTCAGTCGATTCGCCACAACCAGCCCTGATAACCCGCCGCCAATAATAACATAGTCGTACTCGTCACGCAGGTCCTCGCGGCGTTCAATTGCTAGATAGGCGGAGGCTGTAGTTACGGCGATGTATAGAAAAGAGAGTTGATTCCAGAGCATTGTCTGTTGTATCAACGTGGGCGGTTATAGAATCAATGAACTAAACAAAAAAAAGTAGGTTATTAGCCATGACATGGGGGAACCTGTCTCTTTTTATGCACAATTCATCTTCGCTAGTGCCATGGCGACTGCACTCTCCATGCAGGGAGTGGGTCTCTGATAGATGCTCGAATCTATTTTCCAGGGACAGGTTAAATAGTACAAACAGACCAAACCGGGCTCCCTGCCATAGCCTAAGGGAAAAACCGGGCTCCCCTAGAATCGCTTAGCAGGACCAGATGAATTATATGAATAACTTATATGCGCGCTCAGAACCCTTGCCTGAGATGCCAGCTCGAGTTAGGGCTGACAGCAATGGAACCCATCGCCATAGCCGTGAGGCTGCATGCGAGTATGAACCAAACAAAAAAAGGAGCTACCAACCCTGTAGCCTACCCCCGTCTCCTATCCCCACAGAATACCAGTTGGTTAGGATCTGCTGTTATGATATATTTCGGTAGATAATTGTGTTGGTGCACCCCCGTGTTTTGCTGTGGACAGAATAGAAAACTGCAACTTGAGTTGCAGATGGCACTCGATGCTTTGTGCAGTCTATACTCCTTCCCTATAAGCCCTAGCCTTGCGGAAATAACAGTAGTTAACCCTCGATTACTTTATTACTAGGCTTTATCAACTATCTCCTCCCACCCTACACTATAGCTATGGCGCCCTCGCAAAATAACTAGAAAGTAGCATCTCAAAAGCCAAAGAAATGAAAGCGCACCTGACCTCAAACAAAGGCGCTCGGATAAACACCACCGCAAGCTATCAGTATTCAAGATGCCTCCAGTACTGATGCCACGGAGTAGTCTTGATCAGAAAGAGCGCATAGGCAGCTGCAGACTCACAAGCTGGTTAAGCACCCTACAACAAGAAACAACCCCGCTGCCATGACAAGAATCAGAAAAAACCATCTACCACCGGATCGCTGCACCGATCGGCATACCCCCGTGTAGTGTACTGCCCCCCGTAGGGGGGTCGGTCCCGAGAACGGCTCTCCCGCCCTGTAAGAGGACATCCTGGGACACATATACAGCCAGGCTAGTAGCGCGCGGCGAAGGAACAAAGCCAGTTGAACGGGGCTCAAGAAGTCGAGGGGTAGCTAGTATAAGAGGGATGACATGCGGCACCATCGATGGTTGGAAGAAATGCCGCGAAGTAGCCGATAGTGTAGGTACACTTGGAGAACCGGCGGGCGGCAGCCTTTCGCGTAAATCAACGGCTGGAGCGTCTCTACCCGGATAGCCGCAGCCGCGGACATATGGGAATGGCTACGTCGAGCTCCCAACTCGGTGACTTGATCCCGCTCCCACCATACTGGTATCTCACCACCGACAATGATTGTCTGAACTTGGGGAACCTGGATATGCGGCGCGCGTTGGAGTAGAAGATTATTTCTCTTTAAATAAATAAATGGTTGACGTTTCTCTCCTTCTATCTCGTGGTTATACGGGCGGCGGATGATATAGAGGAGGAAGATCTATCTACTTTGGAAACCATAGCCTACACTGAATGCATTTATGAAGTATAAATGAAATAAATAAATCTCGTGGTTATACCGGTTAGGGTTAGGGCTAGAATTATAGCAATATGCATTGATCGATTTATAAGGCCTCATTGTGGCTCTACGCTTGGGAATAAGTTCTATCTTGTATGCAGTCTGAGCATGAGTGGGCTCGAGACGAGCCTCGAGCTGTATGGCTCGGGCTGTAACAAAGAAGCATGTTGGAGCTTTAGAGTATGACTCGAGTTAAAGATCAATGGTCAAGTAGTATGTCTAAGAATAGTTATCTTCGTATAGAGTAGTGTCTGAAATCAGTTATGGAAACGTTTAGGCACATTAGTATCCCCTATGCTGGCTCAGGTAGAGGAACTACCGGCTAAGGCAGGAAGGTCAAGTTGATCAATTGAGCAGGTCACTAATGGGTGTAGTCACAAACCATCATCTATCCCTACGATTCCTCTCAGTGTTCATGAGTTCACAATCTTTTAAGCATTGATGATATTTTCCTTTATTTGAAATAATCCAGCACGTTTACTGACGCACAAGGATGGCCCCTCAAAAAGACAAATTCTTATGTGGCTTTTACGAATGGGTCCTGGCATCTCTCTTGTCGAATATTAGATCCCCCGTACAAATCCGCTCTCTATACTAGAGAGGGTCAACATGCCAGGCTAAGGCATATCGGTTGAGTCGCTGCCGCAGGGCGGCGGCGGTGGCCGCGGCCACACAAGACCCCTATCCTACTTTCCTGCCCGCCTACTACCTCTATAACAGGTTTTCTTGTATCTAGATCAAATCAGGCAAATTTGTACACGAATAACACATTTCCGGAGTGACGGGATGCGGCGCGGTCAGGGATTATCACTCGGACATAATCTCTCACTCGGTGTCGTTATGGTTTGAGTTGATTGATTGATACTTCATACATGTATGCAGCGTTATCGTTTGAGTGATTGATTATATTTTGTTGTTTTATTTTCTTTTTTGTATACCATTAAATGTAAAGTGATTGGTCCGTTGGTTAGTTTCTTAATTTTACACCATTTGAGAGGTTCCGGCAAACCTCAAATCCCCTGCAAATTCTACTGCAACCACAGTAACATCTATAGAAATAGAAAAGCGGAAAATCAAGAACATTTTGTGCTGGGATATGATGACCCCATGACAGTCAAGTTCAGAGGGTAGGGTGTCTCCAATCCCTACAAAATGATATCTAATGCAGTTAGATCCAAACAAAATTAAACTAAGGGGTGTAAACAAATGTATTTGGCTATTGCCATTTCTCTTTGGTTTACCCCCCTACACTTTGATCCAGAAGTCACCTAGTTGGCCTCCCAGAATTTCTTGGTCTTGCCGGATCTCTGAGTCTTCCCAGTAGAAATTATTCTGGGCGAATTCCTTTGGCAATATTTGCCGGAACCGTTTATTAGGTTCTGAATACTCAGCAGAGCCCCTCCCTAATCGGGTACGTATGTTTCGGTGCAGAGCTAGCGCCAAGGCTGATTTCGTAGCCTGGACGTTGGAACCCATGCTCGTAAGCAGCGAGAGCGCGGCTATAGATTAGCGCGCCTTGGCGTCTCGGCGTTGGGTGAGCACGTCGCGTCATTGGTGGTTTCCTTTATTTCGTTTCTTATTGTCTCTCTTTCTCATCATCATCATGTGTTCGAGCAGTTCGAGCATAGTGAATCGTGAATTATCCAAAACCTTCATTTCTACCATACTTCAGATCAAAACCCCCAAACACACACACAAAGCCACGACTTTGGTGACCCCGACGTGATTCGGGGGTCCCAGGCTCTAGATTTGGAGCCTGGTGAAGTTGCAGCGCGCATGACCACGAAAATAAAAACCCCGCGAAAACATACAGTTTTCTCTCAGATAATTCCAGTTGATGATTTTTTTCCCCAAGGCTTGCCCGTATCATGGACAAGGGATCGAATAGTACCCAAATTGTTAAAAAAGTGATATTACTTTTCCTAATTGTAGAAGATCGATATAGGTAATGTACCTACTCTAAAGCTAAGTTTCATGATTCTACCGTCCCATAGTATAACACAATTATATACTAACGTGCCCTGATATAAGAACTCATACAAAACGAGGTGTTATAATTTTACGAATTATCAGAACAATATCTCCATTACTAGCTGCATATGTGTCATGTCTTTGGCTCATTATGGGGAATTAATGAATGATGTGCCTCTTGACGCGGTTCTGTCTCATGTGCCGGTCTCTTGCGCAACATCGGCGGAAAGCATGCCATTATCCGTCTCGACTGCTATTGGGGCTGTCACGCTGCTAAAATAGTGAGATTATTCAAAAGATCTGTTGATGGAGGGTGACGTGGTAGATTTGCAAGAAAACTTGCCTAACTGCTCCACGCCAGAGTGCTTGAAAACAAACGAAGACATACTCCTAATGGGGTCCAGCGTTGAGGTATGCATACGAAAACTCGAGGCGGTGGAGCATACCACGTGAGAATTTGCCACCAGAAAAACGGTAAATATGAAGATACGAAATCCCGATCCTTTTAGGTGATCTCAAAGAGCAGAATCTCTGAAACTCATGATCCGTAAGGGAAAAATTAATACTCAAACTCACGAGCAAGCTTTCCAGCATCTACTCCAAATTAATAACACCCGATTACAGTACATCTCTGTGTATATTCCTCCAGGATTCCCCATATATATTTACTCAACACTTATTGATCCAGTCGATACAATACAACAAACAAGGCATTGACTTTAGTACCACCACACATATCTAACTCATACACTCACTTGCTCCCTCGATGGCACTTCTCCGCGCGATTCCCGCCCGGACATGCGCGTTCGGTGCTTGTCCATATAGGGTAGTATGCATAGGATGTAACATCCGCTGTAAACGCCTTGCGCAGCCGAGCACTGTTTCCACGCACGCGTTTGTGCATTATCGGATCCTATCATAACAACTCAATGAGATCGATCAAGCGGTGCCAGCGCATCTGTAAGAGCACCACTACAAGCCTGTTCAAAATATGACACGTCAACTCAGCTTATGTTGATTTTTCAGTAATGCCTAGCTTGTATGGTGCCGCATTATCTGGTGTTTGGTTGCTACCGGTAATGTCTGGAAGACTCTAAGTCAAACACCCTTACACCCTGTAGAAATGCGAGAGGTAATATTATTAGTGAAGGGGATGGCTATCGGGCAGCGTTGACGAGGATGGGCCTTAGATATGGTAGGATAAAGGCCATGTAATGGATGAATCGATTAGATCTTATAATTAGGCCCTTTGCGCAAAAGACTCTAGAGTGTTTTCCCGGTAGCCTGACTGGTGCCTATCCTCCTCCCATCAACCAATCACACAAGTGGGGGGAGGCTCTGGAGTCTTTTGCGTAAAGGGCCTATTATCCCTTAGACGGATGAATTAGTCACTTCGCTGCGTAGACCGTGTACGTACTTAGTAAGGGGAATATTTCAGGTGATGGTTTCCAAACAACCAATTGAAATTTAGAGTCCGTTGCCACGTAAAGCTGGAACTTGCTCAAAAAGGCATGCAAGATTCATGCGTCTATGGGATTCAGCTTCATTTACTTGGGGCCTCTCCCCTATCTACTCAGCTCACTATCTGCTTAGCATAAATTAAATTAATCTAGTCAATCGGAGTTAGATTGCCTCTTCTATTAATTAGATCCATCCCTTGGGTACCCGTCTTGGGTAATAATTGATAGCATACCTATGAGGAAATTTTTTTTTGAGCCCTTGGATAGAGTGGAGGCCTGAGAGTATATCTTAAGCTGTCAGTGCTGATCCCCTATAATAACAATTCAAAGTTTGTATGATTAAATGTGAGGCTGTTACTCCTATTAAGCGGCCTTGATTCCCTTTAAATATAGTCTATAATTTTACCACGAATCTTCATTTTCACATTGGAGTTTGGAGGTGTTCCGGGTGTAGGGACTCTGAGATTTGAGCTTTTGACTATCTATTTAATTTCATTAACCCTTTTGTTTCAAACGTGAGCTATCTTTAATCAATTGACACTCTGCATGATATATACTGACATAACTTGATTGCCCGTTACAGATAATTGAAACGTCCTTTGAATACCCTCATATTCGTATATCACACCCGCGTCCCCGATGGATCCCTACCTCCAGCGTAGAGCGCTCCCCGTGTTGCTACTTTCTTTGATGTTCATAGAGGCCTTCGTTTTGGCTCTCCCCTTTACGGGCTCTCTTGATGAAACATCCGTTCATTACCACAACAATGTGATCGGAGAAATCAGATATCATGCTGAGCCAGTTGGCCGAGGAACCCTTGGAATTCTCTTTAGCTGTACAGCTACCTATATCTTCTGCGTGTGGACCTGTTTACATCCAAATATACTCCCTGAGGTCTCCGATGGCGTCAGGATATGGTACAAGATGGTGTTGATGTTTTTGTCTGTACTGGTGCCTGAGGGTATTATCATCTGTGCTTTTGGAGAATGGAGACAAGCGGTGGAACTCGAGAAAAAATGGAAGGCAAAGATGAAGGCCGACAACAAGCCGAAAGAGATCCAGGAACGTCTAGGAATGGATGGGGCATTCTTCGTCCTCATGGGAGGATTTCTCGTCAGCAGGTTCGAACACGATCCCCCAGGGGGTTCGCAGGGCAGTAGTGCTGCCGCAACAACTCATTCCGGCGCCGTTCTATCCAACTCCAGTTCTATCGAGCCTGCACCAGCAACGGATAAGAGCCACGTAGTATCTAATTCACAAGGGGCGCAACCTCCTTATGATACTTCTCTAGAACCCGGCGTTTATAGGACAGTTCTCACTCCCGCTGGTTTCATTCATTGTTTAGGCAATGGTTTGATAGATGAGACTTCCTTCGATAAGCGTGCCATCATTGATAAAGGAAAAGCCAACCGAATTGCAAAGCTGTTGGCGTTCTTCCAGGCCCTATGGCTTATTGTCCAATCGTTTGCCCGCTGGCGCGATTTCCGTCATTTACCACTCACCTTGCTAGAAATTCATGTTCTCCTTCAAGTGGTCTGTACCACTTTTACGTACTTCTGCTGGTGGTCGAAGCCACTCGATATTTCGGAACCGGTCTTCATAACTCTTGTGAAGGAGGTTGAGACCAGCGCCACCCAAAGCCAAACACCCGCAAGCACCGCCCACCTGCCAGATGCTATAAGACCCGACACCACTGCGCCTAGCGTTACTAAAGCTCAAACAACAGAATTCGAACAACGCAAGCTCCAAGATCCCCCTCAATTTAAAGAAGCTTGGGAAATCAAAGAACTACTTGAAACGAGTCGACAAAATCAGGGCCTTCACTACCTAACAACCCCAAAACCGAAATCGCATACGATTTGGGTTATGTTAAAGGCCCTGGCTGACGTTACAGCTCAGATCAACTCAGAAACAAGCCTCGGCGTCTATTCATTAATTGCGGAGGGAGTTCTTGTGCTAGTATTTGGAGGTATGCATTTTATTGCGTTAAATTATACTTTCGCTACCGATATCGAAAGAAACTATTGGATTGTTGCTTGTTCCGGTGTCCTCATTCTGCCAATGATTGTCATCTTCATCGTTATCTTTACCAGATATGAAACAGAACTAATTCGTATCATATGGGTTGTTCGTTTTGGTGCGATGGGGGATGACAATCTCGTGGTGTATGCCTTTAAGAGTATACATGGGATATGTACCAGTAGAGCGAAGAAACACCGGGGAAGTCAGGGGAGGGACCTCCTATATCATGTATGGGTCTTCTATCACTATATCCTGGTTTGGACATGTATCATTTTACTGCTTACTGCTCTTTCACTTTCTCTTTTTCTTGTGGTGGAATCCTACATAAGTATGAGGTGTCCGCCTGAAGGGTCATTTGATACACCAAGGTGGAGTGACTGGTGGCCACATATATAGGGAGCAATGAAGCTATATGTCATTTTTTATGCTAGATAGATATACCTCAGAAGGGTCTGATAGGAATTGAGAAGCGATTTCTTATATATATACTATCACGCATTTTTGCTATCTTGAAGTGACTTCTTACCCTATGGAGCACACATTTAGTATCCAGATATCTCTAAGTACATACTAGACAATGGTAGAGAAAAAAATACCCGAATCATCCCCAAGCAACTATTTTGTGTTGAGGTATTTGGGCGCATTTAGGTGTTGTCAAACACCATGGGTACACAAACATCTAACTAGAGAGAAGGCTGAGCAATGTCCGTACGTGCAGACTATCTCGGGTGAACTGTTTGCTGGCATATATATACGCGTCCCGGTGGCGCCTGGCCGGGCGATCCACTTGCAACGTCAATCCAGCTGATTGATTGACTGATTGATGCTTCATACGTCAATCCAGCCCTTTATAGTCTCATACAAAGTTTAAATGACCACCCGTGAAGTTTTATATCAAATTGACACCCCACATAACCCCAAGCGTAAAATCTGTTCATAATTTTAGAAACAAATGAGTAAGTATTTCTCTTTCAGATCTTGTGTGGAAAACTGTGGTGTCACTGTACGTATATTCAGCTGGCTAAACCTTCACTTTCTTATATTCTATAATTCACCAGCACCGAATCTCTTGAGGAGATGGGTATGGTATACTGGTAGCTAAACCTATCTTACAACATCTCTCGTCCATGCAAGAGCACATTTCTATATATCAGCTAGCACAAACCTACTAGGCCGAGATGGGCCAAGCGGGCCTTGCGGGACAGACTACTGTACTGCCACATAGATGCTAATCTTTAAAATTATAGTAACCCCGGATCTCGTGCATTTTATTAAAGGGTTGCTAAGCCTACCTCTAGATCATTTTCTACCTACACTAGCCACGTACCCCCGAACAACTCTAGGCTTGTCAGCAGCAGCAGTATACTACAGCTTAGTCCCGCATGGCACCATCTAGATTAAACAAGAATCTAGAAGTGAGAAAAAAGGTTATATATATATTTCCTACACATAATGTGTTAGAACCTTAACGTTACCCCCTTTAGATAGTATAAGGTAATTACGCCACTTTTATACTCGACATTGGACCTAAATATTATATTATATAAAGACAATGAATTAAAAATATTCAGATATATGCCTACCCACTCATTGCCATTCAAAATCGGTGGTTCCACTGGAACTGATAACTAATCACATCATAAGTTCACGAAAGGTGTTTCTCAGCGGCAAAAATTGTACAAAGAGGTGCAAACAGCGTATTCTACCAACAATGTTTCTTAGCCCTATGGTAACTAACATTACTATTGATAAAGCTTGTAGTATTAGAATATAGCGAGATTGACGGATTGAATGAGTCGTTTATAATTGACCTTTCTTCCAAACCTTTCACCCTAGCCCATAAAATCTCAACCTATCCAAAAACTGCGCTCCCAGAGGTAAAGTTTTTTCAATTGTATAATTAAACGATAATATCGCAACATTTTCGCATCTCATCAGTGACCCATAGGATGAATAAAAACAAAATGAATAGATAGGTTTAACCAACTATATAGAATCCTGCCATAACCTACGGGTTGTATCCATGTATGGGGTTTGAATAAATAAGTGATAACCAACTATAAAGATATCTCTAGCATGCAAGAAATTTCATACAGTGATCAGACCTCCTGTGATAGTTCTGAGTAGTCACATCTCTTCCATAGAGGGCCTCTTCTACTTCTCATAATATAAACCGCCTGATATCTTTGTCTAAGAGGGTGGCTAGTTCTCACCCCATCCCCCAGGCCTTGTGGCAAAGGCGAATGTATACATGGAAGGATAGTTGTAGCGTGAGTTTCGCCAGGTGGCACGAAAAACAGTTGCGAAACTGTAGTTCTCATTGTGGGCCGTCGTTACCATCATATGAGCACTAGTAGCGTATCTTCATCAACTTGAAAGTCGGCAGTGCTCGGTATAGAACTTCCGGACAGAGCTAGAGCAGCGAAAGCGGATCAATAAGGTCAATCGTATTTCATTGCAATTGGTCTAAAGATCTAGTTATGGTGCTGGGATTTTGATTTGTATATACTGGTACATAGTGAGATCTAATGACGTCATATATTCCCTGTGTGGATCACCTTAGCGTTGGTTAATGCAGGAACGCCTTGGCAACGGATCCAGTGATACGGTGATCACCGAATGTCTTTAAGAAGAAACGGTCGTCTCGCCACCCACACACGAGAAACTTTACATGGAGAAACACGATAGCTCTGCGTAGCTGCTAGGAACTATCGTTCTTCTGCAGACTTTCTCCAGGAGGTTAGACGCAATACCAGAAGTGTCGCGCTTAGAAAAGAGGAAATTTGTCTTGCTCACGACCCAAAAGCATTCTTAAAAGCAGTATGGAGAAAAGGAAGTTCGTATAGAATGAGGTTGGGGAAGCATGCCCGCTGGTATGAATTTGCCGAATTTCCTCTCGCCTTGAGTATTTGCCTACACAGTATCCCATCCACCCCTAAAAGCGCATACTCGACAACCTGTAGCCTCCAGCATCCACCATACCCGTGGCCATAGCCCTACGATCGTGCCCTACCGCAGCCTTCCTTATACGGGAATAATGCTCTGTGCATTTCCCGCACAGAGCGTTGCGGCTTGGCGTTGTCTTGGCTGCTATTGTATGGCAACCTCTTCCTCCACCCTCGACATGCTTCTTCCCCCCTATGGTACAATTTTGCGGTAAACCCCGCGGCTGTGCCGGTGAAAGAAGGGTTAATATAAACTTCCAGGGTGTTTAAGCACACTCCCAAAGGGTTTACTTTGCACTCTCTGGGGCTCGAGGGTTTAAAAGTAAACCCTCAGGGAATGTAGATAAACCACCAAGGAGCCTGAATAAACCACCATGCGGTTTTATTTAAACCCCCAGGAGTTTAAGTTGACAGCGAGGTCTTGTTTTGGGTATATCAAATAAAATATAAAATAACTGTGGATTAAACTCCACACCCCCTACACTACAGACCCCGCTACAATCAATGTAGTTAACGTTACTAACCTTAGACTTTAGCCATCAAGCTATCATCATGATTGATGACTTTCAACGGGATGTTTGGATATATATTCTTTAATTATACAAGCCAGAGTACGTATAAGAGCTTATTTTTGGCATCAGGGAAGGGAGGAATCGAGTGGGGAACAGCACGAGCCCTACCCCGGGCTCATCTGGAGCGAGCTTGTACCTATCACTAGACTGATACTGTTAGTGTCACTGGTACTGTAGAGCTTAAGTAAACTCCGCAGTGTTTAACTTTACTCCGCTGTAAACGAAGCGTAGAGAATAACCAATTGTATTGATGATGATCATCAGGAGAAGAGGAAAAAACTCAGTCTTCTCCGGTATTAAGTACAGTCTACTCCACCTATCACAATGACAACATGTGGTAGCCCTCACTCTAGACTAGCCTTTTTCTAGTTAGGGTTAGTTAGGGTTAGGGCTAGATCCCAGCATCCACGGTGTTTAACTAAACTACCTCAAGGTTTAAATAAACTACCTCAAGGTTTTAAATAAACTACCTCAAGGCTTAAGTAAACTTCGCGTATGGGGGAACCTGTATAATAAGGCCCGTTGACCGGCATTAACCCCGCCTGGAATGTAGGAATCAGCGCCTGGGGGATAAAACCCGGGAGTGTCACCTTTTAATACTTTGGCCCAAAAACTATCTTCTTCATCCGCTCCTCTGTGTATTGTACTAGGACAGAGGTTTTGGTAATATACCCTTTTTACGGCCAAAGTAGCCATTGTTTGGCTATCCGAATCCATCACGCACCATGATGCAATAGATTCCACGCTTTGCAAGAACATAGGAAATTATCTCAAGACTTGACTCAAAAATCCTTGGAATTTTGAATTCAGATCTTGGGTGCTGGCAATGTATTTTGTGAAAGAATACCTGTTGCCATGTAGTAATTTATGTGGGGGGGGGCTATACAAAATCCGAGAAATTCAAATTATCAATTTACAAAACACTTTATAGTTTCTTCAAGATAGAAGTTTAAACCCCGGGCTACCTTGGGGCTCTTCTCGAGGTAACTTCTGATGTTCCTATAAAGTATGGAGTTTTTCATTAACTTGAGCGGCTGTTTGAATTTAGGTAGCCGAATATGGCTTCTTTGCTTGTAAAAAGGGTATACTACTAAAGCCTCTGTGCCCCGACTGTAGGTGCGGTGTGGCCGCTCGAAATCCGTCAGGCCGCATCGGGGGGTGTGTCACTGGAGCAGCTGGGGGAGTCTGTAGCTGCTCAATTAGCCACAGCATCACGGTAGCCAGAGAGTGCGGTAGTAAAATGTCTCTGTTGACTGGCATACAAGAAATGAGACGGCAAGACTTAACACTCCCGGCGACAGATAACCACCAGGTGGATGCCCCAAAACATTTCTCTTCACAGGCTTTCTGTTGAAAAATTCAAGTTGGGTCACAGGATCGAGAGTAGCAGATATCTGGGCCCCGCCCAATAGAAAACTCTCCTGTCGCAGTCACCCACGGTGCTCGACCTTTTGGTCAACTTCCTCTTCGCCCTCTTCGGGCTGTACAACCTCCCACCTTTTGGCTGCCTTATCAGTCATTGTTTCCTGCGCGTCCTTTGCGGCCAAAACGTCCCCTGTCCTCCCCGATGCCATTGTCTCTGTCGTGGAAGTCTTCCCGGAAATCATCCGGACAGTGATTGCCGCCGCCAACAATGCCATGCAGGGTATCCTGTTTTGGCTCTCCCGCGCCCCCGCCACCTCAACCGTTGGACACCAAGGGTATGGGCTCCTGGCGGGAATGACTGACGGGCGCCTTCTTCAGAGGGCCTCGACACCACCTCCACACAATGGGATGAGAAGATCGCGATGGAATCAGCTACTGATCCAGCAGCAGTACCCCCAAGCCAATCCTCCGGAGATGGGAAGATCCCGGAAGGAGAATCGTCCCCGAGTATTTACATCTTGGGTTCGCGAGAACAGGTGCAGCTGCCGACCTGGGGCGTGCGTCCTGATGAGTATTCCGCGAGCGTTCTTCTCTTATGCGGAAGTGTGATATAGGGCATGGATATAGGGGTTTGTGGACAAGTCGCCGAAGAAGTACTGAGTGTAATGCCAGTCTGTCCCGCGGATAATTTTTTTGTTTACATCGTACTTGTATAAAGCGTCCCGCGGATAATGATAGGTCCAGTCGGCCTCCGATATCCCCTCTAATAACCCCGGGAACGCATCAAATAATGCATCCTGCAGCCAAACATGGACAGAGATTCTAAATGTTCTAGACAAAGATCTGTAATTATTTAGCTAATTAGAGGTGTAGGACCTTCTGTCTAAGTGCTCCGGTCCAACTGGCGATGATGTAGCTAAATCTCTTTATTACAGGAGAAACGAAGGGATAACGGAGCTCCCCAGACCCAAACCAATCCAACCCTCCATATATACCCACACCACTATCATAAAAACTTATTCCAGGTATTAATGGAGTGACCTTTTGAGGGGGTGGGCTGTGACGGTAGTTTGGGTAGTTTTATTTTTAGTATTATAGTGCGAGGCTGTGGAAGACGAGAGGTTCTGGGGAGTGCGATATTACCATAACTGAAAGGTTGCAAAAAAAAAAAAAAAAAGCAGTAGTTGGGTAGAGGGTTAGGGTTCTGATATATACCCAATTTCCACATTACCACGCGATCATATACTATCGGTCGACCATGTAGGTAAGCACCTCATTAATTGCATCAAGGTAGACACCTGCTTGCACCCAACCTTACCTAAATTCACCAATCACTCTAACATTCCCTGGGCGTTAGACTTCACATGTGGACTGAAAACAGAGAACCCTCCCCCGCCTGGTACGTGATCTCATATACGGTTTTTATTTTAGTAGAATATTTAGTGTTTAGCGCGTTAGCGCTTTGTAAAGTTGTGCAAGCTGACAAGTGAATAGAAAGATATAAATAAGTCCCGCATCCAAGGAGGAGACCTCGAGTCCGAACGAGAATATTCAGAGATACATAGCTAACCAAAGGGCGAAACTGTTTAAAAGAGGGAACATAGGAAACGCAGTGTACTGCAATAACTGATGGAGACCAAATATCATAATGAAAAAGGAACAACCCTGTCCAGCACAAACTAGCCACACCGACCCGTCGCACCATTCGCGCAATCATTTGCTGGGCCAAAGCTACAACAGTTGTTGGGACTGCCCCCTATACCCGCGCTTCTCGTTAGTACTTCATTCTGGGTAAAGCCCCAATGTTACCTACCACATTGAAATACCCAGTCAGTGACGTCACCAGCTCCGCTGCCCCCGTACGTAATCTCAGGGCACCCCCAGCAATAAACACCTGGCGTCGTGTTTGGTGCACAGGTGCAGTCGTTTTCAGCGGGGCATCTCTGGCGCTTGTAGAGCAGCCCGCTGTCAGCTGGGGCAAGGGCGGGGGCGGGGCTGGCGACAGTCAGACGGGCCATGATGAAGAGAAGAGCGATTGGAAGAAGACTGAGGAGGCGCATCTTGGGTGATTGATTTTTGGATTTCTTGTTATTGACTATGGGATGGGGAGAAAAATGGCGATGGGGAAAGGATATAGAGGGTCTTTATACGTTTTTCGACCCCGAAGGAGTAGGGGAGGAAGAGTAAGGAGGCAAAAATAAGTCTCCTCGCAGAAGGGCAGCTGGCTTTCTGATTTGAACTGTATGCGGTTCTGTACCTACTGCTATGGTTTGCACTTTGATGTCATATTTTTGCACATCTCTGCATACTGGTGGAGACCTCTCGTATCGCCATTACACCACTTGAAATAGGCCTACAAGGTACTGCACGTACCCTTTCACAATGTGGTATTGCCTGGTTGGCCTAGATATGCTCAGAATCTACTTGGGTACGAGGGTTATAACCAGAGCATGCAATGAGGTTATTCGTACGCCAGAGCGGCCCCACTTGATGCAAAAATCCTTGTGTCTTTGCTTGCATGTTCTGGCTCTTATTGCTACACCGTAGAGGTCTGCAGCATTGGCAAGTTTGGCCCAAAAGTTACTGTTTGTGGAATTTCTTCTTGAAACCTCAGCTTTATCCGTTTTTTTCGGGTGCTCATGTACTGGGTACGAGGGTTAGAACCAGAAAATGCAATGAGATTACTTCTATGGCAGAGCGGTGCCACTCCATATAAATAATCTCTGTCTTTTCGCTATATCCTGGTTCTTATTGCTGTACTCGAGTAGAGTATTGCTCGCATTAAAATATGGCTTGCATAAGAAATATCTGGTCAAAGTGGCTGGTCATTGGTCAAACTTGTGTGCAGTTTTATGTCAGCGTATTTTAATTCTGTTGCAACCCCAATTGACCATCCGAATCAGGAATCGGACAGAATAAATAATCCAGGAAGTACATACAGCTTGTGGTAAAATTATTGTGGAAGCATGGGAGGAGTCCTATTGGTCTGCCCGCGATCTAATCCTGTTTTAGACCCCCCTGTTTCTACAATAATCTTACCCATAGCTGTACCAGAATCCCTCTCTTTCTAGGACCACCTGCATCCTTGGCTGGCACTCAGCACCGGGCATGCATTAGGTAAGATTCCACTTAGATGGTCTACACCACAATCCCTCATGATCACCAACCGATCAGGGTCCCCTTCAGATCCCAGGATTAAATCCGAAGCACTTTGAATATCTGTAAACCTTGCTTGCAAATCAACCTTAAACCAGGGTCGTCACCGTCCATCAACAGACATTTTTAGATGCTTACTCTTTTGGCATCATTACAGGCCCAGTAGCAGTTAGCGTGGTGAATATCTTCACACTGGGGTTGGGTGGAACTCGAGGATCATTACCCTGAATGGTAGACAAGCAGCGGGTTTGCACACTACGCAGAACCCCAGGTTTGGAGCATGTTTCGGCCATCACCCGATGAATGAGCCCGCCCACGCCTGACCCAATCCAAACCCCACCTGTTTATGCCGGGCTACCCATCATCTAAGAACTAATTGACGAAGGGTCCTTTTAGGTTGGTGGGTTAGGGTCAAACATGGTTTAGTGACCGGTGGGACTATCTACCGGCCCATAAACAGCTGAGCTGCCGGCACGCTCTTCTTGTTCTGTGCTTTGCCTGCAAGCGAAATGGCGAATTTCTTGGTAAGAATTAACCTCTGGTGGGCCCACTGTTTAAAAGTACCGTTTGAGTAGCTGGTCTGGCGTGTATTGGTTGAAGCTTTTCATCACTATGATAACGCATTTATTTCCCCTCTTTGTGGCCCTGATCACTGGTAACTGATCGGCAGTGGGTACGAGCAGTGCACTTTCTAAATTTTCAAAAGTGTACCTTTTAGTACTGGGCAACAGGATGGAGTGTCAAGTATTGGATCCAGCAGCGCAGTAGAACAAGCGCCCCTGGGCATAGATCCAGAATCTGCTTGGCTTATGGGGAAGCTTGGAAGTAGCGAAGAGGCGCTAAAAGCCTGTTGTCGTAGGGGGCGTGTAGTGTACAGTCGTTAATTGGGTGATGGAGCCTTGGCGCTCACAGACTAAACTAAAAAGGGAAACGTGGCGTTGGAGGATGGCCCTGATTATCTCGGCGCGAGCATTGGTCCCTGTTCCAAAACAACCCTACCGAAAGCTGTACATACCACTGGTTTGCTGGCAGATATGAAGCTAACTGGCAATAGCATCAAAGCCCATACTGTTCAGGATACAATGTCAATGGTCGAGACCAGCTTGCCCACCAGCGAGCGTTGCCCGCTATTTTTCCCGTTGCAAAGGTTGCTGCCCAGCATATTTTAGGTGTCTGATCGTTGATAGGCCGCGCTCGCTGATGGGCAAGCTGGTCTATGATGTGGGCCGTTTTACAACTTCGAAACTAGTGTCATTAATCGTGAAATTCTCGATCTCGTAGAATGAATCTCGACCTCAACTGAAAGGGGTTTTACTCTTTCTAGATATACCAGTCTGTTCTGGGGAGGCGGTGATGAGTAGGAACGTTATTCACCATAACTGTCACAGCGTAGGCTAAAATCGATGAAATGATGTCTCCAAAATGAAGCCAAGATGTTTCAGAAACCTGGGCGAATGTATACTCCTTTCATATATTTAGACCTGCCGCTGCTGCATGATTAGGGAATTATCAAACGATCAATCAAGCCTGCCACAACGCCGCCAAGCGCTCATGTAGCATTCTATATGGCGCGAGAACCCAAGTCTCCTATGGTTGTCAACCCTCCGCACACCATCATTTTCACGCGAAAGCCACAGCATGCCACAGCAGCAAAGGCCCCAAAAGCGACGCTAAGACAGTTTGAGGATCTTTTCTTGTAGTTTGATAGGCTAGAATAAAAAGTGTGCCTGGAGGTTGACAACCATAGGGGACTTTGGTTCTCGCGCCATGGTCAAACCTTTTACCAACGCAGCCCAAATATCCGAGGTTGCAGCAAGGCTTTGAAGACTGCCTCCTATCAGCTGGCTTTACTTTTACCGGGGTTGGCTGGATACCATCAATTTGCATGATCATATGACGAAATTACATTGAAAGCAGATCTCCCCTAGCACAGGTGAGACAGTTTGCAAGGTTTGTGGCAGACTTCAAGGTCGGCAGAATGTAGAGCCTACTTGGCTAGGATACTTGAGCGTTGGGGAGAGGGGTTGGCAAATATAAGAATACTTAGGTAAGGTACATATGTATATGTAGCGCATTATCTTGGCCAGGGACAAGAGGGTAACAACAAGCTCAAGAGCGGATTACTTTGAAACGGCAAAGCTCCTAGCGCTCACATGGCTGGTCACCAAGAGTGCTGAATTAAACAAAAACAAAAAAAGAAAAAAAAAGTCACCGGGAGTGCTTCATGGCCTATCACTTGGTTTTCACTGATCAATCTTGTCCCTTTAGCGCTGGGATCTTTGCCCTAATATCTCGGTCAAGCACATAAGGGGGCAGTAGCAATGGCAAGATGTCCTCCTACTACGTCATGTTGTGGAATTGGCTATCAGTCCTCTGAATAGCTAATTGAGCACAACATCAGCAAAAAACGATCTTCGCCGAGACAAAGCGGTGCGCTCAAAACCTCGTCTTTGCTTGTCCCACAACTCCAATGTGAACATAAGAAATCCTATTTTAGGGGGACTATCGAGATATTGCGTCAACAAATAAGCTTTATTGCTTTACCGCAGAGCCTACAAGCGACACCTTGCAGTGTCATGCCTGGGTATATCACCATTCTTACAGCTGGGGCGCGTGGAGAGGTATGTAAGCCAATCCAGTCCTAATGGAGCTAATATAATCCTAACTCCTCTAACCGAACCGAGGCCGTAAGTCTTGAGATGCGTAGGATCATAGAATATCACTCCTATATCTCATACCGCGGAAAACATATAATATCAAGCCTTAACATCGCCGGTTTCAGGGTGGTTAGTTTGCTGCATGCCAGCTTTGAATCCATTTTATAAATGTACCTTCTAGAAGTAAAGGAAGTAGCTGACAGGAAGAAAGGCCTTGATAAGTAAGTCGGACAAACAGTTTCTTATCCTGGCTACACTAATACGCTCATAATTCATGTATCATTGTCGTTATTGCTCTTAATCAGATTTCCTAATTACCCTAACCCGATGGTGGTAGCACGGACGAAAGTACCCAAGGACACTGGCGCTTTGTTCTTATAGCCAGTACGGAGATGAATAGAACTTCGGTAATGCTCTCGGGCACCAAAGACGTGGCTGTAGGAGCTCGGGCATACTTCCCCACCGTGGGAAAAGTAGTTAGGCAAGCTTTGTCACAATCACGACGTAAAACTAGTAGCCATATAATCTTGAGTATGCAATTTTATTGAGGAAACATTAGTTAGGTTACTAAACCCTAACTCCACAGCGTGAACTAAATGCCCTGGTCAGTTTTTCAGAACTACAAAATCGTCAAACACTCCCCATCTTCGCCAATCCACACCTCGCCTTCACTCACCTTGCCCCTCGGGCATACCCCCCTTCTCCTCCAAGCTCGCCTCGACGCTATCGTCCACATCTTTCCTCCCTCTCTTTACGTACATCCTCCACCGATTCTCCCCTAGCACCCCCTTCTTGCTCGAAAACATACTAAACCTGACTTTCCGGTACTGCACCGCATACACCTGTTCTCCCTCCGTATCCCACCCACTCCGCTGCACCGTATCGCCCTCATACCCGGCCTCAACCCCCACCGTCTCTCCATCCGTCGACCCCCGTATCTCCCCGCCTCCACCACCATTCACCGTCACAGCCGCATCAACGACAGTAAGGTACCCAACCACCAGATACACGCTGTCCCCATGTTCGATCGCTTCCTGTAGGAACGCCCTCACCGCGCTATCAGCACATGCCCTTGAAAACCAGGTCTCGCTGTTGTCCATGTAGTACGTGTGTGCCTGCGTCGCAAATATGTCGATACTGTCAGTCTGGGTGCGGTGGTAGCGAGCCCCGAGCATCTTTGCGAGGCGTGTGCGTAGTGTGAGAGTGCTTGAGGAGGAGGAGGCAAAGGCCCGGTGGGTCTTCTGCGGGCAGATAACGGGTTCGGGGACGCCGGGCGGGTCATGGTAGCACTCGTGAGGGTAGTTGCGGTTAGTGATGAGACGGCCGAGACGAATGGAGGGGAGCGGGAGGAGAGCGGAGGTGAAGCTGGTGATCATTGGGCGTATTGATCTGGATTATCGTTATGGTACGTCCGGCGACTGTGAAGTTTGATGCTCAACAGAGGGATGATGGTGCGGCTTAAATACCACCACGGAGAATCTATTCTCTAGTGTCATGTTGCTGCGTGATTTCCACTTTGATGCTAAGCCCGTAATCTGTAGCCGCGTACTCTGCGCACACAAGGTTGTGCTGCTGCCTCGGCTGTGTTGCTGCCTCGTTATTCAATCCGTAGCCTTGGTCGTTGATGTTATCCGCGAGTAGGAGTTTGCTGATGGGGTCAGACCCAATCAAGAACGTTCCACTTGAACTGATATGTCACAACTAAGCTTATCACTGACAGATGTCGGAGGAGCCACTTAAGGATACATCCTTTGGAATCAAAGGTCCGTCGAGTAAGTTCTTGTCCTTCTAGGCGGCATTTCACCGACCCACAATGAGACATTTTCCTAGACTACCTGCCATGCACGGCGGCTTCAGCCTCAATTTACCTAACCCTCCCCCACTGGACTCTCTCCATGTCCTTATGTTCTACTCTATCACCAACCCTGATATTAATCTAGTACTCTGGCATCTACTGAATAAGCAATGACATCCACCGACGCCGGCGCTGATCGCCACGATAAGCAGAGCTATCCCTCTATAGACGTAACTTCAACCTCGAGACCACCGATAGATATGCCACCCATAGATATGGGCACTCCGGCGGGTCACTTCTTGAAGCCGGCACCGCCCACGGATC
Source organism: Morchella sp. 2018-W26 (assembly GCA_024713715.1). Classification (NCBI taxonomy): domain Eukaryota; kingdom Fungi; phylum Ascomycota; class Pezizomycetes; order Pezizales; family Morchellaceae; genus Morchella; species Morchella sp. 2018-W26. The sequence continues at coordinate 3,641,649 of JAMGYX010000002.1, forward strand.
TCCAAATAGCAATGGACCCCCCAACTGACGACCTCACCTACATTAATCCTCACTTGGAAGGAGCTCCCACGGCCCGTCACACCCACATGTTGGGAGAATTTATGGAACACAACCCCACGCCTAATTCCCGTTGGTGTAAAGAATTGTATAGATCCTCATGATGGAGAGCGAGAACATCCGGTCGGGTACCCACTGTACCTCAGACCTCCTAGAGCTCGCACACCCTACTATAACGTATTCGTATCCCTTCATGATGGGCGGATCGAAGCGTGTTATCTCTTGTCGTACGGGTAGGAACCCAGAGTTAACAGTGAAAAGTACCTGGTGTGACAGCTGCAGGCCATGACGGAGAGCTGGCGGCGGGTGAAATCGGAGAGGACTGGGAGGATTTGAAGAGGGTTGAGCCCCACATTGAGGTGGATTATAGCCAGTACTCTTAATCTCATAGCCTCTCCGAACACGACCTATATTGCATGACATACTACAATAATCTTATACATAGCTGTACCTGCCCCGGGCTGGGCTCCAATAGTTATCAAATTTACTCGAGGAAAAAGGGTTACCAAGTCGTACAAAACATGATACAGCATTTGGGGTAGGTCACGAATTTGACCATTTATCCTACTATGGGATATAGTTCGCCGAACGGGCCCTAAAAAGAAATCATGAACTCCCCCCCACACAGAAAACATGCATTTCCCGATTCATTCCAGCCAGGATTTAGTGGTTTACCGGTTATCAGGTTCAAACCGGTTTAACTGAACAGTGCTTATCGCCCTCAATACATAGTTTGAATGGTTTAGAAATCTGCAAAACCGGTTATAGTTAGGGTTTCAGTGGTTTATACAACTCCAGTTCCTGGGCTTGAAAATTGCACTCCCCAGTTCCTGATCTTGAACATGTCACTTCCAAAGCTCGAACACCCTGTTCGAGAACATGAAAACCTATTTATAGAACTGTTCTATAGTTAGTCATATGCCAAGAGGTAGGGTCGTAGTCAAGATAAGTAGTTTGTTGTAGTTGGTGTAGTTTAATTTAGTGGTTGGTGTTATACCGCAACCGGTTTCTAGCGTTGGACGCCCTCTTTCCAGCCACTATTCTTGGTACACGTGTCCATTTCTACCTGCAAACCCTTTAGGCACAAGGAGAGGGGCTACCCTACAAAGAGATAGGTTGGTCGGCTTCTTGAATTAGAACTATACAGCGCGGCGATTTCGGAGACAATTAACATTGAATTTGAGTCCTAAAATTTTTTAAGCTACCGCTGCTGTTGAAGCTCATACCTCCTGCTGCAACCACCATCCTCCTTTGTGTCCATATCTGTTCCTATAGGCTTAAAGACACCGCTGGCCCAGAAACGATCTGTCAGGTCTGTAGGTAATCGAGTGATTATGGTATTTGACAAAGTAATAACTTGAGTTTGGTGTTATAAGGGTCTAGTTCTTACGTCTCCATCGCACTACGTTACAAAACTACTTTCCCGCTCCAGATCGGCCCGCTAGCGGCTTTAGAAGGTTTCCGCTGGTCTTTTGTGGCCTCCTTCAACTAGAAAAAAGATTCTATTGTAGCCCTGGCCATGTATGTTCTTTAACCCTGCATTATCTCATAGTCGGATAACTAGCTAACACTTAAGCTCCCCCCAGCGCAACTTTGCTTCTGATATGCCTTACATAAAGGTATGGGAGGATCTAGGCCAGCCGTCAAGCGGAGGGGAAGGGAATCTGGATCGCGAACTGGTACTAGCAGCGGCTAGAGGGGACTACGATGAGGTGGATAGGCTTGTGGGGGCTTTGGTAGGTGTTGGAACGCATCCAGGAACAGTCCCCGGTGGACTAAATACTACCAACGGCGAAGTTGCTCGGGATCCTGGCGCTCTAAGGATGACTGGAATAGCACAGGTGGAGCACTCTGGAGGTATAAAAGGTTTTGAGACCGCGGGAACCGCACTGCAAGCAGCTGCAGCAGGCGGACATTGGAGAATTGTGGATCTCCTGCGGGAAAATGGGGTTGATGTCAATGCACCCATTGCACAAGGAGGTGGGTGGAGAGCTCTGCAGGCGGTGGCCTGGGATGGAAATGAGAACTTTGTCCAACAGCTAATAGATCGCAATGCGGATGTGAACGCCCCCGCAGCAATTTCACGTGGTAGAACAGCTCTACAGGCGGCATCGGAGCGTGGCCATAGGGGAGTAGTGAAACTGCTGATATATTGCAATGCAGCTGTTAATGCACCCGCTGCGTATATCTATGGGAGGACGGCATTACAGGCCGCGGCACAAGGTGGGCACGAGGAGGTAGTGAAACTGCTGCTTGGGGAGAGGGCAAATGTCAATGCAGACGCATCAAATGCTAATGGTAGAACAGCACTACAAGCAGCTGCAGAGAATGGACATGAGAGGATAGTTGAGTTATTATTGGATCACGGGGCAGCAGTCAATGGCCTCCCTGGGTATAAGGATGGCAGATCAGCCTTACAGGCTGCAGCGCAGGGTGGACACGCCAAATTGGTAGAACTACTGATCGAGAAAGGGGCGGGTGTCAATGAACCCGGGTCTGAAATTAATGGGCGAACAGCTTTGCAGGCAGCGGCGCAGGAGGGACATGAGAAGTTAGTAAAGCTACTACTACTTACTCATTCAGCGGATGTAAATCACCAAGCGTCAAGTGAAGGTGGGAGAACGGCCTTGCAAGCGGCGGCGGAGGGGGGATATGAAACGATAGTACAACTACTGCTTGATCATTCAGCAGATGTGAATGCGCCGGCGTCATTGAAAAATGGCAAAAGTGCCTTTCAGGCGGCCGCTCATGGTGGGCACGTAGGGGTGATGAAGTTGATACTTGATAAGGATGCCAACGTTCGTGGTTTAGAGGATAACCAGGGACAAAACTTCCTCCACCTTGCTTGCGGCCTGGAGGACGATGTTCTGCTGGGTGACCTTCTGAAGTTAAGTAGCCCAAAGATTACCAATGCCAAAGACTCTTCGGGATCTACACCTCTCCACGTTGCTACACGAAACGGCCGTCTAAAAGCCGTTGAGCTCCTAGTTATGAAAGGCGCCAACAAAGAACTCCAAGATACGTCTGGTAGGACGCCACTGGGGGTAGCTGTTGAGAAGAAATTCAGGGACATAGTCGATTATCTTCTCAAAAATGGTGCTAGCACCGACACAGTCTCGACCAGCAAATATCAAAATTATTTGAGGACCCTTGAAGGCGGGGAAGATTATAATTGTATCGCCGTATCTCACAAGCTAGGACAAGGCCGAACCATTAGGACGACGAAATGGTAGGATGAGAGACTCCGTTTGGATCAAGGACTCTTGGAGTCGGTATCCATCCTTTTCCAAAGGTTGGTGCTCTTTTAACATAGTCGCTCATTCCGCTGATATATTGACGTTTTATAAGACCTAAGCAATCGGAGGGTTTTACTCCCTATCGCTCAGACCCTATGAATACTCTTGCCTCTCTGCAGCTGCTGGCCGACTCGGGTTACAAAGACCCCGAGTTAACTTCAAGTAGTTCAATGATTAAGTGGATATGGGCACCATGTAAGCAATCACACGGGAGCGAACCAGGGCACGAAGTGGCTGGGGGATTACAGTCTTTTGCCGAATTTCCCGATAACGAACAGATATTATCCCTTAGCCCTTCTTTAGGTGAGATTTTGCCAAGAGGCTACCCTCTTTGAATTTTGGAAGGCCAAAAAGAGCGAAAAAATATATACTGGCACTAAACACTCCTCCGTAGGCTGTTGCAAGATCTTGATAAGAGAAAGACAAAGTTGAAGCCGGCGCGCTTCCTCGCCCAATAAATATATACGATTGTCCGCCGTTAATAGGGCCTCTTGACCTGTCCGGTAAATGGTCAAGATTTTAACTCTATAGGTTTAGTCGGGTAGTATATTGTCAGATGGCTATAACTGTTGGGGCACGCCCTTGAGGACTCCATTTCTAGGTTCGACAAAGATTATGACCATGCCCAAGGATTATATTGCCCCTGCGCTAACCGCTTGAAGGCGGCCATAATCTGTTGACATGCTAGATGCATCTCCGGAGCGGAGAAGAAAGTATAGTTGGAGTAATCATGCCTTAGAGGGATAGTAAAAATAGGCCATCCAATGCTAATAGTATGCACTGGATCCGAGACTTGTTGGGGTGCAAACAACTGGATATGGACCCCGATATTGCCGTCCAGGCTGCGACGCATGGCGTTCAAGAGGCAGGCAATATAGGAATAGGAAATCTCAGTAAGGGAATTGGTAATGTCCTTCCACCATTTGGCTTGGGGAATAGCATTCCAGATATCGGCCCCAATCATGGGCATGATTGGGGCCCAGAGTTGAAGTATGATATCAGGTGTGATTTTGACTATACCCTTCACATCGTTAATACCGAGTTTGCTGTTTCCGGTATTATGGAGTGCGCTGTTGGCATTGTGGAGGATGCAGCGGCTAAAGGTGCAATGAATCTCGCTCCAGGTTTCTTGAAGCTCTTTGATGATATCAAGAAGAAACACACGCTCCTCCCGGAAGACAGTAACGCCACGCAGGCTAACGAGTGATAAGAAGCCTATGATCATACTCTCATTTATAGGCTTTTTTGTGTCGTGGGGTTCGGGTTAGGGTCAGTCAAATTGGCGGCTGTGGCGGCGACGGGGGCGACGGCATTAGTAGGAGGCGCCACCTGCGCCGAAGTCGTCGGGCGACGGCAGTCCTAGGAGGCGCCACCTGCGCCGGAGTCATCGGGCGACGGGATTAGTAGGAGGCGCTACCTGCGCCGAGGTCGTCGGGCGACGGCAGTCCTAGGGGGCGCCGCCTGCGCCAAAGTCATCGTGCGACGACCTTTTTGACGTCACCATCTCTCCCAAAGTCATCGTGCGACGGCTTTTTTTGACTCCACCACCTCTCCCAATGTCGTCGTGCGACGGCATTAGTAGGAGGCGCCGCCATGGACGCGCCCAAATTGACGGCTAGGACACGCCCAAAATGACGGCTAGGACACGCCCAAAATGACGCCTAGGACATGCCATGGAGACGCCCAAAATGACTCCATGGACACGCCCAAATTGACGCCATAGACACCCAAATTGACGCCTTAGACACGCCCAAATCGACGCCATAGACACGCCCAAAATGACTCCACTGGACACGCCATGGACACGCCTATAATGACGCCCAAATTGACTCCATGGACGCGCCCAAATTGACACCAAAGACGTGCCTTAATGCCACAATGGACACGCAGAGGCTGGCGCCCAGGAAACACCTAGAAACTGTGCCTTGCTTGACCTCCAGAGGCAGGGGTAAGCGGGCGCCAAAAGCGAGTGATAATCCATGACTGAGGAGCGAGTGATATCTCATGACCTGACTAAGCAGCGAGTGATAATCCATGATCCATATTATTATATTGATTAGTCATCATTGATTAGTCAGCAATTAGTATTCAATTAGTTAGGGTTAGT